>CM062393.1:7223089-7880846 GCA_031304145.1 Cardiospermum halicacabum | reverse complement strand
GTTTCAAAGTTGCGACTCAATTGGGGACTTATTTAGCTGAGCTGAGAGTTTGCTTTATACTATAGTTGATGCTGCTGTCTCTTCTTCTCCAGAAACGGTGACGACGACAGCTAAATAGAACTCCAATTGGCTCTCTAGTATCACAAATGTTATGGAAACTATTTTGAAGGTGAATGGTTTATGTTTCTACATTGGTTCTTGTGTTTAAATTTTTGAGCTTCTTATGGTTTGTGGTTATTGTATTCAGGTTCTGAAAGATGGATTGTCTACTTTACACATTCCCTACTCTTATGGGTTTGCTATTATATTGCTGATTGTGCTTGTTAAGGCCGTTACATTTCCCCTGACTAAGAAATAGGTTGGTTAGTTTGCTTCTTTGTTTATGTATGTTTTTGAGATATGATTATTGTGGTTGTGGTAATTATCCATGCATTTTCCTGGTTACTATTTTGTTTTGTTGTATGTAATTTGTGGTGTTGTTAATGTACTGATATTGTTTGTTGTGCATATAGGTTGAATCTGCAAATGTTATGCAGTCTTTGATACTACAGATAAAGGGTTGTTGTTGTTGAGTGTAATTTATTAGGTTATTTTTATTGCTTGAATTTTCTTGGGGTTGGAGTTGGAGTTGGATTTATATACATTTGGTTTATAGTCGAACTGAGTTGAGAAGGGTTTTGTTTGTTAGGATTTTGTGATAATAAAATAGAGTTTGATTTTGACACTAGAGTGTGTTTGGTAGCCGAAAAAAATTAAGGAGAATCTTGTTATGAGAGTAAATGTATCAACACCTTAGATAGTAAAAGTGATAAGATTTGCTTTTTGTGTTTGGAGATTTTAATTGTTTGGATGTTAGTTCAGTGTAAGTAAGTAGGTTATAACTCTTATTTTCATGTATGTGAGGTAATTTGTTTTAAAACTTGTTGAATTGTACTTATCAGTTTCTGATCGCATATCAGAACGTTTTGATGACAGATATCTGTGTTGTGAGTTCAGATATCTCAAAAATTTGTTTACGTGGTTGTTGTCTTTGAATGTTATTGCAGTTGGATGGAGTCCTTTTTGGATTGATTTGGCTTTAATTGGTAAGATTATTTCCATTTTAAGTTTAATTAATTTGATTTACATATGAGTTGTTTATATTCTTAATTAGATTGATTTGGTCTTAAATGGTTAGACTATTTCCTTTTTTGGTTTAATTGATTTGATTACATATTCTGATATGAGTTGTTTTTTTAATTGATTTGATCTTAATTGATTAGATTATTTCCCTTTTGAGTTTAATTAATTTGATTGACATTTGAGTTGTTTATATTCTTAATTAGATTGATTTGGTCTTAAATGGTTAGACTATTTCCTTTTTTGGTTTAATTGATTTGATTATATATTCTGATATGAGTTGTTTTTTAAATTGATTTGATCTTAATTGGTTAGATTATTTCCCTTTTGAGTTTAATTAATTTGATTTTGTAACACGAGTTGTTTGTTTTCTTTGTGTTAGCTTAATTTTATTATATTTTCATTTATGAGTTGTTTTTTTCCCTTAGGAGAATATATTCGAAGAAGGGTATATTATGGACAGTGTTGATTTATTACTTGTTATTTCATCTGCAGGTTTTTGACATGATATTACAAGTATTTTTAAATAATCTGTTACTTGTTTTGGTTCTAGTTGTTTCTAAAGTCAAGTCAAATATGTGTGATCTGTATTCAGATATGTCTGATGTTACGTACATTTTCAGATACTTGGTAAAAAGACATTAGTTCCTTTACAGACAGAGAGAACACCGTGGTATTTCAGTTGTTGTGACTTCGAAGTCGATCAGCATATATCAAATCATGATGGCTTTGATTGTGAGTCATCCATGCATTTTTTAGATAACAAATTTGTACCTTGTGGTGTCCTTGTAGGAAATGGTGGGTTAGCACACCAATTTTGTGTAAGCTCTACATGTTCGTTATGTTTAAGTTAAGGATACCGATTTTCTGTAAGCTCTGCATATTTGTTTTGTTATTTTTCTATGACATTGTGAATGTTCTAATATTATATAAGATTTATGATTTCAAATTTTTTTAGATTGATATCAGTACACAAGTCTCTCTTCCTCAATTTTAGTTCCTATAATTGAATAACTCCTAAACCACTTAATATACTAACAAATGGTTGAGTTGTTAGGCCAACAATCTTGCAAGCAATCACTTCCTACCCCATTAAACCCATCTGTATATAAAAATAAAAAAATCTTTGGGGATCCGACTATTTCTGAGGTGTCATTAGATTTCTGATCTGCTATATTACCGTCTGAGTTCACGTCAGAGTCAAATTAACTCACAAATGGCTGGGCGGATCGGCCCCAAATCTTGCAAGCCTTCATTTTCCACCCCATCTGACCTATCTTTACAGAAAAAACTAAAAAAATTTAGGGGACTCGATTATTTTACTACACTTAAGTACCTACTAAAGTAGGAGTATCACATCTAGTCCCTTACACTCATGAATTCCACTAAGGGGGGGGGGTTGCAAATGCACTTGTCTATTTGAAAGTTTAGTACTACTTGTGTAAGGGACATTTCATACGTGGACAATGCGAATTGGAGTCCAAAAGTGGCCAAAATTGGGCTTTTGAGGTGCCATCAGATTTCTGATATGCCATATTACCGTCTGAGATCACATCAGAGTCAAATTAACTCACAAATGACTGGGTGGATCGGCCCCAAATCTTGCAAGCCTTCATTTTCCACCCCATCTGACCTATCTTTACATAAAAAACTAAAAAAACTTAGGGGACTCGATTATTGGACTACACTTAAGTACCTCCTAAAGTAGGAGTATCACATCTAGTTCCTTACACTCATGAATTCCACTAAGGGGGGTTGCAAATGCACTTATCTATTTGAAAGTTTAGTACTACTTGTGTAAGGGACATTTCATACGTGGATAATGCGAATTGGAGTCCAAAAGTGGCCAAAATTGGGCTTTTGAGGTGCCATCAGATTTCTGATATGCCATATTACCGTTTGAGATCACATCAGAGCCAAATTAACTTACAAATGGCTGGACGGATCAGCCCCAAATCTTGCAAGCCTTCATTTTCCACCCCATCTGACCTATCTTTACAGAAAAAACAAAAAAAAACTTAGGGACTCGATTATTGGACTACACTTAAGTACCTCCTAAAGTAGGAGTATCACATCTAGTCCCTTACACTCATGAATTCCACTAAGGGGGGTTGCAAATGCACTTGTCTATTTGAAAGTTTAGTACTACTTGTGTAAGGGACATTTCATACGTGGGCAAAGCGAATTGGAGTCCAAAAGTGGCCAAAATTGGGCTTTTGAGGTGCCATCAGATTTTTGATATGCCATATTACCGTCTGAGGTCACATCAGAGTCAAATTAACTCACAAATGGCTGGGCGGATCAGCCCCAAATCTTGCAAGCCTTCATTTTCCACCTCATCTGACCTATTTTTACAGAAAAACTAAAAAAACTTAGGGACTCGATTATTGGACTACACTTAAGTACCTCCTAAAGTAGGAGTATCACATCTAGTCCCTTACACTCATGAATTCCACTAAGGGGGGTTGCAAATGCACTTGTCTATTTGAAAGTTTAGTACTACTTGTGTAAGGGACATTTCATAAGTGGACAATGCGAATTGGAGTCCAAAAGTGGCCAAAATTGGGTTTCTGAGGTGCCATCAGATTTCTTATATGCCATATTACCGTCTGAGATCACAAATGAGTCAAATTAACTCACAAATGACTGGGTGGATCGGCCCCAAATCTTGCAAGCCTTCATTTTCCACCCCATCTGACCTATCTTTACAGAAAAAACTAAAAAAACTTAGGGGACTCGATTATTGGACTACACTTAAGTACCTCCTAAAGTAGGAGTATCACATCTAGTCCCTTACACTCATGAATTCCACTGAGGGGGGTTGCAAATGCACTTGTCTATTTGAAAGTTTAGTACTACTTGTGTAAGGGACATTTCATACGTGGACAATGCGAATTGGAGTCCAAAAGTGGCCAAAATTGGGCTTCTGATGTGCCATCAGATTTCTGATATGCCATATTACCATCTGAGATCATATCAGAGTCAAATTAACCCCCAAATCTTGCAAGCCTTAATTTTCCACCTCATTTGACCTATCTTTATAGAAAAAAGGAATAAGGGTCTTAGAAGTCCCTGAACTTGACTATATTTTTCAAGTTAACCCTTCAACTTCACAAACATTTAGCCCCTTAACTTTTAGATTTTGTGTCAAATGAGCCCTTTTTGCTAATGTGGAGGGCATAATTGATATTTTAAAGTTAACACTTTTTGCTGCCAGATCAGCCTCCACATCAACAAAAGGGCTTAATTGACCCACCATTTGGAAGTTGAGGGGCTAAATTGACCCTCCGTAAAGTTTGAGGGATAACTTGAAAAGTATAGCCAAGTTCGGGGGCTCCTGAGACCTTTATGCCTAGAAAAAAAATAAAGAAACTTATGGACCCGACTATTGGACTACACTTAAGTACCTCTTAAAGTAGGAGTATCACATCTAGTCCCTTACACTCATGAATTTCACTAAGGAGAGTTGCAAATGCACTTGTCTATTTGAAAGTTTAGTACTACTTGTGTAAGGGACATTTCATACATGGGCAAAGCGAACTAGAGTTCAAAAGTGGTAAAAAAAAAAATGGGTTTCTGAGGTGCCATCAGATTTCTAATCTGCCATATCACTGTCTGAGGTCACATCAGAGTCAAAGTAACACATAAATAGTTGGGCGGATCGACCCCAAATCTTGCAAGCGATCATTTCCGACCCTATCAGACCTTTTTATCTAGAAAAAAAAAACTTAGGAGACCCGACTATTGGACTACACTTAAGTACCTCCCAAAGTAGAAGTATCACATCTAACCCTTTACACTCATGAATTCCACTAAGGGGAGTTGCAAATGCACTTGTCTATTTGAAAGTTTAGTACTACTTGAGTAAAAGACATTTCATACATGGGCAAAGCGAACTGGAGTTCAAAAATGGCCAGAACTGGGTTTCTGAGGTGCCATCAGATTTTTGAACTGCCATATTACTGTCTGAGGTCACATCAGAGTCAAATTAACTCATAAATGGCTGGGTGGATCGGCCACAAGTCTCGCAAGTCTCATTTCTCACTCTATCAGACATATCTGTATACACAAACCAAATGTTGAATGTATCTTTCCATATTCACGACTAGGATCACTTAAGCTTTATTACACGCTAGTATATGGTTTCAAAACCGCTAAACAATAAACTATTTAAGCTAAGTTACAGTTTCTGAAAACCATAAAATACATGTACACAATACAACGATTACACAACTATGACTTTGTTGCTTCCTCATGTTGTGCTATCGAATGTTTCACTCTATTTGTGTTCTCTTGAAGTTTGACTATTGGAAGGTACATGAGAGATCCCATTACATGTTGCATCCACATTAATTGCTGCTTTCTTACAATTTTGTACAGTATGCCTTGCACGTAAATGAATATTTCCGACGAATATGTTATCCCAAGGGAAAAAAACAACTCATAAATGAAAATATAATAAAATTAATCTAATATAAAGAAAACAAACAACTCGTGTTACAAAATCAAATTAATTAAACTCAAAAAGGAAATAATACAATCAATTAAGATCAAATCAATTAAAAAAAATAACTCATAAATGAAATATATTATAATCAATCTAATGCAAAGAAAACAAACAATTCGTGTTACAAAATCAAATTAATTAAACTCAAAAAGGAAATAATCCAGCCAATTAATATCAAATCAATTAAAAAAATAACTCATATTAGAATATATAATCAAATCAATTAAACCAGAAAAGGAAATAGTCTAACCAGTTAAGACCAAATCAATCTAATTAAGAATATAATCAACTCATATGTCAATCAAATTAATTAAACTTAAAATGGAAATAATCTTACCAATTAAAGCCAAATCAATCCAAAAAGGACTCAATCCAATAGCAATAACATTCAAAGACAATAACCACGTAAACAAATTTTTGGGTATCTGAACTCACAACACAGACATCTGTCATCAAAATGTTCAGGTATGCGATCAAAAACTAATAAGTACATTCAACAAGTTTTAAAACAGATTACCTCACGTGCATGAAAATAAGAGTTGTAATCTACTTACATATACTGAACTAACATCCACCTTAAACCAAAAGTACTACCATAAACCTACCTATGATCTAATTCTTACAATAGCCCTTTGTAGAAACATATCTACATATCATTGTAATCAAATATTACTAATATAGTATATTATCAAAACTCATGATTCAAAGCAATGAAAAGGAATAAGTAAATCATATTAACAACAACACCAAAATTTAGAATGAAGTAGCATTTCATGTTAACATTAACACCATTAATTTGTGCAGACCTAAAACATGAAACCTTATTTAAAGAACACAACCTGCTGCTTACCATATCTACAACAATACCCACATAAACATTATCTACACAACTTCAAACAAACAGCCTATATAGTCAGTAACATAACTAACAACAAAACAGAAAGATAACTAACAACAAAACAGAACTGACAAAATAAAGCATATCATATAAACAGCAGTGCCATTAACATGAATCAACAACCAATTTAAATGAGAACTACCATATGAAGCAGCATATCATAATTTCTCTACATCTAATGCATGAATGTGTGTTCCAATAAAATTAACTGGTATGTAATACATCTACACAGACATATCCAAGCGTAACCATATGAATATGAACTACCAGGATGTATTATCAATGAGATTTATTTATACCACAATAATACCCACAATAACATAACAAATAAAGCGTGAAACGAAGAGTTTCTCCATTAATTAACATCAAGAAAACTCAGCCTTGAACACATACCTTTACAATATCGACTCTTCCACAGCGCAAATTGAAAATCGACTTGGAAAATGCGTCTTTTTGCACAAATTGATTCCTCGAATCTACAAACTGCCTGATGTCGACGACCTTACCCATAATTTGCCATAAATCTTCTGTCTACTATGAACGAATTCGCAGCAAATGTTCTGTCGCGAAATGGGAAGACGACGAAAGTAAGAAACTGAATCAGAGACATGAGGAACAGATGAGATTAGTTCTAGGGTTTTGAAGACGAACGAAAATTTTCGAGTCAAAGGAGAAATCGAACCAAAGGCTGAAGAAGAGCTTGAACAAGAGGAGGAAGAAGAAACAGGAGTAATCGATTCAACCATGTTCTTTTTCTTAGACCGTTTTCAACCTTCCTAAACTGGGTTTGTGATGGTAAGGGCAGTTTAGGAATACAACATTCTGATTTTTATGTTTTTATTTTAATAATATGAAAAATATTTTTTTACTTGTTTTTTAAATTAAAAGGGTATAATTGGAAGCACAGCCTATGGAGTGAAATACAAAGTTTAGAAAGCTCATTTATAAACTATTTTGAGATTGGGCCTATAAAAATAATTCCAACTTTCCAAAGCCTAAAAGTAAAAAGAGCCCTAAAAATTATATATAAAGGTAATTTTAAGATTTTATTTTTATTACTATCAAAGAAAAATAAAATAATTTTATTAGTCGCTGAAGTTCATCAATAGATGGGTTAATAACCCATCAAGTGACGAACTGTTTAAAGATCAGAGGTGGAGCGACAATATGAGAAGTATTGGAATCTTAGACAACATATTTTCCATTACTTCTAGCTTGAAATGAGCTAACTTTAGTCCTTCCAAAATAGAGTTAATTAATCTCGTCTCTCAATATGTCAAGAATTATTTTAATAACATTTGGCTATCATAGACATAAGGCATAATCATTCCGGGAACCCCTAAACATTTTCAATTTGATCTCCCAACTATTTGATGTTTCAATTTAACCTCTCAACTTCTTAATATCGAGTCAATTTTGTCTATGTGACAGATGATGTAGCAAGATGGTTATATATAATTTGGCTTCGAATTACTGCATTATCATCTGCCACATATGTGAATAAGATTAAAGTGATCCGATATTTGATAAGAATTATATTTAAAAAACCTTCACTTTTTCAAACGTTTTACTTTAAGCTACCGGTTTTGAAAAGTTCTGCAAAATTACCCCAAAATCAAAACAACTAGTGGTTTTACAGGATAAGTGATTTTGAGGTTTGGATGGGTAGTTTTGGAATATTATGATGTTTTAATATATTAAATAAATATTTAAAATTATTAAATGAAAATTTAAAAATGGTTAAAATATCATAATTATCCAAAAACACCCATCCAACAACAAAACCACTAGTTTTTTTTTTCTTTTTATTTTGGGGTGATTTTGCAGAATTTTTCAAAATCGGTGGCTCAAAGTAAAACGTTTGAAAAAGTGGGGGTTTTTTTGGAAATAACCCTATTGCATAGTTAAGGGACCAAATTGAAGTCTCGCGTAATTAGAGGACTAAATTGAAAAAGTTAACCAAGTTTAGGGGCTTTAGTAATAATTATGCTTAGATTTTTTTATTATTGTTTTTCAAAGACGTATTTTACTCTTTTTTCGGACACTTTTTTCTTTTCTTTTTTTAGAGTTTGTCTACACTTATTAATAAAGTGCATAAATAAATTTATTAATTTTTATTTCTCTCTCCAATTTACTCATGATTGTTTTTATTTCAAAATAAAGATAATGGTGTATTGGGAAGATATGTCAAATCTATGTTTCGAAAACTACAAACGAATTATATTTTGAAAAATAATAAACACTCCAAAACAATTTATATTTGGAAAATTTTTTTATAGGCCATAAAAAGTTTACTATACAATTATAGGCCATTTTTGAAAAGTTTGCAAAACTAAAGTTTGATTTTCACTCCATAGGTCATTCATAGACTATGACCGTAATTCACAGACTGTGAGCGTAGTTCATAGAATCGTGAATTGTAAAGATTCAGGGGTATTTTAGGAAACTTGGCCTATGGAGTGAAAACTAAACTTTTAGAAGCTTGTTTTTGTATATTTTTCAAAACAGACCTATGATTGTATTTTGAACTTTAAAAAGCCCATTTAAAATTTTTTCACATTTTTTATATTTCTCTCTCCAATTCACTCATCATTATTTTTATTTCAAAATAAAGACAAGGGTGTATTAGGAAGATATGTCAAATCTATCTTTTGAAAAGGGTTAATCCCAAAAAATCCACATATATTTATCAAATCACCAAAAACCCACATCAATTCCATAAACCCACATCAATTCCATAAACCCACATCAATTCCATTTTTCACCAAAAAACCACATTGACGTTAAAAGCTGTCATATTTACTGTAACATCACGTTAGTGATGTTTTGTATGTACTTACAGGTAAGGGCATTTTTGTCCTTACACTATTCACATTTTTTTTAAAAAAAAAACTAAAGAACAATAACATTTCAGAATATACTATTATTGATCATCATTATCATTTTAAATAATTTAAAAAGTAAAACACAACAATCATCATAATCACAAGTCATGGATGTGATCAAATTAAAAATCATCTTCATAAATCACATATAACATTAAACACTACAGAGTACTTGATTAAAAATCATCTTCATAAATCATTACATTTCAAAACTAACTTGGTTGAAAAAGAGACAACCACCGACCAATCTGTTCACTTACAACACAAGATCCTCACAAGTAATCTGGTTGAAGAAGAGGATACCCACCAACCAAATGACACCAAACTGCGTATGCTTCCTTCATAACAACATAGTGAATCGATATCTAACAGAAACACTATTTTTTAGCATTTGTTCATCTCTTTATCGTTTTCATTTATATAACCAATAGTTTGATGTTGCGTGCCAACTGTTTGATGAAAAACATGAACGAAAAAGCTTATTATTTGTTTGCTTCTTGCTCTCGTTTGATGCTCGAGACTAGAAATGTAATCAACACTGAATGGGTTGAATGAGAAAGAAGCACGACCTAGCACTGCTAGTTCTATCATCATGATTATTGTTGGTGTTCAATTTGTGCCATGAGAATAAATTCGATTCTTGTTATTACAAGGAAACAATGTGAGTTATCCAATGAAAATACTAGTAATTATGTGAAAAGCTCTCATCTTTACCTTCAGGAGAAGGGTAAAGAAGAGTTGAGTTGATAGGATAGAAAAGATTGAGCTTCTACAAGATCCATATTCAGTTGCTCTGTTTTTTTAGGGCTATCATGTTTGTGCCAGCAAACAAGCATTGCAACATAACCCAGGGTCTCATGATGTAAAATCTGGCATTCTGTTCCTTAGCTAAGCTACTACGTTTGCGAGAAATTAAAATAGAATTTGATTGATTTGAAGATGAATATGAGAAGGTTTTTGAGAGAAGCTTCTGGTGAGAAAAGAGGATTTGAAGGCTCTAAACGCAATTGTAATGCCACTAATAGCTGCGCCAAAGCAAAAGTAGTCTAAGAAAAATATTGCACGGAGAAGGACAGTCAACAATGGACTTAAACAAAAATAAGATTTGAAGTCTTTTCCAGGTGCGATTGATAAGAAAACATGCCAAAAGAGAGCAACAAGTACGCTACTTGCAACTGAAGCAAGCATTATAGGGTACCATTTCCTGTGCTTCAAATGTTGTTATTGATGAGGAGAAAACACACCATGGATCCCTAAAATGATTGAGAAAAAAGTGATAGTACCAGTTGAGTGTATAAGAGGAATTTGAAAAGCTTGTTGGAGATTTGATTCCCATTTGGCGCTGTTGATGTGTCGATCTCGATAGTTCTGAAGATGAAGTTCCTTAACTCTGCAATTGAAAAGCGTCACAAATTGTAAAAGATTAGTGTGTAGAGAAGAAGAAGAAAAGAGATGAGTACAATAGGATTTGGTTGAGGAGGTATTTTGAAGGAGAGGGGGTTTAGTTAAAAAGCTTCTGGTGGCTGATGGTTAGGATAATGAAGAAGCATATTCTTTTATGGTTTTTGTTGTTGATTTCTCTTTTTTATACATGGAAGATGATGAAGAGATTTTTTTTTTTCATCAGTAGGTTTCGTAGTAAGCTTCGTGGTATGTTGTGCTTTTTTAATTAATTTTTTTTAAAAAAATTGTGAACAATGAAATGACATAATTACCCCTATCTGTGTGCGCCCAAACATTCACTAACATAACTGAACAGTAATCCTGACACCTATTAATGGTAAAGTGGCTTTTTGGTGAAAAATAAAATTAACGTGATTTTTTGGTGATTTTAGCAAACACATGTGATTTTTTTTTTGGATTAATCCTTTTGAAAACTACAAACGGATTATATATTGAAAAATAATAAACACTCCAAAACAATTTATATTTAGAAAATGATGAAGTAATAAATTCCTTCTTAGCAAACATCAAATTATTCACTTTAGATTTAATTCTAATTCAGACCCTAATCCTAATTCAAACCTTAACCCCTAACTTAAATCCTAATTGATGTCCTTTCTTATTTTATTTCATTAATTTTCTTCTTGTTTCAAAACAAAATCTTTTACACTTTCTAGGCCACCTTGCTAATTAACATAATAACAAAAATCCTAATGAAAGCAACATTCATTCAATATTTTTGTTTATTAGAAAAAATTAATCTGAAAACATATGATAGAGTGAATTTTTTTTTGAGGGATATCTGAAGAGATGGTAACGTGAGTGAGATCTAGAAACACCTAGCAGTAGAAGATTCAACAGAGATAAAACGATGAATATTAGATCCAGAAAGAGACGGGCCATTAGGAAAGATAGAGGAAACCACGACATGATAATGATACAACAATAAAGATATAAGAAGAGATGGTGATGCATCAAAGCGAGACCGGTGGCTATCAGAAGAGACAAAGTAAAAAAAAAAAAAAAAAAGAAGAAGAAGGGAAAAAGAACATGAAGGCGGTGGATAAAAATAAATGAAAAGAAAGAAAAGTGATTGGAAAGATATATCATTACATTTAAAATATTCATTCATTTTTTTATTTTATTTTTAATAAAATCCGGCATAATGAAATTAAAAATTAAAAAATTGGTGGAAGAGGCAGTTTTGATATTTCACATTAAAATCTTTATACATTACCATAATAACAGTCAATGTTTAATGAGACATTGATCAAATGGAGATTATAATTATTAAAGTAACTTTTTAATAAGGATTAGTAATTAGATAAAATCTCAGGGGAGGTCGGAGTAATTAACTCTTTCAAAAAGCCATGAGTTCTTCATAGAGAATTATTCAAGCCATTAGTGATGTCAAAATGGACTCAGAGTTCGCGGGCAATCCGGGTCCGTCTTGGTCCGCACGGATTTGCATTCTGAAATTGAAAGTTCATTTTGACTGCGGACTTTCTAGTCTGCGCAGAGTCCGAGTCCGCGCGGACTGGACCGGACCGGTCCGCGGACCAGTTCATTTTTATATATAATATTAAAAATAATAAATTTTATTCTTTTATTTATATTAATTTTAACTTCTAAAATATTATTAATATAATATTATTAATATAATATTATAATAAAATACTAATGAATTTTTATTATGTGATTTTTTTATTTAATAATTTATATAAATTATTATTAAATTTATTTTAAAAAAATTTAAAAATAAAAAAAATAATTAAAAAATTAAAACGGACTGGTCCGGGTCCTTGCGGACGGACCCGGACTTTGATTATCCGAGTCCGTAAAATATACGGATCGGTTCGCTCCGATCCATTATATACAAAAGTACGCGCGGACTGAATTCGACCGGACCCAATAGTCCATTTTGACACTACTACAAGCAAATTCTAGATAAAATTGCTATAATATGATTTTGGTGATGATTATTAGTAATTGCTCACTTTCTTATGTAAAGGGAAATTTTCCTTTCATTCATTGCTACATCAGTACAACTTTAATTTCCAAGCCTAGGACGAAGTCAAAATTGAGAGTAGGACTCATAACATTAGCATGTTAATGTGGATTTCAAGATGAATGAGTAATACAAAACTAGGATAATATGGATTTAGCCTAAGCACAAATATCCATAATTTTCTTCTTTAATTCATAATGTTGTTGTTTTGATGTACTAGATTCTCATATTATCATACAAGTTCTACCAACCATATTTGTATTGGTTTTAGTAAGTTGATCTAGTATATAAAGGAAAAAGACATTGATATTGTTTGAGATAAACTGATGAAGGTCAAATTCTATCAAAATATCGTAATTGTAGGACACTGAAATAGAGCATGACAAATGGTTTCAAATCAATACTTACGATGATAATAATAACATTTATAGTAAGTGAAAAATGTTTCTTTTCATTAAGTTGTGGTTTGTTAGAAGAGAGTTTTACAAGCATGACATATGAGAATTTTGTCCTTTTTGGAAAATAGAATATCGAGGTTCCACGATGTCAACCGCTAAACTTTCATGATTTTTTTTGGAAGAAGAGGTGGCTTTGAGATGAATATTATTGCACACTACGATTGCTTTAATAGTGTAGCTATATAATTTATCATAATTTCATAGTGTAGCTATATAATTTATCATAATTTCATAGTAAGAAGACATCCAAATTTCCGAAATTTAAATGAATACTCATAATTGCCATCTATCTCATTAGGATTGAACAACATATATAAAAGAGAGATGTTCCGACCAGAGGTTTGAGAAATAATTAATCTTGAGAAAGATATCATTAAGGGACTTTGGAGAAGTCACATGGAAGGAGTTTAAAGTGGGAATTCAAAAGTCATCATATACCCGAATGCTTTTCTTATTATCAACTTGCTAATAAAGACCACATTGCAATAACTTACTGTCCAAAAGAATGCTTTTCCAAGTGTGAGAACATCCATTCTCAAAATTGTCCTAAAGAAAGTTAACATTTTTAAAGTACTTAGATTGTAGAATAGAACTAGTCAAGGAATGTTAACACATGAGTATCTTCTAAGCTTAGTTAATTTAAATTGTTGAAGTTTTTAACCCCATTCCACCTTTAGCTTTGGGTCTATAAATCACTTCCCAACTAATTAAGATTTTTTTACGCTGATTTGAAATAGATCCCCACCTGAACTAAACTATAAGCCACTAAAAGTTTTAAAGATGCTTAATGGATAAGTTGATAATGCTTGAATCACTACTTTGATAAGAATCTCATTCTCATTTAATGAAAACAAAAAACCTTTCCAACGTTGGAGTTTAGCCCAAACCTTATTTTTGATTGCTTTAAAAGTCTGATTTTTTATTTTCAGCAACAATAGTAGACAAACATAAATAACTTTCATAGGTTCTGATAAGAACCACAACATCAACTTTGGGTTCCTGTTGCCTCGTTGTTTCATTGCTTTTGTCCATAGTCCTAAACAACTCCTTTGACTTTAACTGTAGCTCACAATTGATTGTCTATCTTGAATAGTTTTTTTTCTCCAAAAACTAGTAATGGTGGGAATTTAAAATAATTCATTTTTAGGTAAATAACATAACACTTTTTAAATTTCCAAGTTTAGGAGAATAATAAAATACTTTCTAACTTTCCAAATTCATAATTCATTGAAGTTAAAATATCATTATTAAATATTTTCTAATATGAAATATTCAATTAAGTAGTAATTAGAGAATATATCCTAATTCTGATAGCATGTTATAAAATTAAAAAAATGAAAAGGTAAAATGAGTGATAACTTAAAATACAATATTAGTTAAAGGTTGATAATATAAAATCTCATAATCTTGATTCGAGTATTATTCTCGAAAGTGATAATATGTAAGAAGAAGTGGATTGAGAACAACCAAACAAATCTTATACAGTAATTCCTCACAATCCAATGTGAAGTAAAAAGTACAAATTTTTATTACATTCATGTGTGTGATGATGAACACTTTAAAGAAATAGGAATGATGGAATCCAAATGTCCACACCAAACATATATATGTAGTGGTTCAGACACTTAGATCCGGCCTGACGGAATCGGATTCAGTAGGACGATAGAGAACCGATTCCTAACATAAAAGGATCCTACAAAAGAGAGGATCTTGGGAACGCTGGTGCAGTGTATGCCATAGGCACTCCGATGCTCAAGTTAGATCTGAGCTTTAATGATAAAATTAGAAGGAAAAGTAAAGAAAGCAATAATTTCCTATCTATGAAGATCCTTGTCAGAAAGGAGTGATAAACAGGCTATACAACACTTGGAGTTCCGAGCTCTAGCGATTAGGATCAGCAAGGTGATCGGGATTGAAGACTAGACACCTAAAAGTTATTAAAGACGAGAATGTGACAAGCAGTGATTTTGGAAGCATTTTGGTAAACCAGAGAGTCTCCCCCTCGATGAGGTTCGGCTTCTTATCAATAGGAGCTTGAAGAATCCGTCGAAGGATCAGGCCAAGATCCTTGTAGAAGGATCCCCGTAGAATCCCGGATCCTCTCAACTGTGGGTGTGCCATTTGAGAGTTTGCAAATGGGTCTTTGGGCCTCATGAGCCGTGCTGACTATATAGGCCTGAGCCTTGGGTTTAGGCCTACTAGTTGTTTTAGGCTTGGGCCTTGATTCCTAATCGGGCTCAGAATTTCAAGCCTCTACATATTCCCTCATTCATACATCAGACATGTCACATCAGAAAAACTCTCCATCGGGAGAATGA
Organism: Cardiospermum halicacabum; assembly: GCA_031304145.1. Classification (NCBI taxonomy): domain Eukaryota; kingdom Viridiplantae; phylum Streptophyta; class Magnoliopsida; order Sapindales; family Sapindaceae; genus Cardiospermum; species Cardiospermum halicacabum. Next base: position 7,865,210 of record CM062393.1, on the reverse strand, counting down.
CACGTGTAGAAGCTTTTTTAGGAAGACATTTTCACCTACTCACGCCTATTAATAGGTCTAAGCCTTTTCATTTCACCATTTTGCCTTTTCTTTTTTTCACTTCTCTTTCTATAAGCTGAGGCCAGAATCATCTCCAGAAGAATCTCCAGACCAATCTGCCTTCATTGATTTAAGGTAAAGATTTTGTACTTTTCCTCCCACTTGTTGCTGTTGCTTGTTTTTGTGGTTTGTGTTTGTTATTTTTTTTTGCTTCATCGGAGAATACGAAAAGTTGAACAACTATTGTGGCTAGTTTTTGAGTTTGAGAGAGATCCTTGGTGATTTGGGAATTTGGGTGGCGGTTTCCGATCATTTCTTGCCTTTTTTAGGCGATTTTCGTACCAAAATGAGTTTTTCGGTTAACCGGAGAGTTTACTATGTTGATTGTTGGACTTTATGATTAGGTATATCGAGATAGACAACTGAATTAGACACTTAAATGATGATGGGAGAGGATCTATCCAGAAAAAACAACTCCCCCTTTACATCAGGATCCGTAGGAGGGTCTAACGATCTTGATCTTAGTCCGAAGGCGATTGAGAAATTCTAGGGCTAAATTTAAGAGGGACAAGATGGAAAAGATAGTTTCGATTGGAATAGTTGTATAGGTGGTGGATGAAATCACTAGCCGAGAGGTGGTGTTTCTATCAGTCATGGGTCCACAAGGGATTCAAGTGAGGTATTGCCCCTCCAAGATCCGTTCGGACCATATGGATGTCATAAGGGAGGCTTATGGTATATCAGATAACGGTATGATTCAAGTCTCGGAGGAAGATGAAAAGACAGATTGGGTCATCGATGGTTGGATCCTAATGTACACGCTCTTACTAAGTCTAGGGCTAAAGTTTCTGATAAGAGGAATGCTCCAAAAATTTTATAATAAACTATAGATTGCTCCCAGCCAAGTCAACCCAACACTATGAGGATACTTCTGTCTTTTTATATGATGGCCGAAGAAAAAGGGATAGTATGTAATATCGCGGCATATACGCGATATATTCCATTTAGAAGATTATCTGTGATCCAAGTCGGGTGAATTTCCAATGTCATTTCGACCAGACACGAGTATTTCTAAATCATTTCACTTGTGATAAGGCGTGGAAGAAACGATATTTCTTTGGGTTCGGGCACTAGCGTGAGGAGGAAGATGGAGATATTCAATTTTGGTGGATTCCTAAGTCAATTATGAGAGCAATAGATGTATCAGAAAGTCCATTTTTGTTACCTTCTTTTTATTTAGTGTATTAATTTTGTTTATCTCTTGGAGTGGAATTGGGGAAGCACAACTGTCCATGCTGACTCAATAGTGAGGCTTTGATCGAGAGGATCCTGGAATTTGATCGAGAGATACAGTATTTGCAATTTCCATTTCCACTACTTCCGGATCTGGCTAAGAAAGGTCAAGGTCCGAAGATGGATTGTCAGGGCTCTTGCAAGAAGAAGGACAAGAAGTCCTTGAAGGGGGCTAAGGCCCTGAGGTATTTGATGGGTCATCACTCTAATAAAGATGTGGTAATAAGAGGATTTTCCAATTTGAATAGGGAGAAAGAGGAAGAGCGGAACAAAGGGAAAGCTACCACTGTGGCTTCGGGGAAGAAGCCAATGAAGGGAAAATGACATGTTATGAATCGAGCCTAAAAAGAAGGTGACACTATCCTTCGTCCCTAAAAGAAGTCTCGGGATGCTTCTCCCAAGGTTTAAGTGATCGAGGGCGGCTCAAGGAGGGATCTCGGACTGTTGTTGTACCTGCGGGCACATCTTTCTATAAAGAGCCGAATGCGGCTTTAAAGGTTTTGAAGGAGTAGTCATGGAGGAGGACCAAAAATATTTGTTCAGGATGGATCTCGAATCCTTTATTTTTTTTGGTTATTTTTTTATGTTTTTGCTCGTCCAAATAGGTTATGCATTTGACGTGAGTGGGATCTACACTCTAATGCTATCGGTCGGGTGCGTGGCGAGAGGGACTCTGCTCGAAAAGAGGAACGATTTCAAGTTCCATCTAAAAACCATTACGTTCTAGTTGGGCGATTTGAAGTTAATTGCTCAGATAATGATAAGGAGCTTTTTTTTTAGAGGGAGAAGACGAAGATAGTCGAGGAGGAGGTCCCCATTCTAAAGTGGACAGTGGAGTCCCTGACCTCTCGGATGGCGGAAATGGTGATGCGCCTGGAGGCAGCCGAAGAGCAGACCAAGCTTACCCAAGCTCGAGCGAAAATAGAGGACAAGGGTAGGATTTACCTGAAATTCTTGACCAACGCACTGTCAAAGGAAGTGGCAAAGAGGCACTATGGCTAATAGGTTTAGCTGTTGGAAGCTACAGGTACTTCCTTTCTAGATCCTCTAGATGATAGTGATTTAGAAAAGTTAGGGGGAGGATGAAATATGTGACGAAGAAGAAAGGGCACTTGAAAAGACGGTGAGCAGAAACGTTATTATGTCCAAGGAGGGACCATTAACTCTAAATGTGCCTCCGTCTGAAGAAGTCCCTATCGTTTTAGTGAATATTAAAGATCTGGGGGACGGAGCAGATGAGGCTTTGAATGACTTAGCAATTTAGGCTTGTTTCCCATTTTCTATTTGTAGTTGCTTCCGTATCTGTATTTGCTTCCGTATTAATAAAATATCAGCTTAGTTTTCTTTCTATGTTATTGAGTACTATATTTGCGTTCTAAGCATTGAATCAGAATAATTATAGACGAAAAGTAAATTTACTAAGTAAATCGAATAATCAATATCTCATTCGGAACTTGAGAAATAAATAATAAAATGAAAATGCTAGTATGTGAACGAGGATGACTAATGAAACGAATGTTCCGAGGCTATACTTGGTTTTTATTACAATAGTTATAATGGTCTTATCGGACGTTTTTGTGTACATAGAGTTTTTGTCATTATCTGAATCTTTTCTAAGTGTCGATTCGGATTTTTAATACAATGCGCTTTAGGGGACTTATTTTATGCCCAGTGAAATCGTCAAGACGAATGTATACTGAGCTCAATTTTTGTTTGTTTGTAGTGTTGACAAATATTTATGCTCCTGATAAGACTTTGATGCAGATATCTCACAAAATGTAAAGGGTTAGTTCTGGAACTTAACTAGGTTTTGTATTCCTTTTTTGGAATTTCTTTTTTCGGGCTTTTGCGTTAGTTCCATACTATCTGAAAATTCAACACAGGGTAAGAGAAGTCGCTACCATATTGAGGACCCTCCGATGCTTAAGTTAGTAATTAATTCAGAAGGAAAATCAAGATTTAAATGTTGAATGAGAAAAAGGTTTAATAGAAAAACTTGGGATCCCATCGTGTGGAATAAATGTCTGCACGGATTATGGTTTTGACTACAAAGCAAAGAATGGGTCAGGATGATCCTCAACTTATTAAGGATCATCCGATGCTTAAGTCAGTAATTGATTTCGAAAGCAAATCATAATTGAAATAGACTTAAATGTAAAAATTGAGTGAGAGGTCGGAACCTGAGTTCCCCAAAACACATAGGAAATGACTTAGCTAGAATTGGAACTTTTTTAGGTGGATTGCATTCCATGTGTTTCTGACTGCTTTGCCTAATTCGTCTTGAAGTTGATATGATCCTTTGCCTATTACTTTCATGATTTGGTATGAGCCTTCCCAAGATTCATCCAGTTTGTTTGCACTTAAGTTTTTTTTGAGCATCCAATTTCTTACTGCAAATGTTCTTGCCTTGAAAGATTTGTTGTAGGATTTTTCAATGGTTCTATTATATTATTCCACTTTTAATTCTTTTATTAATTTATAATTATAAGTAAGTCCAGAGGTCATATAGTGGGTATTGTCCAAATCCATGTCAGACGGAAGAATAACTTCTACCCTAAATATTAACGAAAAAAGGGTTTGACTTATTGGAACTCTTGGTGTTGTTCTATAGGACCACAAGACGCTTGAAAATTCTTGAACCCATGCACATTTATGTTTCCTCAGTGTAATCTTAAGTATGACCGATAGAGTTTTGTTCGTAGCTTTGGCTTGACCATTTGCTTTTGGATACCTCAGAGTGGAGAAGTTTAGCCTGATGTTCCATGAAATGTAGAAGTCTTTTAATATCTTGGATATGAACTGCGAACCATTTTCCGTGACTATCTCATTTGAAACCCTAAATCGATAGAGAATGTGCTTCCATATAAGGTTTCTAACGACTAAATTGGTAACGTTGGCAAATCCCTCGGCCTCTACCAATTTAGTGAAGTAAACCGTGACCAGGAGAATAAACATTTCACCTTTTTTGTGTGCGGGTGGGAGCGGAACAATTATATTCATTCCCTACTTGGAGAATGGTCATGGAGAAGATATTCCATGCAGTAATTCCGCTGGGGCGTGAATATATTTTCCGTGCCTTTGGTAGTCTTTGAAATTTCCTTGTTATTTCCTTAGCATTTGACTTCATTGTAGGCTAATAATATCAAGCTTGGAAGTATCTAAAGGCTAGGATTTTCCCCCCGGAATGATTTCCAGCTTGACCACTATGAAGTTCTTAGAGGACTCGCTCTGAATTGGTTTCATCAAGACACAACAGGTAAGAGCCACTGAGGGATTTGTGTAAAGTATTCCTTTAATCATAGTAAATATGGCTGCTGATGTCCATATATTTCGAGCCTTGGCTTTGTCTTGTGGCAAGGTTCCATTCTGAATGTAATCTAAGATTAGTTTGATCCAACTTTTTTACTGGAAGGACTTCGGATTTGAGTATGTATTTTGATATACAGGATATTTCAATGTGTCCGTAGAGGATATATCTGGTGCCTGGGTCCTTGAATGTTGAACCGTAAGAGGCAAGAGCATCCATACAGTTGTTTCCCCCCATGGAATTTGTTTAAATGTTACTGTTGCAAATGATTTTTAAAGTGCTTAAACTAATTACAAGTAGGCTTTCGTCCTATCGTCCTTAACTCAGTATGTCCCAGTTATTTGACTTATGACCAGTTGCGAATTGCATTGACTAATATGTTTATGCAGACTTTGGACTAATTTTAGTCCAACAATTAGTGCTTCATACTCTACTTTATTGTTTGTTACTTGGAAATCACAATGGAGAGAGTGCTCTAGTAGTTGCCCTCTTGGAGAAGTCAAGACTATCTCTGTGCTCCAACCTGCAAGTTGCTTGCTCCATCGACTTCGAATGTCCATTAGTTTGATTTTTCTTCTGCAGAAAGTACATATTACAGTGGGACCGTAAAGTCCACTACAAAATTTGCCAATGCTTGAAATTTTATGGCGGTGTGAGGCTTATGGCTAATGTCGAACTAGCTGAGCTTTACTGCTCATTTCATTATCTGGTTGGAACTTCGAGCTTGTGTAGTATTGCTCTGACTAGATAGGATGATATGACTGTGATAGGATAGGCTTGGAAACAGGGTCTCAGTTTTTTAAAGGATAATACCAAGGCCAAAATGAGTTTCTCCATGTTATTGTACCTTATTTCTACATCTGCGAGAGATTTGCTAGTATAGTAGATTGGCTGTTGGGTTTTCCTTCTCTCTCAAACTAGCACACTGCTGATTGTTGAATTTGCAACAACTAGGTATAATACTTGTGACAACTAGGTATAGTACTCACGATAACTAGGTATAGATTAGGTTTTCCGGGTTTGTGTTTAACAAAAACTGGGGCCTTAGGTAGGTGAAGTTGAACCTTGCGTAGGGTTTTGTTGCATGATCTCGACCAATCAAAGTTCGTGCATTTTTGCAGTAGTTGGAAAGGGGTTTTAGGTACTCGGATGATCTTGAAAGGAACCGATTGAGAGAAAAGATTCTTCCGATCGGCCATTGTATATCTTTTTTATTTTCTAGTGTTGGTATCTTCACGACACCATCCAGCTGGCTTGAATTTGCTTCGATCCCCCTTTTTGTTACCATGAATCTAAGGAATTGGCCTAAACCAACTAAGAATGAGCATTTGGTTGGGTTTATCTTCCTATTATATTTTCTCAGAATTTGGAAGGCCTCCCCCAAATGTGCGATGTGATGTTCAGCTTCCAGAGCTTTAACAGTATGTCATCTACATATACCTCCATCATTTTTCTTATTTGATTAGCAAACATTCGATTGACTAAGTATTGATAGGTTGTGCCGGCGTTCTTGAGTCCGAAAGGGAATGATGTTGTAGCAATAGGTGTCTCGTTCGGTTTTGAAGGCATTTTTTCCTAGTCTGCTGGGTCTATCTTTATTTGGTTATAGCCTACAAAGAGGTCCATAAAACTTAATATTTCATGATCTGCAGTCGCATCGACCGTTGTGTCTATATGCGGGAGCGGGAATAGATCTTTGGGACAAGATTTATTCAAATCCGAATAATCGATACACACCTGCCATTTTCCACTTTTCTTCTTGCCGACCACCACATTCACCAACTAGTCTGAATACTTTACCTCATGGACCACTCCATTTTTTAGAAGATTCTGGACTTCCTCATTATGATTTGGTTCCATTCAAGAGCAAACTTTCTCATATTTTATTTTATGAGCTTAGCCTTGGGATCAACTCCAATTTTGTGGGAAATGATGCTGATGTCGATACCTATCTTGTTCGCGTGAGACCAAGCAAAGTAATCTAGGTTAACATTAGTGAGGGTCAGGAATTTACCTTGAAGTTCCAGGTCAAGTGCAGAGTGTATTTGAATATTTTGATCTGGATTTTTAGGGTCAACTTGGACTTCCTCTAGAGGCTCTAGCACAGAAACTTCTATTTGACCTTTGGTGGGGGCTTCGGACTGTAATTGTTATGTTGTCGAGGCTCTCTTGAAGCTGGCCTGATAGCGTTCCCTTAAAGATTTTTTTGTCTCTCTTGATATATTTGATCCCCTACTTGGTGGGGAATTGAAGGGTTTTGTGAAAGCTAGAAGGAAAGACCTTCATTTCATGGATCCATGGCCTCCCATGATCAGATTATACGAGGATTGCACATCAATAATAAGGAATCTGGTCACTAGGTTAACACTACCTGCAAAAATAGAGGAGCCCACTTCTTTCATTAAGCGACCAAGGCTTTTAGGTCTATGGTCAGGTCATAGGCTGAGACCTGTTGCTTTGGTTTATTTTCACCATTCTTACTGGAAGACCCGAATAGGCTGGAATTAGGGTAAGGGTCGTGCTTTTGTATGGTTAAACCGTCCCCTGTGGTTTTTCTTGCTGCGGTATCCAGCCTTGCCAAATGATTTTCCTAAAGTTCTTGCCAGGAGCTTCCCCCAACTTGATTATCCAAGTGACTATGGCTAGGGATTCCTCCAATGTCCGAGGTTCACATTTCGTCAGCAACTCGAGAGAATAGGGGCATGCCCTTCCGGAATGCAGTTGCAGTAGTTGACTCCACGACGTTTGGAATCTTGATGTACTCGATGGTGAAGTGATAGACGTACTCTCGGAGGCTTTCACTCTTTTTTTTTTGCCACAAAAAACAGATGGTCCGTGGTTAACTGAAACACCTGCGGCAAGAAAACTTGACAACAAAATCGTCAACCAATTAAGAAAATGAGTTTATCGAGTTGTTTGGGAGATTTAGGAACCATGTTAGGGCTGGGTCACCCAGACTACTACCGAATATTTTGCATGTGATGGCTTCGCAAATTTCACTCGAAAGATTGACTAGTAACATTTTCTAGCGGTATTCGGCTACGTGCTCTGCCGGATCCGAATCTCCCCAAAATTTATGGAAGGTTGGAAGGATGCTCCTTTTGAGCATTTCTACAATGACAATCCTATCCACAAATGGAGAGAGGTTGTAGGTGTCTGCAACAGAGCACTCAAAGGGTGCCGGGATGCCAGGGATTGTCCTGATGACAGCCTTAAAATATCCGGCCTCTTTTGCCATTTCCCATTTGATTTACTTGATTTCGGACAGGAGAAGTCGAATGGTCTCGAAAGTAACCTGGTCACTAGTGTTTCCTTTGGAATGGCCACCATTAGTGGTCTTATTATTCACACGTTAGGTGAATACTAGGTTCGCGACCCTATTTCTTGCATTTTCTTCCTCGAGTTGGCGCATGCGCTCCATCATGGCCTGTAATTACTGCTCCATTGACCAATCGTTAGCCATGAAAGAAAATATTTTGGAAATAAAGGAGTGAAAGAGTTCGATTTTTGCAAAAAACTTATCGTCGGTCCAATGGTGGGAGCCAAACTATACAGTCAGATCCTTACTTAAAAACTGGATTCAATAAGACGATAGATGACCGATTTCTAACGTAAAGGGATCTTGCAAAAGAGAAAACGAAACGTCCAAGAGGATCTTGGGGACACCGATGTGGTGTGTGTCGTAGGCACTCAGACGCTCAAGTAAGATCTGAGCTTTAATGATGAAATCAGAAGAAAAAGTAAAGAAAACAACAATTTTCTATCTACGATAATTCTTGTTGGAAAGGAGTGATAAGCATGCTATAAGACACCTAGAGCTCCGAGCTCTAACGATTAGAATTAGCAAGGTGATCAATTAGAGACTAGAATATGACAAATAGTAATTTTGGCAGCGTTTTGGTAAATCAGAGCTCTATACTTTTTTTTTATTAAGTAATTATTATTATTTTTTAAATTTTAATTTTTACAAATAGAATATATTTGTTCTATTTTTTATTATTAATAATTACAATTAATAACCTATAAAGTATTATTAAATGTTTAATATGTTTTAATAATTTTATTAATTTTTACTTGAAATAAATATATTTTGAAATTGACTATTTATATTAAAATAATATTTTACAATATCTTTTATAATATGTTTTTTATATATAATTTGTTTTAAGTGTTTTAAAGTTTTTTTTATAAAAATGATTTTTCATTTTTATAAATTTTTATGATTTGTGAAGGAACTCAACAAATATTGAAATATAAAAAGACATAATATATTTTATAAAATTCCACTTGATATTATTTTTTAATTTGATTATATATATTCCAAATAGTTTGTGATTTTTTCTGTTTTTCAATCCATATTTTTTTTGGTAAAATATATACAAAAACTATGTTATTTTATTTTATTGCAGTATATAAATTTAGTGTAATTTTAAGGTTAGCTGTTTATCGAAATTTGAAGAACTGCTGTGCTAATAAAATAATTTAGGACATTGCCAAGAGAAGAAAAAGTTTCTTTAAAAGAATGAGTCAATTGCGTTGATTCTATATATGGATTTCATTTATTTATTTATATTTTACATGCAGTGAGAATAAGATCAAGTATAGTAATTAGACAAACAAAACAACTACCTCATGTCAATTTGATTTGGGTCAATCTACCTTCTTCATTGAAGGGTTAAAGTCAATTCTGTAATTTGTTTTTGACACACTACACGTAACTTTCAAGAGAATCGTCAAAAGACAGCAAATAAAAGAAGAGAAGACTTGTGTAAATAAGTCATAAGGGAAGCGCGTGGACCATGGTGGAAAATTTAATTTAATCGCTGGAAGAGATCCGTACGTGGAATTGCTGCGATCATGTTTGTGCACTGTAGAAGTTTCCCTTTTTCAAATTCCGATGATGTTGCAAATTACAAATTGTGAACATAAACATAACAAAAAACAGAGACGACCTGGAAGGAACAGGTCAAAATACAAAATACAAAATACGTCCCTTTCTTCTTTAATTTCAAGTCATGTATCGCCAGCACAGCACAGCAACTACTACTTTTATTTGTCTCTTGATGACTGACTAGTTTATGCAGGATACGATACAATGGGCTTCTTTTCATTTATCTCCGCCTGCTTGCTCAGAGCTCTCAAACCTAACAGAGACACAGACGGAGACGATGCCGCTGCTGCCTCAGCCTCAGCTGACTCTTATGACCTCTTCTTCGACCTCCGAACTCTCCAAATCGCTACTAACTTCTTCTCCGACTTGAATAAGCTCGGTCATGGTGGCTTCGGCCCTGTTTTCAAGGTTTGTACGGACACACCTTACTCGTAATTCGTACGATTGTGTGTTAATTGTCACAAACATTTACTTTATTGGATAAGTTATTGAAAATAGTTAATTTAGAAAGTTATTGGTTAAGGTGGTGCAGGGATTGATACCAAATGGAGACGAAATAGCAGTGAAGCAGTTGTCAGTGGATTCAAGACAGGGACTTAAAGAGTTCACTAATGAGGTTAAGCTGTTGTTGAAACTGCAACACAAGAACTTGGTTAGACTATGGGGTTGCTGTGTTGAGGGATCAGAGAAGATGCTTGTCTATGAGTACCTGCCTAACAAAAGTCTTGATTACTTTCTTTTTGGTACTATGCCTGCTTTCAATTTTGTGACTGTACTGGTGAGAAATGAAACATTGCTGGATTCATAATTGTCTGAGATGTTGAATGTTGCAGATAAAACAAAATCTGCTTCACTGGATTGGGGGACAAGGTATCAGATAGTGATAGGTGTGGCGAGAGGGCTTCTATATTTACATGAGGAGGCTCCTATAAGGATTATTCACAGAGACATCAAAGCCAGTAATATTTTATTGGATGAGCAGTTGAATCCCAAAATTGCAGATTTTGGCCTTGCCAGGCTCTTCCCTGGAGATGATACCCATATGAATACATTTAGGATTTCGGGCACACAGTGAGTAGTTTTTCTTCTATTGTGCTTGCTGTTTCTTCTTTCACTGCCTGTTATGTTTGTTTAACACATTATTGAGATGCAGAAGGAATGACACTAGTTTAAACATTTCGGTGAATACAGTGGTTATATGGCTCCGGAGTATGCAATGCATGGATATTTGTCTGTTAAAACAGATGTTTTCAGTTATGGCGTTTTGGTCTTAGAGATTGTGAGTGGAAGAAAGAACTATGATGCTCGTCTTGCTGCTGATCAAGTTGATCTTTTGAACTATGTAAGTTGAATCATCCTACAGTTATTGATCTTTCATTATTCTCTGGATATCAGAAGAGTTATTTTGTACTATTACTACACCCGATTCTTGCTGCAAACTTCATTATATGGAAAGTCCATTACTTGGAATGCCTGGTGTAGACGTGAAGTTCTATTAGATCTTAACATGAACATTAGAATACAATGTTGGGTGTCTTCCTTATTATAACTAAGACTTCTTGCTGCTTTTAGTCTTTATAGATAGTAGTACATTATATACCAGAAATAAAAAGACAGGTAACTGATATATTCCCTGCTTGCTACAGACATGGATGCTGTATCAAGAAGGGAAGCAATTGGAAGCAGTGGATTCGAGCCTGAGCAAGTGCAATCGCGATGAGGCTGCAATGTGCATTCAGCTAGGTCTGCTATGCTGTCAGCAGAATATTGCGGATAGACCTGATATGAACTCAGTTCATCTCATGCTTTCAAGCGATTCATTTACATTACCAAAACCTGGAAAACCTGCAATTCAAGGGCGTGTAGCACGATGGACAACCACTACTACAGCTGCTTTCACTACAACTAACACCAATTCAAATAGCAATACTATTGGCAGCAGTAGCAACACTGGCTATGTAGTCAAGACTTCGGGAGGTAATAGTTTAGTTGATGATTATTCGAGAAACTCTATTTCTTATTCTTCTATTGATGAAGGTAGATAGATAGATAGAGATACACAGATGAGATGACCCTACATTCAAGTTAGCTCGTACATAAAAGCAGTGCTCTGATTGTAAATTTGTTGTTATAAGTATTAGTACTTCTATTTGTTATGCTAATTTATGTGAATATCCTACCAAAAGCTTTATGTTTGGCTGGTTTTTTCTAGTAATTGATATGTTGTTGGTGTGATGTCAGTTCCTATTCTTTTGAAAGCAATATGCAGGATATCTGATAAAGTAGATGTCACCCTTTGAGCAAGTGGTCGTTGTAACACTTTGTTTTCTTTTCCTGAGGTGCAGTGTCAAAGAGTTGTTGGGTCTCCGATTCTCTATAGTCTTATATATTGTACTGTCTAATATATGCTCGTGTCATCCATGATACCACTTTATTTTGATGAAAAAAAAAAGGTACTATATATTTAATCTTAAATTATAAGAAGACGGAGGAGAAGAAAGAAGGGATACAGGAGAAGTGAGCAAAAATTTGCCTTGTAACCTATCTTATATAGGCAATACGGACGGCAATCATATGACCGACACCGATTAAGATAGAATAGATCCGAATTTTATCCAAACTCATAATGGATTTATCCGATTTGGATCGAATTATGATTTGTTGGTGTGGGTAATTTTTTAATTTAGTTAATGGGATAAATATTTAAATTAATAAAATCAACAAAATGGGGTTGGGCAGCACTTATAATAATAACTAGCATTGAACCGCCTGCGAGGCAGGTGGTCTTAATTATTTTATAAAAATTATATTTTAAATTAATTTAAAAAATAATAAAGTACTTCACATATCACATATTTATTTTTATTTAATATTTAATAAGTTTTTTTTTTCAATTTAACATTTAATAGATACTTAATTTTAATAATAAACGAAAAATTTTAATTGAAATATTATTGTTACTTTATTTTTTTATTTGATAATCAACTTAAAAATAACAAAAGCAACAAATACCGTAGCCAAATTGATAAATATTGTATTTATTTTTTAATTATACCTTTAACATAACTACAAACAAAAAATAGTTTTTTTTTTTTTATAATTTGAATGAAACTTTTTATTTAATTCTCTCAATTGGTTCAAACTATTTTTTTTTCTTTTTTATCATCTCAGCTCGTTCAATTTTTTTTTCCAATTATACAATTTTAGAATATACTGATGGAAGTAATTTTTGTTCCATAAAAATTGTTTTTAAGTTTGGATGAAACTCTTTATTTCATTCTCTCAACTAATTCAAATTGTTTTCTTATGAGGCCGTGGAACTATTTCAATTTTATTATTTTATTTGATTTCCTCGTTTATAAGAGGATTTCATCAAATGCGGTATTAATAAATTTGCTGCGCTATTTAACAATCCCGAAAATAATTAATTATATTGTTAATTTATAATTTTATCCTTTTTTATTTTTTATTTTAAAAATATTTTATAGATCAATAACTGTATTTTTATATATAAGTACATATTATTATAATTATATAGAATGTTTATTTTTTTCTTTGTTAACTCAAATAAAATAAAGATAAATAATAGAAAGAAATTATCAAGTATAAATAAATAAAAACAAAAAGGATCAGCACGGATAATATGTATAGTTACAAAGTAACCATGATGTGGGTTAAGTAATAATCATGAGTAAATGAGTGCTAGTATTGATTCATGTAACGACATGTAATTGCCACGTAATTGATCCAATGAAGCTGTTGTATGAGTGTAAAATTTGAAAACCAGCGTAACAAAACTGTAAAGAAAAATTAAAACATAAGGCAACCTTGTAAAGTGGGATTGCTAAATAAATAAAAACGAAAAGGGTAAGCGCAAATAATATGTATAGTTACAAGTAAACATGATGTGGGTTAAGTAATAATCATGAGTAAATGAGTGCCAGTATTCATTCATGTAACGACATGTAATTGTCACGTAATTGATCCAATGAAGTTGTTGTATGAGTGTAAAATTTGAAAACTAGCGTAACAAAACTAGAAAGAAAAATTAAAACATAAGGGCAACCTTGTAAAGTGGGATTGCCAAATAAATAAAAGCGAAAAGGGTAAGCGCAGATAATATGTATAGTTACAAAGTAACCGTGATGTGGGTTAAGTAATAATCATGAGTAAATGAGTACCAGTATTGATTCATGTAACGACATGTAATTGCCACGTAATTGATCCAATGAAGCTGCTGTATGAGTGTAAAATTTAAACTAGCGTAACAAAACTGGAAAGAAAAATTAAAACATAAGGGCAATCTTGTAAAGTGGGATTATTACTTTTATATATAGAATAGATGGTAGAAAAGGATAAATTAATTTGTATTGGGAATTGAGAATTGACCAATAATTCTAAATAATTAAATAAGACTATTATTGATGAATAGGGTTAGGAGTATTTTTGTCATGTAACAATTAATTGGATTCTATCAAGTGTATGTGTCAAGTTGTATGAATGGTGAGTGTTTCAAGTTGCATGAGGTGATTAACATGAATATGACAAGTGTTCTATTCTTTCCCTACGTATACGAGAAGAAGATGAAATAAAACTTGCTAATTCACTTGGTTTCTCTTCTTCTTATCTTTCTCTCCATTTCCTTTGTAAGTTATTCTTGTATTGATATTGATTTGGTTTTGTAACAAGTTATTAGCACGAGTATGCTCTCTGGTTGCCACCCACCCTGGTAGAACCAAAGATAAGAGTTCGACGCCACACAACGAATGCAGAAACGCTAACAGTTGAGAAATCAAAATCCAAATACTTTAATTCAGCAATAAAAACCAAAATACCAGTCTTACAGTCCAAAAATCCAAAGCAAACATAATAATGCTAATGTCCATTATATGGTTTCAAGATGCATCTGGAGTACGGTTTGAGAAATTCAAAGAAAGTTTAGTGTAGTTGGATTTTCAATAATGTAAGGAAGATTCGTCACTATTTTTTAGAGTTTAAGGGCAGTCATGCACCTATATTTTTTTATATGTTGATGATATAATTTTAATATGGTCTAATATTAATGAAGTTAAATGGTTAGTCAAACAGTTAAATTAGATATTTACATTAAAATATCTTGGCAGACTAAGTTTTTCCTTACGAATAGAAGTGTTCACATAAACAACAAGACTACATTTATCTCAACATAGTATATACAAGACTACGAAAGACAAACATATTAACATAAAATGAATTTGCTTCACCTATACATCTAATACCGATGGAAAATTGTCGAATCCTACCACTAAGTTTATGGAATACAGATCACTAGTGGGGGCACTATAGTATGCCACTATTACAAGAACTAATAATATGTATGTAGTAAACAGAATTTTCCAGTTTATGCAAAATCCTCTTGATGAGCATTGGAATATTGTGAAAAGATACTACGATATCTAAAGGGCATAACGACTCAAAGATTAATGATCAACAAACCAAAAGAAGTACAGTTAGCTTTTTTAAATTTGGTTAAAATTTCGATGCTGACTAGGCATCAAACCGAGACCACCAAAAGTCTATAACCGATTCTCATATATATTTTTTATTTGATTTTTTATGAAAACATGATCTCATGGTGTGTTAGAAAACAACACACGATCTCAAGATCATCCGCATAAGTAGAATATAGAAGTCTAGCTCCAGTAGTTATAGAAATGACTTGGATGAAATTATTGTTGGACGAGCTAAGAATAAAATAAAAGACAATACCAGTAATATGGGATGATAATTTGAATACGATTTCAATGTTGGTAATCTAGTTCTACATGTTAGAACTAAACCTATTAAGTTGGACCTATATCTTGTAAGAGATAAGATCTTATACAAGAAAGTGATAGTAGTAAGTTATGTACCCATTATATATCATATTGTAGATATCTTTACTAAAGCACTTTCTTAATCAATATATTATTTATTTAAAGAACAAACTTGCAGATCACCCTATGATCATAAGGTGCACCGAGAAGGAGTATTAAATACATAAAAACTAGCATAATGTATAAGAAGCATTATATAAACACTTAGTGGTTTTTACTATCGGCTATTTGGGAACTACGTAATTTCTCATACTTAATTCGATTGAGATTGACATCTATAAATAGATAAGAGAAATTGCAAGTTAGTAGAAAAAACATCAAATGAGTAAAACTTAAGATATTTTACTTAGAGAAAATATAAAATATTCCTCTTTAGAGTTCTTTAACATAATTTCCTTACGTTTTCATATAAATATCTTCCTTAAGAAGAAAGAATAACGAGGAATGAGTGAGGTTGAAAAATAATAATAAAAGGGTTAGAATTGGACAATAAGTTTTGTTTGTTTAATTTAAAATGCATAAGAAAAATTACGTGATAGTGAAAAAAATTGCATCAAATATGATTGAAAGGGAATAAAGAAAAGAGTTTGTTGCACTTTTGTACTTTTTATTTCAAAAATTATACTGTTAGACCAAACTTAAAATGTCTACAAAACTAAACTTTTTTCAAAAGTTTTTGTAAACATAAACCAAAATGACTATATTACCTCTACTTTTCGGTATTACTTTACTTCCCGGGCTAATCGGTCTGGAAAACAATAATTATACCGAAAAGTAGGCAAGATATAACTACTTTTTGATTCCTACTTTTGGGACCGGGAAACATGATACTCATAAGTAATTATATTTTGTCTACTTCTTGGTTTGATGCTTCCCGATATACCGGAAGACTCATTTTTTAATTTTTTTTTAAGAAATTTAATTTTGCAATTTTTTTAATAAAAAAATTAAAGATGATCTGAAACAGATAAAAAAAAGTATAAAATCTAATTTTGTATGTATTTATCGAAGAAAAGTGAAAGAATCTCAAAATGATAAGTTTGGTTGAGAAAAATCTATTATTAAGCTAGTTATTATCATTTATTTTTAATCATTCATCTGTACTATACTATTCGAGAATTATTTATTTGGAGCAACTTTATAGCATTAAATACAAGAGATGTCATTTATTATCATTTCCTCATTCCTATTTATAGACTTTTATAGATTTTTCATGATTTTTCATGATTTTTCATGGCTTTATAGACTTTTATAGATTTTAGAAAGTGAATGACTTTTATAGACTTTCATAGATTTTTATAAATTTTATAAATCCGTCAATGACTTTAATAGACTTATCAAGAAATGCCTTTTATGATATTTATAGACTTTGATAGATTTCTATAAATGATTTTTAAAGACTTTTGTAGAGTTTCAATGACTTTTATAGATTTTCAATGACTTTCGTAAACTTTCAAATATTAATTGATTAATTTTGAGAACTTCAAATATGTTGTACCACATAACTTTAGAAACACATTGGGATACATTCTATGTAGTTTTTTAAAGTCATCTGAATCCTCCCGGAGTATCTTATATATGTAAAAATACTCAAGTTACATGTTTGTACGCCTAGTTGGAAGATGTTGGACATATGATCACACTGCACCTTAAAATTTAGAAGGGTAATATCACTTTGAATTGCAACCCGTCCAACCTTAACCATTACATCATAATATATGTCAATCTCTCATTCATTGATTTCATTCATATTAGAATTACTCATTTCTTTAAATTTTATATATATATATATATATATATATGCATAGTGGTATAGTTAAAATATACATAATTTTAACCAGTCAAATGAATAAAACTTTATCAATGAAAATAGCAATACCATATATGAATACAATAAAAAAAACAAGTAAAATATTTTATAATGAATATAATAACACAATCATCCATAAAAAAAAAAAAAAAAAAATTGTCCACTAATTAACTAAAAAAAAAATTAATAAATTGATAAATTAAGGGAAAATTATATAAAATAAACCAAATAAAGTTTAAAAATTCAAAACTAAACCAATAGAAGTTTATTTCTATTTTTGAGCCACTCAAACTTTGATTTTCAAAAATAGACCATCACATATGTGAAGGTCCTCTTCACAGACCACCTTCACATATCAGTGTAAAAGATCTTCATAGAAGGATAAAATGGTCAATTTGGTTCATTTTTTAAAAGTGAAAGTTTGAAAGATTATTTTTGTAAAATTTTTAAAGTTGGGTTATATGATGTAAATAAAAGTTATAAAATAACAAAAATGAAAATAATCCATTAATTAATCTTGGTAGCAATCACTTAAAAACTAATTTGATAAATTAATCTTGGTAGCAATCACTTATTTCTTTAATTGAAATGTTATCCAACTCATACGGTCTTCAGGTGTCATGTCAAAGAATTCAAGTTTCTTCGCTCTAGTGTCTAGAAAATCAAGTTCCTTAAAAGAGTATCATTGTTTAAGTATGAGATCTCCTTAATAAACTCCCAACAACTTTGTTCTTTGGCCACTTGTGATTCCATGGTTTGAGTAATTTTGTGGATACTTTGGGCCAACTTTCCAATAGAATCTGATTGACTATTGCTAGTCTCACTTTGTTTCCTTGCATTATCTTCCGGATATGATAGTCTTTGGATGAAGTGATGGACAATTCACAATCTTCAGGACATGATTAAAAAAAAATTGTAATTCAATTAGTTCATAATCATAATAGAGAGTTCATAATAACTCTCAAATTGTAATGTGTTATTGTATTTAATATTTGGTGGATTTTAGACCTTGGTTCATCTTTTGGGAAAATGGTATTGATTCTCACATCTACAAATCGTATAACGACCTACATTGCCACAGGATGTTTTATTGCTGCTCTCCTCATTGTACTCTTTGTAGCTAAAAATGTAAGTATTATGAAGTTTCTAGTCCAGGTATATATATATACATCCACGTAAGTTACAAACTATTTATTGCGATGTGGTATAAACTTATTTAGAATTTGAGTTTACCGTATAATTTTAAAAATTAAATATAAATTATTTAATAATTGGATGGACGGTTCAGCATGCTAAGCAAAATAGAAAAACAAATAATAGATTAATATATTGAACTCTATTTTTTAAAATTTTATATATTGTTAAATTTTTATTGTATAGTATTTACTTCTCAAAATCTAAATTCATAATTTTTCAAAATTGTACGGACAGTTTTTTTTTTTTTTTTAATCCTGTTAAATTCACTTATTTAAATGTTGTAGATTCTATTCATGTATCACTGAAATAATAATTTATTAAAAGTAGGAGACCTGCAATTTCAAAACAATTTCTAAAATACACGTTTTATCAGTTTTGTTAATTATAATAATACAGTAGTTGATGAAAAGCACAGACAGATTGCATAAAAAAAACAAAGTAGAACAGAAAAAAGAGAGAAAACCGAAATCTAATAAAAAAAACAAACGTTAAGGCGCGTTGCGTTGCGTTGCGTTTGTCTTCTCTTGTGAGTCAAAATTTATTCAAATCGAGATCGAACAGAAAAAACTACAGAGAGAGAGCGACTTACAGACCCATCATCCGAGCTTCAAGAGCTCGCTTGCCTGAGTGACGCACACAATTGATTCTTCTTTGTCCGTGAAATGAGGCCGACACCTGACTGGGAGCTGAAAGGCTGCTGCAACAAAGACCAGAAGATTTTTCTAATTGCTGTCTTCATCTGCACTGTTGTCATTCTTGCGGTACAATCACAAACTCCTTCTCCCTCTATCTCCACTGCATTTCCTGTGTTGATCTCTCTATTGAATTGAGCTTGTTGTTTTGTTGTCTGCTGTTGAGTTATGGAAATTGTGGTGATGATAATCTGTCTTGATGCTTTAGCAACAGAGATGTTAGTTCTCTAGTGTTTCTGCTATCTGGATGGATGTCATGCATTTGTAAGATTTTGTGATTCATCTATAGGCATTTAGGTTTGATGGAGTTGATCCAATTTGGGTTCTTGAGAGATTGTTGATTTTAATTGGTATAAGATTTAAAAATGGTTTCTATTTATTTATTTTGTGTCATTAAAGGAATGAAGATATTAATGTAAATTTGTATAATATCTAAAGTTGGTGTGTGATATTATGTTACCCTTCAGATACTTGATATTATATATTCCATTGATGTTGTATTTGTGGTATGAATCTTCATTCTTAATGCTTTCAGCTATGGAGGACATTCTTTATGACACCATTCAAGCTTATAACAGTATTTCTTCACGAGCTAAGCCATGCTATCGCTTGCATACTCACTTGCGGCAGAGTAAGAACAATTTTGTCTTTTCTTCTTCATTATTTTCACTGTTGCTTCCCCAAACCAAATAAAACTACAACAGTGCTGTTGCATATGGCATTCTTAGTGGTGAAATGGTATATTTTTCATTGATAATTTATCTGTATTTGTTATTTAAGGCATCAAAATTTGTATACTTTGACATGTCAATATCTGTACTAGGAAAACTTTCCAGGGGGTTATTTTTCTGTCCAGATTCTTTTTTCCATTCAAATATTTTGTATTCTTAATCAGTTATGGACCCTATTACCCAATAGCTCTTACCTTAGTAAAGTATCTGAGGTGTATAAAGGATAAGTCTCTTTTAAGCATTGAGTGTTATGCAGGGCTGAAACGTTATTTAATTCAGTTTGGTTTCTGATCCACTCTAGAATGCAGGTGGAAGGCATGAAGGTTAACGCGGATGAAGGTGGAAGCACAACAACACGTGGTGGCATATACTGTTGTATCTTGCCGGCTGGGTGTAAGTAACCTCTCTCTTCCTCTCCATTTCACATTTAGTTGTTTAAGTTTCCTTCCTCTTGGATACGACGCTGGCAGTTTATTTTGGCTTAATAGAAGTGAATAAACCTAAAGCCTCAATCTAGTATGAGTAGAATTCAAATTCCAAATTTCTTCCACAATTGAAAAGAGGGCTTAACAACTTAGCTAGCTTGGTTTTGTATTCTTATATTAGGTTTGAAGTAAGAATTTTTATGAGAACGGTTATATATTTGTGTGTAATGTGTTATTGTATTTAATGTTTGGTGGATTTCAGACCTTGGTTCGTCTTTCTGGGGAATGGTATTAATTCTCGCATCTACAAATCGTATAACGGCATACATTGCCACAGGATGTTTTATTGCTGCTCTCCTCATTGTACTCTTTGTGGCTAAAAATGTAAGTTTTGCGAAGTCTCTAGGTCCAGGTATATATGATATTTGAATGGAAAAATGGAAATCAGGTTCACTGAAGTCACTGTGAACGGTTTTGATCAAAAAAGTGATAAGTTTGTAATTATCATTATTGTTATTATAGGAACACTTTCATGAAATGTTGCATTCATACTACATGCTATGGGCAACAAATTGAAACAACACTATGGATATGGAAGCTAATTGATTAACATAACTGACTTAGGAGTTGGTACTTAGTCAGACATTTTTCACCTGTTTTACAGTTAATTTTTAATCTCATTTTTCTTTTCTTCTACAGTGGACACTACGTGGACTTTGTATTGGTATGTGCTTTAGTAATCTAAAAGCTGTCCATTGTTTCCTTCGCATTCTGATTTAAAGACTTATTAGTCTGTTTATGCTGATCATTCATCAGGCTTCATTGTTTTCCTTGCTGTAATGTGGGTTATACAAGAAAAAACGGAAGTTCGTTTGCTCCGTTATACTATTCTTTTTATCGGTGAGTGCTATTCTGCCTGTTGTCTTTCCACATTTTTGGCAAAGTTCATTCCCAAGCTTCTATGAGTAATAGCTTAAAAGAATCAGATTTTGATAAATGCAGGTGTGATGAACAGCTTGTTTTCAATCTACGGTATGATTTCTTGAGTTACTAAGTTGATAATCAATATGTCCCAAGCATTATTTTAACAGTCAACTATATACTAACAATGTTGCAGATATATTTGATGATCTGATATCTCGAAGAGTTAAAACTAGTGACGCAGAGAAATTTGCAGAAGTGTGTCCTTGCTGTAATGGCATGGGGTGGGGTATCATTTGGTAAGCATCTGCAAAATAACATAGAAGAGTAATGAAACATAGATTTAAGTTGTCTGGCGTTCTTACTGCTAAATCTCTTTAACTGCAGGGGTATAATATCTCTAGCTTTTCTGGGTGGAGCCATGTACCTGGGACTTCTTTTGATGACTTATTGAGGTACATTATGCTTATATTATTAGTTTCTTCTGCAAGTTTACCAGACTCATTTGAGCTCCCAATCTTTATGTTTTGAAAAATTAGTACGGAAGAGCAGATTGGTGACATTTTATAACCTCTGTGATCTAAAATTCCATCTGATTCATGAATTGTTTACTGGGATGTGTTCTCTACATAGTGTTATTACAGTTGATTCAACTGGTTAATTGGCTCAGCCTAATTTAAAATTGCTTTCTAAAATTCATGTACCTACGCAGGCTCATTCAACAGGTTCTGGTCTTGCTGGTTGCTGGCATTGTCTTCCTTCATGATTTTTCTTACAGTCTGGCTGGCTCAAAACAGAAAAATGTCATCTAACGAAGATATACTAACAGTTGAATACTGGAATTTGATTTCCATTGCAGATGAGAACCGGAATGGTTCATCTGCTGTGGGTTTCACACATTCTTTGAAAGAGTCGCTATTGTTATCATTTGGCTCATACTATGGTTACATATCCCTAGGCTCATTCATTTATAAAACCTCATGGCTCATATTTATAACCTCTCATGTTCTCTAAGTTAGCTGAAGTTACTATTGTGTTATCAATGGGAGAGTTTATGGGATATCACATGTTCTCTAAACTAGCTGAAGTTACTAGTATGTCAATGGGAGAGTTTCAGATTTAGCTCTCTCAAGTCATGCTTAATTCACTTAAAAGGCTGAGAACATAGTAGTCCTCATTCATATACCAAGAACACCTTATGATCTGCAGTTCAAAATAGAAATGCAAATACATCTTACATGCCAGTGTAATAAATTTTCATATTCATACACACTAGTATTCTATTACTTTGATTCACTGCAGCATAATGTAATCCTGAACCCCATGTACAAAATTCAAGTTTAGTTTAGGTATAACCACTAAATTAAACAAGCATTGCAAGAAACCAAGCATTTAGGAAGACATTTAAAATCCACCAATCCCCACAGTGAATCACATTAAACAGAGTACTAATTTTGATAACAGAATCCATCTTCAGAAGATACCTGCTTTTACTAAGCAACTACAAAATCTCAAAATTTTAAATAGCATAGCAACAAACAAGGTTTTTCAAGAAAAAACATTGAATAAGATGGATTTATCTTTCTAAGCGGCCTCTGTAACAGGGAACTCAAACACAACATCTTTCCCTGACAGCTTTCTGTAAACAGCAGCAAAGGTGTCTAGTTTGTACTCAGTGTTGTTTCTTTCCTTGGGATCCAAGAATATCTGTGAATTAAAAATTAAATGACAATCAGCACATAACTCTAGAGGAAAAAACTCTATAGAAAGTTTATGGTCAACCTGATACAGACAATTTATATTTCACGGGTTAATCTTCAACATTGCAGGAATTTTCCATAGACAAAAAGTCCAAATAGTATTGATATGAAGATACTACCATACCTTCATTATCTTAGATCCATCAAGACGGTATCTAATACGTTTCCCAACAATCTCAGCTGGCAACACAATATCTTCCAGCATTGCCTCATGTACAGCAGTCAGTGTACGGGTACGGGGACGCTGAACAGCAGATCCTTTCTTTGGGGGCCTCACTATCCTTCTTGTGGCAATAAGGATGACATCCTACAGATTTCAAATAAAATTAAATCATGAATGACAAACTGATAGATACAGAAAAACAGGTGATGCGAATTAAACCAACACTTGCTATCAGCATACCTATTACTAAAATGACTATTTTCTTCTAGTTCCGAAAATAAGAGATAAAAGTCCATTACTAATACAACCTAAAAAATTATGTTTAAAACTAAAAAGATGTGCTTAAAACTTGTTAACTGCAATAACAACCTTCCCAAATTGTACTTGCAGCTAGAAAACTACCAAGTCCTTGTCCCTAGGATAGAATATAGACTTCAATCAATCACACATGAAACATGACTCTTAACTACAAAGATATAGCATATCTTAAAACATAAAGAAAGAACACAAGTTATGTTTCTTCACCTTCCCGCTGAACTTCTTCTCAAGCTCTCTCACAAGCCTAACATGAATCTTGCGGTAAGCCTTCCTCAATCTATATGGGATGTGGATCACAACAGCTTTACGGTTTCCCGAAACATCAATTTGTCTGGCATCAATACAAAAATAATTACAAACAAATTACACATGCACTAGAAAACCACACCAAAATACATATACAACTAATAATATACTTACACGGCAGAATTAATGTACAGATCCTTAAGGTCACTTTTCAACTCCTGGTTGGTGTTTTCCAAATCAAAAAGTGCCTATTATAACAAAAAACATAACACTCAATACTTTAACAATTAAATTCAAAATTTTACATATTGTCTGAAACAAGAATAAATAAAGGTACATTCAAACCTGTGCAACTGACTCCTCAAATTCAGTTGGTTCAGCATCCTTATCCTTAGAAATCTTCTTCGATGCAGAAAACATCTTTGCAAGTCTGCGTCACACTGATATCACCACCAAAGTTAAATCACACAGTAATACTTGCACATAACAGTTCAAATGCTGACAAACCACTTTACTCAAAACACGTAGTATAACTCAAAATCAAACAATATATATACAATATATATATATATATATATATATAATATACTTCCAATTTAACAATATATAACATTCTTTTCTATACAATTGGCTAAAAATTTCAGAACATAATAAAAATCAATTTGGAAGCCCTTCCCACGATAACCCGATTATCCTTTCACAACATCTTACAAACTAAACAATTAGTTGAGACCGCGAGTTCATGAAATCTTACACGAACAGTGCAGAGTAATATAAACCCTAGATGACAGTAACAGTAACTACATTCCCTCTTCTCACATTATCCTAGTAGAACCAGAGATACAAAAATAACGCATCTACAGAAAGATCAAAGTAAATCGCAAAGTTATAGATAGTCATCAAAGATACCTGTGGAGAGGAAGAAGAGACCGGGGTGGAAATGCGCAGGAGGTTTTTAGCCTGATGGGAGTGAAGAAGAAAACCCTAGGGTTTCTCTAAATAGAGGCACTTTTTAATAATAAATCCAACGGCTGAGATATTTGTAACTACAGTTATACGGTCCAGATCAAATTTTAGAAATAATGGGCTTATGTAGTTTGGGCCTGCTCTTATTTTGAGGTCAAATAGAAAACAGGCTTTTTTTTTCTCTTCATGGCACCAATTAGCAATCCATTGGCAAAATATGTAAATAAATGTAGAGGATATTGCTAAATAACACACCCACACTTCCTTTCCAAATTCATTCAATTCACTCATCTCCTCGTATCACACTTTCTTTCCAAATTCATTCAATTCACTCATTATTAAGTCCAAATTAATTTACCCATCTACCATCTCTCCCTTTACTCAAAATAATAAAAATTATTACAATAATAAAATGAAAACTAAAAAAAATGAAAAGAAAATAAAATTTAAAAAAAACAATTAAAAAAAGTGTAGCAATAAAGAAAAAATAAATAAAAGATAAAAAAAAGGAAAAAAAAAAGGGATATAAGAAAAGAAAATAGAAAGATTTTTTAAATTAGATTTAAAAACTTTTTGATTTCTGCTCATTAGAAGTGTTACATTTTGGTTTAAAACTTTATATCATTTTTAAAAAAAAAAATCATCTAGTCATCAATTTTAAAAAAAATTTATTCATTTATTTTTTGTATAAGCAATCGACTTAAATGATTGAAAAATATACCACTGAAAAGTTGTAAATCTGGTAAAGTTTAAAAAAAACAATTATTTAGTAGTAATATTTGAAATTTCTATTTGTTCATCCATATAGCACCGATTCAGATACGATACAATATGTTGATACGTTTATAATAGAAAAAATTAGGATACGTGTGACATAGTATAATATTATATGTAATATGAAAGTTCTGAAAATAAAATATCTAATTTAATTTTTTTGACATAATAAAACATAAGAAACTAATAGTACTACCAATAGAATTTAAGTTTTTTTTAAAAAAAAAAAAAAAAAAAATTCTATAATTAATCTTCATTTCTTCCATTAACAGGCTTTGCAACATCTGCAGCTTCCTCCAAATCATTAAAAACAACACTCTCTAACTCAGGTTCATCTAGTGGTAATGTAACAACTTCAAGTAGTCTAACACCTTCAAGTGTATCAAATTTATCTCCTCC
This sequence comes from Cardiospermum halicacabum, assembly GCA_031304145.1. Lineage (NCBI taxonomy): Eukaryota > Viridiplantae > Streptophyta > Magnoliopsida > Sapindales > Sapindaceae > Cardiospermum > Cardiospermum halicacabum. The sequence continues at coordinate 7,839,423 of CM062393.1, read as the reverse complement.
AATGTCTCACATCTTGGTCTCACCCTTTAAATAAGATTACAATTTTCGTGATAATAAATGCAAGGTGCTATGCATGAAAACTAAATCCTCAGCTCTTTGAGGAGTCATTTTATTCCTACTCAATGAATGCACAATAGAGTAAGTACTCTAATTTCTTACTGCACAAGATGATGATGAAGGTTGCACAAGTAGTTTTAAAGTAAGATTTTGAAGCATAGGTGCATGTGAACCATATAACAACCAACAATTCTTAGGATCCATACTATATCTATTAGAGATAGAATCTAACTCACCAAACTCTCTCGACCTATGAAAACAACTAGTAAACTCTAAGACTACCCTGTTGCTTTCCTCCGAGTTAGGAAAATATTTTTGAAACACTTTATCCTTTATTTGGAAACTTAGGCATTCTTGTGAGAAGGAACTCATTTTGAATCCTCTAAAAGTCACTCATCAGAATAATACCTAAAGACTATCAAAATATTCAAGTTATAATTATTTATCACTTCAAATAAATAGCTTAAAAAAATTTAAGCTGAAATTTTAAAATTTACCTTAGATTTAAAAAGTGTGCCAAGCAATGCAATAGTGTATTGTTTTTGTTCCACCTATCAATGAGAATTTTATGAACCACGTCATAAAAACAAGATCTCTTTCTTTCCTTAATATATATAGCACTCTTTACTCTTTCAATCATGGTGTCCCACATATTATATACCAAATATAGACATGGGCAATCTGTATCTCAAAATCTAATCATCTAATAGATAGGACTTGTAAAAGATAATAAGTAGTTTATAGAATCCCACCAAATATTATCTAGGATTTTATCCTTGACAAACTTAGCGTTCTCAACATCATCTTCTCTATAACAAGACCACTTATCACTAATCATCATTGCTTCAAGTCCACCTTTTACAAGCTTAAAATATTTGACCATCAAAATAATAGAAGCAAAATGAGTTTTTGCTATAGAAAGTAACTTCAAACCAACGAATTCATTAAAGATAACCAATCGCATACCGTGGTTCATGATGAAATTCTTGATTTGAGAAACATGTGTTGCAACCCCAGTGATCCAACTACACTCCTCATAAGTCAATTGATTGTTCTCTATATTCTTTGCTGCACAAATATTCTTCAATGCCAAATTAAGAGTATGGACCACACAAGGTGTCCAAACAATGGTAAGATATAAACTTTCAATTATTTGGCCTGCACTTTTACATTTTGCAGCATTATCTGTAATAAACTGAACCACCTTTTCATGCCTTATTTCATTGATCACCTCTTTTACCAAATTAGCTTATTTCATTAATCACCTCTTTTACCAAATTAGCAATAAAAATTTATCTTTTGTCTGACCAGAACAATCAACAACTTTCAAAAATATTGCTTGTCCATCACTTACTGCCACAAAATTAATAAGTGGTCTTCTTTGTGAGTCACTCCATCCATAACTAACAATACTCACTCTTTTTTGACTCCACATTGCTCTAGTTGAAGATAACAATCTATGAACATTTGTCTTTTCTTTTTGTAAAAGCGTTGTTCTCAAGGCATTATAACCTGGAGGGGGTGTAACTTGAAAGAGGGTGATTAGCAGCAAAGTTGTAAGAAATTCTGTAATATGGATTTCTTGCCAACTTAAATAGAAAGCCTCCAGAGTAGAACATCCTAGCAATTATTTTAGCATCTAATTGATCCCTACACTGTTTATTAAACGCTTTCTCAAGTTGACCATCATTCCTAGTTTTTCTCTTCTTCATAACAGCTATTTATGCCTCATTCACATTGAAATTAGAAGCACGTAGAGGTACCTTTGTTGCTGCAGAATTATTTCTCTCCTTTACTTCAGTGTCTAGTTTTTGTAATTTAGAGAGACTTAAAGCAGATATTTTGTTATAAACTCCAATTCCAGCACCTTTTTTTTTTAACAAATGGGCTCTCGCTCTAGTATACGAGCTTGTATGAAATTTTAAACAAAAATTGTATTGTCATCAAACGTTACCACCAGCTTCTGACTTCTCTTCATCTTTGATAACAAATCTCCAAAGTGAATGTGTAAAATCTTCAGCAGTCTCACGACTTTCTAAAGCATTTGAAGTTGAAGATATTTTTTTCCCTAACACTTTGAAAACAGAGTTTGGTTTTTGGTTTTGAATTGGTCTTCTGATATCTTAGCTTTAGGTTTTCTAATTCTTTTCTTGGTTTTTGTTTCACGTTGTAAAACTAATGATATATGTTTTTTAAATTCAAAATTAATGTATAAAGTTAAAAATCTTTCCTATTCTAAATTCTAAAACATTTCCTATTCTAGTTAGATTACTTTTTTTTAAGTTAAAAAATAAAATCTTTCCTATTCTAGTTGGATAGCTTTTAGTAATTTATTTTTACTAACTTTTTCACTCCCCACATATGAAAAATGTATCGGAAGCGTATTGAATTGAATAATTTTTTTTAAAAAAAAATTAAAATATTACTCCATATACGAATTTGATACGTATCGAAGCGTATCGCGTATCGGATACGTATCGAATATCGATACTTCATCTAAATAGAATTACCGGTGCTACAAAGTTGTTCGTTTGTTTCTGGTTAAAGTGAATGGTTAAAATGTTTTAAAAGCATGAAAAACCAATGTGGCGTCGAACCCCGTTCCGGTGGGACTCGAGACATAGTTCCGAAGCCACATCAATATTCCCAATAACTTAGCATCAAATAATAAATAACCGTACGTATTCGTAAATTCAATTCAAAAGATTTCATCATTCTAAATAATTTAATATTCTCATCTTGTATAATAATATTCAAGTTATATCAAGTGACGAACAATTCCTAAATTGTTTAACCAATACTTCCCGAGGGTTTAAAAGTGTTAACATGTAAATCAATTTACAAATTCAACAAATAACGATAAGGTAATATCATAAATGTAGTGATAAGATGCATGTTAGGTAAGATCTGGAAGGTCATCACGTCCTTCAAATGTTTGCTCAGTCATCTGTTTTTATCGTTCAGATAAAAAAAAAGGACAAGACAAAAAAAATAGGGAGAAATATAAAAAAAAAAATCCATGAATGTTTGCCAAAATACCAAAAAAATACATTTATTTAAAAAATACCCAAAAAACAACTTCCTATTACTTTCATCAAAATTTTGATGTAATGATCTTTATACCCTTCTAAAAATAAATTCAAAAACAACATTCAAGTTTGATTCTATGTATAAAAAAAAAGTTCAAACAAATAAACTGAACCAATTTATTAAAAATTATAATTTAATATAAAATGTGTATATATAATTTTAACATATTATTATCTACTCGTTCATATATTTTATTATTTTTCAATTAATACTTGATTTTTTTTTTAATTTTCATTATAAAAATATGATTCTATATAAATTCATACAAAAATATGAGTGAAGTGTTTACCAATTAGTTATGGGAGATTCCCAAAAAACCACCGCAGGTTTAAGCTATTAGCCAAAAGAAACCCCTCTGTTTCGTTTTTAGCCAAAAAACCTGAACTTGTATTTTTCCATCCAAGTTACTGTTCATCCATCAATGATGAATAGTAATCGATGGGCATTTTAATAATTTTGATTTTTTAATTAAAAAAAAACTTAAATTTTCATTTTTCCCCTTTTATTTTCTTTCATTTTTTCTTTAAAAACCAAAATTTTTAAAAATATCTGTTCTTTTGCAATTTTTCCATTTTTTTCCTAAAAACAAAAAGAAAAAGAAAAGAAAAAAAAGAAGGAAATAAAAAAGAAAAATTATTTTTTATTTTTCAATTTTTTATTAAAAAAATCAAAATTACCAAAATGCCCCTCGGTTAATATTCATCACAGACGGATGAACAGTAACTTGGATTATTTTTTATTTTTTATTAAAAAATTAAAATTACCAAAATGCCCCTCAATTAATGTTTATCACTAGATGAACAGTAACTTGGATGGAAAAACACAAGTTTAAATTTTTTGGCTAAAATTGAAATAGATGAGGTTTTTTGGCTAATAGGTCAAACCTGCGGTGGTTTTTTGGGAATCTCTCATTAGTAATTATAAAATATTTTGAAACAAACTAAATGGATTGATTCGCAATTTCAAAAATTAATTTAAATTTAAATTTTAATGACCACACGATGAACACTTTGAAAAATTTATTATATATTCAAAATCGAAAATTTGAAACATTTAATTGATTCACAGCGGGTTGTCATATGTGAATTTTTTTTTGGCTATTTTAACAATTATTGGTGTTTTTTTAATTATTATTATTAATATGATTAAGTTGTAACATTACATAATTATTTTTGGCCAACCTTAAATTTAAAGGTCAAATTAATCGAAAGTGGTTTTTTCTCCATTTCTAATGAACTTTAGTGTTTTTTTTAGTATTTTTGAAATAAGTGTGTTTTTTTTAGATTTTCGACAAACCTTCATGAGTTTTTTGGATTTCTCCGAAATAAATAAAATAGGGTTAGATTAATGATGCCTAGTTTGCAATTTCACTCACTAACAAAAATATACAAGTATGCACATACCAACATATATAATTAGGATGACAAATAAAGCAACCTAATGGACTTCCTAAAGTCCCTTAACTAATCAAGCCATCCATCCATACAAACCTATCATTCAAATAAGCAAGATCATACAATCAAACTTGTTAATTTTTAATATTTTTAAGGAGTTATCGAGATATTCTCGAGTTACTTGCCGAGTTAGTGTTCGGCAATTCAAGAAGAAAATTAAGACCGAGACATTTATCAAGATTTATGCCTAGGTATCTGTCGAGTTAAGAGCTCGGCAACTCACCAAATTTAACTTGGCAAAAGCATTTTCAAGATCCTTGCTGAGCTAGAGCTCAAGAACTTATTTGAAAATGTTAGATAAAAAATTTTGTCGAGCTAGTTACTGAAACTCTTACCGAGTTAAGAGTTAAGTAACTTGCTCTATTTCAACTTGATAAAAGTACTTACCAGACTAATGCCAAGCTTCAAGTCTGGCAACTTATTTTAAAAACACTCTAGTAACTACTTATCGAAATACTTACCGAGCTACTTGTTCATTTATAGCTTGGTAACTTAAATAAAAATGACTTCAGGAACTCATTCCAAGATACTTGTCGAGTAGTAGCTCGGTCACTAATTTTATTCTAGAAGCACTTAACGAGTTACATGCGAGTTATAGCTTGATAACCTATTTGAAAAATGACTCAAATAGCACTTACCAAGCTACTTGTAGTAGCTCAACAACTCATGAAGAAAGCATTAACAAAGGCATTCGACGAGCTATAAATGAGACAATTGCCGAGTTTCAAGTTTTACAACATACAAAATGCCATGGGTTGGCCAACATTCAAAATGACCAAAACCAAAACCAAGCAATAGCTCATTTACTTAGGTTAGTTTCATGCATCAAATAGGCAACAAAACACTCGTGCATATTTTGTAACGTCTAAAAATTGAGTCAAAATTTCTCATTTGATATTTTGATCATTTTAAGAGCATCTTATGATTTTATTTAATTTTCTATTTTTATAAAATTCCAAATTAGAATAAATAAAAGTAATTAAATTTGGGCAATTAGAGACTAGTGGTAATATATGTATTGGAAGTTTAGAGTCAAAAATCACTTTTAAGTTCACAAAATACGATTTTGTGCTTTTGAGTAGAAAAAAAATGAATTTCAAAATGGATCGTGGCTTTTGATTTAAAATATGAAAATAATTTTTAGAAAAACATAGAAGTGTCGGGATCGAATTTGAGTGGGAATCGAACTCGAAATTAGATTGGGCGAAGCCCAACAATTATCATAAAGTCCATCAATACCAGCCCACCATTATCGTTATCCCTTACCTAACTCACATTTCACACTTTCTCTATACACACACTTACTTTTACATTTCAAGAAAACACCCAAAAACCCTAGCCACCACCATCACCATTTAACTCACTCAACTAACAAATTACTTATATTTATTGCTTTCACAAAAAAAAAAAAAAACCCTCATTTATTGATTTCTAGTCTTCTAGGAGTGTTTTGAAGCAGTAAGTAATCAAGGTAATTTAACTCTCTCCCTACATATTCTCTAATCCGAAAATGGTGTTTGGTTTTGGTATTAGATTGATTCTAGGTTATTTAAGAGTTTAATTTGAGACTAGATGAAGTGTTTATAACTCCCAATCATATCTAGGTGGATATAAACCTAATGTCTCTACTATAGGAAATGCTCATGTGCTTGTAAATTCATAAATTGTTGTCTCGAATTGCATTTGTTATTGATTTTGATCATCGTGAATTGGTTCCTTAGGCAACCAACAAGAGGAGGCATTTAAGAGTGGAGACCTAATTTTAGAAATTTAAAGTTTGTAATTTCATTTTAAGCCCTTCATTGATTAGGTGATGTTGTTGTATGTTATAGACTTGAAAAAATTAAATTAGAATCTTAACTAACGCTCTATGAGTGAATCACACAATTAATATTGTTCATTGCATGAAAATTGTTGTGTTTGTGCTAAGATTGCTATTGATGGATTACTATGATGCTAATGATATATTTTGATGCAAATTGGTATATTTGGAACTTGTTATGGTGAATAGTTGATAAAGGAGCAATAATTGAGATAAATGCTAAATGAGTGTTCTATATGTACCAAATGACTATGTTAATCTTTTATGTTATGTAGACTTATAAGTGGCATGACAAAATGATTAAATGGCTTTTGAATGATGGAAATGACATGTTGGCTAAATTTGATGCTACTACCATTGGATAGGTCTTGGATGAATTAACTTGATGAAAAATGATGATGAAACATGATGATAACTAATAAAACTTGGTAACGAACTAAATGTCCCATAATATTGCTTTAGAATCTAGAATGTATGGTATGCTTAGGAACAGAAGTACTTCGACCCCTGAAAGTATCATGGTTTCGTAGGCGCAGATAGTCTACTTACGAGCTCTTTCTTATATCTACGGGTTTCCTCAAATTGATCCACCTATGGTTTTGATGCATCCTTATGTTGTTAAGACTGGCTCGGAACTTCGGTTCACTACGGGCTTACCTGGTTTACGATTTCTGTGCATATTGAGTCCCATTTTTTAAATCTATTATATGTTTATGGTATTGTTGATAAAATTGGATATAATGTGTTTGATGAAACTTGAATGTTATTGATGATACTCGAATGTTATTGATGATGAAATGACTAAATTGACTAATGAAATGAGGGCTAATGATAAGCAGCTAAGTGATGAATATATTTAGGTGTTTTGCTGCCTATTTGATGCCTTGAATTGAACCTAATGATATGAAATATTGCTTAGTTTGGTCATTTTCATGTCTTGATCAATCCCAAAATAGGGTATTTTTTGTAGGTTGCTGAGATTGGAACTCGACAACTAACTTGTCACAAACTCGACAAACACCTTTGTAGTGGTTGTTCTTATAGTTTGACAATTAACTCGGTAAGTAACTCGATAAAGACCTCTGTTTTTATTTTCAAAAATATTGTTAAGCTACAACTCGACAAGTAGCTCGACAAGAGCTATTGAAGTAATTTTTAAGTAAGTTACCGAGTTACAACTTGACAAGTAGATAGGTAACGAGTTCCTTGAAGCCATTATTCTCCTTTTTAATTTGAGTTACCTAGATTACAACTCGCTAAGTAACTCGGTAAACCTCTCTGACCCTATATTTTTGCTTAACACAGAGTTTGGAACTTGGCAAGTGCTTTTGCCAAGTCAATTTTTGTGAGTTACCAAGTTCTTATCTCGGCAAGTTTCTCAGTCTTAGTTTACTTCTTAAGTTGTTAAGTTCTTAACTTAATAAGTAACTCGGTAATGTCTTGATCTTTAAAAATATTTTTTAAAAAAATGAATGAGTTTGATTGTATATCTTGCTCAAATGATTGATAAGCTTGAATGGTTGGACGACTTAATTGAATGAGGAACTTTAGCAAGTTCATTAGAATGCATTTACTTGTTCATTCTAATAATACGTTGTTAAGTACATATTTGTGTACTTTATAAGTGTAACACCCCATATTGAGATAGGGGTAAAAGGAATTGAATTGTTACCCATGTCACCAATGTGCACATTGTTTTTCGGGAGCTCAAACCTTGAGAACTCTAAAATTAAGCGTGCTTGACTTGGAGCAATCTTGGGATAGGTGACCTTTCGGGAAGTTTTTCCGGAAAGCATGCGAGTGAGGACAAAGCATGTTGGGAAGTATAATTGTGGTCTATGGGGCTAGTATTCAGCCTTAAGACCGATTGTGAATGACGTGGCATAAAATTACGAACTAAACATCGATAGTCTAACATAATTTTATTTTCATTTTACATTATTTGTCTTGTCTTTGTGCCTGAATGGCATCTAGGGGATCGAGCAAAACATCTTAAATGGTGTGATTACCCTTAAGTTTCTCTTTGACATGCATATCATTATCCTTCATATTTTATTTTTCTTTTGCCTTAGCAAATTTCGTAAATTTATTTAACTTCATTAACTCTTTTATAGTATAGAAGAGTTTTTAATATAATGTTAAGGCCTTATATTCAAATATTGTCTAAAGTATGTATTTAGATATGTAATATTGGGATACTTTAAACTTGAATTCTCTTGAAAATTGTTAAGTAGATGAAATGTGTTATGTACCTAAAATAAAATGAAATGTGATTTCTATTTGTTTATAATGATTGACATTGAGATGAGTCACTCCATTTCTCGGACTTTTAAAAAATAGAGTGTTGTGGCCCGATCAAGCATAGATGAGGGAATATTGCTCCCTTACTCAATTGGCTACAGAATTGGTATGGCTAATATCATTGCTGGGAGAAATAGGCTTTGCTCCATATTTTAAATTCATCATTTGGTGTGACACTATCAGTGCTTAGCTCATAACCCAATTTTCTACTCGAGAACTAGGCATATTGAGATGAATGTTCACTTCATCTAAGACCTGGTGGCAACTGATAAAATGAAATTTTGATATATTAGTACCAACGATCAGATTGTAGCTCTATTAACGAAACCAATCTCTAGAAGTAACTTTGATGAATTAGGTGGCATATTATCTTTGACCGTTCGATCTAAGTTCGGCTTGAAAGGGGTTATAAAAGATAACAGAAAAAACCAAACTATTATTGATCACTCATGTATGGTTGAACCCACCCCAAACATTTGTTAGGCCATCAAAGTAACAAGTCTAGCAAGAGACCTAGTATGAAACAAATTCACTCCTCCACTTCCTATTAATTTGCAGAAAATAGTATTGGGCAAATCTACTTTAGATATTACTAAATCAATATGAAGAAGACATCATAAAGATAATAATTGTTCAAAATACAATCATTGAAATTGGTACGTGACTCTGTATATATAACTAGCTCTAGTGAGTAGCTATTCTCTATTTCTTATTTTTATTCATTCTGTTTCTACAAATTTTGAATCAACCTCCATTAATAAAAGTAGGCTGATATTAATTACAATATTGATATCTTGGTATATACTTCTCAACGGATTTAAACTTAAAAACTATCTACATTTGACTCTTTTAATGAATTTAAACTTAAAACTATTTGTATTTAACTTTTTTAACTAGTTTTTTACTATGTATATTTGGGTTCAACCTTCTGAAAATATGAACATTTTAAAGAATTATTAAATTATTAGTGAGAGCTGAGCAGTACCATAGCTCAACTACTTTTATATTGATTTTAGAGTAAATTGTACTGACATCCCTTTAACGATGGTTAATTACATGCGGATTTACTTTTTGGTTTAATTGACACTAAGTCCCCTTGACCGTCAGTTGACAGTTAGTTTAACCTGTTTGACTTTTTAAAAATTCTATTTTACCCCTATTTTATATATTTCTTTTATTATTATTATTATTATTATTATTATTATTATTATTATTATTATTATTATTATTATTATCATCATCTCAGCGGTTTTTAAAGAAATTTAATTTAAAAGTTTACACATGTAGAAAAATTGAAATAACAATTAATATTATTAAAAGTATTTTTCAAATAAAATAATATTAAAATTATAACTTTTTTTAAAAAAACAATTATTGTAAAATTCACATTTAAAATTGAAATAGTTAGTTTAAGATATTTATATCCTAAAATAATAATTATTTAACTTGATGTATTTTTTAATAAAAATTAATTTGTTTGGTTGAAATAGTTGGAATTGGAAATTATTTTAAAATTTGATATTATTTTATTACAAAATAATTGTATAATCTTTATTTTCAAATAGTTTTTATAATAATAATATTATTATATTTTACCATATATTCATTGTGTATTTGGAAAATAGTAGGATGTAAATTATATATTTGTATGAAATTTTAATAAAATATAAATAATTACAATAAATATTCTTAAATATAAAAAAATTAATCATATTAGCAAAAAAAAAAACTAAATAAATAAACATAAATTACATTGTACTTAATTTTTTTTTTGAAATGTTGAAGTAATATATATATTTTTAAATCAATATATAAAATAGGAATAAAATAAACTTTTTAAAAAGTCAACTAAGTCAATTTTGACGGTGAACAGAATTAATTGTCAATTAAATATAAATATAAATATATATATATATATATATCTACCATTAGTCACGTTTAGAGAGTTTTAATACCATTTACTTTTTGATTTCAATATAAAATAAACTATAAATTATAAATTAAACTAGTGAAATTACTCGCGCGTTGGGCGATGTAACACATTTTATATATATATATATATATTTATATATATATAATTTACATGTTCTGTAATAATATATATAGTTTTATATAATTAAATATGTTAATAATAAATTAAATTTAAATATATATATATATATATAAATATATGATTATTTTATAATTTTAAAATTATTATATATATATATTAAATTATTCCATATAAATATTGTTATATTAATAAATATTTTATTTTAAAAAATAAATTATAATTATTTTTTAAAAAAATTTGAAGTTAATTGAAAATTTAGATTTTTTTTTAAAATATTAATCTGCATATTTTTGTTTACCAAAAAAACTAATAAATATTTATTTTTTATGATTAATTTAATTGAAAAGATATATTTTTGTAAAGATGACATATTCACGTAAATATTTTTAAAAAATTCATTTAACACTAAAAAAATATGTATACTATATTATTCAAGTCATTACTATTATTTTGTATATCTTAAAATCATAATCTCAAATTTTAAATTATTTAATTTTTTATAATTATTCATATAAAATTATATTATATTATATTATTTTTTAAGAATTAAATTAAGATACATAATAATATATCATATCATACAATCTATTTAGTCCATTTCTAATTGCATTTATTTCCTAATAACTTCAATCTCAATAATTGTAATACTATATATATATATATAATAATAATAATAATAAAATAAATTAATAATTACGTATTAAATTAAAATAAATATAATTATAGAATAATGTCATACATTAAACTAATGTTATATTTATTAAATAAAAAATTACATAATACTATAATTTAAAAAATAATGTGAACATACTTTTGTAATTTAATGGAATATGAACAAAGGCAACCTGACAATCATTGTGTTTTTTTTTTTAAATAATATAATAGAAAAATAAATGAAATATGATAACTATATATACATAATAAATAAATAAATAAATAAAATGTGTCAGTATCCATTTTTTAAATTTCTTTTTAGAAACAATTTCGAATTATATATATATATAATTTTATATTTCTCGATATTTGTGTAACCACCGTTAACTTCCAAACCGATCATTTCTAACTCGCAATCCATTACTAAAATCATCCGTCAAGATGCCACCAAAATTTGATCTCAACTTAGGTTCTTGACGTCTTCGTTCGCATCATCAGTGGTGAGATTGGAGCCAAAAACTCTCTCGCTCCTAAGGTTGATGCCGCTAAAATTCGACCCAACTTAGGTTTTTGACGTCTTCGTTCGCATCATTGGTGGTGAGGTTGAAGCCGCAAATTCTTTTGCTCCTAAGATTGATACCGCCAAAATTCGACCCAACTTAGGTTCTTGTCGTCTTTGTTCACATCATTGGTGGTGAGGTTGGAGCTGCAAATTCTCTAGTTCATAACACTGATCCTCTCGATTTTTCAGAAGATAGAAAAAGATGGACTTGAGAGATGAAAATGTGATGGAAAATTGAGTGAAAGTGGTATCTATTTATATCATTTTCATTCGTCGGTTAATTGAGGGGAGGAAGAAGACGAATAGATATAGAAATTGAAAGGGTAGATATATGGGCAATTATTTAGAGTCAGCTTAATAGTAATTAATTTTCATTACAACGAATTCTTGATTTTTATTATATGTTTTTAATTAAAAACTTAAATATATCATTTATATTAGATCCATATACCATTTATATTAGACGTATATAACATTTTATAATTATTTATATTATAGGTGGGTCATGAGTAATTAAATGAAGAGAGATGGAAGAAAAATAAAACAAAATCACATCCAAATGCGTTTTCTTCCAAATCTCATCAAAATATCGTCGATATTCAAAATAGCCCAAAATAACTCTTTTTCCACCTAACGTAGAACTCTCAGCGCGCCATGTCAGCTTTGCGGGGCCCGCTGAGAATTTCGATTTATAATATATATAAATGAGTGGAATAATGGCCAAATAAATTTATATGGTTGGAGATCAGACAAATAATAATTGAAAACTTGTGAAATATCAATTAAAATATAATTATCCAGATATTTACTTCTCAAATTGCACCTCTTAAGTTATAAATAAAATTTAAATAATGTGGATTAAAGAATATAATAGGAATATTCTCTTAAATAGAGAACAAGTATAGTCAATTTTTATGGCCATGGGACAATTAGCTAGATTGAAGCTGTTTTAATTCTTTGATAGTGAGAGACTGACTTTATATCTTGACAAGAAATTGAATTGGAAATTTCTACGTTGGTGGTTGTGAAAAGTCAGTGATTAGATTTTTAGCTATAACTGGATTGGATGAATGTTTTCATTTAGAATGTAAAGAAGAATTTTGTGATGATTGCGGATTCCAATCGTAAATCTTCCGGTCAATATTAGTTAACCGACTTTGTGCTGTGTCCAAATACAGCAGGTGCTCACTCAATCACTTAAATGAGTTGTTTTGACTAGTCTCCTTTTACAACTCTTTAATTTAAGTATAAAAGTTAGTATGCAATAGTCGTTTGCCCAGAGAGAGAGGTCGAATTTATTTTGTATTTTTTTAATTAATTAAAAAATATATATTATAATTTTTATTTGATGAATTTTTATTTTATATAATTAAAAATTAAATTATTATTTTAATTGAAAAATAAATTTAAAATCAATTTATTAGTAGTTTGATATTAATTTTAGTTTTTAAATAAAATTTTATTTTTTTATATTATATTTTTAATTTATAAATTTATGTAATATAATTTTTTTTATAAATTTAGTAAAATATTATTTTATTTTATTTTGAAATGTAATATATTCAACTACCATGAATTAAGAAAAAATTTTAAAAAAAAAACTCAGATTAACCACTACTACTGAATTTGATAGTTTTTTTCAATTGAGTTCAAATTTAAAATTTACATAAAATACATGTAAAGAACAAAATAACCAAACATTTTGAACATATTGTTAAACAAATTGATAAACCAATATTTTATTTTATGTTTGGATACCATCCATGCCCTTGACTCTTTTGCAACTCCTAAATTTCAAATAATCATAATAAGAAAACATGATAGCCTACCTTATTTTTCTCCACTTTTCAAACGAAACACCTTTTAATTATTGCAAACAATCTGCAAAACAACACGGATAAAATTATCCAATATATATATATATATATATATATATATAAACTTCAACCACTCAAGAACACACGATATCTATTGAAATATGGGATAAAATCTGAAAAAAAAAATCATTAATTATTGATGGAGATGAACTTTAAGATGATAAATCAAATCAAAATATAAAAAGAGATGAACCTTAAGAAGACGGAGAAAGCGAAACATGATGGAGAAAGCGAATATTGGATGAAGAATGAAGCGTAAATTTCAAGTTCATTAAATATTTCTATAAATAGACTAAAAATTTAGTATTTGGATTGCATTAGAATGTTAATAAAAATTCAAAAATCAAATAAATATATATTATTTTAAATTAAATATTGAATACTATTTGGATTGAATTAGATATTTGTATTTCAATTAAATTAATAAAAATTTATGTATATTATTTTTTAAATAAGTAATATCCTAATTCAATTCAAATAGTATTCAATCCTAATTAAACATAGAATACTATTTGGATTGGATTAGATTAAGATGTTTATATTATAAAATTTTAAAAATAGGAAAATCTATATATTGTATTATTAGTTTAAAAAATTAAAAATTATTTGAATTTGAATTGAATTAGGATATTAATTATTTAAAAAGATAATTAAAATAACTTTAAAATAAAAAAAATATAAAAAAAATATTGGATACACGCGATTGCATGTTTCCTTCTTATTATATTTATATAGTTTATTTATAATTAGATTATCGTCTTTACGTCGGGGAAATATCTTTTTTATATATCAATAAACTTTATATTAAAGGAAAATTTAATAAATTTATTATATAATTAGAAAATTAGAATGGATGGATTTAATATTAAATTAGAAATTATTTTAATTTTAATTAATTTATCAGCAATAACATAAATTAACTTTTCTGGTTTATAATTAAAATTTATTTGCTAATAAATTAAATATTAAATTATGCAATTGAAAATTATAGTTAGAATCGTTAAAAATAATTTTTTTAAAAAAATTAAAAAACGATAAATTTAATTTTTTAATTTATATTACAATTTCAAGTGTAAATAATATTTTCAGTTTGTAAGTTCATACCATTTTATTATAAGCAGTTTAAATATAAATGTTTATGGTTGTAATATTGGTGGATTCCACCATTCATTTCTATAAATACACATGTCCCACATGCATGATACAATCTATATGTATATAAAGCGGAAATTCTAGCGGGTCCCACGAATCTGACGTGGATTGCTGAGAGTTCCCAGTTTGGTTGAAAAACACCAAAAATTGAAGATTTTGAAATTTGGAAATATTGGTCCAATTAGAAGAGAACACGTGTTTTGCATCTCTTCGCTTCTCTCCCCATCAATTTCGTCAAACCCTTCCTTTGCCTCTCTCCCTCATCAATTTCATCGAACCCTTCCTTTGCTTACACAGAGAAGGCGGAGAGATTCAATCCGACTCCATATCATTCTTTGTTGCCATAACCTCCTCCTTCATTCCATTTCTAGATTTCTGCTTCTCCACCAGTTTGCCGACCGTCGTCCCTCGCAACACCTATTTTCGATTTCCTGCTCATACATTCTGGTCTTTCAGTGCTGGAACTCTACAACGCATGGCTTCTTTAATATATCGTTCGACATCCAAGAAGGACTGTCATTGGTCTCAATGTTGAGTCTCGCATCCAATGGGTCTTCACCATATTGACTGTTCGTTCGTTTCTCTCTCTCTCACTCTCCTTTTATGTCTTGCTGTTGTTGATTGTTCGTTCGTTCGTCTTCATCAGGTTCGGTTTTATTTTCAATTTAATTTTATTTTTGTTTTATGTGTTTCGGTTCATGAATTTGATAGTTGGTTTTGGCTGTTTAAGGATTAGAAAGTGAAAATTGAATATGGGTTGTTTGAATCATGAATATTGTGGCAGCTGATGATGTTGTTTCAACCAGTTTGCTGATCGTCGCTTCATCAAGGTTCGTTTTTATTTTTAATTTAATTTATTTTTGTTTCATGTATTTCGGTTCATGAATTTGATAATTTTATTTTGCATTCGGGTTGGTTTTGTCTGTTTAAGGATTAGAATGTGAAAATTGAATATGGGTTGTTTGAATCATGAATATTGTGGCAGCTGATGATGTTGTTTCAACCTGTTTGCCGATCGTCGTCTTCATCAAGGTTCATTTTTATATATAGATTTAATTTATTTTTGTTTCATGTGTTTCGTTTCATGAATTTGATAGCTTTATTTTGCATTCTGGTTGGTTTTGGCTGTATAAAGATTAAAATGTGAAAATTGAATATGGGTTATTTGAATCATGAAATTGTGGCAGCTGATGATGTTGTTTCAACCAGTTTGTCGATGGTTGTCATCATCAAGATTCATTTTTATTTTCAATTTAATTTATTTTTATTTCAGATGTTTCTGTTCATGATTTTGGTTATCTTTGTATTATTTTGTAGTAAATAGAGTTTCAGATTATATGGAGGTTTGGTTGTTTCAGTCATCTTATACATGCATTGTTGTGATAATCCTGGAATGTCATGCCAAGCAAGCTAAAGATGCTGGTACTGAAGAAGCGCCTCGGCAGTAAGAATCCTAAAGTACAACTGCTGGCTCTTTTTGTAAGTACAACTTTTTTATGAGACAATTATGGTGAACAGAATCTGATGATTTTTTTAGGGCTTTTTTTAGATAAATCTAACTTGTATGAATGTGATTATTGTTGTCTTTCATTTTTCCTGTTTTAAATATACGGTGACTACTTGAAATGAAATTTTCCATGTAATATTAGGTAGGGTGAATTACTTTGTGTAATATTCTCATTTCTTCCTCCATCTGTTTGGGTTTTGCTCTTCTTTCGGTTCACATATTCTTCTGCCTTTTATTTTACCAAAATAAAATTTCAACAAGGTCTATGCCTTCTTTTCTAAGGTTGATTCACACTCTCAGATTTTGGTGATTTGCTGATTCTCCAATGAAGATGACTGCTTTATCTAACAAATTTCTCTTTTGATTCTGGATGCTTTTTGTCATCTCGCGGATTCTTTTCATGTAAGTTATTCGATTATGTGTTATTATGAATTTTTAATGTTGTGACGTTTGAAGTAATTATTTCTTTTGATTTATCCATTGCCCTCGAACTTTGTATCTATACTAATATTAAGTAATCTCAGTTTGCATTTGTTTGATTGATATTTTAAAATTTTAAATACACATTTTACTTAGTATCATGATACTCGATGAGCTCTAAGCCAATTGACGTTGAATGTTGGATTGTTGCCATGGTAGGTCTCACTCTTATTAAATCTGATGGTGTTAAAGGAGCATGTACAACACCACCATATCACAATGCTTCCTTTTTCCCCCTTAATATATATTGAATTTAATGGCATTCATGTTCTTCTCTATTCAGTTTTGTAAATAACTTGTAGATTTATAGTTTTTTTAGATTTCTCTTTTTAATTTACCCCAAAAAGAATAAAGTTAACTTACATTACACCTTACACAAAAACAAAAGACACATATTCTTTCCTTTGAACCTAATCAATGTGTGTATCTCTGTTTTCTTTTAAAATATGTTATAAAAATAAAACATAGTTATTGATCTGTGATATTTGTCACTCAAATCAGCTGAATCTGTCTTTTTTTTTTTGTTTTTTCAATTTCTGAAGTCTGCTTGGATGGAACCTTGTCTGGATATAACCTGCATCGTGGATTCGGGTCAGGAGCAAATAGCTGGCTCATTCAATGAGAGGTTTGTTTTGACTTTCATTCTAGTTAATTCATTAAGTGATCTTGGATTTTCTAGCTGTGTTTTGTAATATCTATGCGATTTGAAAGTCTAATCTGAGATATGTAGGGAGGAGGATGGTGTAACAGCATCAGAACTTGTGTGTACCGTAAGAAAACCAGGCGTGGATCATCCTTGTACACGGAAAAGCAAATACCATTTACAGGCATACTGAGCAATAAAGCTGAAGAAAATCCTGGTATGTTAACTGACTTTGGTATAAAAATTCTCATTCCTTTGGTGACAAATGTGTTTTGAACTTCCATTTTGTTGTTTTGCATATGGCATTGCAGGTTATTTTAGCTGGAACCGAATAAAGCTTCGCTACTGTGATGGGGCATCTTTTACCGGAGACGGTGAGAATAAGGTGGGTAGAAGCTTTCATTTTCATCATTTACCAAGTTTGGTTTCAGAACTCCTTATTTTCATGTGTGATAAGTCTATTCTGAGTAGCCTGTCATCTTAGGTGTATATTGGTGTTTTCGTTTACTAAGGTTTTGGACTTTTGGGTCATTAATTTGTACATGAGATGGTGTTTTTGGACCTCTCTCTTGGTGGTGTTATCTTTGTCATGTCGAGACAAAGCTGTTACATGACTTTTTACCGTGTCTTGAGTTGATTATGGTGTATTTGTACTTGTCCTGTAGTCATATTGCTAAAAGACAGAAACTTGGTGTGTGATGTAATAACTGTGGTTGGGACAAATTGAAAGAGGAGCTTATCTTTGATGTTCATGTTCAAGTATCTAAGCTTATCCACTATTATCCCTATGATTGTATTTGTACATTTGCATTAGCATTACATCATGTCTGTCGAATTCTATGCTCATTATTGTTGATTTGTCTGAAACCATGATTGAAATCAAATCATTTTGATTTTAGGCTGCTCAACAACAATTCAGAGGAGAGCGAATATGGTTAGCTGCTATGGAAGATTTGATGTCCCAGTGAATGCGCTTGCCCATCATGTATAGTGTTTGACATACTTCATTTATCTTTCAGATTTGGTTTTCACTACCATGTGAATTTCACTAAGGAAACAACAAACTCTACTCCAGGCACCTCTTCCCGAGTGCTCTCTGCTGGGGGATTAACATCAAATTTTACACTGTGATCAGTTCAGGAACTTGAATTTCCATAAAAATAATAAATTCTACCTATTATATTATTATAATTTCTATGTGTATATATAATTGTAGATTTCAATGCAAATAATACTAAAATAATATTGTGAATTTTAATAAAAATAATAAATTATGTTGCTCATTTTTATAATTTCTACGTGTATATTTGATTGTAGATTTCAATGAAAATAATAAATACATGATTGTGAATTTTTTATGAACACTAATAAATGTTCTTATCTTTTTCATATATTTATATTTTTAGGATATTATAAATATAAATTATTTAATTAAGTTCCAATAGTTTAAAAAAATATATTTAAATGGATTATCATAATATATATGTATATTTATGTATTAAAAACTAATAAATAAAATTTTTTATCTATGAAATATTTTTTAAAAAAATAATAAAAATTGATAAAATGACAAAATTGTAAACTGAAAATGTAATCACTTATTTTAATTAAAAAAAAAAAACCAATAGCAATATTTTAATGGATTAAAAATTTTCGTTTATCACTTAAATTAAACATCGTAAAGTGTTAAATGATAAAAAAACGAGTTAAATGAAAAAGAAAAAAAAAAGAAAGAACAAACAACAGTGATTAAGTCTTTTCTCATATATAAAATAAGAGTAACGTGTCATATGTAACATTACTCATAAAATAAACATCATTTATTATTATTGTATTTTTTTAATGAAGTCCATATTAATAATGTATTTATAAATTATATTGGATTAACATTAATATAACTATTTTAATAAAAAAATATTATACAATTTATCTAAATTAATACACTCTATTAGTATATAAATACTATCGTCAAATTAATAATTTATCGTATTTAATTTTCTATCAAATAAACAGATAAATAACTTTTATTTTTAAAGAAATACTAAAAGTAATAAAGATTAAATAAACATTATGTATTAAATACAAAAGTTACTTACACCAAATGTTGGATAAATTATTTCCACACCTACTTCGGTTATTATTATTATTATTATTATTATTATTATTATTATTATTATTATTATTATAATTATTATTATTATTATATCCCATCTTATGTCATGCGATGTAAGAATTTTTTCTTCTTTTTAATTTACATACTTTTAATAATCATAATTTAATTAATTTTTAAAAATTACATAAATTTAATATAAAATGATATATTTTTAATAATCACATAAAGTACAGGCTCACTGTGATCCCTCAAGTATTAGACCGATGACAATTCAGAATTGAGTTGGATTTCAATTAATTTAATTAAAAAATTATTAATTTAACATGTCGAAAGGAATTAGGATTTAGGAGTTTTATTCACCTACTAATTTATATTAAATTCAACTTTTAGAGGTTTTTTTGTTCAACTTGTGGATATTGTTAATAGGTTAAATAAGTTATGAATATTATGTTTAGTGAATTTAAAGCACGAAGGTGGTTCAATGGATAGTTTGACTTTGTGTGGTTTATTCCATGTACTTTAATAATTGGTTATTCTTCTTCAATATATTGTGTGGTAAGTGATCTAATTTTTGGGGTTACGGAGAATAATATATGTAATTTTTTTCTACTCAATCTTTTTTAGTCATAACTACTGTTTTTATAATGAACCTAGTAGGACTGGTCAGTTATTCTGCTCTATAGCTTGGTGCTTTTAATGATTTAAGGATAAAGATTGCATTTAATAATTTTATCATATTATATGATGTGATCTACTTAAAAACTAATTTGCTATAACTTTTTGTTATCCATTTGAATTTCCTCCACATTTTCATTTTCATTTTTATTTTTATTTTTTTTCCTTTCGTACTTATGTTGATAGTATGATAGAATTCAAAATTTTATATTTGTTAACATTGTGTTTTTTTTTTTGCGCTACTAGGTTTGTTGAGGAACACGTCAACGAAATTAATTTTGACACATTTAATATGCAATATAGAGAAATTAAGGATGATGACCATTTTTGTTTAGAGAGCATGTTATGATACTATTACATCTTCGGTATATCTTCTGATATATACATATATATGGTTTATGTTTAACAATTGTTACACAATCTCTTTTATTTAAACCCTTAGAAATGATATATAAATTATTTATAATTTAAATATTATTAATTATTTTTTAATTATATATATTTGACATGCAGAAGCCTTGTAATCCTATTATACTTGTTATCTTATATTGTATTATGCTATAAAAGGACAAAAATCTTAATGAAAGTGATTGTTAATTAAAAGACTTTTCCAAATAAAATTTCAGATGGGCTTGACAAACCAATCGATGACCGAAAGCAGGCCCAATAAGGTGGAAAGAAGCAGGAAAAGATCAAGTCCAAACCATGGTCAAATCACGTGATGGAAAAGAAAAGGTGAAGTTCAGACAGAGAGCCGTCGATGAAAGCGTGAAATAAGGAGATTCACTCGAGCCTAGAGCCTCAATTGGATTGTGATAATCGAAGAAGGAGTCTTAACAAGAAGGGAAGAACCGTATCTGGGACATGAGAAAGATGAATTGAAATTTAACCACACAGAGAAAAGGAAGAAAAGAGTCAAAAGATGAGAAGAAGAAGTTGATAAAGATTGAATGACTTGGGCATAAAGGAATGGGAAAAGAACAAAAGCAGGAACGGTTAAGGCTTGAGACACATGAGTAAAAGAATAAAAGATGGATAAAAGAGAGAGACAAAGGTTCTATAAGAAGGAAAAAACCAACAGAGTGAAGCAAGTTTTTTCTTCTTCTTTCATCTCAGAGCAAAAAAGAAAAAGTAATGAGATGATGGTGGAAGAATAAATGGAGATGAGGGGAGATTAATAGACTGGTCAATTTGTAATCTGAGAAGTTATTTTCAATCCAAATTGGTCAAAATTCTCAATCAATTCCCTTGATTAATCCAATTGTTGTGCAATCAGTTTTTGGTTAAAACAACTGGCGCCGTCTGTGGGGATTCGAACAAAAGGTCGTGTTCTCTAACCGCAATTAACACATAACATTTAAGATATAGCAAAGAGATGACAGGCTTAATCGAGATACCAGTACTGCTGGAAGGAACTACAAGGCAAGGGGAGACAACAAGGAGAGGAGCTGATGAGTTGGAAGAACAGGTGAAGATTATAAAGGATAAGATAGAAAACATAGAGAACGGGCAGCGAAGGATGAAAGATGACGTGTCAACCATGATACAACTCTTGCATCAAATGGCACAAGTGGAGGATGGAGAAAGAGGGTCTAAAGTCCCGAAATCAAAGGATCAACCAATAAGAGAGGAGCCTGATACCGAAACGGGACGTGATATGCAAAGTGAGTCAGAAGACGAACGAGAAAGCGGGCCCGTGGTTGACAAGACTGGCGGAGAGGATGATGAAGACCTTTCTGATATAGGATCCACCACGGAGGAAGAGGAACGAAACTGGAAGCATACCAAGCCATCTCGCGGCCCAGACCCAAAAAATGTACGAGAACTCAAAATAACCGAACCTCTGAGGAAGGAGAGGCGCACGAGCCGTGGATTAGAAGCATCAAACGTGGAAATGATGATTAAAGAGCTTCGGCGCGAGATGGAGGAACTGAAACAGATGAAGGAAGATAACAAGGAGCCAGCTGTGATCGAGCCATTAGACAAACCTTTGACTGAGAGAGTTAGAGCCACTCATCTACCAAAGAAGTTTAAAATGCCAAGTTTAGAGAAATACAGGGGAGCCACTGACCCAGTAGCACACGTGGAAAATTTCAGAGAACAGATGATATAGCAAGGAGTGGAGGATGACTACATGTGTCGAGTATTTCCACTCACTCTTGAAGGACCGGCAAGGGAATGGTTCAAATGCTTAAAGACTGCGAGTATTGATTCATTTTCAATTTTAGCAAGAGAACTGGTTACTCAATTCCAAGGAGCAAAGCCGCCCTCACGAGACCCAACCACACTGCAATACATCAAGCAAGTTGAGAATGAGAGCTTGAAGGATTACGTAACGAAGTATCACAACCAGGTAATGCAGCTGGGAGTGTTTGGAGCCAAAGAGACACTACAAAACTTTTGGAGGAATTTGAGGGTGGGGCGATTGTGGAGTTCATTTAAGGAAAGAAATCCGGAAACATATCAAGAAGCGTATGCCAGAGCCTTGAAACAGATACAAACGGATGAGAAGTAACTTATTAAGAGGCAGCAAGAAGTAGCAGAATCGCCAAGGCTGCGTCAAGCATTGGAGCGAGGAGGCGAAGTAAACCCTAGGAGAAGGGAAAGAGCAGTGAGGGATTCTAGGAAGGAGAGACGAGACTTGAAGAATGAAGTGGTTATAGACACGAAAAGAACGCGATCGCGGACAATCTTGCCACAAATTCGAAGGGACGGAAGGGTCGGTGAAGCGCAAGGAGGAGTAATTCCACTTACTGCCACCCACAAACAAATATTAGCAGCAATAAAAGATAAAGGATTGCTCCGAAAGCCAAGCCCAATTAGAGGAGAACCGTCAAGATGGGACCGCCAACGCTACTGCGAATTCCATGAGGGATATGGCCATCACACTGCTGATTGCTTTAGCTTGAGAAAACAAATCGAAGAGTTGATAAAGGGAGGATATCTTGGAGAATTCTTAGGAAGAGTGAGAGAGGATGTCAAAGAAAGAAAAAGAGCCAGAGGAAACGAGGAGCCGATGCCAAAAGAGAGGGAGAAATCACGAAAGGAAAACCTCATTCACATCATTAGTGGAGGAATAACCCTGGGAGGAGTGTCAAACCGATCGAGAAAGAGCTACATTAGGAAAGTACCAGAACAGAACGCTGCTGGAAGGATTCTGTTAAACCACATAAATTCAGGAAAAAAGACCCACCATTACCCGGAAGTGACGTTTGGGGAATCAGATGAAAGAGGAGTGATATACCCTCATGACGATCCTTTAGTAGTAACAATGAAGATAGCCACGAAATGGGTTGCGAGAATATTAATTGATACAGGGAGCTCGTCAAACATACTTTATAGAGAGGCATTCGAGAAGATGGATCTGAGAGACGTGACGATCAAACCGGTTCATACGCCGATGTTTGGTTTTGCAGGAGAGGTGGTGATACCAATGGGGTCGGTGACGTTGCCAGTAATAACAGGAGAGGGAATGACGAGAAAGACGGTTATGACGGAGTTTGTAATAGTGGATTGCCCTGGTCATTTTAACGCAATATTGGGAAGGCCCTTTTTGTTCAAAGCGAATGCTGTTATCTCCATGTACCACCTAAGCATGAAATTTCTAGTAAAAGACGATGTGGGAAGGGTCATTGAAGACCAGTCAGCAGCAAGGAAATGTTATGCTGAGTCAGTAAAAAATTACGATGTCACAGTCATCGACCCAAGAGAGCCTAGGAACGAGGAGCGAGCCGAACCAGCGGAGGAAGTGGAAGAGGTCCCAATCAAAGAGGGAGAAGTGAATAAATTGGTCAAAGTAGGAAGGAACCTGACCCCGATGCTGAGAGACGAGTTGATCAACTTGCTAAGAGAATATAGGGATGTGTTCGCATGGTCCCATGAAGAGATGCCAGGAATTGATGATTCGGTGGTGACACAAGCTCTACGTGGATCCAACAATAAGACCAGTAAAGCAAAAAAGGAGAACCTTCGATCAAGAGCGAAATGAAGCAATTGAACAAGAAGTTGACAAGCTAATGGAAGCAGGGTTCATAAGAGAAGTAAGGTACCCAGAATGGATTGCTAATGTGGTTCTAGTGAAAAGAAAAATGGGAAATGGCGCATGTGCATCGATTTCACAAATCTCAACAAAGCTTGTCCAAAGGATAGTTTTCCACTTCCAAAAATCGACCAATTGGTGGACGCCACTTCCGAGTACGATTTATTAAGTTTCATGGATGTTTTTTCTGGATATAATCAGATAAAGATGGACGAAAAAGATCAAGAAAAAACGTGTTTTATAACCAATCATGGGTTATATTGTTACAAAGTGATGCCGTTTGGGTTGAAAAATGTCGGGGCCACATATCAGCGTTTGGTTGATCATATGTTTAAATCACAAATTGGGAAGACGATGGAAGTGTACATCAATGATATGATCACCAAATCTCTACATGCGAATGACCACCCTCAGCACCTCAAGGAGACGTTCGAAGTATTGAGGAAATACAAAATGAAATTAAATCCCGAGAAATGCACATTTGGTGTAAAATCTGGAAAATTCCTCGGGTATATTGTACATCAAAGGGGAATCGAGGCAAACCCTGATAAAATTGAGGCAGTGATGAGGATGAAGACCCCGGGGAAGCTAAAAGAAATGTAGAAATTAACAAGAAGTCTTGCCGCCTTGAACAGGTTTATCTCAAAGGCAACGGATAAGTGTCATCCGTTCTTCAAGATGATGAGAAAAAGAAGACGATTCGAATGGAATGAAGAATGTGAACAGGCGTTTCAAGGGCTCAAAACATATCTGTCATCACCTCCACTGCTGACTCGCCCGGAGGAAGGAGACATTTTATTCTTATACCTATCAATATCGAAAGCAGCGGTCAGTTCAGCACTAATAAGGAACGATGAGCAACGGATATAGCATCCGGTTTACTACACAAGCAAAGGGTTGACGGAGTCAGATAAGAGATACACAAAAATGGAACAGTTGGTTTATGCGTTGGTAATCGCCACAAGGAAGCTTAGGCCATATTTCTTAGCTCACCGGATCGAGGTAATTACGGATTACTCGTTGATGCAAATCATGCAAAAAGCAGATGCAACTGGAAGAATGATGAAATGGACCATGGAAATGGGACAATATGATATAGGGTACAAGTCGAAGAAAGCGATTAAAAGACAAGTGCTGAGTGATTTTATTGTAGAGTTAAGCTGTGAAGATAAGGATGAAGAGCAAGACGAAAAGACAAAAGTCAGAAGAAATAAGCGAAAATTAGAGGGCTTAACGGGAGTGGAAAAACAAATAACACAAGATGAAAAGAAGTGGGAAATGTACGTAAATGGATCGAAAAGCCAAAAGGGAAGTGGAGCAGGTATTGTGCTAAAGGATCCATATGGGAATCAAACATCAATAGCACTTAGAATCTACTACGCTACTACTAATAATGAGGCGGAGTTTGAAGCGTTGTTGGCAGGATTAAAGCTCGCCATAGCATTGAAAGCAAAAAACGTGATGGTTAAAAGTGACTCACAGCTAGTGGTGAACCAGGTAAAAGGAGAGTATCGTGCAAGGCAAGAAAATATGGCAAAGTACTTGGAGGAAATAAAACGATGTGTAAAACAACTAAAAGGGTTTGAGATTCATCAAATCCCTCGGGAAGAAAATAAGATGGCAGACTCAATTGCCAATGCAGCATCATATCCTGAAGCTTTATTACCCCAAGGTGTATAATTACGAACGATGGACATCCCGAGAATGAGTGAAGAAGTCAAGGTAATACACTGTGTAGACACCGAAAGATATTGGATGACACCCATAAGGATTTATCTAGAAATTGGAAAGGTACCGGAAGACAAGAAAGAAGCGATAAAACTGAGAAGGAAATCCAGTCGATATTGTATGATAGATGGAAGAATGTACAGGAAAGGATTTTCATCTCCTCTACTCAAATGTGTCCATAAAGAAGAGGCCGAAGTGATATTAAACGAGATCCACCAAGGCGAATGTGGGGGACACTCAAGAGCGAGAGTAATGGCTCACAAGGCGTTAAGACAGGGATATTACTGGCCATCGATGCACCATGACGCCCAGAAGCTGGTAACTCATTGCCATTGGTGCCAAAAGTTTGGAAGCATGACACACCAACCGCCAACGAATCTCACCACGATATCGGCATCATGCCCTTCGCACTTTGGGGAATTGATTTGATTAGACCAATGCCTATTGGAAAGGGAGGAGTCAAATACGCTGTGGTGGCGGTTGATTATTTTACAAAATGGGCAGAGGCAGAACCATTGGCAAAGATAACTGAAGCAAAGATCATAGGATTTGTTTGGAAATCGATCATATGTAGGTTCGGAATCCCGTGCACCATAATATCAGACAATGAAACCCAATTCGACAGCCAACACTTTAGGAATTTTTACGAAAGATACGGAATAAGAAATCGATATGCGTCTGTGGCGCATCCAAAATCAAACGGACAAGTGGAGGCTGTTAATAAGATAATCAAGAAGATACTGAAGAATAAGCTGAGTGCACAGAAAGGGGCTTGGGCAGAAGAATTACCAGCAGTACTATGGACATACCGTACAACAGAGAAGACATCAATAGGCGAAACCCCATTCGCTCTAGCATACGGGGCTGAAGCGATGAAGCCAGTAGAGTTGATTTGCTTAAATTCCAGTTCAGAAGCAATAAATTGGGAAGATAATGACTTGAAGATGGCCAGAGAACTGGACTTACTCGAAGAAAAGAGGGAATTCGCAAGTAGAAGAGTGGAGGCTTATCAACAAAGAATCAACAGGTATTATAACAGTAAAGTAAAACCAAGGAAGCTGGTAAAAGGAGATTTGGTTTTGAGGAGAGTAACGACAAACACGAAGAACCCCAACGACGGAGCCCTCGGACCAAATTGGGAGGGGCCATACCGAATAGAAGCGGAGCTGAGACTTGGAACTTTCAAACTAAGCAGTATGTTGGGAAAGTTGATCAAGCATACCTGGAATACTGAGCACCTCAAGAAGTATTATCCATGAAGAAGATAGATCAATTAGGAGGTAGAAAAACAATTTAAATTCCAAGAAGTGTAATGAAACACATGAGCCAAATGATTGTGTGAATTTTGTATTCGAAGTTTACTCATAATGAAGTAACAACACCATTCAAAGGTTCAAAATTCTGTCATCATTAAAGTAAGTATATACTTATCAATTAGTAAATAACAAAAGGCTGAGTAAGAAGAATAAAGGAAATACAAGTCAACGTCACTCGATCAACATAACCAGCCAGAATTGGAAAAGGAAGACCACAAACTGATCTAAATGAAAGAAACTATATCCAAAACGAAATGGATCAAACATGATCAAATCACTGAGGATAGCGACCTAGTGAATCAATAAATAAATGATTGCAATATCTTCAAATAAAGATTTCGCGCAAAAAGTCCTGAAAAATGGCAATTATTCTTTGGTGGTTCAGGGAGACGTCTTTGAACCATAAAGAAAAATAATAGCAATAATATGCAAGCTCATTAAAAGAGCATGACAGAAGCTAAGGATAAAACGTCCAGTTAAATTCCAAAATTCACAATCAAACGACAGCAACTAATCTTCAACCCAAAGATATAAGTCCAAAATAGGGGCTAAACATGAAGCGCCCAAAAGATATAAGTCCAAAATAGGGGCTAAACATAAAGCGCCCAAAAGGTACGAGTCCAAAATAGGGGTTAAACATAAAGTACCTAACGACTAATGCCTAACATCTGAAAAAAGCAGATAGAACCATGAAACCGCTAAAAGCAAAAGGCAACAATAACCAAGTCCGATAACTGAAAAATAAAATCCGCCCTAAACAGGGAAAACATGAGACAGAATTTTCAAGCTTTGTCATCTTCTGAAGGATCATCCTCAGCAACAACCCCAGGATTAGCGGCATCATCACGAAGTGGCAAGAGGACAGCAATAGGAACTGGAGCAATAACGTTAGTAGGTGACACATTCATCTTAGAAAGATCTAAATCCGGGTACAAGCGCATAACCTCCTCTTGAGCCAAAGAGAAACCACGGCGCATCAGCAGTGAGGAATCCGATTCAAGGATCCGGTAACGTTCCGCTTCAACCCTTAGCTTCTCGTTAACAAAAGTCAGAGATGATTCCAGTGATTTTTTTGAGCCACGGAGCGACTCCAGTTCATGCCCAAGATCAAAAACTTCAGACATTAACCCACGAACCCTATCAGTCAACCTCTTTTTAGCTTCATACAACTTCTTATTGCTATCCTGGAGAAGTTCTGCTAGTTTCTTGGAATGAAGGACAGAATAAGCAGCCTGAAGAAAGCAGAATAAAATTACGAGTATCACCAAACAAGGAAGCAGTATAAATTGAAACTCATTCAAAGCTTGACAAAAACAAACAACAACAAGTGAAAAATAAACGACCACATATCACGCGACAGCAACAAGACCAAACATAAATAAAGATGCACCACAAACCCATGGGAAATAAAATCAGTATTACGGAATAAAGCGATGAATGAAGAGTTACCAGGCAAGAAACAGCTCTAGAGCAGTCCAGCGCGTGGAGAAGTGAATCAGGAGTAACTTGACGGACGTTTTCAGTGTTCAAATTGCCCGAAAAGAAATCTATGGCTTCCTTAAGCATGTCAGTAGGCAAAGGTGCTGGATTAGATCCTTTGGGCCTCTTCAGGGGACGAGGAAAAGCAGGAGAAGAAGAAGATGGAGGAGCAAGCGAAGGAATCTTCGAAGAACCATCAAAAGCCGAAACGAAAGAACCAGGCTTAGCAAACGACTTGAGAAGCAATGAACGATGATCGATAACGCCGTCATCGGCGACCACCTTATGATCGTCATGAAAACTAGGCGCCTCATCCTTGACAACGTCCTTCAAAGGAGGGGAGTCAGGTAAAGAAGATTAAGCGCGACCCCTAGAAGATGGAGTTGAAGAAGAGTGACCCATCCGAGGGAAGGAGGCTGATGAATGTGAAGCATTAAAAACGTAAAATAAAAAGAATAATGACCATAAAAGAAAAAAGAAAACACTTAGCAACATACCAGAGACAAAATCCTTCAGAGCTTGGAGTTTGGCAGACGGAAGGATGGTCTGGGGGTTCCAGAGGGTAACTGCAAAAAGTAACAACATATCAATGTAGCAAAAATAACAATGAAACTCAAACTGGATATGCAAGGAATGACACCTGAATGACAAATAGCAGTAGAGACGGAATGGATAACATTGCCCACTATAGCCGAATGTCCCCAGTCCCCTGATACGAAGACCCACTTTGAATCCCATTTTTTATTTGAAAAAGGATCCAACCGAGTTGGATTGTAACAAACTTGCCAAGACTTTGTTATCACCACTCCACGATGGTCCAAAACAGTTTTAAGAACCCCACCATAATCTTCAAAATCTGGTTCGCCCCAGCCTTGAGAAATCCAGAAATCCCGACAGGAAGTAACAAATTTGTAGAAGTTTGGATGAGGCTGGATAGGAGCCGAACCCATACAACTAAGGAGTTTGCAAATAAAAGGTTGCATGGGAAGCCTTAGGCCTAACCTGAAAGAATGGATGTTGATCGCAACTTTGCCAGGAGGAGGGCGCGAGGGCCTCTCAGAGTAACGAGGAATCCTTATGTTGACGTTCTTGGGAAACCCTAGGGTATTGAGAACCATCGCAAGTTCAGATCTTGAAGTCTTAGAAACCAAAGTATCAAAATAAGGCTTGGACTGCCGTTTGGAAGACTTCGAACGCTTAGGAGGAGAAGTAGGAGGGGAAACAATCTGGCATGAGGAGTGAGGGTCCGAAGGATTTTCCGGTGACGTCTCAGACCGAGATCCATCATTTGAATGCGAAGAACTAGGCTTTTGGACGCTCTTGGCAACACTTCTAGTAAACGGGCATTTCCTCGGATAAACTGGTGAACCCTGGCTCTCAACAACAATCGGGGAAGATTGATCTCCGAGGCTCTCAGCCTTACTGCCAGAGGATCGAGGAGATGAAGCGGGGACAGAGTCGGCGGATGGTGAAGCGGAGCAATGTTCGCCTCCAGAGCCATCATCAGAATACAAAGATGAAAACTTGAAATACATGACAAGTTATCAGAGAGAAAGAGTAACGGATTTTACCTAATCAGGAGAGAGACGTTGAGCAGGAGAGGAGTATGAAGACTAAATAGTGGAGAAGCGGAATATGAAAGGAAAAGTCTGGAAGGCAAGTGCATGCAAATCTATTTGAAAAATCTACTCATATTGAAGAGAGAGGCGATGTGACGGCTAACTGCGTAGCCATGATTACCAAAGCACGAGAAAATCGAAGAGTTATCATCACAATAGGAAGTGGAAACGAGTAGTCCAAATCAAACCAAACGGTTAGGCTTCAATTAAAGATATGGGCCTCATAACTTGGGCTTAAGATTTTAATAAAGAATAAATCATCATGATCGTAAGCCTGCCAACTTAGTTAATCATTAAAGGCCATGAACATGATAATGATCCAATATTATCATGGGCTGGAGACTTATATTTAATCTTGGCCTACTTCAGCTACCTTCATCGACCAAGATTAGGGGCTAGATGATTGTTAATTAAAAGACTTTTCCAAATAAAATTTCAGATGGGCTTGACAAACCAATCGATGACCGAAAGAAGGCCCAATAAGGTGGAAAGAAGCAGGAAAAGATCAAGTCCAAACCATGGTCAAATCACGTGATGGAAAAGAAAAGGTGAAGTTCAGACAGAGAACCGTCGATGGAAGCGTGAAAGAAGGAGATTCACTCGAGCCCAGAGCCTCAATTGGATTGTGATAATTGAAGAAGGAGTCTTAACAAGAAAGGAAGAACCGTATCTAGGACATGAGAAAGATGAACTGAAATTTAACCACACAGAGAAAAGGAAGAAAAGAGTCAAAAGATGAGAAGAAGAAGTTGATAAAGATTAAATGACTTGGGCATAAAGGAATGGGAAAAGAACAAAAGCAGGAACGGTTAAGGCTTGAGACACATGGGTAAAAGAATAAAAGATGGATAAAAGAGAGAGACAGAGGTTCTATAAGAAGGAAAAAACCAACAGATTGAAGCAAGTTTTTTCTTCTTCTTTAATCTCAGAGCAAAAAAGAAAAAGTAATGAGATGAAGGTGGAAGAATAAATGGAGATGAGAGGAGATTAATAGACTGGTCAATTTATAATCTGAGAAGTTATTTTCAATCCAAATTGGTCAAAATTCTCAATCAATTCCCTTGATTAATCCAATTGTTGTGCAATCAATTTTTGGTTAAAACAGAAAGTATGGTGCTTATTCTTCCAATATTCTTCGGTTTTGATTTCCCTTGTTTTAATCAATATTATCAAGATATTTGTATCAAGAACGACCAAGATTTAAAAGAAGTCTAGGTTATTTTCCTTTCTGATCTATTCAATTCAATATACAATTATTCTCTCTTCTACCTTTATGTTTTCATTTTTTTCAACACATTATCAGCACGAGTATGCTTTCTAGTTGCCGCTTTACCGGATCTTCTAAATCAGAAAGTGTCTGGTAATGATGTTTTCTTTCTTCTATGTGTGCTGGAAAATTTTGGAAATTATGATGGGTTTGGAAATTTTTGGAAAAATACCATTATTCACCTGAATTGAATAAATAGTGGATCTGGAAAGTTTGAAATGATAATATTATTCACTCGAGCTGAATAATTGAATTTTTGAAATTGAATTTGGAATCTGGTGACTAAAAGGTGTTCTTATTTTGCAGAAAATGAAAAATCTTAAATTTGATGAGCTGGAAGTTTCTGGGAGAAATTATATGAAATGGTGTGATGATTGCGAGTTAATATTAAAAGCCAAAGAGTTATTTAAGACCCTCAATATGGAGGTGGAAACAACTGAGGTTGAAAAATGCAAAGCCATGTATATAATTAAAACACATCTGGTTAAGGATCTCAAAAATCAGTATATGAATATAAAAGATCCTGCAGATCTTTGGCAAGCTTTAAAATCCAGATATGATCGCCAAAAGGAAATCATATTGCCCGAAGCACGTGATGAGTTGACTAATTTAAGGTTCCAAGATTTCAAAGGTGTAAGAGAGTATAACTCCGTCATGTACATGATTGTGAACAAATTGAAAATGTGTGAGGAAACAAAAACTGACCATGATATGTTGGAAAAGACAGTTACCACTTTCCATCCTTCTCAGACTATTCTACATCAGTAGTATCGTGAAAGAAAATTTGTGAAATATGATGATTTGATTGCTTCATTAGATATTGTTGAAAGACACAACCAGCTGTTGCTGAAAAATAGTGAAAGACGCCCTGTTGGCGCCTAAACATTCCCAGAAGTGAAGGCACATTATAATGAAAATCCAGGTCGTGGTCGTGGTTGTAATTCTGAGCGTTGGAATGATTATGGAAATGAACGTGGTAATGGCTGAGGTGGTTGATGATCTGGAAATGGTCAGGGACGTGGTCGTAATAGGGATTATGGACATCCATATAATAATCCAAATGCTCCCCAGAAGTGGAATATTTACAATACTAGTTCTAGTAAAGGGAAAGAAATTTAGGAACCACCAAAGTTCAATCGTGGTCCTTGTTATAGATGTGGTTCCCCCACTTGTTATTTGAGGACTTGTCGCGCTCCCAAACATGGAGTTGAAGCTTATTAGAAGTTGAGACGCGAACAAGAAAAGGAAAAGAATAATGAAGCAAATATGGCTGATATTTTTGGCGATGGTGATACCAGTCCAATCGACATATCAATTCTAGAAACTGCTGATTTCTTTGAAGATCCTGATGTGAGGATAGATCACCTGATTGGTGATGGAACCGTTAACTATAAATGAAATGTATTTTCTTATTTTAGAATGTAAAAAGAATGGAATGTAATTTTGATTTTGGTTGTAAATATTTGTAAATATTAATGAAAGATATTACATTTCCAATCAACTAATTTTATGTGTTATTTTATTGAAGTTATGAATTCGAACCAAGAAATGACTTCACATGGGGATGTCTGTTTAGCCGATAGTGCTACAACCATTTTGAGAGATAGAAAATATTTTCTGGAATTGAATCTAATTCAAGTGAAAGTGAATACTATATCAGGTCCTGTAGATCTGATTGAAGGTTCCGGAAGAGCTTCGATCGTATTACCAAATAACACTAAATTGGAAATCGAAAATGCATTATACTCTCACAAATCCAGAAGAAATTTACTCAGTTTCAAAGATATACGAATGAATGATTATCACATCGAAACAGTTGATGAAAATAGTATTGAATACCTATGTATTGTTTCAAGAAAATCAAGCCAAAAGCTTGTAGTTGAAAAATTACTCGTTTCATCATCTGGATTATATTATACAACCATCAGGCATGTTGAAACATATGCTATTGAGAACCAGAAGTTCTCTGATCCACGAATATTCTAGCTTTGGCATGATAGATTTGGGCATTCGGGATCCACAATGATGCGAAGAATAATAGTGAATTCAGAAGGGCATCCACTTGAAAATCATAAAATCCTACTGAATGATAGGGACCTGTGTATCCCATGTTCCCAAGGGAAATTGATAACGAAACCATCGTTTACGAAAGTAGGTTTTGAATCTCCATCGTTTTTACAAAGAATTCAAGGAGATATATATGGACCCATTCATCCACCTAGTGGACAATTTCGCTACTTCGTGGTTTTGATAGACGTATCCGCGAGATGGTCCTATGTATGCTTGTTATCAACTCGTAATATTGCTTTTGCAAAATTGCTAGCACAAATTACTCGATTACGAGCTCATTTTCCAGATTACCCTATTAAGAGTATAAGACTTGATAATGCTAGTGAATTTACGTCGAAAGCATTTGATGAATACTGTCAAGTATCCGGGATTATATTGAACATCTAGTTCCACATGTTCATACCCAAAAGGGATTAGCTGAATCATTAATTAAGTGTCTTCAATTAATTGCGCGAACATTGTTAATGCGCTCAAGATTACCCGTTTCTGTTTGGGGACATGCTATATTGCATGTTGCAGTTTTGATTCGTATCCGTCCAACTGCTTATAATCAATATTTCCCATTACGATTGGTATCTGGGAATCCTCCTAACGTCTCACATTTGAGAATATTTGGGTATGTTGTATATGTACCCATTACCTCAACTAAAAGAACAAAAATGGGGCCGCAGAGACGTATAGGAATTGATGTGGGTTTTGATTCCCCATTAATCATCAGATATTTAGAACCAATGACAGGAGATTTATTTACAGCTAGATTCGCTGACTGTCATTTCGATGAAAGTAATTTTTCATCGCTTGGAAAAGGAAATAATTCTCCAGAAGAGAAATCTGAATTAATCTGGATGGTTCCAACTTTGGCGCATATGGATCCGCGTACCCCGCAATGTGAACTCGAAGTTCAAAGGATCCTATATTTACAAATGATAGCTAATCGAATGCCTGATGCATTCAATGATACTTCGAAAATAACCAAGTCTTATATTGAAGTTGCTAATGTACCAACAAGGGTAAATGTCCCAGAAGGACAATCTCAAAAGACAATAGCAAGCGAAACTTTAATTTCCCGCCAGAAGCGTGGTAGACCCCCTGGTTCAAAAGATGCAATCCCACGAAAACGAAATAAAAATGATTTGGATCCTAAAACCACATCTGATGAAATCCGAAAAGTTGATGAGATTCCTGAAAATAGCCTCCCAGAAGAAGAAAATAATACAGAAATACCAGAATCAAAAAATGAAGAAATTTCCATAGACTTCATCCAAGAGACTTGGAATCGAAATGAAACAATCGTTGATGATTTATTTTCATATTAAGTGGCAATTAGTATTTCATATGATGATTATGAGCCACGTGATATCCAAGAATGTAAAAGTAGGCATGACTCGAAAAAATGGGAAGAAGCAATCCAGACAGAATTTTTCATTGAATAAACGAAAAGTTTTTGGACCCATAGTTCGAACACCAAAAGATGTTCAACCAGTTGGTTACAAATGAGTTTTTGTTCTAAAACGAAATGAAAGAAATGAAATTGTGAGATATAAAGCACGTTTAGTTGCACAAGGATTCTCACAAAGACCTGAAATTGATTACGATGAAACGTATTCCCCAGTCATGGATACAATCACATTTCGATTTCTGTTAAGCCTTACAGTTGCTGAAAAATTGGAAATGTATTTAATGGATGTAGTTACTGCGTATCTGTATGAATCACTTGATTCTGATATTTACATGAAGCTCCTAGAAGGACTGAAATTACCTGAATCTCATCGATCAAAATCTTGAAACTTGTATTCCATAAAGTTACAAAAATCCCTGTATGGATTGAAACAATCTAGGAGAATGTGGTATAACTGCCTAAGCCAGTATTTGGTTAAGGAAGGATACCAGAATAATATGATATGTCCGTTATCTTCATAAAGAAATCAGGGTCTGGGTTTGCAATTATAGCAGTTTATGTCGATGATATGAATATCATTGGAACTCCAAAAGAGATTCAACAAACTGCTGAATATCTGAAAAATGAGTTTGAAATGAAAGATTTGGGGAAAACGAAATATTGTCTTGGTCAAGAAATTGAACATAAACCAAATGGGATATTGATTTATCAATCAACATACATTGAAAAAGTCCTAAAAAGGTTTAATATGGATAATGCCCATCCATTAAGTACACCCATGGTTTTAAGAACACTTGATCACGAAAAGAATCCATTTCGACCGAAGGATGGTGACGAACAATTACTTGGTCCTGAAGTACCATATCTGAATGCAATAGGTGCACTGTTTTATTTGGCTCAATGTACAAGACCAGATATCTCGTTTGCTGTAAATTTATTAATAAGATATAGTTCTGCACCAACATATTTTACGTTACCTAAAGGGTACGAAAGATTTGAGATTATTTTATACAAATTCTGATAAATTTCTGGGTTTGACTGGTTATGCCGATGCTGGATACCTTTCAGATCCGCATAAAGAATGTTCTCAAACTGGCTATATTTTCACATATAATGGTACTGTGATCTCCTGGAGATCTACAAAGCAAACTTTAGTAGCCACATTCTCAAATCATGCTGAAATTTCGGCATTAGATGAAACCAGTAGAGAGTGTATTTGGTTAAGATGAATGATCCAACATATCCAGAATTCATGTGGTATCTCTGAAACTACAAATGGGTCAGCTGTAATTTTTGAAGATAATGCTGCATGCATCGCCCAAGTTTGGGGAGGTTACATCAAAGAAGATTGAACCAAACATATTTCTCCCAAATTCTTCTACACCCGAGCTTCAGAATACTGGTCAAATTGACGTGAAGCAAATTCGGTCTTCCAATAATCTCGCCGATCTATTAACGAAATCGTTACCAACATCAACGTTTGAAAAGCTCGTTTACGAAATCGGAATGCGAAAGCTCTCCAGATTAGAAAATTAGATTATGGGTGTAATTAACGGGTAGGTTTTTGTAATTGGATTCCATCAGTTGTACTCTTTTTCCTTCGTCCAGTTTTTATCCCGCTGGATTTTTCTGGCAAGATTTTAACGAGGCAGTCAAATTTGGAAATGGTGAAATCCACGGGGGAGTGTTGTGATATTGGTGGATTCCACCATTCACTTCTATAAATATACATGTCCCACACGCATTATACAATTTATATATATTTGACACGCAGAAGCCTTATAATCCTATTATGATTGTTATCTTATCTTGTATTATACTATAAGGCCTAGTTTGTTTTGCATGTTTGGACTAGGTTAGAATAATTTTTTAACCTACTCCCACGTTTTGTGCAGGTAGAGATTGGATAAAATTATCTGACTTAACTTTTTTATCCCACCACAATAGGATAAAATTAACCCCTTCATTCAATGGGTTTAATTTAACCCATCTCTACTTAAAATTCCAATCATCAATTTTTAACATATTTCTCAAATATAAAATCACAAAATATTCAAATATGTGTTAATTTAATTGGGATTTCAAAATATTTAATGAAAAATTCACTAAAATAGTTTGATATTTTATTTTAATAAATAATATTTTATCCTACCCTATGAGTGTCCTAACATAAGTTCACTTAAAATTTTATCCAACCTCCATCCTATCACATTTTATCCAATCCAATCCCATCAAAATATCCCATCCAATCCCACCAAACAAACTAGGCCTAAAAGGACAAAAATCTTAATGAAAGTGTGGTGCTTATTCTTCCAATATTCTTCAGTTTTGATTTCTATTGTTTTAATCAATATTAAGATATTTGTATCAAGAACGACCAAGATTAAAAAGAAGTCCAGGTTATTTTCCTTTCTGATCTATTCAATTCAATATACAATTGTTCTCTCTTCTACCTTTCTGTTTTCATTTTTTTCAACATTTATTTGATAATATATATATATATATTAAAAAAATGATAAATTTGGTTTTCACTTTTAGATTTTTAGTCAAATATATGAATGGATTAATTTCAAAGTTTTTGTATGAGGTTGCAAATTGGATTATTACCTATATTTGAAAGATATAAATCAAAAAAAATTTCTAACTTAAATTAGATTCTACCTTAAATTTATGAGTTGCATAATAAAAGAAAAGAAAAGGAATTACCAGCATTTTAATAGGAAGCAAATTCTATAAGAAAACTTACTTAAATAAAATTAAAACCCTTTCAAATAGGATAAATATCTTGACTTCTTAATATTCTAATTTTAATTTTATTCTAAATAAGAAAACAAAAATTGAAAGAAAAAAAAGAGTTATACAAGTTAAACATAAGTTTGATATTATATTTTTAATTAACTGTTAAATTAGTATTTCAAATAGGGGTAGTAGTTAACTATTAAATTAGATTCTAACTTAACTGTGAGGTTAGCGGTAGGATTAAACTCTTTGATATTAATTTTAGATTTTAAATTAGTTATTTATTTTAGATTTTAAATTAGTTGTTACATATAAAATGACTGATAATTTATATAGATAAAATATAATTGAAAAGATAATGATGTAATTAATTACAAATAAAAAAAAGTAAATAAGTAAATCAGTTTTAGCATTTAGGTTGAAAGTTATCTCTAACAATTTTCACAAATATTATCCGAAACGTTAATTGAAATGTTAAACACTATTTTAAACGGTGTTACTAAACACACATTTTTAAAAAAAAAAATTAATTTTGAATATAAACACTATTTAGAACACTAATAGAAAATCTTTAGCAAACACATGTTAAAATGAGAGAAATATCCATATATTCGATGAATGAATGTATAATTAAAAAAAAAATATATTTCAATTTGCTTTAAATTTAACTTCTAATAGCTAAAAATTTCATCAAATCTTATATTTCAAGATAAATTAATAGATTAAACTTACATTATAAGAATTTTTTTTTAAAAAATCCACATAAAACAAAAATAAAAATAAACATATAAAAATGAATAATGAGTACCCAATATTTTGGTGGTTAGAAAAATCATAGTCAGAGAATCAGAAAGAAAACTCTCTTCTTTATCTTTATAGAACTTTGAATATCTAAGTCGAAAGGAGATTTTAATAGCGTTTCAGTAAGGTGTTTTTGAATGAATTTTCAGTGTGTTGTCCTCTCTATTTCTAGAAGTTTAGAGGAGAAAATATCTCCTAATAATCGTAGTTTGTTTATTGAGATTTGAATAATTCTCTTTTCTTAATAACTTGTTATTTAATTAGAGGGTCATAGACGACCAAATTTTTCTGTGCGAAATAGTGTTTGATCATCGAGTTTTCTTTTTCAAGAGAGTCTGAGTTCTTTTCGAGCATATACCTTTCGTTCATTGAGGTCTTTGATTAAAGGTCTTATGAGGTCCGCTCCATTGCTTCGGTCGAAGTATGTTTCGTGGGCTAATCGTTGAAGGATGATTCATTTTTAGCCCTCCCATATAAACTGCTTCTACAAAGTCGAAATGACTTTTGCCGTATTTTCCGAAAGATCGTAGAATTGATCTTTACCTTGGGTGCCCTTACATAAGGAGGGTCTGCAGTTTGATCCTCTAAGTTTTTTGGTCTTATTTATTGTGACCACTGCAGTAATCCTCCATTGCCATGGATAATGCATCGGACGTGGCAATGTGATGTTTGTTTCAGATTGTGAGTCAAGTTTAGGTCGGAGAGATCGATTTTCGATCGAAAAGGTACTGAATCGCCAATCGATGCGCCACTTCACCTTTTTTACTTTATTCATTGACGACAACACACATTAAATATTGATCATGATTGTGTGCAGTGGACCCCTTTTCGAACCTTATATATAGTTTGGTGGAAGAAGGGTCTGAACATACCTCACAGAGTTTCTCTTTATTCAAACTCAACTCTTGCAAAAGCGCTATTCATCTTCTTTCTGGTCTGGTTTCAGCATTTTCATTGAGATTTCAATCATTCTCGCTCTCACATGCGCTTCTTTTTCCAAGTTATCTTCTCTTTACTTTGTTGTAATCTCATATGTTGGTTATTTTTTACTACTTCATTTTCATTGTTCATCTATGGTTTATACTTTTCATTATTCTGTCGCAATTTCCTTTTTGCTGCTGATACAGACATTAACATCAAATTGTCAGGGGAGTGTTTGATGTTGTTATGTGAATTATTATATTTGTTGAGTGTTTGCTCATAAAGGATCATTGTAGAGTGAGTTTGGTTAAAACAAAATCTTTATAAGCTTTGGAAGTTTTGTCACTTCGATTGTATTTCACTTCACAAACCCTAAACCCCTGATTCGATTGTATTTAAGGTTGAAGAAATTATTTTGCTGACCTGGACCCGAAACATAACCATTCACGCGCCTTCAATTGTTGTTAAACCCACGATAAATGCCAACTCAGATTCAAGTATGTAATATTAGCATTTTTTACAAATTAGGGTATTCACGTGGAAATTCGTATAGTTTAAGTATCTACTTAGAAAAATAGTGCAACTTCAAGAAACTCAACCTATTTTTGCCATTTCAATATTGTATAATGTTAAAAGTCGCTCGAGAATAAAATTTATGGTTTCATTCTTGTTAAAACGAATGTATTTTCATTTTAGAAAAACTAACCTAAAATCTTAAATACACATATGCATTCTTATAAATTGTGATTTGATTGGTCACCAATTTCTAACTATTATAAAATTAAAATTCATAATAGTTCATTTTACAGCTAAAGTGATAAATTCCCCATTTTATCGTTAAAAAAAAAAACTCATTATTTTTATTACTTTGATGTTTTTTACTACTTTTTTATTTTTTATACGGAAGTATATATTTATTCATAAGTATAGATTTTTTCTTTTTTAAAATATTTTATAAAATAAGAGTATCTTCGTTTTAATTTTAATGGATGATGTTGAAAATAAAATAAAATAAAATAAATCGGATTTTTTTTTTTTTTCTGTCACGTCGGCTTCTTCCTAATGATTAGCACTCTATCCCTTATTAAGAGGTCATGCAAAGAATATATTATATCATCATCACCCATCGTCACAATTACAAAATGGAATGAGTTGGTGAAAATGAAAGATGCAATTAGTTATTTAATTTTCCAGGAATTTCTTCTAATCTCTTTGAACATTCACAAAAATCTACCAATCATCAAACTCCATTTCTTTTTGTGAAATTCAATGGAGGTGGGGTCATTTAAGAAGCATGTATTTCAGTTTTGTACTTGTTAGAATATAGTTCTCTAGAATTGGCCTCATTTTAGTAGGCAGCCAGATTGACTTAATTTTCCAATATCAAATCATTAAACTCTTGAATTTCCGATTACCATAAATAATTAATTAAGCAACCAATTTCACCACTAGGCTGATAATAGAAAATTTTCCATTAAAAATACAGTGTAGTTGCTATGTCAGCCTGCTGGTCCAAATAGAAATTGTTTTTGAATTGGTTTTGAACTCCTTGAAGTAATCAGCGGCGATGTCCACGGCATATATATATATATATAAAGCTGGTAAAAACAAACATTACTCAAACTTGTTTCAAAGTTGTGTCCTATCCACATCAGCAGTCAAAACTACATAATCAGAATTACAAACTCTTAAACTAATGATGATCCAGTTTCTGTTAAAACTCCACGAAATGATATTTTGCATTCAAGACTCTGTTTGTCTATTTTCTAGAAAACATTGTCCCAACGCAAGAAGACTTCAATCGATCACAACAATTCAGTCTCATTGAATTAATAAATTAAAATCAGACACTTGTATTCCATTTTTGCTTAATTAACAAATTAGAACTGTTTAAACATGAAAAATTAACCTCTTAATGACAATAAAAGTCACTATCTATCTACTCTAAACTCTGGTCACATAAACAAAACAAGTTCAAATTTCCCAGTCTATGCTCCCCAGGTTTCCTGCCAGACCTGTTCATTCCACATATGATTCTCTCCAAATCCACTCTCCATCCAATAGTTTTCCGCCATGTGGCACCCAACTGGACCATCGAAACCAACACCTGTCCCCAAATCAAACCACCCCATGTTGTTGTCCTCAAATTGAAATTGGTTTATTGAATAGTCTTGAAATTGGTTCACCAGAGAATTGTTGTTGTTTATACTA
This sequence comes from Cardiospermum halicacabum, assembly GCA_031304145.1. Taxonomy (NCBI): domain Eukaryota; kingdom Viridiplantae; phylum Streptophyta; class Magnoliopsida; order Sapindales; family Sapindaceae; genus Cardiospermum; species Cardiospermum halicacabum. The sequence goes on along the minus strand of CM062393.1, from coordinate 7,797,394 downwards.
TAGTTCACAGCTTCAGGCACTTTGTACTCTGTGTTTATGTGGTTGTGTTGAGGGTCATGTATCGGTTGATATTGTTGTTGTGTTGTTGTTATTGAAGATGATTGTGTATAATTTGTTGTTGATTCTGAACCTTGCATCTTTTGAAGCAGCCTCGGCATCCAAAAACATCTGATTATGTCCTGAAAAGCCGTGCTGTTCGCATCAATCTTGAGATGGCGAGCTTGTTTTTGGACTCTTGTTCGCCAGTAGTTCTTTATTTCGTTATCTGTCCGTCCTGGTAAATGTTGAGCAATTTTGGACCACCTATTCAAATAAACAATCAGCTTTATGATTGATTTTGATGATGAATTAGATTTATTACCTATTGCCCCACTTGGAGTGAAGCTCGAGAATGGAAATCTGTTCTTGTGGGCTGAAATTTCCACGTTTGACGTCCGGTTTTAGATAATTAAGCCATCTCAGTCTGCAACTTTTCCCAGTTCTCTTCAACCCTTTTCATTCAAAAACATTTAGGTTATAAGTAACAATAATTAAGATTATATTATAAATGGTGAAAATGAGTAAGTTATGTTTACCTGAACGTTTAGCAAGCAAATTCCATCGGCCTTCACCGTGAGAAGCGATGTAGTGAATGAGAAGAGTGTCTTCTTCAAGAGTCCATGGTCCTCTTCTTAGTTGATCAGTACAATCAGATTCAACACTTTTGCTCGAAGACATTGTGTCAAGTGTCTCTCATTAAGAAAGAAGGGACTCACTGAAATAAAGCTTTCAACAAATATATTTATATGTAGATAAACAATGGTTCAATTTCTTTAGCCACCTATAATACTGTTCCCTTATCAACTTTTCAAACAAACTAGCTTTTTATGAAATTGACATTTTTATTTATGGACTTTCCATTTAGTTTCCTTATAATGGAATGGAAATAATGAAAAGAAAAATTAAAAATTAAAAAATATGTATCAGAAAGGAGAGAAGTGATATATATATATATAATTTATAAATATATTTAAAATAAAATTAAATTAAATATTTAATATAAATAAAATTTTTAAAAATAATTTAGAGTTTTTTTTATAGAACGGTACAAATATAATATATTAATGAAAATATGACCAAACTTTAATTAATATAATTTAAAAGTAGTTCGTATAATAATAATTATTTGTTATTTTTTTAAAAAAATTATTAAAAATAATTAAGATAAATTTCTTTAATAAAATTATAAATATAAATAATAAATTAAAATATATTAAAATTTTAGTAAATAATATAATAAATTAATTTAACATAATATTATATTTTGAAAATTTATTTTTAAAATATTATTTATATTATTATGTAATGTGGCTGTTTTTGAAAATTTTACCTATTATGATAATAGTAACTCTATACAATTTGAAAATGAAAAAGGGACCCATCAGATCGATGGCCACCACACAATTAAAATAATTATTTGGATTAGATTGTTTCGAATTCCTTCCTCCACGAAAAGTCACTTAAAATGATTCAAAGATATTGATATAAACAATTAGAAATAGACATGACTATTGGCACACGATGAAGTTATTAAAGCGCACTATTGACTTGAGATTGACCAAAATAAAATCCAAACGAACTAATAATATAATCAATCAATCACGGAATTAAGCTAAAACAGTAGAAGTAGTAATAGTTTCTAGATGGCAAAGAATAGGAAACGTGGTTGACTAAGAAAAATATTTTATAAGGTGATGGAATGGAATAGAACTCGTGTTGAGGCGGCATTTAGTGATGTGGCTGGTGTTGGTCGTATATCTATTCTATTGTAACAGTAGTAAGTTCATAGATAGCTTCTGTAATGGCTCTATCAAGACAATGACAGTTGAGAGAAAAACTCACCTAAATTTGTTGTGCTGCAGCTATATTTGACCATCATTCTTGTCTTCCAAGTTTTAGAATGGTAGATGATACCGTTGGATGAGCTTTTTGTTCCTTAATCGTGGCAAATTTGCTTCTGTAGAAATGAAATGAAATGAAATGAAATGAAATGAATAGTAGAATTTCAATTGCAGTTGCAATTGCAAAACAGCTAGCATCTGCTCATAGTTTGCGTGATACATCCTTAATAATATTTTTATTTTTAAAATAGATCTTTACAAATTTTTTTTTTTTTAATAAGTTAAAGAACAGATTTTAAAAATTTATTTTTTATTTATAAAATTTTAATTTTCATCTCAGAATTTAAAAAATAATATTGATAATTTAATTTATGTAATTGTGGATTGCATTTATGAATATCGTAAAAATCTTTATATTTTAAGATAATACTAAAATTTTATCAAATTAAAATTTTTATAAAATATTAAAAATAAATATAAATATTTTTATTTCTATTTTTAAATAATCCATCACTATTCCGTATCTATAATACATAAATACGTCAATTCAAAATATATAAATATTTATAGATATCATTCTTAAAATTAATTTTTGATCTCAGTAAAAAAAGTTAAAGTATAAATGTTTGTCGTGTTGTAATATCTCATCTAGTCTTGTATTTAGTTGGTATGTTTTGTTGTATTTGGGTCATCTGATGTGAGCATGTTATTAGGCCTTGTGGGTTATGTTTATATCTGAACAAGTTCAGGCCCAGATCCATATGGGATCAGCAACTTGACCCGTTGTGTTGATCCACTCCATCACTTAATCTAAATATAAATATTTTTTTCCTCTTTAGAATGAGAGTTTCATATCTGTTTGTTGCTCTCACTCCTGCTCTACTAGGGTTTCAGATTTTTCTTGATTTTTTTGAGATTTCTTGTGTCTTGGTGCTGTAATCTTTGTGATTAGACTCTTGTAAGGTCTTGTTATGTTTCTGATTCATAGTGTAACCTCGTCTCTCACTGCCGAGGTCCGGTGGACTAGTCCATTTGGGTGAACCACATAAACTATTTTGTTTTATAAAGATTTTAAGAATTTTAGTAACTATAGAGAAGACAGAACAACAAGAAGATGAAAAGGTACGTGAGATTGAACTTCCTATGTATTAATTCTAACTATGATTACAATGTATTTATACATATCTATTTACTGTATCCTACAGAAATAAAGATAATAATCAATTCAAGTTTTTGAATTCCTGGAAGTAATAAGCTAATCTCTATCTCCTCCCTTGATATGATAAACTCTATTTCTTCTGTTGATATGGTTGTGATTGTGTTGATCTCTACCTCTGCTACTGATATCTTTGTGTTATGTTGATCTCTATCTGTCGTATGAAATCTATCCATTGTCTAGTCGTGAGCATTGTGTTTAATATGTCCCCTTAGGATTGCCTGACATAGCAAAAGTACTTATTTTATCACACCAAAGCGTGGGGACTCGAGTCTGAGTAACATGCAACTCAACTAAAAGAAATTGAATCCAAGAGACCTCTGCCACCAATGCTGCCAAACTGCGGTATTCTGCCTCCGTAGAAGATCGAGAAACTGTATGTTATTTCCTGGCACTCCAAGAGACTAAATTTTACCCAAAGAATACACAAAATTCAGATATAGACTTACGGTCATCAGAATTAGTAGCCCAATCTGCATCTGCAAAACCAATTAATTGAGAACTAAAATAGGATCGATTGGGTTAGTGAGAGTCAGACCAAAATGAGAAATGCCATATAAATAATAGAGAATGCGCTTAACATCTTTCCAATGAGAATTAAGAGGAGCCTGCATAAATTGACAAACTCGATTTACTGAATAGGCGATGTCTGGTCGTGTTAGAGTAACATATTGGAGAGCCCCAACGATAGAACAAAAACTAGTAGGATTAGGAATTGGATCTCCAACATAAGCGGATAAAGTAGAGCTAACACTAGAAACCATAGGAGATGGAAACGATTTCGCAGAACCCATTTGAGCTCGTTGAAGAAAATCTGTGATATATTTATGCAGAGAAAGGTGAAGACCAGTAGCTGTTCGTGTGACTTCAATACCCAAAAAATAGGATAAGGAACCAAATCCCCATCAATGCAAACTGACAATTAAGCTGTAAGATGAGCTGATAAAGAGATTTTAAATCATTCCCTTTGAGAATAATGTCGTCTCCATACACTTGAACATAGATTCTGTAGGTATCTATAAACTTACAAAATAAAGAATAGTTAGCTTTAGAAGAATGAAAACCAAGAGATGAAAGAGCTTGTCGAAACCTCTCAAACCAAGCTCGTGGAGCTTGCTTAAAAACCATAGAGTGCTTTAGTGAGTTTACAAACTAGATGTCCTTGAGAATCATCAACAAAACCCGGAGGTTGGGACATATACACATATTCAGAAAGATAACCATTTAATAAGCATTGTTAACATCCAATTGTCGAATTGGCCAATCATATGTAACAGCTAAAGACAATACTAGTCTGATAGTAGTAGATGATGATAAGGTCATGACAATATTTGGTGGTCTTGGGTCTGAATATGATCCTTTTGGGATACACTTAACAGATACTTTGTGACATTAGGTATATGAAAAATATTCTTCAATAAGAATGAAGTTCCATTAGATTTAAAAGCATAAACTTTGCCAATAGAACTCAAACATTTATAACCCTTATATTGTGCATCATAGCCAATAAATGTGCAAGACTGACTCTTGAACTCCAGTTTATGATTATTGTAAGGTCGTAAATAGGGAAACACTTAACAACCAAACATTTTTAAACCCATGTAATTTGGATGTTTATTGAATAACCGCCAATAAGGTGTGTCATTTGCCAAAAATGGTGTGGGCAGCCTATTAATAAGAAATGTAGCTGTGAGAAAAGTCTCATCCCAAAACTTTAAAGGAATTTGAGCTTGAGCAAGTAAGCTTAATCCAGTTTCAATAATGTGACGATGTTTTCTTTCAATCAATCCATTTTGTTCATGAGTATATGATTAACTCTTTCTAATGTTTATACCATGTTCTCTTAATATTGGTTCTAATCCTTTCAATTCTCCACCATTATATATTTGTAGTGTTTTGATCTTATGAGAGAGTAATAGTTTTACCTGAGTTTTAAATTGAATGAAGACTTTATAAACTTGAATTTTATTTTTAAGGAGATACAACCAAGTATATCTAGAGTATATATCAAGGAAACTCACATGGTATCTATACCCATTAAAAGAAACCGATGAAGTTGGACCCCAAACATCAGCCACTACTTACTCTAACGGTTGTGAATAAACTGTATTAGAATCTGAGAATGGTTGTTTATGAGCATTGTTTATGTGATTTTTATTTAAAGCAATTTCGATAATATAAGGAGTTGGATGTCCCAATCGATTATGCCATAAACTAGAATCACTATTAGATCGACACATCTGATTAACAAAATGAGTACCGACGCTAGATTCATCTATATATGAAAAGAATGAACCTATATTATTGATAGGAGGCAAGATGGAATGACTTTATCTAGAAGCAGAGGATCGAGTAGATGACTTCATCTACTGACTTTTATTGATATTTTGAGTGTTGACTAGTCGCTGTAAAGGTAAGTGAAATTCATAAAGCCCATTTCTAAGAACCTCCCTCAGAGGAGGACCTTCTTCGAAACTCGATCCTTCACGAAACAAGAAAACGGATGAAACTCAATTTAAACACTATTATCTCTCACAAATTAGGATACACTTAACTGATTCTTTATGACATTAGGTATATGAAGAATGTTCTCCAATAAGAATGAAGTTCCATTAGATTTAAAAGCATTAGAACCAATAGAAGAGACTAACACACCTTGACCGCTTCCCATGTAAACCCTATCTGATCCATAATACTTAGCTCGATTCTGTAAATTATTGGAGTCTGCAGTATAATGATTGGTAGCGCCGATATCTGGGAACCAAGTTGCTTCTGAGTTTCCAAAAGAGGATCTTGGTGTAGCAACCATATTTCTTGTTACATAAGAGCCAAAACCATTTTGATTATTATTTGATAATTGGAATGTTTGATCAAAGCGATAATAACATCTGGTTGCTCCGTGTCTTGCCCTGTGACATATTTGACAAGATGGCTTGTTATTAAAAAAACCATTCCTTTATCGGCCTCTTCCAACTCTTCTGGCACCATTATTGCCACCATGTCCTGTGAACTATCCAGGCAAATTAGTGCTACTATTATTTCAAAGCCCTTTATTGAATGTTACCTATGCACTTGTACTTGAATTTTTATTAATAGTAGTAGTCACATTAACAGATATAGACTCACTAAGACTATGAGCATTTAGTCGAGCCTCATGAGTTAATAACAAGGCACTAATTTCAGGCATGATGTAGGTAATAGGCATAGAAGTGATAGAAATCACAAAAGGATCATATTCAGACCCAAGACCACCAAGTATCGTCATGACCTTATCATCGTCTGAGATTTCATAACTTGCAAAAGCTAATGAATCAATTATAACTTTCTTTTTCACAAGATATTCCGACATGGTTAATCCTCCTCTCTTTAGAGTTTATAGTTGTAGTTTCATTTGCATTATATTTGCTTTTGTTTGAGAAGAAAATATTTTTCTAATGTGCTCCATACCTCACAGGTTGTGGTATAACCTACAAGCTTAGGCAACATCTCTTGAGTTATAGAAGACAGCATCCGATAAAGCAAAATCTAATATTGTTGTTCCCAATTCAAGTATTCTTCATTCTTTGTTAAATCTGCATTTACTTTAGCTGGAACTTGAAAAGTTGGATCTATGTAATTAGACAACCTATTACCTTTGATTGTAGCTTGAACTTGTTTCCTCCATAGAAGGAAATTCTCTTGATTAAGCTTAACAGTTAACTCAAGTTTCATATTACTGAAGAACTTAACGTTGTTACATTCAACTGATGCGGAAGTCATGGTATGATGTGCTCTTATACCATATAAAGATCCATTATAAGGGTAAATATATGTCAAGTCAATTCGCGGATGTTTTAGGCTCAACTCCAACTTCGAGTGAAATGAGTTTTTGACGAGTTAATACTACAAGAAAAAACAAGAATTGCTCAGTCGATTCGTAGCTATTCCGTAGCTAACATTGCCTTAACTATGAATTTGCTACTAAAAATAAATCGTAGCTAAAACACCGTAGCAAACCAAAATAGCTATGGAAACTTTTTTCCGTGGCAAACTAGCTACAGAATAGCTACGATCATTCTGTAGCAATAACATTTCCTGCATTTCTTAAAAAATTCCGTAGCAATGTTGTGTCCGTAGCAAATCAACTACAGAATAGCTACGACTACAAATTTGTAGCTAATGTCGTTTGTTATAAAAATGTAATGTCTCTGGTGCACCGTCTCCGCGCAGATTCCACCCCAACCCTATGGTCCCGTCACACTGGTGTGAGCCCGTGGGCACCACAACCTCTTTGAATATAACCATTGGGAAACATGTTAAGTACCAACTGAGCCATTGGCTTGATTAGTATGATAATGAATTTTTAATTTATCTATAGTTAAATAATGATTTTTTAAATAAAAATAAATAATAAATATAAAAGAAAATAAATTTTGATATATATAACATATTTTAAAGAAAAATATTAAAAGTAAATTAGTATGACATATATGAGTATAAAATAATTCTTAGCTATATTTTAAAGAAAATAAATTTTGATATATATATATATATATATATATAATATTTTAAAGAAAAATATTAAAAGCTAATGCCTAGCTACAATTTGTTACATTGTGGTGCCAAAATAATTGTTAGATATTGCATCTATAGCTAGATTTGCTACAACATTGATACGAATTTTTCGTAATTACATTTCCCGCCATGTGGCGCCAAAATAACTGCTACGTATTAGAATTTCGTAGCTAACTTTGCTACAACATTCCTACGGTATATCCGTAGCTATATTTTCCTCCACTATGGCACCAAAAAAAATTACTATGTTTTACATTCAGTACCTAGCATTGCTACGAAATATCCGTAGTTACATTTCTCACCATTGTGGCGTCACAAAATTATTATGTATCAAAATTTCGTAGCTAGCATTACTATAAAATTGCTACGTATCAAAAGTTCGTAGCTAGCATTGCTATGTTAAAATTTTAGTTAGAATTTCAACCAATTCCGTAGCTAGTCCATAACAATACCATCGCTACATTGCTACGGAAATAATTTGTTGCTAAATTCCGTAGCTATTTTAACATTTTCTTGTAGTAAGTCCTAATAGTTAACACTACATGCTCGTTAACTAAATGATTTTGGTATATTTTAAATATTATTATTTTTTTAAGGGTCATTTGCACTTTTGAACTATTTTAATAAAAAAATTATATTTTCAGACCAACATTAAAATTTTTACAAAACTAAACTTTTTTATTTTTTTATTTTTTTTAAAAAAAATAGACCAAAATGACCATTTTACCCTTTAATACTAAGAAAAAATATATCCACCAAAATTTGCTTCCTCTTGAATTTTGCCTGTTTTCTAGTGTGTAATACCATGAAGCAATGCAAAATTGCGTTTCCTGGTATTACACACCAGGAAATAGACAAAATTCAAGCCGGCTTCTTGGTGTGTAGTACCGGGAAGAAATTTTGGCTTCTCGGTATTATACACCAGGAAGCTGCTTGCATTTTGTCTTCTTCCCGGTAGCACATAACGGGAAGCTCATTTTTTGCAATTTTTTTTAAAAGTTTAGTTTTACAATTTTTTTATAAAAAAATTTAAAAGTGAAAAAAAAGTGAAATTTTCTCTAAATGGGCCACCAAAAGTTTGAAATACAATAATAGGCCTGGTTTGAAATTTATACAAATCTAAGCATTTTAAAAGTTTGTTTTCATCCCATAGGCCTAACTTCCATTTTTGCCCTTTAATTTTAATTTTATTAACAAAAATGCCATTATGCATTTTTATATTAAGATAGAAATATAATAAAAGGGTGAAATTACACTCATAGCCTCAACGACACGCATGACCACCGTTTCTAAAAATCAAAACCACACTTTCATCTTCACCATTTGAAATTCGAAAGCAAAAGAAATCCAAAGACTCAAAAACTCCACTGTGCAGTGTCTTCTTCGCTGTTCATCGTCAGTTCTTTGTTATTGTTCATCGTGTCCAGAGCAAAGACTCAAAAACTCCATTGTTCAGCGTCTTCTTTGCTGTTCGTCGTCAGTTATTCGTCATTGTTCCTCGTGTCCAGAGCAAAGACTCAAAAACTCCACTGTGCAACGTCTTCTTCACTATTCATCGTCAGTTCTTCGTCATTGTTCGTCGTGTTCAGAGTTTGATTGCCGCTTCATTGATGTTACATCGCCGTCGTAGGTGAGTTTAGATTTTATTCGATATTTCGTCGCATTTGGTCATATTTGGTCGGTGTTGGTCGCTCTCGGTCACTGCTTCTTCTTAGTATTTTGTTTCTTCTTGTGGTCTGTGTTGGAATGATATGGTATGTGTTGTTGTTATTGTACAAGTATTCATTTTATAGGATTTGCTTTGTTTATTTTGCAAATAGTCATACTTAGAGTTAGGTTTTCATTTGGTTTTGTGTATAAGGTCTTAAATATTGTCTGTTTGTAATTTTGGTTATAAATGTTAATTGGCTTTTGGATTCGAAATTCAAAATCCAGTGAATATTCACAGTATTCATTATGTTGTTAGTATGCTAAATGTAGGTTATGAACTGGGAATTGCGACTTTGTGTAAAATGTGTGTTTTTTGTTAATTGTTACCAACACGTTTGTGTAGAAGATTTATAGTGTCTGACTAAGACTGTGAACTATATTCACAGTTGGTGAACTATATTCACATACTGTGAATGCCATTCACAAGCCTGCGTACTGTGTTTACAGTCTGTTGTGAGTTGTGGTTTGCTTAAATCTAACTATAGTGTTATAAAATAAGCCCTTTTATTAGTTACGACTTTAGTTTTTATACTAGGGCTTCTAAAACTTGTTGGGTCTCACACATAAGAGGGAACTCATCCTAACAAATATTCTTGGACCCTCTTGGAGCCACTTCTCAACTTCTACATTAATATTGTCCGCTTAGGGTATGGGTCGAACTTGCATAGATTTATTCTTGGTACCACTACCCAAAATGTTTTATACAAATGGAGTTCTCTGGATATTATATATACAAGGCATTATTCCCCTTATATCACTATTGTGGTATTGGATTTTGTTGTAACTGACGTACCGACAATGATACCAAATCTCATAGTTCTACTGAAGATGTAACTATCAACAAACATAAAGCATAGAAATAGAAACACACAAAGCGATATACATGGTTCTCCGTAAAGACTACTCCATAGGTAGAGCTAATATTGAGCCCTAATACTTCACTAACAAAGGATCAGTTCATGTACATTCTGTACAAAGTAAAACCACACAGATCTACATAAAGCTTTACAATATCACAAAGATCTCAACAGATAAGAGAAACCCTAGAGAAGTCAGAGAGAACACGAAGAAACAAAAGAAGCGGCCGACCTGCTACAGTACCAAAAATTGGACTTTATAGGTTTAAAAACTGGGTTGGATCATACATGGTCGAGGCGCGGGTCGAAGGATGGATATGGATATGGACCCTGTAGTACCCAGACCCAATAGCAATACAAATACCAACTTATATTGCCCAAAAACACAAGCTTTGTTCATAATTACATTACAAGTATTGATGAAATATACTAACAAACTTCCCCTATTTCAACTATACTTGAAGATTACACAACATCAGATTTCTACAAAAAATGTACACGTTTATCTTTATTTTCCAAGTGAAGTAACAAGACCAGCAATAGTCACTCTACCAAAACCCACATGATTAGGACCGGTTGATGTTGAAGAAACTTGCACACTAAGCTAGCTTCTAATCCACTACACCCAAGGTTCCTTACTTTTATATGTCAACAGGTTCTGTAATGAAAGACAAAAAAAATTATGAAGCATCAATTCAATTGCTACAACAAAACGAGAATGCATATGAGCTGATTTTATGTTCTAACTTAAAATAATAAATTAGATAGTAAAAGTAGAGAAAAATAAACAATGATTTTACTCCTCACATAGTAGAAGTCACAATGGGAAATAAAATGGATAATAATTCAATAATCCAAGTTAGGAACATATGAAATAAAATAACCAGGTCTACCAAGAACATTGAAAAATTAACCATACAAGAACAATGTCCAAATTCCTTTCAACCTTCAAGTTTCTGAAAATAAACCATAACAACTTTACAATATTCAGCTTTAGATTTTATCATAAGTTTTAATTCAAAACATCCATATGATATGCATAATTTTGCCATAATCAAGCAACATCATACACAAAAATAACCTATAGATGTGTGTGCTAACAACTAGAGGCATATTAATAAGTTTTGAATTAAAAAAAAATATTGAAGATAATCAGAAACCTAATAAGAACAAGAATATTGATTATCACAGGACAAAACATATTAATTTATTTTCCTGGTTATAAACATTTTACAATTCTAAATGCTTCCCCTGAAACTTTCATCCCAAGCCTCTACATCAATCAGATATCATATATTTAATGCTTAAAAATAGTCATTATCAATAGACTATTATCACTCACTAATTAGCAGCAATAGGGGAGGTACAACCGGTAACTTGCAATACACGCAAGTTATAAACAAGCAACTTAAACAATATAGGAGGTACCACGGATAACTTGCAACAGAAGTAAGCACCAAACAAGCAGCCAGAACAATATAAAAATGTAGATACATCTCATCTTACCTCCTAAATGAAAGATTAATCCATAAGACCAATATACGTGTAAACAAAGATTTATTTTAATCAAATTGAGTTTACAAGTCAAGGTAGTAAAAAAAAAAGGGTGCATTTTTAACATCCATAATAGTTAAAAACAAACAACAGTATGTAATATGTACAGACACAATGAAAGTAAAACTTGATGAAAAACAGATTTGGTCACTAAATGGACTACTGTTGGAGCTTATTTGAATAGGTAAATATTGAACGAATTCAATGGATTCTAAACTCACAACATAAAAATCATGTAGGTTCTGAACAAAGTGTTTTACAAACCTGAGTTTTCAGTAATCCAATTTCAGAGTAAAGTATTTAAAATGTTTCAAAATAAAATTTTTCAATCCAATTTCAAAACTTTCAGATTCTCCTCAATTTAATTTTCAAATCGAATTTTCTAAATCTGAGAATTTCAAACCACTTTAAAATTCCATTTAAAATCAAACTAACTAAATTTGAGAGAAAACAATTAGTTGAAGACACAAGTAAACAACTTTATAAAAATTGTAAGCCATTTGGTAGAAACTACAGGACAGATTAGATTTTATATAAAAAATATTTTCAATTATTTAGTTTAACAAAAATAATCCAACATTTCTTAAAGTATACAAGACTCACACATTTAAAAATCCTTTTAAACTAAACACTTTTCTAGCTGAGTGTAAACTGACAAAAAACCATCTAAAGTTCCAAAGACAAAGCTGAAAGCAGTCTAGATATGCTACCCACCCATCACTAAGATAATAAGCCAATACAACACCAAACCAAACAATCAATCATTATAAGTAGAAGACAGATATTTATCAAACTATTAAAGGCTGTAAATTCAAAAAATATTCTACAATGCTTGTCATACAACAACCAGAGAATGGCATGAAAGAATATAAAGACAGTCATTTTATCTGCAACACCATTTATACTTTTATGAACAAAAACAAATTAAATTTATTAATTTTCAAAACACACAAAGTTGAAATCATCCAATTTAGAGATAGAGTTTAAAAACACAAATTTCTACCTAATTTGTCTGATTTAACAGCGACCTTAAGAGGAATCATAAAGTAACTAGTACCCAAAAAATGATCTATATACAAAATTTTAACAATTTATAGTGTTCACAGTTAAATAAAGATTGATTAATTTTGATGGTCATATATGAACTAATCACACAAAAATAACCACTACAAAACTTTAATTTCAAAATCAGATACTAACTTTAAAACAAAAAATTTCTCCTTTAAAAAATATCTGGAAAGCGTTATTTACTTTAAAAATTAAAGCAAACTCAATGCCAATAATAGTGGTAGAAGCAAACAAAAAAATTTACAGGAAAAGGAGAACTTATTTAACCATCATAATTCAATCTTTTATGTAACACTGACTCGATTTAAGAATTAAAATCAAGAACTAATCTTGAATTTAAAACTTTATGAACTGACATGTTTAAAACGATTCAAAAACTTATGCAGTAATCTAATGTTGCAAAGAGGTTATACTAAATAAGATTTAAAACATACACATTTCTATCACAAATTTAAGAAAACACATTTCAAGAATTTCAAAAGTCAGTAACCAGTTAAATGTGTATACCCAGACAGAATTTAAAAATAAAAGAAAACAATTATTTGGTCTAAACAACAACTTCAAAAACAACTGCCTGTTTCAAAATATGTGTAAACTTCAACCTTTAAAAGTAACTGACAAACTGTTATTTCATTAAAAACACATTACAACTTGCAAATTAAGAAATTTAACAAATACCATATTATTAATTATATTTGAAAAGAAATGGTTTTCTTTAAAAATTGACTAAGTTTATGGTTCAAAAGGATTCTAGCATGCAGATTAATTGACTTCACAAAGTGATCAAAACAGACAAACAAACAATACAAGTCAACAAGTTAACAAATAAGATAATATCACTTTACATCCCCATATGATAACAGAATCATGACCACATAGAATCCATGAATACCCTCATTTTATCACACAGATTTACAGCGAATTTACTAGATCATGTTAACATATCACAATTTATTCAATAATGAATCAAGAAACATGATTGTTAACAACATTACAACAAAGAAGTACAATATCATAAGGATTAATCACAAAGTATCCCTGAGACAGAGAGATAGCTACAAATAATCACAAAGATGCAGTAGCAAAGCATAATCACGATAATGTCACAAAGATGGAAAAGTAACTTCATGTAATCACAAAGAAACAACAATCACAAAGAAGCAACGGTTCAACATACTCACAAAGAGATATCACAAAGAAACAACTGCTTAAAAAAATATCACAATATGGTAGTTGGAGCCACTAAGAAAAATTAATGCAGATCACACAACAACATTTACAAAAACAACTATAGACATAATATCTATAGTGAATACACTTTGAAGCTTAGCCTCTAGAGAAGTAAAACTGAAGCAATGCCCTCAGCCAATCAACAGATACATAGTGCTATTTTAAGGACTACAAAACAAATTTATGTCTACGATCTCAGTATAACATAAACAAAAAATATGTAATGTATTAAACCAAACAACAGAGATCAAAATAAAAAAAATTATCTGGATACACAAGCAAGCAAGGATAATGAATGACCTATATGTCAGCAAAAAATTTTTAACAGGCAGTCAATCCAAAAAAGTCCAACAAGTAGAATCACAAAATCAAACACCAAGAATCAATAACAGATACAAGATAGGATAATGCAAAGATATAAGCCAAGGCAATGACCCACAGAAACAGGACACCAAGATCAAACGGTTCACAGTCACAAAGATTCAACGCAGAAAAAAAATTTATAACAAGATTTTCAAAGACATTAACTAGACTATTGTCTTATATCCCACAGCCAAGTCAAGCAAGCTGATATAACACACCAACGATCATTTTAGGACTTTAACAAGATCAAGCTTGTATTCCTCAGCCAAGACAGACAACAAATGTACCAGTCTATAAGCAATAAAAGACAATAGACACAATTCAGATGTTAAAATTAAAGAGCAAATTGCAAAAGTAAGGATTTAGAGCTCTTCTAGCATTAGATAGAGATCATAAAAAAAAACATAAAATAAATCAAGGATCACCGAAGACAAGGTGGACATTAACAATGTTTAACCTTGTGTCACACAACCAGAACAACATCTCAAGAATCAACGGATTATTATATCAACAAGATAAAATTATCAAAAGATTAATAAAAAAAATTAAAAGATAGGGTTAGAAATGCTCAATTCATCCAAAGCATTATGCTGCAGTAGACTTCAGAACTACTTGCAGGGTCTGATTCCTCCAGCAAACCCGGAACCTCTCGTAGGTTTGCCCTTCAACCTTCCTCTTCAGCTGCTCTAACTTTTACCCTAAGCTCTTTATGTCACTCCCTAAATTGAGATCGACTCAATTTGGCTCTCCGTTTCCCACATGTCATTAGATTGTTAAAACATGAAACAAGAAACAAATTTTTAGTAATCTTGATGATAAGTGAAAGAAGGCTGCGACTTCAGTTTTACAAAGACGATCTAGGGTTTCTCTCCGAGACTGGTATCGCTCTGATACCACTTGTTGTAACTGACTTACTAACAATGATACCAAATCTCATAGTTCTACTGAAGATGTAACTATCAACAAATACAATGCATAAAGATAGAAACACACAAAGAGATATACATGATTCAACGTAAAAGCTATTTCGGTAGAGCTCATATTGAGCCTTTCACTAACAAATGATCAGTCCATGTACATTCTCTACACAAAGTAAAACCACAAAGATCTACACAACTTTATTATATCACAAAGATCTCAATAGAGAAGAGAAACCTTAGAGAAGTCAAAGAGAACACGAAGAAACAGAAGAAGCGGCTGACCTGCTACAGTACCAAAAATTGAACTTTATAAATAGGTTTAAAAATCGGGTCGGATCATACATGGGTGAGACGAGGGTCGAAGGCTGGATCTGGATATGGACCCTGTAGTACCCAGGCCCAAGAGCAAGACAGATACTAACTTATACATCCCAAAAACAGAAGCTCTATTCATAATTACATTACAAATATTGATGAAATATACTAATAGGTTTGACACCCAACAGTAATGAGTAGTGTAATCGTTCCCTTGTATTACTGTTGTATTATTGGGTTTGAGTAGAGTAATCATTCCTCACTTAAACCTTATTTTTTTTTATATCTCTAAATGTTTTTCTTGTAAATCTCTACATTATTTTGGTTGAGGTTGACCTAAATTAAAATAACGGTTACAAATAAAATATTAAAAAAGTGATTTTCTTAACGACTCTTATGGATTATAATCGATCAATCTTTTTAAATAAAAAAAATAGACAGTTTAATCAATAACCATAAATCTTAAACAAAATTCAATAAATAATAATAATAATAATAATAATAATAATAAATTACATTTTTTTTTTGAAAAAATAAAAATAATTATGGATATAATGATTTACCATATAGATGCATACAAAACTATAATTATAAAAAAAATTGAAAAAAAAAACTTATGAATAAAACAAAGTGAGTACATCTCCCGTACATGTTTTACAGGTCATTTTCCTGAATCTCTTGATCCTCATTCACCTACAAAATCAGTTTTCCATTTGCAATAAGAAAGAGAAAGCTCAATACATATAAACTCAAAACTCATTTAAAATAAAACTGCATGGATTTGTTAGAAAGAAAATGAGCAACGTTATTAAAATAAATTCGTACCCATATCATAAATTCTCATTAAAAAAAAAAACCAATTCATTCTCTATTTTTTTTAATACGAATTAAAAAAAGAATAATATATAAAATGTATAAAAAAAAAAACCATTCAAATATACAAATGTAACTGAAGAAACGAAGATCATTTCTTTTTATTTTTGTTAATTCAAAACAAAATAAATAAAAAAATCAATTGTTAACTCACGATAAAAAGAAAAAAAAATCATATTTAGATAAAGGTGTTATAGAATAAAATGGTTATTTTGTAATAGTTATTTTTTTAATTTATTATTTTAATTGTTTATAATAGATCAATTTCAAATGGACCAGATAGATAGTGTAAATAAACAGACTTAGTCAGTCCGTCTTCCTAATAAAATAGTGCTCCTAACAAACTAGTTAACGAACAAACTATCTATTATTATTTTATTTAAAAATCAAATTCCTATTACTAACATTAAAACTAAAATAATTATGCACAATATATCCTAGTTAATTGATTGAGCATAAAAGGTGCATTATTTTTATACTACTTTATTTCATTATTTATGACGTTATTGAAAATTTGCTACTAATTTATCTGTTTTTATAATTTTGGACAGATTGGAGGCAATTATATATATATATATATATATATATATATATATATATGAAGGTTTTTGAGGATCAATGACAACAAAAGTCAATAAAATTTCCTTTGATGACTCATTTAGAAAGTAAATAAACTGATAGGATTTTTAGGATTTTATATTTTGAATTTAGAATTTTCAAATAAGGATTTTGAGGAGATTTTCAATAATTTTTAGTTTTGTAACAGAGTATATATTTACTCTAAATGATTAGAATCAAGGTTTTTTTTGTTTTCAATAAAAACACTCTGTTTCTTCATTCTTTTATACGATAAATTTTATTGAGACGAGGATGTTCGCTGTGCCCATGGGGTGCTAAACTAGTCTCATCCAGTTAAGTCAATTATACGTGTTGTGTGAGAAATGTGTTTTAATTTATATGCTTGTTTGATATTTGTGTATTCTCTATGGGCATGGTTAAATACATATGTTATTCTAATTAGTTAATTAAGTGCGCAATTGATTGGTTTATTAAGATTAACACATTTCACGTCAAATAGCTCGTAGTTAATTTGACCTAGGTAATGTTGAGAGTGCATAATCATAATTCAAAAACTGTCGTACTGATTCAATTAGTTATGGTCACGGGTCTTTTCTAGTTCTTAATGCGGTGTACTTTAGATTAGTGATTGATTTGAAGGATCGTACCCGGTCGGTCTAATAACTAAGGAAAAGATTGGTCATTAGGCACTTTGTCAATAACTATAACTATGACTATTAAACTGCATATATATACTTAGTTTCGATGATCAAAACTACGTTGAATAAGTTGACTTAGTTGGATGTTTTAATATCATTGATTGTTTTATTCTGTTAATTTCATTTTTAGTTTAATTATTCATATATTCTACACTCCTGTTTTATTTGATTTGGTCTTAACATTTACAATTATTGATTTTCGTTCTCCGTGGATCGACCCTGCCTACTGCAAGTTTATTTATATTACAGGTTACAATATTGGCGGATCTTATATTAGTCTACTTGACAAAACAAAATATACTAATAAGTATTTGTGGTTGTTTTAATAATTTTTAACACCATTTTATGTGTTTTTTTTTTAGTAAATGTTAAAATTTGTTTTATTATCATCATAATTGGAAACATGGTCATGTGATCAATAAAAATACTCCAAATGATTGTATCTCTATTATATTAGGTCTAGAGATATAAATAACAAGTTTAATATTAAATATATGTCATCAAAATTAAAAATAATAAATAAATAAATAAATAACATTTATAAAACCAAAACAAATATTAAATAACATTTATAAATCAAATTATTACTTATATCATGGTTCGTCACGAACCAAGCCAATTCAGTCCCACTTGTCTAATAAATGAGTTTTATAATTGGACCAAATAAGTTTGTATTTAAATGGACTAGTACTATTATGATTCAAATTTGGTAGGACTATAAATTAATACATCGGTTCGTGGACAGTCTGTTTAGATGAAAAAGAAAAAAAAAAAAAAAAAGAAGAAGTATATGGAGAACGATACGGCCATTAGTTAATAATATGGTTATAAGATATGATTTATTTTAAATAATATTTGTGAGATATCCAACTTTTCTAACTATTAATTTTAGTAGTTGTCAAACCATTCGTTCAGGTAAAGATTAGTATGTGTAATATAGCATAAAAACAAATGAAAAATGAAATGAATAACATATTATTTTATCACGAATATAAAAGGTGAACAACAATTATATCTTTTCTTTCGATTTAACTTTTTTTAAAAAAAAGAAAAATTGTTGGAGATTTTTTTCTTCTGAAATTGAAGTATATTCCAGATATATTTTGGTGGCTAAAATGCATATATTGAGTTTTAGTATAAATTTTGATTTTTGTTAATATATATATATATATATATATCTTTTATACATTCTCTAAATCTTGCTTAAAAGATAATAAAGCATATAGTATGTAATAGGGCTGATATCCACTATTTCAACATTTAAATGGTGATAAAGTAGTATGAAACTTGTATAATTTTTACTAAATATACCATACTTTATAATAATGTTTTGACTTTTTTTTTTCTTCTAAGAATCGTATAGCACCATATTTTACCACCGCCATTTGAATAACTTTATATATAGAAATTTTTTCTTCACAAATCAACTTTTCTCTGTACTGTTCGATCTAAAGAGTTTTGAACGATGAAATTTAAGAATTAATTATAAAAAGTTTATACCCAATCATATATTACCATATTAAAGTTAATAATAAAAATAAATATAAATGTCAGTTCTTTTAATTAATTATTTAGTTATTAATTTTTTTTTCCTTAAAAAAAGTAGTAGTTAGTATGTATCGAACAGAACAGATACTTCTATGGACATTACTCATTTATGATTATCATTTTGTCTGGTGGAAGAATTATAGATGGTGGTATTTTCTATGGGCCAATACACAATAGTCGTGAGTATTCACAAAGCCCAAATTCATTATGCCCATATTTTGGTATTTCAATGCTTTGCTTCGAATTCGTTAACGGTTTATAGTAGATCAAATAAGTGGATGTGTTTCGTGATAATTTTTTTAAATGCACTTTTTAAAGTTAAACATATAATAGTAGTTCTGTTTTACAAATTGTAAAAAATTAATTTTTAAAATATAGTTTTTATTTAAAAGTCGAATTTTTTAAAATATTATTAAATTTTTATAATTTACAAGTTTTATGATCTACGTTTACTGTAAATTGTGGTTACCGTCTCTGAATGATTTATGAAATGAAAATTAAAGTTTAATTTTGTAAATTTTATAAAATAGACTTATAATTGTATACTAAATTTTTTATAATTTTAAAAAAGATTTTCTTAATTTTTCATATTAACGGTTAAATTAGTTTATCAAAAATAGTAATATTAAGTTATCAGATTAAATTTTAAATTAATTATTAAATTGAATATTTATTTATAATTTTAAATTTTAAATTAATTAATACATATAAAATTATTAAAAATTATTTTAAATAAAAATATAATTAAAAAATAATAATATAATTAGTTACAAATAAAATGTTAATAAAATAAATTACTTTAACATTTAAGTTAGATTATCTCTAATAACTTTATAATAATATCTCAAATGCTAATTGAAATAATAAATATAATTGTAAATATTATTTAACTAACATATATATTTTTTTCATATAAATATTAACTTAAAATTTAAGAAACGTTGATATGGACACCCCACAAAACTTGCTTATCCACCCATTACCATTATAATTACAGCAGTGTCCTCAACTTAAGAAAATATTAATATTAATTATTTAAATATATTTAATATGTAATAATTTAAAAAAATAAATAAATTATATTATAAAATTAATTAAATATATAATTTTATTTTTTAAACTAATTTATTTATATAATTATTTATTATTATTTATATAATATAATTATAATTCTTTTAATAATTAAGTATTTTTAAATTAATAATAAAAAATTATAAAAATTTAAACATAATAAAATAATTGGAAGTAAATTGTTATGTAAATATATAAAAAAACTTAAATAAATAAAATATTTATATACTTTTAATTTATTAATATTTATTACTTTAATTTATTATTTTATATAAAATAATTTTTAAATTATAATGGATAATAAATCCGGTATTTTGAAAATAAAAAAAAATCTTAATAAATGGGATGTAGAAACAAAATAGGGTCGGTGGCAAAATCATTACTCAAAATTTAAATAGATTTTAAAATATTAATTAAAAACCTTTTCCACCCAGGTGTAGTAACTTTTAATTTGAGAAATCCAATCCTTTAACCGTACCAGCAGAATCAATGGGTCAGGAATGGATGGAGCCCATAAGAATATAGGCCTAATATGGGCTGAAGAAAAATGTTCCTAAAATACCGATGAGTAGTGATAATGTCATCTCAACTTTCCTGCTTCTACACCCCTTTAATTTCAACATCCCATTTAAATCTCTTTTAATATTTAATTTATCTTTAAACTCCATTTAATTCTAATTATACCCTTTAATTTTATAGATGGGGTGAATGTATTTATCTTCACACTCCAAAATAAATTGAAAAAGAAGATCGGGATCGCAGGCTCCAGAACTGGTGGAAGTTCCCTACGCCTATCCCCACGTGAGGCACTTCGAAGTGCCATACACACTTTGATTATTGAGCAAGTATGTAAGCACGTGAGGCACTCCAGAACCGGCGACTGTCTGTTCACTTTCCGGAAATGATAATCATCTAGAAGTAGTAAGAGAGCCCGAATACTGCGGGTAAGAGTTCAAGTTTGTGACTACCTTCTTTGGTGGAGCGCGCGACGGAGCACGAATCGACTGATAAATCTCTGTTTGAGAAGATCTCTGACAAGATCCACGGAGATGACTCGTCTTTGTCTGATTCCGATAGCGATAAGCCTTCGGCCGTTGATGTTGTTAAGTCTAAGATTTTTAGGCTGTTTGGAAGAGAGAAGTTTGTTCATCATGTTCTCGGCGGTGGAAAACGTACTCTCTTTTACTCTTTGTTTGACTGCATTTTAGTTTATAGCGTGTTTTCTGTTGCCGTTTGCCCGATAGTAAAGTTATGGAGGTTTTTGAGTGAGATCTGAGATGTTTGTTGACTTTGTTTGACTAGACTTTGACGATGACTCTGATTTTTTCAGATCGTGAATCGATTGATTATATCGGTTTCGGAATTTAGATCGTGAATTTGAGTTTTAGATTGTTGAAATCATTGACTTCTATTGTTTGTCTCGTTACTGTGATTTGATTGTTAGTTTTATGATCGAATATTGGTGTTAGTTTTATGATCGAATATTGGTGTTAGTTTTAAGAGGGGTCTATTTACAAATATTATATCCTTAAGTAATTTCACATTCTAGTATTTTTATTACTATTTAATTAATTATTTTGGGGTGTGCAAACCAGAAAAGAGGGGTGGCATTATCGTCCCTCAATACCGATTGAGTTAACTCCAGCTTTTATTATTTGTATTCCCATCTTAATTGGAATTTCAGTAACATCCATAATTGAGTTAATTCAACCATCAAATAAAAAAAAAAATTAAAATAGAAATTTTAAGAGTTTTACTTATACTTTAAATTAAATAAACACATAAATATTTTGATTTTTTTTATATAAAATCTAAAAATATTTATTTTAATTTTTGTTTCTTATACATTAATTAAAATTTCATAAATTAATATATAAAAAATTATCAATAGTTTATTTATAATTAATTTAATAAGTATTAAAAATATATAAAAATAATCTATTTATACATAATTGTACGTATATTATTATATTATTATATAAAATAATAATGCGATATGAATATATATAATAATTAATTTATATATATATATATATATAAAACAATAAATGTTTACTTTTTAAAATGTGACTCGAAGTTGAACTTGGCATCTTATTTGGCGAGAATGCTAAAAAAAAAAGTCCTTTCCTGCACTGCTCTATAATTAATGAACAATACAGATGAGGTGAGATTGATATTCTAGTCCCCTCCAATGTTCTACTTAACGTTCAATTTTAGCTATTATAATATAGGTTCCTCCAAATTGTTGACCACCATATTTGAGAGAGAGAGACAGAGACACATACAGAGAGAGAGGCTATGAGTTGTACATTTTGGTGTTTGCAATACAAATATGTGAATGATTCATTATATCTATATCTATATCATTAATAGTGCAGAATTAAATTCTAGTTAATTATGATGTTGTCATGAGGCATATAGTATATAATCATGTATTACATCAATTTAATCCGGCAAACTGTTATTGAGTATAAGCAGAGAAACATCCTATGTAAATTGTATCAGCTACATTAAGAAAAAGATGCCTGAATAATTAAGTAGTACATTTAACTCTTTAATCAAAATTGAAAAAATTCAAGATAAATAATAAATAATAGAAATAATCAAAAGATACTATTTTCCTGTAATAGAATTCAAAATCGATGCATTAGCTAATAATTGGTTCATTGACATTCAAATTATAATTCAGTAAATAACCAATGTAAATAGAAAGACAACAACATATGCATTATATCAAAATAGGAAAACTCATATATTCAAAAACGTTAATGAAAATCAGAAAATTTGTGCTTAACAGCAAGGTAGGGTTTTGTCTCTAGGACATTTGGATTAATGATCAATGAAATTTTACTTCGCGTTGAAAATGATATGCCTTTAATAAAGTAGAAGACATGTAATAAGGAGTCTACGTTAGAAAAGGGAAAAGAAAGTATACCTCTGAATGACACCACTTTGATTCTTGATGCAATGATGATTGGTTTTGTAGACCATTTGACTGGTTTTTGCAATTTTAGTAGTTGCAAATTCATTCCAACCAGTCAATATAGTTGGCTTCAACCTAAAGTTAAAACAACAAAGTCAAATAGTTAATACATAGAATTATATATGTATATATATAACTAGCAATTTTTTCCTAATTTACTCATATATATTTTTTCTAAATTATAAAGAAAGAAAAACTAATACTGAAGGATTTGTGATTATATTTCTTAATTAAATTGTGTGAAAATTTCAGAACGACCCTAAAATTTAACACAAGGGGTAGTATTAAAAATAACATAAACCTCATATACACTTCACTCTTAAAAACAGCATAAACATCCTATACACTTCAAGCATCAAACCAACAAAAATCTATGCCAAGATGGTGAAATGCAAATAACTATACTAACCTCTCAGGTGAGTTCAAAATTTCATAGTAAAACACCTAGAAGTTCAGCAAGGCCAAGTCTAATTGGATGAATGGGAGGCAAATCTGCAGATGCTGTAGTGGTGGCAGCCTACATCTATAATAGAGAAACCACTTTATTTTAAAACCATCATGAAACATTTATATCATGCAGGATAGATATCCCACTAGATGGAAAATATTCCGCAGTGAAAAGTAAACACACCTCATAAGTTTTAAGTGACTGATGTGCTTCTTCTTTGAAATCATCAGCAGATTTTGAACTCAGCCAAATAACGGTACTAGCCTCCATTCTTGTCATGACGCTACGACAACCACATCTTACACATAAAGTGTGCATCTTATTCCTTCTTTTCTCGAAACTTCATGTTCCTTTGTTCTCTAATAAAGGACAATCAACTTCATATCTAAGCATTTACATCCTTGTTCAACAATTCATTTTCTTTGGCACGACCAAACAAAACGACCATCCTATCATATTTTCTCCTGGAAAATGAAACTTTCATATATTCTCTAGATGTTAATATGTACTCTTTCTTGTATTTCAATCTTTATACTCTAATAAAAGACACTCAACTTCTCATCTATGCATTTACATCCTTGTTTAACTGTTCATTTTCTTTGACACAACCAAACAAAACCATCATCAAAATGGTTTTTCAATGCATCTTATTCATTTGATCGCATTCTATAACCTCAAACCTCAAAGCAATACCACAAAGAAAACCAACATAATCTCAATTAGAATCATTGATTGATATATACTAATACAAATACACAAACAAAGTAGACTCATTTCCGTTAAAAAATAATAAAAAAAATCAATATAAACCTGAATAGTAAGCAAAAATAAACACGACAGAGAACATACAGATTCTCTTGCGAGCAGCAGGGAAGGCACAAACAGAGTAACGACTCTTCTAGAGATGGAAGTTATGACGATCATATCTCACACATAAAGTGTGCGTCTAGTTCCTTCTCTTCCCGAAACTTCTTGTTCCTTTGTTCTTTAATAAAGGACAATAAACTTCTTATCTAAGCATTTACATCCTTATTCAACTATTCATTTCTTTTGACACAACCAAACAAAACCACCATCAAAATGGTTTCTCAATGCATCTTATTCATTTTATCGCATTCTATAACCTCAAAGTAATACCACAAATGAAATCAATATAATCCAAATCAGAATCATTGATTGATATGTACCAATACAAATACAAATACAAACCAGAATCATTTCCATTAAGAACTAACAAAAACGTCAATATAAACCTAAATCATAAGCAAAAACGGATTTAAAAAGAACTACAAAGAACATACAAGTTCTCTTGCGAGCAGCAGGGAAGGCACAAGTAGAGCAATGACTCTTCTAGAGATGGAAGCTACGACGACCACATCTCACACATAAAGTGTGTGTCTTGCTCTTTCTCTTCCGAAAACTTCCTGTTCCTTTTCCCTATCAACCTCAAAGCACAAAATTTTTACAAACACAATATTGACATGAGACTGCAAACTTAAAGATAAGGTTTTTACCATTGAATTTGAATCATTGGAGTTTCTGCTGTCGGGAGAGAAGAAGAAGTAGCAGTAGAGAAATTGAATACACTAAAGGGTATTTAGGGTTGGTTGGTTATCTTATAAATATAATATAATTAAATATATTGCCTATTAAAAAGGAAAAAAAAAATATAGTTAAAAAAAACAAATAGCAAACAAAATCTGATGAGAGAGAGAGAGAGCGAGAGGTTGACCTAAGTTCTATGTACTGAGGGAGACGATGATGAAGAAAACTTGATGGAAAAAGATATCTTTGTTTTTGTTTGTTCCGTAGATGAAGGGCTGAACTCATCCAACTGCTGAGTCGTCGGTACCGATTTACTTTTCTCGTTGTTTCTTGGATTCATTGTGACTGAATAAATCGAGAGTACTGACAGCTTTGATTGTCTAACAGAGAGGTAGAGCAATCGAAAACAAAGAAATTGAAGAAAAAGCGATCAGATGATTGATGGGAGAGAAAGAGGGTAAGGAAACATGGTACAATATAATTGGATGAGAGGTGTCATGTGTGTGTCGCGTGTCTAATTCTGAAGTCATGTGATTTCTAAGCTATTTTATTATATATATATATTGATGAGTCCATTGGATTTCTAGGCTATGAAAAGTTTACTATACAATTATAGGCCACTTTTGAAAAGTTTGCAAAACTAAACTTTGATTTTCACTCCATAGGCCAATCACAGCTGTGAGCGTAATTCACAGACTGTGAGCATAATTCACAGCATCTGTGAATTGTAAAGTTTTAGGGGTATTTTGGGAAACTTGGTCTATGGAGTGAAAACTAAACTTTTAAAAGCCTGTTTTTGTATGTTTTTCAAAACAAGCCTATAATTATATTTTAAACTTTAAAATGTCCATTTTTTAGAATTTTCACTATATTGATTGTAAGAATTATATAGAATTAGTGACTCTTGATTAATCAGGACAATTTCCTGAATGTATGTTTGTCTAAAATTTGTTCATACCTTCCTAGGTGGTAGAGTATCAATAGCACTTGCAATGATATCTGGTTGTCAAGATAAATAAATAAACTATTATTGTAAACAAACAATGAAGATAACATTATGTATGTTATGTATAAAGATCATGTATCTTTTACCAATAAAAACATGAAAGAAGTTAGGAAGTAAAGACGTTACCAATTTCAACTTCATATGTCATTTCGCTCTAGATTGTCTTTCACTGCTAGGGGGAATAAGTATAGCACCAAGAATGCAGCTCTATCCATAACAAGTTTCCATATCTAATTAGGGATCATTGTTATATCTTTCGAGCCAGAAAAAATCCACTGGCTATTACGACATATGTCATTATAAGAACACCATCCACTGCTTTTTCCTGATCATTCTACCCTGAAGATCCATAATCAATGTAACTAGAATGTTCTTACACCCAGGGAATAAACAATGTGTGACTGATGTTTCTCATAATTATCCTCTATGTATGTTAGTATTTTTTACGTTACAAAACTTGAGATCAGTTACAAGATAAAACTTTTGGCTGCTAAACCTATGTAGGTGCTCTCCAATTTTGAACCACATTTGATTGGGATGTTGTTGGTTTACCTTCAGCTCTTGTATGATATGAAATTGTAGCTTTTTATGGGGAATGAATAACTTTTCGAGAAAGGTTATGGTGCCCGAAATGATTAACCCACTAAATAATTAAGGTCACACTTGAATATCTACAATGTATATTCAAGGAGTAGCCAGTAGGTAAGTCAATTTCCTCATGTTTATTGTGCCACTCGCACATTTGTGGATTCATACATGTTTTACAATTTTTAAAATCATGAATTGCTGAAATTATTAAATCAACATTGTTATGGAACATAACTCGGTAATAATAAATCAAACCCAATAAAGTAAAATAAACATTCAATGGTTTACATAAAAATATATGGAGCCAAATGGTTAAGTTCAGCGATAACATGATATTTACTAATTTAAAATAATTTTATTTACATAAATGCTTATTAGCCTTTTAAATCCTTATTGGCAGGTTTGGATACGTAAAAAAAATATTTACATAACAAGTTCTTGTGTTACTATATTTATTTTGCGAATCAATCGCTTCTATATTTATTATGTCTACAATCATCTCCTTGGGAATGCAATTAATTTTTTATAGTTAAATGCCTCAACTAAATATTGCATGACGACACCATATTTTTTTTTTTGTTATCTTAGTTTACACTGTGAAGGAAAAACATAAAGCTACTGTATTTGTAGTTGGCACATATTGTGTTTGGTCTTAAAACTAAATCACTTTTCATTTCAATACGACTAGTGCTTGTCAGCAGAAGTGCTTAAAAGAGAATTTACATAGGAAATGTAACACCCCATATTGGGACATAGTTAAAAGAACTTGAATTACTATCCATATCACCAATGTGCACATTATTTTTTGGGATCCCAGAAATTAAGAACTCCAAAAATAAGCGTGTTTGACCTGGAGCAATCTTATGATGGGTGACCTTCCGAGAAGTTTATCCAGAAAACATACGAGTGAACAAAGCATGCTGAAAAGCGTAGTGGTAGTCTGTGGGGCTAGTGGTCAGCCTTAAGGCCAGTTATGTGACAAGGTGGCGCCTGACAATTGCGCCTCGAGTCATCCGGGGATAGGGGCCAGACGTAACAAAATGGTATCCTAGAAACCCTGCAACCGCAAGGTGCGCCTGTGGATGGAAGAGCCTAGGGCAATCATCTAGCAGAGGTAAATATTCTAGAAAGGTTGTGGACAAACCACAACGAGGACGTGTCCTAAGGGGGTGGATTGTAACACCCCTTATTGAGAAGAGGGTTAAAAGGACTTGAATTGCTACCCAGATCACCAATGTGCATATTATTTCTCGGGATCATTGAACTTGAGAACTTCAAAGTTAAGTGTGCTTGACTTGGAGCAATCTTGTGATGGGTGACCTTCCAGAAAACTTAGGGTGACCTTCCAGAAAACTTATCCGGAAAAAAAATGCGAATGAGGACAAAGCATGTTGAAAAGCGTAGTGGTAATCTGTAGGGTTAGTTGTTAGCCTTAAGAACAGTTATGTGACAAGGTGGCGCCCGACCATCACGTCTCGGGTCATCCGGGGGCGAGAGCCGGATGTTTTAAAAAAAAGTTATTAACCGTTAAATAATTAAAAACTCTTTTGAATTCTAATAAAAAAAAGTGACATTGCCATGGTGCCAAAATCAAAATCAAATAAATATTAACATTACCATGCATATTTCATTCTAACAACTTTTCAGTGAACATACCTTATAGAAAAACTATCGTTTTGCGGTAGAACACTGTTTACAAAACACTACTTTGAACTAATGAAACTGGTCCTATTTTTAAACTCAAGAGTTTTATTCTTTTTCAACATATAACAATACACTGTTGAAGAAATTTTCGATCACGATGAGTTTACTTCATCTTAAATTTTTGGAAAAATACGAAAATTAAAAAGTTAAATGAGGATTGAAATGGTAGGAAAATGGTAAGTTATTAAGTTTTATTTTATATATTTTTAAATAATCTTATAAAATTCAAATAAAAAACTTATTTTAAAAAAAAAAAAATCATTGAGTACGTATCTTACCAATTTTCCTAAATTATTTATAGAACTTCAAATACTAATCAAAACATTAATTAAAACCACAACACCCAACACACGTTTAAAACATAACTAAAATTTGGCCTCCAATGTACTCAAATGTCAAAGAAAACCTTCTCATTCTCACAAACATTAAATCGATATTCTCAATTGGGCTAGACATTTAGATTTTGAACATAATATTATAATTAATGTGTGATATGGGCAAATCCAAAATGTCAAAATTCATGCTTGGTGTGCCAAACACACACCCCATATGATTGCAACTTTGCACTTAGCTCAATTTTGTTCAAACCAAATCACATAATCTATTGAAGTGAAAGCCTATCTTTTTTCTGTTTAATTGTTGAATTGAATTGAATTGAATAATGATAGTGCCTCCGTGCCTTGTCTTCTTTTAATTCCTTCACAAATCCAAAAGCAAATGAACTAATTCATGTCGGCTAGTGGTGGAGGATTATATTATATGTAAATAACCTTGTTTTATCCTATCCAAATATTAATTGGATTTTGTTATTTTATTATTCAATCTAACATAAGTGAGGATATGCGTTGAAATCAAGTTAACTTTTAGAAATTAAATTAGAACAACATATTCTATATTTGCCCATAATATTTCTGGTTTGTTTGGTCAATGATGTCAAGGCTGTGGATATCATTTTCAATTCTAATATATTATTCGACTTTTAATTTATATAAATATTTTTTAATTAAAAAGATAATAATTCCTAAAATAATATTGAAATAATTTTTTTATATGAGAGACAAGTTTATAATAATATTTTTAGTAAAATATAAATATTTTTAATTTTTTTCAATAATTATTTAGATGATATCCATTTAGATAACGTGACGTTGGGATAAATAATAAATATTTTATTTTTAATCATTTAAAAATTTTAAATTAAATATCATCCACATTTTATTATAAATTTAAAATTTTTTAAAAATTACAATTAAAAATTAATAAAAGTGACAATATACTCCTCCGATATAATTTTACGAACTTTTTTACCCATGTTTATAAATTTTTAAAATTTTTTAAAATTTTTTAAAAATAAACTTATAAAATTAGAAATGGTATATGAATTATTATTATTAATTTTAATTTTAACTTTTAAAATTTTATAAATTTAAATAAAATTTAAAATATATTTTTATTTTTTTATTAAATAAATACGGAAATGAATTTGTCAACCTCTTAAATAAATTGAAATATTATTTAAAAATCACTTAAATTACCAATTTTCTTAACAAATTCTATTATCATTTGTGACAGAGTAATAAGAAAAAATATAATAAAAATACATTTGTAAACTCTTATTTGTCATCCATAATATATAAAAATATATCATATATTTTTTTAATATAATTTTTGTGGCGCAAGAAAAATATTGAATGATGAATTTTACATTTTAAGGGACTAATTTTTTTATGTATAATTTTTTATTTAATTTTTAATATATAAAATTTTATAGAATATTTAGCTTTATAAAATCTATTTTATGATGTTAGCCTAAATCCAATAATCCACATAAAATAAAAATATTTTGACGTGGGACTAAATAAGTGGAGCAGATAAAATATATGAAACAATAATTTATATGGAGATATATAATGTATCTTCTCTAACAAACAAATAAGATATACAATTGTGGGACTTGTTGAAGTGGGGGAGTGAAGTTTCTAGTGGAACAATGCATCTGACATGCAAAGCAAATAGACACCTAATGCTTTGACAAGCCCATTTTGTGCCCAAATGCACTTCAAATCAATCATAATAGTTGAACTAGAATATATATTGCTTTCAAGTTTCAACCCTTTTTAAAGTGAAGTTAATTTTTAATACAGAAAAGGTAAAACTACATGATCAATATGGGCCAACACCTTTTTAAAATATTTCTACATACAGATCATTTGTATGAACCCACACCATACTTGTTCATATGATTGTGGACCTTGCTATACACTACTACTTACAACTGCTTTTCCATCATCATTCACTAACTTTTACATTAAAAAATAATTTCAACAATTGAATCTTCATTCCACATTAGGGATTGATATATTTTTATTTCTTTTAATTATTTTTTTTATTTTTTAATGACTTTATAAAACAAAAGTATACAACCATTAAATAAATTTCTAATGGAAAGAAGAGTTATAAATATATTAAAAAGATAAAAAATAAAATATAATTTTCCTATATTAGGTCTATTTATCATATACTATTAAAACAAATATGAAAAAGGATCATACTGCTAGTTGATTTTATATTTTTTTTTTTGTTAAATTTGGGAAATAAAGTAATCATACAAATTTAATATTTAAAAAATATATTTACTAGAAGAAAATAATAAATTACATATACAAATCGTAAATTATACTATTTTTATAATTATATTTATTGATTTTAAATTCTAAATTTGAATTCATATATATATATATTTATTTATTTATTTATTGGCGTCTTTAAAAATTGATTATGATGTTGATGATGTTTATAATTTCGTAATTAATTACCAATTTAAGTAAAAGTACTCCAAGATTGAAACATATTACTACTCCTATAAAATATTTGGCAGTAAAAAAATTTAAAAAGGTATTAGAAGAATTATTTTGTGAGTTTTAAATAATATGATTTTTTAATGAATTAATTAAATTATTTTTTTATCAATGTATTCATAAATTAATTAAAAATAAATAAATTATTAAATAAATAAATTGAAAATTTAATTAAGACTTTAAATTACCTGGTAATCTAAAACTATATAAAAGGAATGTTAATTTTGTTCCCGTCTATTTCAATTTAGTAATGGGTTGGATTAAAATATATTCAATTTTAATTTTATAATGGACTTAATATACATTAATCCAATTTTATTAATTAATTTTACATTATAAATAAAATAAATCAATCAGTTCAATTTAATAATGGGCCAAATCAAAATATATAAAATTTGTAATCAATTTCAATTTAATAATGTACCGAATATATCTTTATCCATTTCAATTAATTAATTTTACATCATAAACATCGATTAGTTCAATTTAATAATGGATCAAATTAAAATGTATAAATCTTTTAATCATTTCAATTGAATATTAATATTAATAATATTAAAATAATTTTCTATTATTATTAATTCATTTCCCTAATACATGATATTTTATACTAAAAAAAAGAGTGCTATTTTTTTTAATGTCTACTCATACATGGAAATTAATAATTAGATTATTTTAATTAGCATTTATCGTATTTTTATTTTTAATTATTTATTATCCAATCATAAATTGCCACCTATAAATAGACAACAGCATAAGAGTAGCTGTGTAGCATACTCTTAGTATAATGTTATCATTCAATTCTCTTCGACTAAAGTTTTAAAGATTAATATGGAAAAGTTGGAGTGAATGAATTATAATATAAAAAAATTACGATAATTTAATAAATAATTATATTTTATTTTTAAAAATAGTTCAAATTATCAATTACACAATTAGAAATATTTTTATTAATAAAATATAAATAATTTATTCTCAATCCATTATAAATTATTAATTTAATATATATATATTTTACACAAATTATCAGTGTACTGCACGAGTACTATCACTAATATTTTTGTAATACTTATCTTTTGGTGGAGTAAAATAATAGTTTTTGGAATAATAATGAGGTAGTTGAAAAACTAATTGTAAATACGAAAAATAAAATTGTCAAATAGAAAATAAAAAAAGGCTTTTACTAGTAAAAATACTATTTACCAAATACACATTTATTTTCAAAACTTTTGAATTATTTTATTTCATCTCAATTTTATTTTTTTTAATAAAAATGGTTATTTCGTGTTATAAATGTCATAAATGAGGATAAGGTTTGAGTTATTTATTTAATAAATTTAAATTAATAGAGAATTTCCTTCGTTGCTATAGGAGTGAAGGATGAGTTAAATACACGAACAAATTGGATGTATATATACTTTTCGAATTATTTAGAAAAAGATATAATTAAAATTGATATGTATTATTTTGTAACATTCTTAATTCAAAAGATTATAAAATCTGGAGTGATTATCTATATTAATTATATACAGAGGCGGAGCCAAGGGGGGGCTGGTGGGGGCCATGGCCCCCCAAGGCTCTGAAATATTATCAATTATTTGAAAATAAATAAAATGTGATGGTTGTGGCTGAATGGTAAAATTAGGTTTTGTTATCACTCAAGTGCATGGTTCAATTCTTTGCTATTACATTTTTATTTTATTATTTTTTTAGCTTTCTTTATAAATTTAAAATCTTATAATTAAAATATAATATAAAAAATTATTTTAAAAAAATATCTAAATGTCTAAATTTTAATAAATAATTTATATATCTAAATATTAAATTTCTTTCCTAAATTTAAAATTTTATAATTAAAATATCATATAAATAAATATTTTAAAATAAGATCTTAATATCTAAATTTTAATAAATTATATATCTAAATATTTAAATTTTAATAAATTATAATAGTAAATAATTTTTATTATATATTTTTAAAAATTCTAAAGATATATATGAAAAATTCAATAAATATAAATTTATAATACACAATAATAAATACTTATTAAAATATATTATATCATAACGCATAACTTTCCATAAATTATAAAAGTGTATAACTTATAATATCTACTTTTAAAAATATATTAAAATATATAGTATCATATGAAAATTTTCAATAAATTATATAAATATATTATTTATACTATATATTTTTAAATTTAAATAAAATATATCTAAAAAATTTAATAAATTATAATAAATATA
Source organism: Cardiospermum halicacabum (assembly GCA_031304145.1). Classification (NCBI taxonomy): domain Eukaryota; kingdom Viridiplantae; phylum Streptophyta; class Magnoliopsida; order Sapindales; family Sapindaceae; genus Cardiospermum; species Cardiospermum halicacabum. Next base: position 7,763,576 of record CM062393.1, on the reverse strand, counting down.
ATATATACTATATTTTAAATTATAATTTACCGTACCAGGGCGCTGCCCCGCACCCGTTTCCCTTTCGGCCCCTCCTATCTATTGTTCCTGGCTCCGTCCATGATTATATATACATTATTTTTGGAGAATTTTAAATTATATATATTTAAAAATGAGTGATTTATTAAAAAAAAAAATTTATAAAAAAATTTATAAAATATGTGTGATTATCAGCTGATCTCCAAATCGTTTAAAATGATATCTCTTACTTGTTTAAAAAAAATAAAAAAGTGTTGAGTGATAAACACTAATTTTATCCAAATTTTTACTGTGTATAGTGAATTAGTAAAGCAAATGCAGATGAAATCTTAAAATATGAAATAGTTTGTGAAATTTAATAAATTTTTGAATTTGGTGGATGGATAATTATTCTAATATTCCGATTGAATGGATAAAAATAGTAGAATAGAGGGATATTAAAGAAATTATAGAATGAATCTTGGATTGAAGAGTTTGGACAAGATTTAGAAGTGAAAAGTTGATGTGTTGAGCAGAAAATGTCAAAATAATGTTCAAATAAAATAATGAAGCAAGTAGTCCAAATATACACAGTTCAGTCGATTACTACTATTTCATGTGTTTGAGTTGGGAGGACCCAACACAATTATTTGGATGTATATGTGGGGTCCACAGAGGGAACACAAACGATAGAATCTCCAACTGCCACGTGGTCATCTATCCCCTCTTTTCATTCCTTAAATTCCATTTTAATTAATTAAACACATTTTATAACTAACACTATAAATACCACTACTAATCAAAACACCAAATTCATCACCACTATAACATCTCATTATATCAAATATTTCCATGGCCAATTTCTCTGAAGAGAATTTCATGTCTTATTATGCAATGGACACAGAGCAGAGCCTTGGCTTCATCACTCATGACACTTTCTATTCTCAATTTCCAGCAAATAATTTTGCTGACATTTTTCAGCAATCCAATCAGATTAATAATATCAATTGCTTGCTCGTTTCTGAAACTGAGGGCAAGAAGAGGAAACCAGAAGATGTGTCACCAGAGAGCAGCTGCACTGCTGTCTCTTCTTCCACTATCAAGACCAACAGAAATGTAATTCTCTTTTTGTTCTTTTAAATTATTATTGAGATTTCATTTATTTATTTATTAATAAATAAATGTGGTGATTATTTGAACAGAGCTGTGTAAGGAGGAAGAGAGTGAAGAGAATGAATGAGAAGGCAGAGCAGAATCCAAAAGAAGTGGTTCATGTCAGAGCCAGAAGAGGACAGGCTACTGATAGTCACAGTTTAGCTGAAAGGGTATTTTTTTTTTAAAATTTTAATTTCTTTTTATGTAAATTATTATTTTATTCATTTTATTTATGACAATATTTTGTTTTGATTAATTCAGGTTAGAAGAGGGAAAATTAATGAGAGGTTAAAATGCTTGCAAGATATGGTCCCTGGATGTTACAAGGTAAATTTCAACAATCTCATAATAATGCTTTTTGTAATTTTTTTTTTAAATAATTGAATTTAATTAAATTTTTTTTTTTTTTTAAATGCAGACAATGGGGATGGCTGTGATGTTGGATGAGATTATTAATTATGTTCAGTCTTTGCAAAATCAAGTTGAGGTGAGTTATATTTATTCAATTAGAGTTCATGGAAATTATATAATTTTAAAAAAAAAAAAATAAATTCTAATTATTTTGTTTGGATGATGCAGTTTCTTTCTATGAAGCTGACAGCAGCAAGCACATTCTATGACTTCAATTCAGAGACAGATGCAATAGATACAATGCAGGTAATTCTACATGACAAATAAACAAATATATATATATATATATATATATATATAAATGATTAATTGATATAATGTTGGAACAAAGTGCAGAGAGCAAAGGCAATGGAGGCAACACAGTTGGAGAGAATGATGAAGAGAGAAGCAAATGGAGGATTTGGTGTTGGTTGCTCTCAATCTCAATTGACATGGCCCTTCTGACTTATTTTCAATTTTATTAATAACATTTTCCCTTTCTACATATATAAATTTGTATAGGTAGCACAATATCTATGTATACATGTAATTGCCACTTACACATGTGGATTAAATCAATTATGATCATTAGCTTGTAATACAAAAAATAGGGAGAAATTATATTTTCATTTGTATATTCTACTGTTTGTGTATGGTTATGTTTCATTAATGTTAAACCCAATTTACCATTTATGCAGCTATATGATATCCCTCAATTTATTTCCTGAAAGACAACAAACTAAATATTTTTTAACTTGGCTAAACTTAAAATATCAAAAAATCTTATTAAAAAAATAAAAAATAAATAAAATTGGAGAGCATATATATTATAATCTATAAATTACCTAATATAGTCATATAATAAAATATTATTTTTCTTTTATTTTTTTATTTAATATATTTATCCTAATTTATCCGAACTTTTACCAAAATTTATTTAGATTTTTACCAATCCTTGATGGTGTGTTGTATTTTTTTAAATTACAGTACATGGCATATATAGGGTTTTACATATGGTTTTATTGTATAAAATACTTTCCCTTTATTATAAGCAGGTTTTTAGGTTAATGTGAATAGTTATAAGTATCAATTAGAAAATATTTCTGATTTTAAAAGTGATTTACATATTATAGTTATGTAAATCTTAAATAACTATCAATTGGTTTAGTGTAATGTTTTCTTTTGTTTTGATACCATACCTAATCGAACATACTCAGGTTCCACATCTTATGATTTATTCTTATAGTTAATATTCAGAATCAAATTGTAACATATGTGGCAGTTTTTTATTTAGATTCTATCAAAAGTTTTGTTATATTACCATTTCATGTTAAAAGGCAATGATGTTCAATGTACCCTAATTGTTGATAACCTAATATCATTCATTTAAATGACTTAATGATTTTTTTTCAGTGGTTGTGAGGTTAGAACTCATTGCTATGTATTTTTTTTTAGTGTGATTTATAAGCCAACCTTTAAAGGTGATCATGTTGAGTTCATATTATTAACTAAGTGATCAACTACTTAATTATGTAGGTTATCAAACTACGAGACAAACAATTTAGTCAATAACTTTTTAAAAAAAAAATCGGTGATCCACTCTAGTGGACTCGAGTATTGGTAGCACCAAAGTAGACAAACATACACAAGGTAAAAAAATAATAGACAAAGTAGACAAACAAACACCGAGTAGGGACATAGACTAGGGACTAGTCGTGGCAACATTATATGAATCAATGCATGACAACTCAAGAATTGGACTATCTGGATAGATCCATTACACACATTGTTTTCCTCTATTGTTGATGGAAGTTGATTATAAATCAAATTTAACTCTTGGAGAGAAGGTTAGTTATGAGATTGGACTATTTAAAGGAACAGACTTGTCCATAACAGGTGTCAAAGGTATGTACTTATTTTTATATTATTTTATAAGATAAGATAATGAAGGTATTACAGATCCAGAGACTGAAGTATTCACTTCATGCTGAGTGCATAATGAATGGAACAATGTCAGGGTTATTGATCCATCTCATATCACTTTTCATCTTAAAGAATAACTAAAGGCATATGGACTAACACGGAATAAAATTCAACTCATATTTATTTAAACAATATCATGACCAGTCATTATTATGCTACAGTAGAATCTCGATAAATGAATGTTCGGTAAATGAATAATCTCGTCTAATGAATAAATTTCTTCGGTCCCGACTTGGGCTAATGAGTTTAACGAATAACCTCGCTTAATGCATTAACGAATAAATATAAATGAAGTATATATAGTCCCTATGTAAATATAAATGAATAATTACTATATTTCAAACAATATATTTTTATTTATATAATATATCATGTGTATATTTCATCCATTGAATAATTTTCAAGCACATTAATAAGTCATATTTTTTTGAAAAATGCATCCAAAGTTGATTGCATTTTTCCTCCCCCAAATTGTATCTTATCCTTGATTTTGTGTAAAGCATACACCACTTCTGAAATATTTTGATCATGTTGCACCAAGTAATTTTTGTTACTAGCTTTGCTTGCTCTTTGGAAGCCATATGATTGTGTTATGAAGATATAATGAGAATATAGAATTATATATATATTATAACTTTATATGAGGTATTGAGTAGACATCATAACTTTAACTATCATGCATGTAGGTAATAGCTTCAATACATGGTATTTTACACTTTATCCAATCTCACTACATTCATGTACGTGATACTTTGCACTTAAACTTTAATTACATTCATGTTTTTAGAATTCTACATTCATGTACGTGATACTTTGCACTTATTCTACTCAATGCATACATGTACAACTAATTAATCTAGAATTCTAAAAACATGCACGTAATTAAAGTTTAAGTTCTAAATACATTTGAATTTAATACAAAATTATGTAATAAGAAAACTAAAATTATCATATAAATGAATTATTATTCATTTTTCGATAAATAAATATTTTATTCATTATCGATAAATAAATAATCTCGCTAAAGGAATATTTTTTTGTGGTCCCAAAGGTATTCATTTATCGAAGTTCTACTGTATTTATATTATTTTGCAAAATGATGTGGAACGGATATGTTGTTAATATTTTGTTATGTAGCTTTAACTAATGGTGATGGAGCAATTTTGATTTTGAAATTTGTAATTAAGTACATTAGTTTTTTAAACTGGCGTTAGTGTGTTGTACTACACGATCATGTATCCTACAAAGTAGGAATGTAAATAATACGTAATTCGCCACAACAAGTGCATCATTAAAAAAATATAATGTCTCAACATTTTTTCGTTGAGGGAATTAATTAGGCAATTGCATCATTCAATCGCCAAGGATATATTAGTATTGTTAAATGAAATGCATAACATTCAAAGACATCCAACTATATAACCAAATATATCGTATTTGAATTATCCCTAATGTTAAAGTTAGAAGGCATTAATGAAGAGTATATTAACCATGACAATGCTTTCCAACTTTATAGAGTTATGGAGAATTATTTGTTTAATAAAATTAAGTTAATATGTGGTATAGCCTTGGTGGGAAGAACTTTGTTTATTATTATTTTTTTTACCTTTTGTTTACATAATTATTAATTGGATTTATCAAGTTGTATGCATTACTTTGTCGTGCTCTATTGATTAAATTGTGGGCTGTGCACCGAATGTCAATTCCTTGTTGTCCTCTATAATAGTAACTTCATTTGAGAAGTACCAAACAATCTAGTGGTGGAAAAATATTTAAATAATTTGCATCAAAACTATGCACATATAAGTAATGGACATACTACATTTCGTGGAAGGTGGCTTCATATGAATAACTTGTGGCTTCATATAAGGTGGCTTCATATGCCCAATGCGTTTTGTAGTTGCTATTTTCGTTCAATTAATTACTCTTCATCCGAACACTCATTTTGCCCAACATTCGTTAGTGAACTATTGTCTTTTAGTAAAATTGCTCTATTTGAGTGTTCTATTGGAACTTTTATAATTGGGTGCTATTAAGTGAAACATGGAAGTCCTAGCGGATTTTTACCTTGTTCGGACGAAAGTCTTCTCTTTAGTGTGTTTTACTTTAGAGTCTTCTTTTGGTGGTTTATTCTTTGGCTCACATCGATTCAAAAAGGGAGCGAATCTTCCATTAATACCAAGGTGGAGTGAATTGCTCTCATTTATTGAAGGTGGAACAAACTATCTACATCCACTCAAGCATTGACACACTTATGGACAGTCGACACACTACACTATAAGAGTCGACACTACGCTCACATCCACATTAGGGTGGAGCAAACCGCTCCCACCCGCACTTTCATCCATATCACGGTAGATCAAATTGTTCTCATCCCTCCAAGGAGTGTCTCTTCAAAACTTGTATATGAAAGTTCTACCCTGAAACGTAGGCTTTGTCATTAGAATTTGACCCCATTTTCGAGAATTCAAACTTTTACCCGAACTAATTCAAACTTTGACAAAGATGTATAGTCTCGATACCTCTTAATTATAGAATTAAAATGCGAAGTTTTATTCAATTATTGAATCCAATTCCTATTGACAGGTGCTGAGTCTATCAATGTTAAAATATTCTGTAAACGACAAATAAATTGTAGTAATTAAGGTTGATCCCACATAGAACAATTACCCATTTTGAATTGTATATTGACCAAACTATGTAAAATGGGGGTTTAAAGGGTGAAATTTAATTGAATACTCAAGACGTAAAATATTAACGATAAATTATATTAAGATATCCAACCAACCAATCATTTAATTAATGCTTAAATTTAACAATATCTCTATCAATTTTAATAACCACTGTTATAATCATTGATAACGTGTTTAACAACCAATCATTTTCTTAATTTTATATTGACCAGGTGTGACCTTTCGAATCACTCAGTAATCTAACATAGATTGCATTATGAACTAGAAAAGATATATGATCATAGTCAATGAATCAGTACGATAGTTCTTGAGTTATGATTTTGTGAGTTATGATTGTGAAACCTCAATACTACGTAGATCAAATTAATTATGAATTATTTTTGACATGCAGTATATTAGCCTAATTAACTAATCGCGCACTTAATTAATTAGTTAAATAAAACTAACAGGACCTTAACTATGAGCATAGAATATGACCTTAACTATAAGCATAGAGACTACACAAATATTAAAAATATAATATAATAAAGAAAAGATCTAAATCGAAGAATATTGAAGCCTAATTATTGAAGAATATTTCAAAAACGAAGAAGAAAAACAATTATCGTTTTTTTTAAAGTAATAGACTCTGTTAAGAAAATAACAATCCACTCCAAATTCTTCACAAATCTTCTATTCAAAATTATAATATCTCTAATTTGATATCCGAAAATTTAGAAAAATTTTTAAAAATTGAAAGTTTGACTTTATCTTTAATCTTAACTTTCTGTATTTTAGGTTTTTAATCTCCAAAAATTTTTATAATCACACAAATACCTTACCTTCATAAAAATCGGCAAATTAATAGAAAACATTAAATAAAACTATAAAAAAAAAATAGCACACAAATATCGTATATATTGTGCTCAACCAGCAATCTTCACTGCATCCTATCTTCATTCTTACTTTAGTTCAACACAAAATATATATAATTGATTATTTATGTTTTAGTTAATCAAAAAATTATTTAATCCCATTTTAACTATTATTATTTATAAAAATATAAATAATAAAATCATAATAAAATATATTTTTTAAATATCACTGTAAATTTTTAAAAAATAAATACTTACTTTTGACATTAATCATAAATATTCTTTCATTTTAAATAGTTTTTTTTTTTAAATTTTATTTTTAAAGCAAGTGGAGTGAGCACCAGCTGGTTTACAAGAAAAAGCAGGAAAGAAGAATTCTGTTCATGTTGACACAGTTGAAGTCGGCAACATGCATTCCCAACTTGACACAAACATACATTTGATATGGAGACAAACATGATGCCTCATTATTCTTTTATTTTGTGGTAGGAAAACAAAACACTTAAAATTTCAACAGCAATAGTGTCTGTGTGTCCCATAAACTTACGAGTATTTTACATATTTTTATTTATTTTTTAATTTAGAGAATATTATTTAATATGAAAAGTAGTTAATCTTTTTTAACAACTAAAATTAAATTATTATTCCATTAAATTAATTTATTAAAATTTATTATAAACAATTTAAGATATATCTCTAGCTCGTAAATACTTTAGACAATATATTAAAAAACCATATCCAATAAAAAAAAATATGTGCAAAATTTTGCTCCTAATTTTGGACCATTATTAATTTTTTTTTCTAAAATAGTGTAAAAATAATAATAATAATAATAATAATAATATTATTATTATTATTATTACAAAAATAACTTTCAACGCTAGGAAGCAAACAAAATATAATTATTTATCGGTGTCTTAGTTTTTGCTTTCTGGTGTCTTACTCCCCAATAAGTAAGACATCAGAAAACAGTTATATTTTATCTTTTCGATATAGTTTTGTTTGTGGATGTGATTTACCCCATGTCAAATCTCAATTTATTTATTTTTGGCATAAGGGTTTCAATAGCCCTTAAATTTGACTATATTTTTTAAGTTAATCCTCTATGTTTACATAGGGTAAATTAATCCCTTTTCCTGTTATGGATGACTTAATTTACCTTCTCCAATTTACCACTTTTGTTGTCAACTCGACTTCCATGTAAATGAAAAGAGTTTAATTGATCTGTCATTTAAAATTTGAGAGGTTAAATTCATATTTTATGAAGTTTGATGATTAATTTAAAGATATATTCAAATTAAGAGGCTCTCAAAACTCTTAGAGCATCTCTATGGGTGTCCGAGCTGTAAAAATGAATCGAGGCCCGCGGGCCAGCCCGTTTAACCCGTGAATAAAAGGGTCCGGCCATCATTTTTATAACCCGTTTAAACACGGGCTTTTTAGCCCGGTCCGTTTAACCCGCGGGTTAAAAGGGTTTATACGGGTTGGCCCGCGAGCCAACCCATTTAACAATAAACATAATTTATTTTTTTATTTTAATTAGATGATAAGTATGGATGCCAATATATCGACTCCTTTCAACATTGGGAAGAGAAGAATTGATGCATACAATTATTGAAATGAATATGTAGAAACTAAAATGTACAATGATGTTGTAATTTTGAATGAACATGTAGGGTAACAAATTATATTATAAACTGTCATAATATATACGGGCTGGCTCGGCCCGTTTAAGCCCGCAAGGGTTGGGTTAGGGTTGGAAAAATTCCAGCCCATTTAAAACTCGAACTATATTGGCCCGGCCCGTTTAAGACAAGTCCGTTTAAACCCGTGCGGGCTGACCCATTTAACCCCGTTTTACAGCTCTAATTGGTGTCTTAATTTAGAAATTCTCCACGACATCGACAATATTTTAAAAAATAAAACTCTAATAGTATAATGTGAAAAGATTTAAATAAACATGGTCCATTAAACCTTCTATATCAGACCGTCAAACAGATAGTGTGATTATTATTTAATTAAACTTTTAATGTATTTCAATTTCTTTTTGTTATTATTTTATAACGGATAGTTTAATTTTTATTAAAAAAAAAAAAGATAGATGATGGTGAATATTTTTAAATTACATTTATTAAAAATATCCACATCATGTTTTTCATTATATAATACTCACATTTTATTAGAGATGTTTTCATATTTTTATTTATTTACTGTGGAAATTCAGTAGAGTTACATTTATAAATATAAAATATATTTTTTTAAAAAAAAAAACCACAATAAACTGTGAACAAAAAGTGGAAATTTGCATGGGTAAAGTGTAATGATATATAATTGGATGTAGGATATATAGGTTCAAGTTGTAGTAGTTGCGTAGGGACAGAAACCAAACAAATTATTACAAGCTAGTAAGCAACAATCTCATTTGTCTCACACTTTCAAAAACTAATCTTTATTTGCTCAGACATTTTAGAGTTATAAATAACAACTATATACATGTCCCATGTAAAGCCAATACGCGTATACACTCAAAAGCCAACAAATTTAGTCACTTGTGTTGGATCCCACACATTTTAGATTGTTCGGATACATAAAATCTTATGAATTGAATGATTGGAGATAACAAATAATTAGAGAAACCAAACAAAATTATTTTTTAATGTTATTTTGTTTTATTTCTTTTGGAAATGAAAATAAGGGATAGATGCAATGCATCCATGAAAATGGGAGCAAAAGAAAGACAGCTTAAATGGGCCAGTGGCAGATGGTCTCTCATTCATAAGATATGATAACAAGTTTCAAAAGCAGTTGTATTGTGGTTCTGTATTCTTATTGACTCTCTTTTGACTCAAAGTCTTACCTTAAAGAAGTAGAGAGGAGAAGAGGGAGCCAATAAGAGCAATGTGTTTGGGTGGTCCCATTTTGTAAGTGTCTGGATAATGTGTTGAGTATATATTAAATTTCAATAGTAGCTAATATGGGCAAGTTCAAGGATCCATCTGTGGTGGGCTCTTTCAAAGTGGGAGAGGTTGTTGGCTTGTCTATTTTAATTGATTCCACTCTTTATTGGCTATAATATCTAAATATACTCATATATTAATTTTATTTCCAATTTACTCCATTAAATGAATTATTTCCCATTTTACTTCCATTACCATAAAACGTGGGGACATGCGTTTGGTTGCAAAACGCGCCCACATACGTTTTGTGACAAAGTTAAGAGAGATGAACATGTGGAGTTTAGTGGAAGTTTGTGTAAAAAACGAGGGGTTTCTCGTTTTGTCACACAACGCATCCACCCAAAATTTGTAACAAAATGGACCCACTCTCGTTTTGTGACAAAACGAAGTGACTCACGTTTTGCTAAAAAAAAAAAACTAGCAAAATGAACCCTTATATAAAGGCTTCGTCGGTAAAAAAAAATTTACCGACTGAATTTGTTTTTACTCCACAAAATCCTTTTTTTTTTCACTTCCTCTCATACTCTGACAAGGTAAAATATTTTATTTATTTATATTATTATTTAATTATAATTATTTGTAATTAATTATTATTATTATTTTTAACAGATAGGTGACGATGATACTGCACGACGTAATTATTTTGGAAATATTCTTAAATTTCACGATCAGCATGTATCTGGTCGTGTTAACCAGCAAGTTAGTAATCTATTTTAATAAATTTATTATAAATATTATTTATATAATTTAAATTATAGTTATAATTAATTAAATGAGTTATGAGTTAAATGATGCATGCTATAAATTATTTTAGAATATAATTGATTAAATGAGTTGTGAGTTAATTGTTGTATAATAGTAATTATTTAGTATTATGTGATGATGAAATAATACAATTAGTAATTTTAAAATATTAATAATTATCCAAAAATTAAGATTGGTAACCATATAATGGTATAAAATTAGATAGAATACAACTGAACAATGTGATTCTGTATTGATTTTGAATATTTAAAATAAGTAATTTTATTTTTTAAATAATAAAAGGGAAAATTTTTTTTATAGCCCATAAAAAGTTTACTATACAATTATAGGCCACTTTTGAAAAGTTTGCAAATTTAAAGTTTGATTTTCACTCCATAGACCATTCATAGACTGTGACCGTAATACACAGACTGTGACCATAATTCACCGACTGTGAATTGTAAAGTTTTCAGGGGTATTTTGAAAAACTTGGCCTATGGACTGAAAACTAAACTTTTAAAAGTATGTTTTTGTATGTTTTTCAAAAGAGAGTCGATATTGCCACCCAATTAATTTGTATGGACACCCCAATTGACAATATTGTCCTTCGGTGCTGGAATTTTTATATTTTATAATATATCCAAGGAAAACCATAACTTTTTTTTCTCTTTAATTACAAATTATTTATATTTATAATTATACTTAATAAATAAATTAAATTATTTATTAATATAAAATATATTTTTAAAAAATATTATTATATTATTTTTTCCACTCTATTTTTTATGTTATATATACTTATTTATAAAAAATAAAAAAATTAAAAACAATAATAGTACTTATATAAAAATATAAACACTTAAAAAAGTAAAAATAAAAAATATATGATTGATTTGACAAATTTAATTTATAAATAAATGTGGGTATAAAATTAGAAAAAATAATTATTAATTCATTAAGAATTATATATATATATATATGTGAAAGTAAATATGATTAGGTTATTATTGGTATTTTCAAAAAATAATTGAAAACTGGGGTGTATTTACTAATTTTAAGGGGTGGCAATATTATTAATCTTTTCAAAACAAGCCTATAATTGTATTTTGAATTTTAAAAAGCTCATTTCTTAGAATTTTCACATAAATAAAATTTTATTTTTACATAATGGGCTTTGAAATTGCATTAACTATTACATAAATGAATCGTGCTTATAGATTTTAAATACATTTTAGGGTATACAAAACCGTTTAACATTTAATTAAGTCTTAAAATGCATAACATAATCAGGGGTAAATTATGTCTAACTCAATTTTATTTTAATTAAGAACTCAAAAGGGTCGTCCAAAAACATCAAGAATTCGAGCTGAGATGGACATCCGAGAGGAAAGTCAATCTAAGAGGTGTGGTCTCTGTCACCAAGAAGGCCATTTCAGGAACAATTGCCCAAACAAAGAGAGATATTTGAAGAAGTAATTTCATCATTTCAAGTTAAATGGATATTTCTATTTTATTGACTATTTTTATTTTTAGTGCTTATTTCTTCCATGTTTATGTTTTTAGTATTAGTTGTGTTATGTATTCTACATGCCGTGTTGTTTTCTTTACAAGTTATCTGTATTTTGATTTTAGTTGTAACCAAACCTACTACTGTTAATATATTGTATTGTTTTAAATTTCGTTTGGATACCAAAATGATAAAATTTTTCGTAAATTATTATATAAAACCTCTTAAATAACAATATTTTTGGAAAATTTAAATTATCAATAAAAAAATATAACAACATGACCAATTAAAAAATTTATACATCAAACAATCTAATCAAACAACTTACTCACTAAAATAATTTATTATATTCCGAATTACTCTATATTAATTTATTATAATTCAATTAACTCAATAAAATAATTTAAATATCGTAAATCGAAAAATTCCAGAAATAAAAAAGTAATCCATTTAAAAATATATCACAATACACTAATCAAAATATTACAAACACATCAAATACAAATTAACTAAAATAGCACAAACAAACCAAATACACAAACTAATCAAAATACCACACCCATACCAAACGTACACATGCACACAATCTAATCAAAACACCACACACATGCCAAAAACGCCACACACATGCCAAACACATAATACACATGCCAAACAAACACAACACACAAACACAGCAACGTAGATGTAATATGCTACAAAACGGTAGTAACTCTGTTTTGTCACAAAACGCATGGGATGTATTTTGCAACAAAACGTATGTCCCCACATTTTGTGGCAATTGGAGTAAAATGAGAAATAATCTATTTGATGTAGTAGATTGGGAATAAAATTATTATACGAGTATTTTTAGATCTTTTAGCTCTCTTTATTGCACATATGCCTCTAATTCACTTCTAAAATCTACAATTTCTTTGCATATAAATTAGGTGGGATAAAAGAAGTAGAATTTTTTTTTTTATTGCAGAGTTTTGAGAAGTTTATAAGAAATTTATAATTTGTTAATAAATCACGTTCTCCCGACGATGATAAATTATATTTATAAATATTTTAATATTAATATTTAATATAATTTTTTATAAAAAATAATAATATAAATTAAAATTAGTTTTGAATAAATATTATATTTAAAAATATGAATTCTATTATTATATTGATAAATTTATTCATTAAATAAATTTTTTTTATTAGTTAAAAAGGTACAAATGTATATTAATACCAAAATATTTATTTATTATAATTTATCAATCCTTTAGAAACTGTGAATGCAACTAACATTTTGTTCAAACTTTAAAATATAACAAAAGACATAACATAATTTTTTTTATTTTAAAATTATTATTAAATGTATTTGTTTGATGATTTTATAATATTTATTATTTGGTCATATTAAATACCTAATTTAATTGTTTTGGTATCTCATTATATAATAAAATACTTAATACTTTGGTTGTTAAAATAGATATATAAACAGTCAATCAGATATGAACACAATATTACTTATTAATATTAAGAAAATAATTAACGATCTTACTATTGAAGTAAAAAGTAGCATTTACTTATTGATATGAGTAGGTATGAAAAAGTTTAGAGCATCTTCAATTCATAAAAAAAATTAAGTCCCAAGTTCAATTCTCTTTTTAATATGTGGCATTAACTTTGGGACCGTCCCACGAAGAAGGGGCGTATCAATTTCATCTCTCTTTTTATTTTCAAATATTTTAATCATCGCTCTCTTTTCCTTTTTAACTTTTTATTTTATTTTTCTCAAAATTAAATTCTGGTTGACTTTTTAAACGAAAAAAATATATATTTTATATTTTATTTTTATGATAATTTTTAATAATAATATTTATATACTATAAATATACATCCATTCTATTATATATATTTAAAAAATATTTTAAATGATTAATAACTGAAATTCATAAAATATAAATTATATATTTAATATTAATGATAAATTTATTTATTATTATTTATTTAAATTAATTTTTATAAAATACATAGCTATTCTATTATTTTTTTATTTACATCAAGAATAAATTTGTTATATAAAGTATATATTTAATATTAATAGTTAAATTTAATTATATATAACTATAATAATTAGTTGGGATTTAAATTTAATTATATATAACTATAATAATTAGTTGGGATTTGGAATGAGACTTTGCATTGGAGATGAAATTTTATTTTTAAAAGTGGTCCTAGCTAGAATGACATGACAGTGCAGTTAGTCCACACTTGAGACTGAAAATGAGATTTGCATTGAAAATGCTCTTACTATCGTCGTATATTTCCGAAGAAGAAATTTATTAAATCTTAAGACCCTTCTATATAAATTTATTTTTTATTACTAATAGACATGAAAACATAAACGTTTATTAATATTTGATATTATTAACTATAATATGTAATATTAATACCTAATACTTCAAAATACAAGATAATGTAAAGCCATCTCTAAACGGAGGTTTTATAATAGCTTTGAAGTATGGTACGACTCCAGTGACATTATTTTCCATCGTCCAAGGAGCACATAACGTGTATATAATATGTAATAATTGTTTTTTTTTTAAAATTCAAATTAATAAAGAAAGTGCAATACCGTAAATTATATATAAAGAAATATTTTAATATTAATATATATTTACACTTTATTTACCAATAATAAATTTTATTAATTAATAAATTTATCAATATGAATTTATACATCTGAATCCATATATAAAATATAATTTTTGTTTAAAATTAATTTTACATTATTTTTTTTATTAATTTTTATGTATAGAAAAATGTACTTGTATATTAACATCAAAGTGTTCATTTATATATAATTTTTTATTTTTTAAATATAAGAGTGTAATTAACTCTTTTTAAATTTATGTAGTGACCCTTATATTTAATTAAATTACATTTCAAAGCTTATGCAACATTACACCTAGCTATACATCAGATTTTAGACAAGATTTTTTAAGTAACATATTTTATTTATTAATTGTTGGATTATATATATATTTATTGTTTTATATTTGATTATTATTTTAAAAATATTATGATTAATAAATTTATGAAAATTTTAATTTAAATGTGAAATTAAAAATCTATTTTATTATTAAATATATTACTTAACATTTACTTACTAAATTGTTAAATTATTTGTTATTATCTTATATAAAATACTAATCGGTTAATAATATTTATTAGAATATTGAAATAAAGAAATTTAAATCTATAATAAAACAAAGAGAAATTCTATGATAACATGAAAATATGTATGGTAAAACACATTACATAAAATCCTAATAGATATTATTTAACAAAATTAAAAAAAAAAACACAAAATGTCATTTTCATCATCCCAAAATTAGAAAATAATGGTTGATTGGGATTTGAGGATCTTTTTTCCATGAAATGATTGTTCTTATATATTTATTATTATTATTATTATTATTTTACAAATTCTCGATCATTCTCTCCTCATTAACTTGCATGAAGTGGGATTAGTAATTGAATTTATATCCATTGATAAAACATTATTCTCTTCATGCTACATTATTCTCTTCATGATATATTTGGTTCCATTCACGTTGTTGTATTACATCATTTTTATTATTTCATTTTTAGCTCGTAATAGTATAAGCTCATAATTTTGTTAGCACTTAAAGTTGATTTTGTTGCAATTTGATTTGACTTACTTTGAACGTCAATGTTATTATTATTTTTTTAATTTCTTCTTTTAGATAATTAAAATGTCATTCATCTCATTATTTTGTTTTTTCAAGGGTATATTGTACTTTTGGATTTTTTATTAAAAAATTTAAATTTGTAGACCAAAATTTAAATTTGTAGATCAAAATTAACATTTTTATAAAATTAAACTTTTTTCAAAACTTTTTGTAAAAATAGACCAATTAATACCCCTGCTTACCGGTTTTGATTTGCTTCCCGGGCAAATCAAATCGGAAGCAAAAATACGCCGGGAAATAGCAAAATATAATTACTTCCCGTAGTAGTTATTTGGCCTGTTTCCCGGTCTAATATTTCCCTGTTCCCCAGGAAGTTTATTTTTGCAATTTTTTTGGGGTCATTAGTTTAGTTTTGCAAATTTTTCATTAAAAAGTCTGAAAGTGCAAAAATTTTAAAATTTGTCTAAAACTAAAAAAAAAAAAAAGTTTATAAAGTCTAATTTTGTGTATTTTCACTTTTTTTTTAAGTTATCTTTATTTCTTCCCATGAGTCTTTCTAAATTTTTATCAGAAGAATACACTTGTTCTTCAATTTCAGATTCATCATTTAAATCAATAGAGAATGATGACATACCCTCATTAGTTAGAATGACTTAACTGGATTATTGTGACTGGTCTCGAGTGTACCGCTTCCTACCACTAGGGTTTTGAGCACTTTCTAAATTAGAGACCATGTCTTTAAAATTTGAACATATATAATCAAATTTAAATCCTTTTTCGTATTTAGGGTCTTCTATGAAATTTTTTTGCCTTGATTTAACTGCATAAAAGTGGACAACTAAGCATACAATAATAAATATAAAGTGAGTTGATGAGTAAAAACTCATTAAAAAATTAAGATACAAAAAAATAGGTATGGTATTTTATTTTGAGCACTCACAATTTGTTCGGAAGCTCCACTTGGTCTTAAATTTTCAACTTATCTAATATTACCTCTCAATTTTTAAATGGTTGTGTTGATTACTGACCATCGAGCTTGCAATGATTATTTCGGGTGAATGATAGTTATATAATTCGGTAAAGGTTTATGGTATTCGATTTTGATGCAAGACCAAAAACTCTCAAATGATTGATCCTTATCCATAATTGGATCTTGAAATATATCAATATATATATGACATAAAAGTTTGTCTTTTTCTATAGGAAGAACTTCGAACATTTTGAACTGGTGATATTTTTTTTCCTTGAGAGAACTTCTTGTTGAGTTTATGGTATACATACTTTGTCAAAGAATTTGCCCTAAATATATAGACTTGAGATAAGTAATTATTTTCAGTAAAAATAAAAATATAAGAGAAGTAATTGATGATTGGATGAAGATAATATCTAATTTAAAGATTGATGAGAAGTTTCCAAAGTTACGTGATTCCAATAGTAAAATTTAAAAGGTCAAGAATAGCAATTAACATATTAAAATTAAAATGTATTCTCATTCAACGATTGAAAAGGAGATAATGTTGGTAAAAGTAGATATGGTTGATAAAAATGTGAAAGTAAAGAATATCAATCAACGATTTAGATTGAAATGTAATATCATCTAACGGTAGAGGTGAATATACTGTTGGTAATGTTGGACCCTCTGAAGTCGCTCACCAACTCTCACATTAGTATGATATTGTCTGTTTTGGGCCGATGTGATATTGTGTTTGACGCACCAACAATCCTCCCCTTCAAACTAAGGGCCACATCGCCTCCCCTCGAGCTAGTCCACCGATCCTTCAAACCAAGGATCACACATCTTGTAGCCTCCCCTCGAGATAATTCACTGATCTTGTCAAACCATCTTGTACTGCCGTTATTACCCAATTGGATCCGCTGTCTGACCACCATATCTTTATCAGGAAGACTTCTGACACAAGGTACACCACGGATCTAATCACGGGCTCCATCTCTGAACCATGCTCTAATACCACTTGTTGGACCCTCCGGAGCCGCTCCCAACTCCCATATTAGTATGATATTATTTGCTTTGGGTCAAGGCCGAGACCGCACAGATTTTTTTTGGATACCACCACCCAAAATGCCTCATACTCGGGCTCGGGTTTGGCTTGCTAGAAGCTTGTTTGAATCTAAACTAGAGTCGAACTTTAGACGATTCAAGCCTGAACCGTTCGCAAGCTGACTAGACTCATTTCCAGCCCTAAATCTTGTTATAAGGGATTCTCTTACTGTGATTTTTCACATCCACTACAATTTGATAATTACGCATCATGTTTCTTATTAATATATATATATATATATATTAAAAACCTTGATAAAAAAATTATACTTTTAATTATAAAAATAATCTTAATATATGAATTAATTTTTATAAATTTTAATATTTATTAGAGTCCATATATTCTTATAAATTTGTTAGTAGTTGGATTCTTCAAAATTTATTTATTTTTATAGTTGGATTTGTTAATATTTATGAAACCAATAAAATTCACCTTACATTTTTAAATAATTAATTTAACTTTTTATGATATTATTTCAAATAATTATCATTATTGATAGGGCCCATAAAACCCTGAAGATTTCGGCCGCACAATTAGAAGAATACCCCAAGAATGTCCTTCTTATTGCGGCCGAAATCCTTTTACTCATGGGCTTGAAAGTTTGGGCTCGTGGAGACCCCTTATATTTCAAACCCTTCTTACTCATGGGCTCGAAAGTTTGGGATCGTGGAGGCCCCTTATATTTTCGGCCGTCGTAAAGATAGAAGGACTCCAAATTAAAGAAAAACATTGATTTGGAGTGGCCGAAAATATAAGCCTCTTTTCGGCCGCTCAAGCGATTAGTCTTAGGAGATGTTCTAGAAGAAGTTGGTTGGAGCGTAGATTTTATCTCTGCGTATCTCGAAACTCCAGCTAAGAATCGGTTAGGATTTCCTAGAGCGTGAAGGAAACCTATATAAGCAATGAGAGGCACCCAAAAACGGTTACACAATTTTTCACAAAAAAACTAACAGACAAAAATTGAGAGATCAGAGCCCTCATCTTGAAGGGGTACGAGGTCTCACCTGATTTTGGCTCCAACAGTTTGGCGCCCACCGTGGGGGGCTCTTCTCCGTCTCCAGATCAACAAACAACGACAAAACATAGCAAATCGGCGACACCACGAATCGAGCAAAGATGTCGACGACCACTCAAGGGGCTGAAGATCCGTCGACACCAAACAACAACTCACAACAAACGGACGCACTGTCTCAATTGATGGTGAGGCTAACCGCGTTGGAGGAGGAAAACAGAAACCTGAAAGCAATCGTCGAAGGGATGCATCCGCGCAGAAGGAGATAGTGCGCAAGCAGGGAGAAATTAGCAAGAAAGGCGGTCAGAGACAACCCGACGACAGCCAGACGGCGAGGCGCGATCAGTTACCGAAAACTGGTCCAATATTGGGACAAAACGAAGGTACGAACTCACCCATCCGTCGACTAGATGTTTCTGCCTTCGACGACGACGATGACTTGGAGGAAATCCTGGCAGATACGCCACCCAACAATAACGAGCGATCGGTATTGCCACGAACTGAGGGCGCACTAACGGACCAAACCAACCCAAGATCGACGCACTAACGGACCAAACCAATCCAAGATCGCAACGCGCCACCCCAAGACTGCGGATCAACGATCCAAGAAACATAACAACACCAGTTGTTGACACGCAGCCGCCATGTGAAGAAAGATATCGGACGCGAGGTCACGACATCCCACAAGAAGTGGCCAAGCGATTGCAGGAGATGGAAGAGATGATACGGTTTCTACCGGGGATACCGCCTCCACTACGCAGGTCCACAAAAGACTCTTTTACAGAGACACCATTCGCTGACGAAATCGCCCTGATGGACTTGCCCAACAAGTTCACGGCACCAAGATTCAAGATGTACAATGGAACAACCGACCCAGACGATCACATCGCCCACTACCGACAAGCGATGTTGACGACCTCGCTCCCTAGAGACATACGAGAAGTAGGGTTTTGCAAGCTGTTTGGAAAATCACTTTTGGGCCCAGCATTAGAATGGTACGTGAACCTACCAATTGGCACGATTGGGTCTTTTTCGCAGTTGACAGACTCGTTCGTTGAGAACTTCGCCTGCAGCCGCAAACCGGAAAGGCAATCTGACGACCTCTACGCCATCCGACAGAAGAACGGTGAATCTCTCAGAGCCTATATCGCAAGATTCAATAAAGAGAAGATAATGATACCAAACTGCAACCAAGACACGGCCATTCATGCATTTTCCAAGGGGTTGCTACAGGGGTCGGATCTTTACGCCGACCTGATCAAATATAAACCAAGAACGATGGAAGAAACACTATCGCGGGCCTTCGCACAGGCAAGATGGGATGAAGACGATAGGTGGGTCCCTTGCGAGCCCATCACCAACCGACAATCGGTGCATGCCCAGAAGCCAGACCATAGAAGCAGAGACCGTAATCGTCAGCGTTACGCACCATACGATCGCGCACCGGTGCCCAGGCCAGACGCTAATCAAACCAACGCGATGAGGACCGAGACGCGACCCCGACCACCGAGTCATGATCTAACCATCACTATAGAGCAACTCATGCAGGAGCTCGGCAAACTCGGCCACACCGTCAGGTGGTTAGAAAAACTGCGGTCGGACCCTAAGAGGAGAGATGTGGCAAAATAGTGCGCTTTCCATGACGACTTTGGCCACAACATAGCAGATTGCGTGGCCCTCAAGTACGAATTGGATCGCCTACTACAACTGGGACACCTTAGAAGATTTCTAGCGAGGACCGACGTGCCAGCCGGTAACCAACCGCCACAAGAGCAATAAGAGCCACAGATGGTGCGCACTGTCCACGTGATCATGGGCGGATCGCTGGAATGCGGAACTACATACTCAGCTGCCAAAAGAAACATGCGTCGCGTACGCAACGTAGGCGGCAAGGCCGAAGAAGCATACTCAGTCGAGGACGAGCTAGAAGTAACTTTCAATTTTAAGGAAAGCATCGACGTCCTTAACCCACACCACGACGCCTTGGTTATCTCGCTCGGGATAGCCAATTGCTTAATTAAAAGGATATTGGTAGACAATGGCTCCTCAGTCAACATCATCTATATGGACACACTCAAGGAAATGCAAGTAGAGGAGTCTAAGATAGCCAGCAAGCCATGGTCCTGGTCGGCTTCAGCGGAGAAGCAAAACATACCATCGGGGAAATCGAACTACCAGTTTGGGCCGAAGGCATCAACAAGTATACCCGTTTTTGTGTATTGGAAGGATCTTCTAGTTTCAACACCATCTTGGGCCGTCCATGGTTACATGACATGAAAGCTGTCCCCTCCACGTACTATCAGGTGATCAAATTTCCAACCAAATTAGGAATCAAGCAGATAAGAGGCGATCAAGCCGCCTCAAGAGCATGCTACGCAAATGGCCTAAAATGCCACCCCGCGTCAGCATAGCAATTATAGAACGCTCCACACATGGAGGAAGTGGAGCGCACGCTGGACGAAGTCCCCATACACCCATCCGATAGTAGTAAGAAGGTACTCATTGGATCCAGACTCGACGCAACAACCAGAGAAAAGTTGATCCACTTCCTGTCAACCAAATGCCATTGCTTCGCTTGGAGTCACGAAGACATGACGGGCATCGATCCCGCCATCATAACGCACCAGTTGATGATGGACACGAGATATAAGCCTGTCAAACAAAAGAGGCAACAATTTGCACCCGACCGCAATATAGTCATAAACGATGAAATAGAAAAACTTCTGAGCATCGGGTCGGTAAGGGAGGTGCAATACCCAGATTGGCTGGCCAACGTGGTTGTCGTACGCAAAAAGAACGGCAAGTGGAGAGTCTGCATAGATTTCACTGATCTGAACAAAGCCTGCCCCAAAGACTCATTTCCTCTGCCGCACATAGACACCATAGTCAACGCCACCGCCGACACGAACTACTAAGTTTCATGGACGCCTTCAGCGGGTATAACCAAATACTGATACACCCCGCCGACGCCGAAAAGACAGCATTCATAAGAAGAAAAAGGAACCTACTGCTATAAAGTGATGCCCTTCGGCCTCAAAAACGCAGGCGTCACGTATCAGAGGCTTGTTAACCGTATGTTTGCTAACCTCATCGGCAAAAGCATGGAGGTGTACATTGACGACATGCTGGTTAAATCGTTGAAAGCCGAGCAACATCTCGACCACTTACAATAGGCATTTCAAGTACTGGAACGCTACAACATGAAGCTAAATCCGTCCAAGTGTTCATTCGGTGTCGCGTCCGGGAAATTTTTGGGCTACCTGGTCACAAAAAGAGGAATAGAGGTGGATCCAGACCAAGTGCGAGCAATAGAAAATATAGGACAACCGAAAGTAAAAAGGGATATCCAGAAATTGACGGGCCGCCTAGCAGCTTTGAACAGGTTCATACCTGCCTCATCCGAAAAGTGTCGCCCTTTCTTTTGCCTTCTCCAAAAAGGGGTCCCTTTCGAATGGGATCAGTCATGCCAAGAAGCACTGAAGTCTATCAAGGACCAACTGTCGACAAACGCGGTCCTATCCAA
Source organism: Cardiospermum halicacabum (assembly GCA_031304145.1). Lineage (NCBI taxonomy): Eukaryota > Viridiplantae > Streptophyta > Magnoliopsida > Sapindales > Sapindaceae > Cardiospermum > Cardiospermum halicacabum. The sequence goes on along the minus strand of CM062393.1, from coordinate 7,741,009 downwards.
AGCGCTCGACGGAGAGAAGCTGTTACTGTACCTGTTAGTATCTGAAACAGCAGTCAGCGCAGTCCTTGCCCGGGTCGAAGGAACAAAACACGCACCAGTGTATTATATAAGCAAAGGGCTGCTCCCTGCCGAAGAAAGGTACATGCCGATGGAGAAACTGGTCCTAGCCCTCGTGACCGCCGCCAGAAAACTCAGACCATACTTCCAGTCACACCCCATCGTGGTCGTAATAGAACATCCCGTCAGGGCAGTCCTTCACAGACCCGAGCTCTTTGGAAGAATGGTAAAGTGGGCTGTCGAGCTAAGCGAGCACGATATCACTTTCCGGCATAGATCGGCCATCAAAGCCCAAGTATTGGCAGACTTCTTAGCTGACTTCACGCCTGCGGCGGCCGAAAAGAAGGCAGACGAAGTTCACAGCATAGCGGGAAAACAGTTGCCGCTGTGGAAATTATTCGTGGACGGAGCCACCAGCCAAAGGGGCAGCAGCCTAGGAATGGTCATCGTAACACCCGAAGGCGACATATTAGAAAGAGAAATCAAGTGCCAATGGTGGACCAACAACAATGAAGCCGAGTATGAGGCGCTAATACTTGGCCTGCAATCAACAATCGAAATAGGGGCAAAAAACAAAGTTGCGCACAGCGATAGCCAACTAGTCACGAACCAAGTAAATGGCCACTATCAAGCAAAAGACGCCAAGATGATCGCCTACCTAAAAATCGTGGACCAACTGCGTGCCAGCCTCGAACACTTCGCCATCCAACAAGTACCCCGAGACCGCAATCTCAGGGTGGATTTATTGGCCAACCTTGGTGCCACAACCGAAGAAAGTCAAGCGCGAAATATACCAATCACGATACTTCACCAATCCGTGCTTTGTGAGGAACCTGCGCCCAAAATAATCACCATCGAAGAAAGCGACTGGAGAACGCCAATTAGGCGTTACATGTAGGACTACAAATTGCCAACCGACAAGCAACTGGCCCGCAAGATCAAAGTGAACGCCGCCCGCTATACATTGATTGGCCTACCAGGCGACCCAGACCGCGTCCTGTACTGGAGATCCCTCGACGGGCCACTGCTGAGGTGCGTAAGCGGGCCCGAAATTACCTATCTACTCAGCGAACTGCACCAACGCAGCGCTGGAGGACACTGTGGCCCAAGATCCCTGGCGTTAGCGGCCCACAGAGCCGGGTACTACTGGCCAACCATAAGGGCCGACGTCCACAATTTCGTACTCAAATATCCAGAATGCCAGAAGCACGCAAATGTCACTCACCTGCCCGCAGAGGAGCTGCATCCCTACGCCCCGAGTTGGCCCTTTGCCCGATGGGGGATGGACATTTTCGGAAAACTACCAAGGACGGCCAACGGATACGAATACATAGTAATCGCAACAGATTACTTCACCAAATGGGTAGAGGCCGTACCCCTGTCCAACATTCGCGATCGCGAGATGATGGCCTTCGTTTGGCAAAACATCATTTGCCGGTTCGGCGTGCCAAGAGAAATAGTGGTGGATAATGGTCCGCAATTTAGCTCCAAAAACTTCAAGAATTTCTACCAGAAGTGGAACATCAAGCTGCACTTCTCAACTCCGCGATACCCGCAATCCAACGGCCAAGCCGAGTCAACCAATAAAACGCTGGTTGGCATGTTAAAGAAAAAGGTTGGAAGGATAAAAACCACTTGGGATGAAAGACTCTTCGAAGTACTCTGGGCCTACTGTTCCACAGTCAAAAGAGCCACCGGTGACACCCCTTTCGCTTTGGTGTATGAGACCGATGTAGTACTACCAACCGAAGTACAAATCAACACAACGAGATCAATGATCGATCAAAAGTGGAATGAAGAGTTGTTATCGCCAAACAGAGACACGATTGAAGAAAGGCGAGAGGCCGCTCTGGTTCGCGTTGAATCATACCAACGAGGCCTAGCACGATCTCACGCCAGAAAAACCCGTGTCCGCAAATTCAAACCAGGAGATAAGGTACTAAGGAAAGTCTTCCAAAACACTAAGATACTGGGGGATGGAAAACTAACGCCAAATTGGGAAGGGCCTTACACCATAGTGGAAGCATTCGACCGCGGTGCGTACCTTCTGGCTGATAGCATGGGTCAGAGGATACCAAATCCGTGGAATGCGGCCCACTTGAAGTTGTTTACCCAATAAGGTATGACGTTATGTTTTCGCATTTTACACTCTTCGTTCACAATCGCATTCATATATCCCGCATCTGCTGCATATTATAATAGCAAACGTCAGACACTTCTGTCTAATACTATCGGACATCTCTGTCGAAACTCGGGCCATACAGCGATTCCATTAACAGCCTCTTTAGGCGATGGAAGAAGCAGGCACAGACCCACATTTCTGGTACGTAATCGCAACGACCACTTAAAACTGCCAACGCCCGAATCCGTTGGAACTGACGTACTTAATCATCATTTTTTCTGGATCGTCATAATTCAAGAAGGCCCAATACTAACCGCTTTGAGCGGCCACAAAACTTCGGGCTACAGAACCATCACGCGTTCTACCTTATTTTTACTTTCATTTTCTATTTTCCAAACATACACATCTGTATATCAAGCACTCCATATTTTTACAAGTACGATAATTCGATCATTTCAATATTCACTAAGATAATTCACAGTACGCAGGCAAGAAAATATTCGATATGCAAGTCTGGTAGTTTGGTTTGCAAAAAATCACAAGTCTATAAGCTTGTACAACCTTTCGACCAAACTCGAAAACAAAGTAAGCAGTTTTAGATCGGCTACTGAAGTGGCCGTTGAAAAAAAAAACTTAAATAGCCTAACACAAACGGCCGATACTACAGACAAGCAAATTACGGGCCGCTACCGTCGTCATCCACGCCGTTCTGGTTCGACGGTCCCTCCATATCATTTTGTTCGCCACCATCATCACCATCCTCGTCTTCAGCCTCGTCCTCGCAAGTAATGAAGGCCTCCTAAGCATCATAGGCTGTTTGAAGGTCCTACTCAGAGCCGCCATGCTATTCAAATTCCTTGAACAGATCGTGCTTGGTCTTCAAGTGAGCGGCCGTTTTTATAACTTTGAGGTCCTCTTCAAGTGTGCGAACGCGGTCCTCCAAACCAGCCTTTTCGGCCAGTAGGTTATTGTATCTAACATTAAGGTCCGCAATAGTCGCATCTTGCATTCCCATTTTAGCGGCCACTGCCTTCAGTCGGTCCTGGCTTTGCTCCAGTTTGGACCACGTGGTCATGAGCTCGCCATTGGTTATTTCATGCTATTTACGCACCCAACGCAACTTGTGGCCGGTCTCATATGCGACGAATGCCGCCTGCGGGAAGCAAAGAATGTTAAAAAAAAGAAAGAGAGGGAGAAAATGAAGGAAATGATTAAAGCAAATACCTGTTGTGCTCGAGAGGCCGCAAACTCGACCAATCTAACGTCGCCCCAGTTGGAAATAGCTTGGCGATCAGGTTCCAAATGGTTTCCCATCAGCAGTTGGAGGCCGGACTCGGGATGGTCAATCATGAAAATAGATTCAATGGATCGAGACAGATTATCCAATGGAGGCCTTTTCGGTCGTTTCGGGGTTTCCACTGACGGAGGATTGACGTTGGCTTCGGGTGTCCTCTCTTTTTCGGTCGCTGCCTTCTTTTTTGACTTAGTTTTCTTTCCTTTATTTTTTCGGTCCCTCATTGTCTCTTCTAAGTCATTGAATGAGATATCTTGTGCTCTTCTTCTTGCGGCCTCCATCGATTCGCCTACAACCATACGCTCCAAGGGCGTAACGGGGTCAAGGAATTGATGTTTAAATAATTGCTCGGTGGACACTCTTGCGAGAGCCCACCCAAATACGGACTTAGGTAGAGGGTAGGACCTACCTTCGATACGGGATTTTACACCTGACCAGAGAAAAGAAGGGTATAGTTTGGAGGGGTCAGAGAGTTTCTTCCACTGCCTGTCTTTCTCTTCGGCCGCTAGCAATCGCGTTGTTCTACGACGGACGCGGTCGAAATCTCTTTTTCTGCTAAGGTCGGTTAGATCTGTAAAAAAATATATATATATAGATATTGTCAGCCTCGAACACCCAGAAGATATCATTATGCAAGAAGAGAAACAAAAAACTACCAATGAGCCGCCATTGGGGAGCCAGTGGGGTGCTACCGGCCGCAATATTTCCCCTTACAAGGAAATAAGACAACTTCCAGACCTTGTCGTCCCTTGAGGGCAGGTTAATGATGGGAGCATTCGGTTTCGACCGCGCACAAATACTGTAACGGCCTCTGTCTCGATCATGATTTTGTATGTAATAACTCTGTAAGAAATCGTCGATTAACAGGGGCTGTAGACCCTGCGCTAAACCCAACATATCAAGGGCTAGCATTATTTTCCAGCCATTGGGGCATAACTGGCTGGGGGCGATTCCGTAATGGTCCAATACTGTCTTCGCCATCCCTTTGATTGGGAACCTGACCCCACTCATCAACGGGTCTAGATAAAAGAAGTGCCATCCTGGTACCAACCAACCTGGATGCTCATGATCGGCCGGTAAAGCCAACTCTACGTCATCCGCAATGTCGTACTTTATCTTGATCAAACGCAAAGATGCTTCTGTTAGATTCTTCCTCGTTTGAGGGCAAAGGCTTGTACAAGGCCTAATGCTTCTATCTATATCACGAAGTGGTTGTTGCGGATTCTCTAAGTCTACTACCGGAATGCCCTGACCATACGGTCGCGAAATCACCATCGTTTCCGCCATTCCAAAGGGCAGTCTCGTATGGGGTTCCGAGCTTGCTAAAGTCACACCTTCGGTCGAATCTCTTACGTTGTCTGAACCTGATGTACTCGGGCCGGAAGATGATGAAACTGTCCTAACGCTGCGACCGCTAGGACTGTGTTCCCAACTTGGTTGTATAGGCAATCCTAATATGGCCTTGTTCGACCGCATCACGCCTTTGCTAGATTGTGCTTGGTTTGGGTCCTCCATTTAGCTCCTGAACCCAAAAAAATTGTTGTTAGTAAAGTTAATAGGTGTAGCAATGGCGCGATCGATGTACTTCTTTTTAATCGATCCACAATGCGATCGAACGATGGATTGCGGCCGCAAACATTTGGTATATCGTGGGTTCTGCCCTAAAGTTAGTAATTAATCTATTACTGACTAATTTCGGCTGCAGTAGAATCATTTAAGATTATATGATTCACTTAGGTGCGGCCGAAGAGTTTTTTTTTTTACTTAAGAGTGACATGTAGAGTAAACAACAAATATGTAACTATTCTAATTACCAACAGATCGAATAAAGGGAAAGAAAGGTTTTTTTTTTAAAACCTACCAACGTTCTTAAAGAAGAAGAACAACAAAGGGGGAGTTGCAGGTCTCGCCAGAATGTGACTCAAATGAACCTGAAAACAGACGAAAAAGCTCAACAACTTGAAGCGGTTTAGAATCTAACATTAATAATGGCAACTTACTTGGTCTTCACCGCCGATTCGTGCTTGGAAAGATTTTCTGGTGGAGAGAGAAAGCGAAGTGTGAGAGGATTTCAAAATGAGAATGGGTTCTGAGAATCAAAAGGTCTTTTTAAGGGGAAGGCACGATTTCCAAAAAGTTAACCATGGTTAGGTTAAGTATGACGTCACTCAGTTTTCCCTCCAAAACAAAAAGAAAATCCTAAGAATATTTGCATATTTCGGCCTATTTGTTTTTCGGCCGAAATTTCAACAACTCCTAATTTTATTAGTCACTAACAAATTTAGGAGTGGGGGGAGTTACTGATGGGGCCCACAAAACCCTGAAGATTTTGGCCGCACAATTAGAAGAATACCCCAAGAATGTCCTTCTTATTGCGGCCGAAATCCTTTTACTCATGGGCTTGAAAGTTTGGGCTCGTGGAGGCCCCTTATATTTGAAACCCTTCTTACTCGTGGGCTTGAAAGTTTGGGCTCGTGGAGACCCCTTATATTTTCGGCCGTCGTAAAGATAGAAGGACTCCAAATTAAAGAAAAACATTGATTTGGAGCGGCTGAAAATATAAGCCTCTTTTCGGCCGCTCAAGCGATTAGTCTTAGGAGATGTTCTAGAAGAAGTTGGTTGGAGCGTAGATTTTATCTCCGCGTATCTCGGAACTCCAGCTAAGAATCGGTTAGGATTTCCTAGAGCGTGAAGGAAACCTATATAAGCAATGAGAGGCACCCAAAAACGGTTACACAATTTTTCACAAAACAACTAACAGACGAAGATTGAGATATCAGAGCCGTCATCTTGAAGGGATACGAGGTCTCACCTTATTTCGGCTCCAATAATTATTATTATTTTTAATTCATATGTTGAATATATTCTTCAAATTTAAATATTTGATGTGGATAAATACACATCAGTATAAATTAAATTAGATATAATTCAACTATAAAATAAAATTATTATAAGAATATTAAAAAAATATATGATTCAATTAAAAAATATATGATTTATTTTAAATGTTTGTTAATAAAAATAACAAATTAATGAAAAAAATAGATTAAAGGTTTTTAAAATAAAAATAAAAATTGAAACGAAAAAAAATTGATAGAAAAGAAAACACTAATTAGTTATTGCATCAGAATATTAAAAATTATATATATATATATATGCAATTTTTATAGTTGGATTTGTTAATAGTTAATTGCATGAGAAGGATGGAAAGTGGTAAATGTTTTTTCCAGCATATCATGGTCAGTTTTTGTTTCCCCATACATTTTCAATTTATTCACAATCATGTACATGGCGGAGTTATACTCGCTCACACCTTTGAAATCTTGGAATCTTAAATTGGCCCACTCATCACGTGCTTCAGGCAACATGATTTCCTTTTGGCGATCATATCTAGATTTCAAAGCTTGCCAAAGATCTTCAGGATCTTTTATATTCATATACTGATTTTTGAGATCCTTAACCAGATGTGTTTTGATTATATACATGACTTTACATTTTTCAACCTCAGTTGTTTCCACCTCCTTATTGAGGGTCTTAAATAACTCTTTGACTTTTAATATTAACTCGCTATCATCACACCATTTCATATAATTTCTTTCAGAAACTTTCAGCTCATCGAATTTCAGATTTTTTATTTTCTGCAAAATAAGAACACATTCTTTAGATTTCCAGAATTCCAGAATTCAATTTCAAAAATTCAATTATTCAGCTCGGGTGAATAATATTATCATTTCAAACTTTCCAGATCCACCATTTATTCAACTCAGGTGAATAATGGTATTTTTCCAAAAATTTCCAAACCCATCATAATTTCCAAAATTTCCCAGAATACACAGAAGAAAGAAAACATCATCATCAGACACTTTCTGATCTGGAAGATCCAGTAAAGCGGCAACCAGAGAGCATAATCGTGCTAATAACGTGTTGTAAAAATAAAAAGAGAAGTAGGGTAGAAGAAAACAGTTTAATATTAACTGGAAATAAATTCGGATCAGAAATTAACTTGGTAATCTTAAAAATCTTGGATCTTAAATATTAACAAACAATTAAGCTACTTGTTGACATCAGAGTACAAGAGCAACAGAAAAGAAAATGAAACAAATGCAGAGAAAGAAGCAAAATTGTGTTGTTGATATCAGTATTGAACATATATATATACACAACATTTATATGCCAGGTGTCCAACAAATGCATGAAATGTACATGCACACATACACCTGTACAAAATGGTGGAATCCACCTAACCATCATATAATTTCACAACAATTATGTTGAATTAGTATTATAGTCATTCTATTTATTATTTAAGAGTTAAATAATTTAAAAAAAACTCGTAACAAATACAATAAACAAAGTTTTTTTTTTTTTAAAGTTTTTTTTGACCTAATCGGGATAACCATTTAATTGATTGGGTTATTCTTAAGAATCTGAATTTTAAAAAATATTTTGCTTTGAGTTTTTGATTTTGAAAAGTTTCCCAAAACCATTTTAAAATCAAAATAACTAGTGATTTTGATGTGTGGAGTGGTTTTGGTGTGGGTAGGTGGGTTTGAATAATTATGTTGATTTTATAATTTTTAAATTTTTTATATAATAATTTCAATTTTTTATTTAATCACTATATTATAAATAACTAAATACAAAAAGAATATTATTTAATTAAATATGATTATTTAATAATTAGAGTAATTAAATAATGTGAAAATTCTAAGAAATGGGCTTTTTAAAATTTAAAATACAATTATAGGACTGTTTTGAAAAACATACAAAAACAGGCTTTTAAAAGTTTAGTTTTCACTCCATAGGCCAAGTTTTTCAAAATACCCCTGAAACTTTACAATTCACAGATGCTGTGAATTATGCTCACAGTCTGTGAATTACGCTCACAGCTGTGATTGGCCTATGGAGTGAAAATCAAAGTTTAGTTTTGCAAACTTTTCAAAAGTGGCCTATAATTGTATAGTAAACTTTTCATGGCCTAGAAATCCAATGGACTCTTAAATAATTAAATTATATAATTTTGTGTTATAATACAGCAAAATTTTTTGTATGACATTCCATATATTAATTTTTTGTGATGTATCTAGGATACTCTTTAATTTTATTTAATAAATCCCGTTATACAAATTAGAGGTGAGCGGGACCGGAACTGAATTACGGGTTCCTTATTTTTAGGAATCGGTACTAGTACCGTTAGTACTTAGAACTAGTACCGGTTCCAGTGCGATTCCGGTTTGGTTTTATTACCGGTTCCGGTTCCAATGGTACCAGTTATTCAGGTACGGTTCTGGTACCGAATCTTGTATCGGTTCTGGAAAAATAATAAAACTTTTCACAATTAATCCAATTATTAAAAAACTCCTTTGAAATTACCATTTGTCAAATTTATATTTATAAAATAATCATTCCAAAACCAATATAATTAAACAAACCTATACATATGAGAAAGTTACTAATATTCTCAATTACCATAATCAATTTGTTAAATTTGTTCTCAAATTGCATACCAACAAACTCCAAAAGCTTCACTAATAAACTTAAATTTGATGTCTAGACAGAAAAATAAGTTTGAAAGCTCCATAAACTTACAAATAAATTGTACATAATTTTAAATAATAATAATAATAGAAAAAAGTTTTTAAATGTTTTGCACGCTTGAGTCTAAACCGCATAGCCCTCCATATTCTACATTTCATTATTTTTAAAAAAAATAATTAGTTAACATACACTTAGTAGTTTAACATAATTTAGTTGTAATATAAAAAATAATTAAAAATTAAATTAATATACGAGGTAGATTGTTCAAGTGAACACATCTAGCACTCCACTTCAGCTCTTGGAACAATATTCTTCAAAATTTCAGGATCATTTTTAATTTCTAAATATATTTGAAATAGCAATATATATATATATATAAAAGTATTGAAACAATTCGATGGTGTAGAAATAAAAAAAAGATTATAAATATGATTTTTTTAAAATTATTTATATAAAACTTACAAATGTGATATACAATTTGAAAATAAAAAAAAAAAATTGTGAGAAAAGAGAACGAAATATTTTTTTTTACTTAGAAAGAAATTGGCCCAAAACAACTATATATATATATATATATATTAGAAAAATAGGTTTCAGTACCAATTTCGGTTCCGATTCGGTTCCAATCAAAGATCCGAAACCGGTACTAAAAATATAATTTTCGGTACCGGTTCTGATACGGTTCCAAATAACCAGTTCTTTTTTAGTACCAGTACCTTTCCGGTCTGGTTCTCGATTTTGGAGTGGTTCCTGAAGGAACAATGTACAACCCTAATACAAATAAGTTCGTCCCAAACTTTTTCTATTTTGTAAAGTATTGGTGTATGTTTGGCATTAGATTTTTAATTAGCTGTTAGATTAACATTTCAATTAGTTGTAACGATTAGCTATTGAATTAGCTTTTAAATTAATTGTTAGGTTAGCTGTTATACTAAGTGTTTGGTATGATTGTTAGCTTTTAATGTTAGCTGTTAAAATGTAAAATTACTAAAAGGGCATTATATATAAAAAGTACAACTTATTTGAAAAAAAAAAGATAACTTTAATAAAATTCTAACAATAGTGATTGATTATAACTAAAAAGTATTATAATTTATAATATGACAATTATTGTTCAAAAATTCATATCTTGAAGGAAGTACACAGAAAAAAGTAATTTACTTCCTAATCCGTAATAATCTACCAATATGATCTCGAGTTTGATCCATTTTTCTTGATTTTCCATATTCTGTTGAATAATCTCGAATATCTAGAATTTCTTCATATGGTATATAATATGGATTTTGCTCAAGTACATCGAAAACAACATCATTTGACAATGCAAACTTATAAAATTGTGTAAGGCAAAACATGCTTGACAATGCAAACTTGTGTTCCAATACTATAATTTGACACAATTTGTAGTATTTTTCATCTTTTTTCAATACTCCAAAATATCTTTTAATGCAATTTCAAAACGAAGAGTGTGCACGATTAAAATTTTCTTTAGCATTTTGAGAAGCTATGTTCTCAAATTCAGACTGGTGATACCTTATTTTAGGATATGGCACAAGGTACCCTTGTTTATTGGGATATCTTTTATCCACCAAAAAATATTTACCTGATATCATTAAAAAATATTTAATCATACTTTATCAAAAATTATAATTCAAAAAATAAAATAAAATAAAGTATAGTAATACCTTTGGAGGATGTGGAAAATCATAATCGTTTGCATAAAGGAAAACACGAGTATCGTGTGCCAATCCATCCCAACCTGCCAACACGAATATAAAGCATATATTAAAATCGGAAACAACCATTACATTTTAGGTACGCATACGTTTTCTTCCTCTCCATGGGATTTGCTTTACCTGTGGAACTTGAACAACAATATGTGTCCCATTAATGCAACCAATGCAGTCCTATAATGTCATTAAGATTGAATAAAAATAAAGTAAATTATCACATAATTGGAAAAAATATAGTATTTAAAAGTTTTTTTTCCTTACCTTAAAATATGGCATGTATCTATCATCCTTAGCAATTTGTGGAAAAAATTTTTAAATTGTGGATCACCTGGTCTTATAAAATCTCTTACAAGGTCCATAATTGTATCTAAGACTTCATGAAAACATCTAATTATGGTTTCATTGGATCGTTGAAAGCGTTCTTGACAATCTTTGTTTGAAGCTCCTAAACTAAAGGTATATAGAAATATCCCAACCTTCTCTATTGCAGTCATAGCATTACTGTACTTCAACCCAAATTTGAACAACAATTTTTCACACATCGAAAAAATATCTGTTGATCCATCTTGAAGGCATTAATGCAACGAATATGATGACCATGTAATACCTCATTCATCCACTTGTATCCTGTTTGTTTTGAGGTCATACATGGTTCCTTAAATATATATGTGTAATAGTATGCAGCTGCTACTCCTATTGCAACATCAACAAGTTTCCAATATTTTAGTTCTTGTTCATATTCCTCATTTGCATCCATCATAACCTAAATAATATATGCATGTATTAAAATTTGAACAAAGCAATACCATAATTACTTATCAAATATTAAGAATTAGGATATATAAAAACTAAGTAAAGAATAAAAGCATAATATTTTTATACGATCACTTATTTAATGGTATGAGTAGGGTTCTTAGAGGTCCCTTAACACTTCCGGATAGTTAAATTGTTTAGTTTTTGTCTCTAGCTGGGTTTTTTTTTTTAAAATTTAAAACCCTGAGAGTTAGATATGTGATTTTGATATAATTGTGTTTATTGTTGATTTGTGTTGCTATTGATGGCACTAATAGGCAATTAAGGTGTTAGATAGCACTAAATTAAGGAGACTAGCTAGTTATCTTCAGAGGAGAGATTAGTACGTTCATTTTGCGCTTAATATACTTGAAAGTTGATTGTTAACTATTTGAATGCATTACAATGAATTAATAATGTTTAAATACATGATAATGAATGACTATGCTGAGTAAAGTGATGGCAGTGTCATGTAGACATTTATTTAAGTAAAATAGAAATGGACATATGTATGTGTATGTGATGTATTTGATGATTGGTGTTTGTTGCTATGTGCATTTGGTGGCCATGGAGACATTTGATTATCAAATGATAGAGTTTTGATGTGAATATCTTGAATGGATTCATTTGCATCTTTAATTTCTTGGCTAGGGAGATTATATGATGATTATGATATATGGTACATGTTTTCCCTTGTGGCTTATGTCCATAAATTAATAATTTGGGTGCCATTATCTAAATGATGTCAATGGTACTACATAAGCTTTAGTAAATGGAAAACAGGCGAGAAATCTTGTTTAATCACTTTAAAGGAACGCCATTGTCCTTAACTAGATTTTGACACAAGAAAATGTGAAACTTAACTTAAAGTGCTGCTTATTTGAATTAGAGCAACGGTCTTCCCTAGATATGATGGTCCTCCCTAGACGTGACGGTATTAACCCGATCCTTTTGGATCCCCTATTTGGTCTTCGGACCCCCTGTACATGTTTGTGATTGATCTTCGGATCCCATGGGGTTTTGAACCATTTATGTCTTGTTTTCTTATAATAGTTAAGTTTAAAGACAATAAACTAAAAATTGGAGATTGAGTGCTTTGTTTGCTTGAAGTGCTATATTGATGCTTAATGGTTGGTAAATGATTAGTTGATGTAGATGAAATTCACTTTAGAAACTTAGATGATAAATAAACGGAATAAAGAAACCAAGTGGATCAATTGAAAAGTGGAAATTTTGTTATCAATGTTTTGTTTTCAGGCCTCGGTGTCCTAGTTGGCGGTCTGGCATGGGTGCCAGGGCATGGACAAAAGTGCTAATTCACTACAGTATTACTTTTCGCGATCTGACAAAATGACCAGAGTGTAGACCAAGGCACCAAGTGAGTTTCGGTACCACTTTTGGCGGCTTGGCAAGTGGCAGGTGGCCTAATCACATAGACCAGGGTGTGCACAAGAGAGGTTTTGGTACTAATTTTCGCGGCCTCGCAAAGTTATTAGGACACGTGCCAGGGTGCCAAGTAATTTTCAGTACCACTTTTGGCGGCCTAGCAAGTGTCAATTGGTCTGGTCACATTAAGCAGAGCACATGCTCGGGAGGTTTCGGTACCATTTTTTGCGGTCTGGCCGATGACCTAGCAAAATGACTAGGGCACGTGCTAGGGTGCCAAGTAAGTTTCGGTACCACTTTTGACCACCTGGCAAGTGGCAGGCGGCCTAGTCATATAGAGTAGAGCACGTGCTAAGAGAGGTTTTGGTACTACTTTTCACGGTCTGAAAAAGTGACCAGGGTGCGAACCAATGCTCCAAGTGAGCTTTGGTACAACTTTTAGCAGCATGGCAGATGGCAGACGACTTAGTCACGTAGACCAATACGCTAACTAAGTCGCCGTGGGTCTCCGTACTAAATTCCATGACCTGGTTAGCAACATGGTCAAGGAGACCAAGGCACCTAGAAGGATACGGTACCCACTTTGGTAGCCTAGTCAGGAAATTGGCAGTTATGTCAAGGTGACCAGGGCGCAAGTGGCCTACTTTGTCTTCCGATTTTCATTTTGTGAACATCTTCGGATGTTGTCAGTTATATGATGATGTAAGAGACATTAGGTTGCATTTGTGTGCTCACTTTAACTAACGAAAGAATCATTCTTGTATGTGTTTTTTTGAGTATGAGTATGTTAACTAGGCATCGATAGCCTAACCTTGTTCTTTCTCCATTTGTCTTGTTTGTTTCTTTTCGATATGAATATGTGTTCAGGTGGATTGAGCAAGCATTAGAAGTTCGGGTTAGAACCCCCACTTGAAGCATGCATCTCATGGCATCAATTTCACTTCCACTTAGTTTTTATACATTTTTTTATATATATAGTTGACTCAATTATTCTTTTGTCAACTTGTCCGCTTAGCCTAGTGACGAGTTGACCACTAAACTCGGTATTGTGATGTCATCCAAGTTTGGTGTTGTTAAATGATTTTTTTTTTTTTTTTTTTTTTTTTTGCGAACGTTACCAAATGTTATCAAGGAAATATTTATTCAAAAAATATTTCTATTGCACCTTGATTTGTAAATACTTCTATGAATGAATATGAGATATATGCATGTGTATATATGTATGAGTTGATGTGGCGTTCCAGTCTCCACGCTTCGGATCCTCCAAGGTGGGGGGTTGGATTTTATGAAAACCATCTCTACAATACTCAAAATTGTAATAGCTGGTAAAACTTACATTTTAATAGTAATAAAAGAAGAACTTTCAATTATTTGTTGGAAAGTGTTGTGCAGATATGATTAGGGATTGATGAGGAGCAAATTGGTTGAAGTCAGGGTTCCAACAAAATTGGAGGATTTTCTTTTTTCAATTGGGGAGGATCATTTTAAAATTTGGTGGTGACCATTATAAAATTAGATGGGTCAATTTGTGAGTATTATATTTGAATTCAAAATTTTAAAATGAAGGGCATACGTGATATTTCTCACCATTGAAAAGGATTAAATATATTTTAAATTTAGTTTTTAATATAGAAGGATAAATGTGTTAAATTGGTTTATCGTGTGAAAAATATTTATAAAATGTTTACTTGTGTGGAAAATTTGATGGTAATTTTAAAATATATAGATTTTTATTTTAAACCTAATCATGCAAATGACTCTAGAAAAAATAATAGGAAAATACACAAATGATTTGTCGCCTAGGAATAAAAAAATTAAAATAAAATAAAATAAAAATACATGTAAAAATAATGAATGTAAGGAGAGTTAATTAAGGGAGAAAACCAATTAAATTGTATAAAATAAGAGATTTTTTTTTCAAGGCCACAAAAAGTTTAAATATAAATTTATAAGCCTAATTTAAAAAGTTTGTAAAAACAAATTTTTAAAAATTTTGAATTTCACTTCATAAGTCGTTTACAAGACTGTGAGCGTAATTCCCAGACTTTGAGCATAATTCACAGATTCCCAGACTTTGAGCATAATTCACAGATCTGTGAACATCGCGATTTCAGAGGCATTTTGCAAAATTAGATTTATGGTTTTTTTTTTTTTTTATTTAAAGAAACTAGATCTATAAAGTGAAACAAAACTTTAAAAATTTATTTTTGTAAATTTTTATTATAAAATAAGAAATTTTTTTTTTGAAGCATTTCTATGATGATGTGATTTGGATTGATTAATCAGTGGAAAGAGGTTTGATTAAATTAAAATACATGAAGTAATTGGCGTAAGAAGATATAAATTGATTAACAGGTGGAAATAGTTTTGATTTGGTTAAAATAATTGGTGAAAGAGTTTTGATTTAGTTAAAATTTGAAGTAATTGATATAAGAAGGTACCATTTGATTAAATGGTAGAAAGAGTTTTAATTTATTTAAGATGATGCGTTTGGTTTTCTAAGGGTTTAGTTGGTTGAGAAATTGTTTATTGTAACAAATAAATTTGATTTATGTTGTTTTTGTTATTAAGATAAGGTTAATTAGGTAATTTTGATATTATTTAAAATAATTTAAAATTCTATTATATTAAAATTAATAAAATTAAATTAAAGGATATTTAAAGTAATTATTTAAATATATTAATAATATTTTAATAATATTCATATTTGGTTGCAGTAATTCCCATATAAGAAATAGCAATCATATTTATTTATTGGTATGAGAGTATAGGTTTGCCGTTGAAAATCAAATAGTTGGTTTGCATTTGTGCACAGTTAAGATGAATTATTTTTCTACAAAATTAAATAGTGAAGTTTCAAATACAGAAGATAAAATGTATCTATATACCTGAAAGTTAAAATGAAATTACAAACCATCTTTTAAATTTAGAAAAGAAAAAGAGAGAAAAGGGAACAACTTAGTTAGGCTTTTGATAGTATGCTCCGTCTCAAAATTGAGATTGTTTTGAGTGAACACTAACTTTAAAATTTGTCAATCTTTTCAGTCCACTGTAACTCAAATAAATTCTAATAATAGATAAAAATAAAACTACCAATAAATTTAGAGTTAAATTAATAGATAAAAATAAAATAAGAATAACTTTATTGTGTTGATTCATCTGTGTTTTTGGCTTGAAATAACACAAGTATAACTATTTGAATTGTATATACATTGTTCTCTGAGAGTTGAGTAATAGTTGAATCTAATTTTAAGATGATGGGAAGCATTAGTGTCGTTAAGAAAA
The DNA here is from genome assembly GCA_031304145.1 of Cardiospermum halicacabum. NCBI lineage: Eukaryota > Viridiplantae > Streptophyta > Magnoliopsida > Sapindales > Sapindaceae > Cardiospermum > Cardiospermum halicacabum. The sequence continues at coordinate 7,724,805 of CM062393.1, read as the reverse complement.
CTGCAATAAATATATATATATATATATATATATATATATATATATATAACTTATGCATTCAACTTTCATTTAATTTTAAAGAACGAGATGTGATATCTCAAAACATGAAAATTTTACATAATATAAAATCAAATAAAATCATGAAAGATTAGGAAAATTAGCTCTTAGGTAGGACTGTTATTACAATAAAATAATATATTTTTTATAATTCTTTTTTATTTAATTTTTTTAAGTACCAGCTAAACTGCTAAATCAATGTACTCACTTATGATGGTCTGTATAACGATTTTCTTCCTCACATCTATCTCTCCATGCAATCTATACAGTATCTCATACCAGCCAAACACCTGGTAGAAGACTTTGTCATTGTGCTGAACAACCAACAAAATTCACTCAGTTTAAATCAAAAGTTAAAAGTATCAATAAAACTCATAAAGAAAAGTAAAGACACATACCAAAATGGGAGAGACTTTTCCATTCTTTTCTTTCTAGCACCTTCCATTCCATTGAAACAAAGTCTAAAACTGAAATATTATCCTTACCAAATAAACCATATAAGTGTAAGAAAATTAAAAAGCAGAAAGATAAGATGAGATGAGAAAGAGATTATACCAAGTAGTTGAATAGAGAGTCATTTTCTCTCTCCACCATGAAAACCAATTTTTTTTTCTCACCAACACTGCCAGATGAAACTGTTAGTTTCATTTGGTTTTGATATATAACATGGGGTATTAGTGTGAACCACGATGGTACGGGTTAGTAGCGTAGAACCGGTGATATTTATATGTGAAATAAAGTGACTTAAATAAAAAGTTAGACTATTTAAAAGTAAGGTACGTTGATGGTTGAAAATAGGAAGTTGTTGGATGATATTTATCACCGCAATAATATTTATGGTTGAGAAGAAAGTAGTTCTATCACATTTATATCAAAGGTCTACCATATTCTACATTTATATTTATTAGTTTCCATAATTTTTTTTATATATAACATGCGTATTAGTATGAACCACGATGATATAGTAGAAAAATATGGAATCGGTCAGTATTTTATAACGTTTAGAAAAACATATGATTGGGTCAATACTGCAAACCTGTAAAATTTTTACGTTAAAGAGTCTTAAATAAAGAGTTGACTATTTAGAGATAAAAGTACATTAATAATTAAAAAGGAAGCAGTTGGATAATAGTTATTACGGTAATAATATTTATAGTTGAGAAGCAGGTAGTTCTATCATATTTATATCAAAAATTTATTATACTCTACATTTATATTATAATTATATATATATATATATATATATATAATTCATAAAAATCATTATATGTTAGACTGGTAAAATTTCCTCTAACTAATTTTTTTTTAAAAAATGACGGTAATATGGCTATATTGTTTCAATAATAATCTTTAATTTTAATAATATATAACTCATGCGTGAGTGGAGAACTTTTGTTTTCAATTGCATTGAATTTATATTATTTTTTCAAAATCCAATCAACTTAATTTTAATTTTCAATTGAAACCAAGCTTGCTTTTTTTTTTTTTTTTTCTTTACAATTAAACTATTAGCAATTGATTATATATATTAAAAATTGATAAACTGGTTTAAATCTTTTTTTTCTTTTTTCTTTTTTTTTTTTTTTCTCGCACAACGGCATAAAGGAAGTTCAAATCTGACAAATGCTCATATTACGTTAGAATGTGGTCGTCCATGGAATTTCGGCTAAATTTTATTAAGATAAACAACAAGCAATTAATTCATAATTACACATTTTGTGTTTATTAGTTGAGTCCAGAGAAATATTGATCATATAGCTTGGTTTTGCTCCCTGACTTCTACAGGAATATAAATGCATTAGGTGACTTCTAGAAGATTCTGGATGGATTATCCTGGGGTTTGCATGTTATCATTTATTCAGTCATGCTTCATCTTTCACTTTGTTATTCCTTGAAATTAAATTTCAAATTTAATTTTTTAATTTCTAACTATGTATTTTGGCTGCTGTTTAATTTTATTTAATAAATCTCAAGTTTGTCCCATGGTTTTTTCAATTTTATAAAGTATTAGTTTAAAGCTATAACAATAATTCTTTGATATATAAAAAGTAGCAACTATTTCTTTGAATTAGTTTGATGGTTCATTTAAATTGAGTTCGAAATTTTCAAACTAAATTAGTTTTGAAATTGCAATCAATTGTAATTCAATTTAACAATAATTTTTTTTAAAAAAAAAATTAAAATAAAATTAACTATATATAGTGAAATAATTAACTTTAATTTTATAATTTCTTTTTTATAATATTAATATATAAATATTAAGTTAATTATATTTTTCTAAACACATTTAGGTGTAGCTTAAAGTGGATTTTTTAGGTGATTCCTTCTATTTTTAACTGCACATATAAAATTCTAGTCACCAAATTTCTTTAAAATCAGTATAAACTTAATAAGAATTAAATCATTTAGATTTTTTTTTTCAAATTATTCTTTTATAATAAAAATTAATATTAACAACAACAATAATAATAATAATAATAATAATAATAATAATAATTTTACTGAAAATAATGAGAAAAAAATATGAAATCAAGGAAAAAAAGTAAAAGTGTTGTAAAAATAAAAATAGAGTCGGGATAGAAAAGAAGAAAACAATTCAATATTAACTGAAAAATAAATTGGGATTAGAAAGTAACCTGTTAATCTTGATATGCTTCTTGAAATATTCAACTAAACAAGTACAGAAAAGAAGAAGAAAATGTAGAAGAGAAGCAATCAAAACAATCACCAAAATCTGTATTCTTATTCATAATGTTTGCACATATATATAGTACATATAGGCTTGCACATGTCAGTGTGCATGTATATATTTACTTGCATGCACTACAAGTGGAGATCAACCTCAATGTTCACAACACTCCCACTTGGATTCCACCTATTGATTGTCTCGTTAAAACCTTACCAGAAAAACCTAACAGGGGATAAAAACTGGACGAAGGAAAAAGAGTACAGTTGGTGAATCCAATATTACAAAATTCTCCCCCGTTTACAACATCCATAAACCTAATTTTCTAATCTGGAGAACTTTCGCATTCCCATCTCGTAAACGAGCTTCTTGAACGTTCATGTCAGTAATGATTTCATTAATAGATCGGCAAGATTATTGGAAGACCGAATTTGCTTCACGTCGATTTGACCAGTATTCTGAAGCTCGTGGTATAGAAGAATTTTGGGGAAATATGTTTAGTTCGATCTCCTTTGATGTAACCTCCTCGAACTTAGGCGATGCATGCAACATTATCTTAAAAAATTACAGTTGGCCCATTCATAGTTTCGGAGATACCATAAGAATTCTGGATATGTTGGATCATTGATCTCAACCAAATACACTCTCGACTGGTTTCGTGTAATGCCAGTATTTCAGCATGATTCGAGGATGTGGGTACTAAAGTTTGTTTCGTAGATCTCCAGGAGATCGCAGTACCATTATACGTGAAAATATAGCCAGTTTGAGAACGTCATTTATGCGGATCCGAAAGGTATCCAGCATCGGCATAACCAGTCAAACCTAGAAATTTATCATAATTTGTATAAAATAATCCCAAATCTTTCATACCCTTCAGGTAACACAAAATATGTTTGATTCCATTCCAATGACGACAAGTTGGTGTAGATCTATATCTTGCTAATAAATTTACAGCAAACGAGATATCTGGCATCGTACATTGTGCTAAATATAATAGTGCACCTATTGCATTCAGATATGGTACTTCAGGACCAAGTAATTGTTCATCATCGTTCTTCGGTCAGAATGGATCCTTTTTGGGATCAAGTGTTCTTACAACCATAGGAGTACTTAATGGATGGGCATTATCCATATTGAATCTTTTCAGAAGCTTTTCAATGTATGCTGATTGATAAACCAATATACCATTTGATTTATGTTCAATTTTCAGACTAAGACAATATTTTATTTTTCCCAAATCTTTCATCTCAAACTCCTTTTTCAAATACTCAGCAGTTTGTTTGATCTCCTCAGGAGTCCCAATGATATTCATATCATCCATATAAACTGCTATAATGGCAAAACCAAACCCTGATCTCTTAATGAAGATACATGGACATATTGTATTATTTTGGAATCCTTCTTTTATTAAATACTCGTTCACGCGGTTATACCACATTCTCCCAGATTGTTTCAATCCATACATGGATTTGTGTAACTTTATGGAATACAAGTTTCGAGATCCCAATCGATATAATTCAGGTAGTTTCAATCCTTCTAGGAGTTTCATGTAAATATCAGAATCAAGTGATCCATATATATATCCAGTGACTACATCCATAAGACACATTTCTAATTTTTCAGAAATGGTAAGACTGATCTGAAATTTGAAAGTAATAGTATCTATTACAGGGAGTATGTCTCATCATAATCAATTCCAGGTCTTTGGGAGAAACCTTGAGCAACCAAACATGCTTTGTATCTCACAATTTCATTTCTTTCATTTCGTTTGCGAACGAATACCCATTTGTAACCAACTAGTTTAACATCTTTTGGTGTTTTCATTATGGGTCCAAAAACTTTCGTTTATTCAGAGAGTTTAACTCTGCCTGGATTGTTTCTTCCCATTTTTTCCAATCATGTCTATTCCTGCATTCTTCCATACTACGTGACTCATGATCATCATACAAAATATCTACTGCCATAGTGTAGGAAAATAGATCATCAATTTTCATTTCATTTCTATTCCATAATTCGTGATTGAAATTCACAGAAATTTCTTCATTTTTCGATTTTGATATTTCTTTATCATTCTCTCCTTCAGGGAGATTATTTTCAGAGATCTCCACAACTTCTAGGATTTCATTGGATGTGGTTTTAGGATCTAGATCATTTTTTTTTCTTAGGACTATATCTTTTGAACTAGGGGGTCTACCATGCTTCTGGCGAGGGATAAGAGTTTCATTTACTATTGTCTTTTGAGATTGTCCTTCTGAAACATTTACCTTTGCTGGTACATTAGCAGCTTCTATATAAGACTTGGTTATTTTCGAAGTATCATTAAATGCATCAGGCATTTGATTAGCTATCATTTGTAAATGTGGGATCCTTTGAACTTCTAGCTCACATTGTGGAGTACGTGGATCCATATGCGCCAATGTGGGAACTTTCCATGCTAATTCCAGTTTCTCTTTAAGAGAAATCTTTTCTTTTCCAAGTGACGAAAAATTATTTTCATCAAATTGACAGTCAGCGAATCTAGCTGTAAACAAATCTCCTATCAATGGTTCCAAATATCTAATAATTAATGGAGAATCAAAACCCACATATATTCCTAAACGTCTTTGGGGTCCCATTTTTGTTCTCTGGGTCGGAGTAATGGGTACATATACAACACACCCAAATGTTCTCAAATGCGAGACGTTAGGAGGATGCCCAAATACTAACTGTAAGGGGGAATATTGGTTATAAGCTGTTGGGCGAATACGAATCAATGCAGCAGCATACAATATAGCATGTCCCAAACAGTTACTAGTAATTTCGAGCACATTAATATAGTTCGCACAATTATCTGATGGCGTTAATCAATGATTCAGCTAATCCATTTTCGGTATGAACATGCGGCACTAGATGTTCAACATCAATCCCAGATACTTGACAGTAATCATCAAATGCTTTCGATGTAAATTCCCCAGCATTATCAAGTCTTATACTTTTAATAAGGTAATCTGAAAAATGAGCTCGTAATCGAGTAATCTGTGCTAGCAGCTTAGCAAAAGCAACATTACGAGTAGATAACAAGCATACATGGGACTAGGGGTGGGCAAAATCGGGTTGGGTTTGGTTAGGTTGAAAAACGTCCAACCCAAGATAGGTTGGGTTGATAATTTATCAACCCAACCCAACCCAATCAAAATTCCAACCCAACCCAATCCAACCCAAGACGAATTGGATTGATCCTTCAACCCAATGCGGGTTAGAACATTCTTATAAAAGATGAATTTATGGTCCTGCCAGAAGATAGTGATTTGAGTAGCAAATTCAATCATTATTGATGTGTAATGTATATTTCATTATATAATTTACCGATGATACAATTAGTTTCATCACTATGATCATGGTTTAGTATTCATATTTTCTGTTGTAGTAAATATCCACAATTCATGTTGATGATATATGCCAAGTACTCAAGGCTAGTATTCATACGCCATCTTCCAGTTTACTCTAACCCCCTGTTTCTTTTCAACTGATTGCAAGCTCAAGTTTTCAAATATAAAGACATTTTGTTTTTTTAGAGAAAAAATAAACATTAAAATTTGTATTCAAATATCCACACAAATTCAACGAGTAATGTCTACCAGTAAATAAAAACTAGTACAATTTTACAGTCCAAAATGAGAAACAACTCGCTTTTAGTCCAAAATGAGAAATGACTCTACAGATCCAGCTTTTGTTTTCCCCGTATGTAGCATATCTTTGCTTGAACAAAAAGCTGTAAATAATAAAAGAGAGAGAGAGAGTAAAATATAAAAGAATAAAAGAATTAACTCAATTGCATAATATAAAAAGTTAAAGTTTGTGATGAAGGACTATGAAATAGACAGCTTCTGTTCCTACATCAAGTTAGAGCATTCTGATTTAAAAAATATTCATTCTTCTGATATTACTGCACATTCATTGCTCATAAAATTAAAATTAGCCTATGCATGCAGTATCATTTAATCAATGGGTCAAATTAATTGTGAAACCATTTAACTAATCACAAAGGCGAATAATCTACAACTAGTAAGTATATACTATCAATTATGTAATGAACACTATTTCATTTACTCTACTCCCAGATCTGTTGCAATATTGAAACACCACAGTACACCCCTGGACTAGAAATCCATAATGGTCAATCAACAAGCTGAATAATATGTAAGAATAATGAAAATTTACATAACAATAAAAATTGTACCTTAATAGTTTGTATATTTGAATCAATCAACTATGATCGGTGAACTTACTCCAAATTCTATATTAGGAAAATAAATTAGTATAAAATTAGTAATAAAGAATTCAAATAAAATGTAACAAACTAAGAAAAAGAATAACTATTTTACCTTTTTCAAACTCTTCATAAAAATCCATCTCATCCATGGTTGGTGTAAGATCCAAACAAATGCTAGAACCTCTCAACCAATTTTGAAGGCAAACTAACACCTCTACCATTTTCGGAGTCAAACTACTCTTAAATGGATCAAGAATTCGACCATCGGTGCTAAATGCCGATTCGGATGCAACCGTAGATACCAGAATGACAAGTATATCTCTTGCTACACGAGATAAAGTCTTGTATTTTGAGGATTTTTCCTTCCACCAACTCATAATATCGAAGTCCTCATCTTCCAAGTTTTCATCCAATATCAAATATTTTTCAACTTCATTCTTTATATCGGCATAACTAGATTTTGATTTCAAACTCTTAAGCTTTTGTAGCCTTGCCACACGAGAATTTAAACCTTCATTTGTTTTTCCAACATTCTCCTCACATGATAAAGCCTGCGAACTAGACTCATTTTGTCCACTTGAAATATTTTCCTCACTTTTATAGAATTCATAAATCCTAATCAAAATTTCTTTGATCTTACAGGTAAGCTCAAATGACTTCCTCTCATCAAAGATATCAACAAAACAAAGTTTCACATAATCTAACTTGTACCTTAGATCAAGAACAAGTGCAACCACCAACAACTTATTCACATCTTCCATTCTTCCCCAATATTTTTGAAACTTTTCTTTCATTCTTACTACCATGTCACACAATAATGCATCATCACTTCTAGATAATTTAGTCAATTCATTTTCAATGTCCCACAACTCATGAAAGAACAAATTAGAAGTGATCGATGTAGATGCACTAAACTTCAAAGTAGTTTGATAGAAGACATGTAAAAATTTTACAAAAACTCTTGCATTACTCCAATCTTTCTCATTTGGTGGCCCTAATCGTTTTTTTCCTCTATCATCTTCAAAGAAATACAAACTATAATGTCCATCCTCCTCAACTAATCAATTAAATGCTTTTTCAAATTTCAAAGCACTTGATAACATCAAGTAAGTGGAATTCCATCTAGTTTGCATATCAATTGACACAAGACTCTTACATTCAATTATTTCTTCCTCAATACAATATTTGAACTTTTGAAGTCTCGAAGGAGAAGATCTAATATATTGTACTGCATTACGAATGCATACTATTGAATCATTTATATTCTTCAAACCTTTAGACACAATCAAATTAATTACATGAGCAGAACATCTAACATGCAAGTATTCTCCACCTAACACCATATCCCCATTACCGCCATTTTTCATTTTTTTCTTAAGGTAATCTAATGCCACTTTATTAGCAGAAGAATTATCTACTGTGATAGTAAAAACCTTTTCAATACCCCAATCAAACAAACATGACTCTATCACTTTTCCTATTGTTTCTCCTTTATGGTCAGGAACCATACCAAAACTCAAAATCCGTTTATGCAATTTCCATTCGTCATCAATGAAACGAGCAGTGACCACCATATAATTGTAGTTTTGAATAGAAGTCCATGTGTCAGTGGTTAAGCAAACTCTAGGTTTTTTCTCCATAAAATACTTTTTCAATTTACACTTCTCACTAAGTAAAGTTGGTAAACATCCCTAGTAATTGTTCTTCTAGATGGAGGAGTAAACCTACTATTCAAAACTTTACAAAAATACTTAAATCTTCTTTCTCTACAAATGAAAATGGCAATTCATCAATAATTATCATTCTAGTGCAAGCTTTTCTACATTATTCTTTGTCAAAGCTTATAGCCCTAAGTTTTGAAGATCCCAATGATAAAGTTTTTTTTTTTTGTCTCTTATCACCTCCTAACTTCATAGAGTTATATTTCATACACACTTCCAAATGATTCCACAATGTTTTAGTACCACAACTCTTAGTACTACAAGCATAATCTTTATTGCAAAAATTACACTTACATCTTGTTTCATCGCCGTACTTGGTAAAACACTTCCAAACATCTTATTTTAATTGGCCTTTTTTCACTTTTTCCATTTCATCATCATTAGCTCCTTTTTCCTTCTACAAAATAAATTAGTGGATGTATAAGAAAACATCTCTTTAAATGGTTAATATGTAAAATAAGAAAATAAAAAAATTAAAAAGTTCTTAATTTAAATTACCTCATCAATAGATAATATAGTTTTCCTCTTATTATCCATTGAATGGTCTTGCTCTTGCTCTTATTAAGCCCAACCAGCAAAATTTATCTGTCATAAATAAATATGTTATAACCAGTAAAACTAAAATAAGCACAGTAACAGTGCACAGAAAATACCCAATCTAGATAAATTTTTCCGATCTGCAAAACAAATATTAAAGACAGAGAAAGAAATGTAGAAACATTCATGTCCTTTCATCCGTCCAAAGATTAAAAACTTTTTTAACAAAGCTAATTTATCTAAGCTACTTACAAACAAAAGCTAATTGAAAGCTTTCATCTTTCAAATAAAAAAAAATCTACCTAAAGCATCCACAACAACTCATTACAAAAAATATTCACTTGTTATTGGTCCTCCCAGAAAAATCCAATTAAGAAAAAACCTAATTTTAACTAACCTAAAAGCAACAACAGCAAACCTACATAGAACACAATATGTATGCCCGATCCACACCATGATCAAAAATCAAGATCACAACACTCAAAAACACAAATTTATCTTTAGACTACACATAACCCAAACCAACCAAATAAACAATAATTATAATATGGAGCAAACCAAAATCACATTATTTATATCCTGCAAAAATACTTACAATTAGTTTAAATCGGAATCCTTGGATTGTGATTGGAAACCTTCCCTCAAGTGAGATTTAGGCGCGTCTTCGTGAAAATAAATGAGTGATAATAGATCTTCGGAAGATGAGGTGTAAGAGACAGCGGAGTAGAGGTGAGTAATAGGAAGAAGAAGAGTAAGAACCACTTAAACGGCGGTGGGAGAAGAGCTCAGATGAGAGGAAAAATATTGATGAATTTTGACGATAAAGAATAAACACAACAATTGATTTAGGTTTTGTTATTTTATTTATTTAGATTTTTTTTTAAATTACTCTCGGGTCGGGTTGCACGGGTTCGCACAAAGCAACCCGACTCAACCCGATGACACTGTCGGGTTAGGAGAGATGAACCCATCTCGGGTTAAATTGAAATTTGAACCCGACCCAACCCGATTTTTTTGGGTTGGGTCAGGTCGGGGTTGGGTGGGTCGGGTCGGGTTGGCCACCCCTATATGGGACCATCTTGCGGATGCATCTATCAAAACCATAAAGTAACGAAAGGGTTCACTAGGTGGATGAATAGGTCCACAAATATCTCATTGAATTCTTTGTAAAAATGATAGAGATTCAAAACTTACTTTTGTAAACGATGGTTTCGTTATCAATTTCCCTTGGGAACATGGGATACACAGGTCTTTATCATTCAGTAGGATTTTATAATTTCTCAGTGGATGCCCTTCTGAATTCGCTATTATTCTTCGCATCATTGTGGATCCCGGATGCCCAAACCGATCATGCCTTAGTTGGAATATTTTAGGATCAGAGACTTCTGGTTCTCGATAGCATGGATTTCAATATGCCTGATGGTTGTATAATATAATCCAGATGATGAAATAGACAACTTTTCAATCACAAGCTTCTGGCCTGATTTGTTCGAAATGATACACAAATATTCAACACCCTTTTCATCAATTGTTTCAATATGATATCCATTCATTCTTATATCTTTGAAACTGAGCAAATTTCTTCTGGATTAGTGAGAGTATAACGCATTTTCGATTTCCAATTCAGTGCTATTTGGTAACACAATTGAAGCTCTTCCGAAGTCTTCGATCAGATCTACTAGACCTAATATGGTATTCACTTTCACTTGAATTGGAATCAATTCTAGAAAATATTTTGTATCTCTCAAAATCATATGGGTTGTAGCGCTATCGGCTAAACATATATCTCCAAGTATAGTTAATTCTTGATTCGAACCCATAACCTTTAATAAAATGAAACATAACATTAATTGAATGGAAATGTAATATTCATAACTATTTACAAACATTTACAATCAAAACCAAAATTACATTCCACTCTATTTTCAATCCAAACAAGAAAATACATTCACTTGTAATTAACAGTTCCATCACCAATTCGGTGATCTATCTTCCCATCAGGATATTCAAAGAAATCAGCAATTTGCAGATTTGATATGTCGACAAGACCAGTATCACCATCGCAAAAAACATCAGCCATATTCGCTTAATTATTCTTTTCCTTTTCTTGTTCACACCTCAGCTTCTGATAAGTTTCAACTACATGTTTGGGAGCGCGACAAGTCCTCAAATAACAAGTGGGGGAACCACATCTATAACAAGGACCACGATTGAACTTTGGTGGTTCCAGAACTTCTTTCCCTTTGCTGGAACTAACCTTATTATTATTCCACTTCTGGGGAGTATTTGAATTATAATATAAATGTCCATAATCTCTATTATGACCACGTCCCTGACCATTTCCAGATCCTCGACCACCTCGGCCATTACCACGTCCATTTCCATAATCATTCCAATGCTCAGAATTACGGCCACGACCACGGCCACAGTAACCACGACCACGACCATGACTTGGATTTTTATTATAATGTTCATTTACTTTTGGGAATGCTTGGGTGCCAACAGGGTGTCTTTCACTATTTTTCAAGAACAACTGGTTGTGTTTTTCAGCAATATGCAAATATCTAATCAAATCATCATATTTTTGGAATTTCATTTCTCGATATTGCTATTGTAAAATTGTTTGGGAAGGATAGAACGTGGTAAATGTCTTATTTAACATTTCATGGTCAGATTTTGTTCCCCCACACATTTTCAGCTTGTTCACAATCAAATATATGGCTGAGTTGTATTCACTCACCCTTTTAAAGTCTTGAAATCTCAAATTTGCCCATTCATCTCGTGCTTCAGGCAGGATGATCTCATTTTGGCGATTGTATTTAGAAATAAATGCTTGCCACAGATCTGCAGGATCAGTGACAGTCATATACTGATTTTGTAAATCATCATTCAGATGGGTTCGGATTATAATCAAAACTTTATTCTTTTGCTGCTCAGTTGTTTCATTTTTCTTATCCAGAGTTTCATACAGATTCTTGGATTTCAACCTTATCCCACAATCACTCAACCATCTCATATATTTCTCTCCAGAAACCAATAATAGCTCAAATTTGTATCGATTCATTTTCCGAAAAACAAGAACATTTTCCTTAAATTTCCAGATATCCAGAATTCAATTATTCAACTTCAAGTGAACAATTGTAATTTTCCAATTTTCAGATCTTACTATTTCTCGTAACCAGAATCACAATTACCAAACACTTTCTGATTAGGAAGATCCATCTAAGTGGCAATCAGAGAGCATACTCGTGCTGATAATGTGTTGTAAAAATAAAAATAGAGTTGAGTAGAAGAAAAAAAGACAATTCAATATTAATTGAAAAATAAATTGGGATCAAAAAGTAATTGATAATCTTGATATATTTCTTGAAATATTCAACTAAACTAAACAAGTACATAAAATAAAAAAAAAGTAAATGCATAAGAGAAGCAATCAAAACAATCACCGAAATCTCTATTCTTATTAATAATGTTTATATATATATATATATATATATATATATATATATATATATATATATATATATATAAAAACGTGTCAGTGTGCATGTGTATACACTACAGGTGGAGATCCACCTCAATGTTCCTAGCAAAAAGGCAAAACTCAAGTGAGCAACTACTTTCACATTTTTTGATGTTGATATGCAGAAAGACACATGATTGAAGTTTATTATATATCAAATGAAAAATTAATTAATTACAAATATGACAATATGTTTTGTGATAAAAAAAAAAAAAAATCAAATAGTTAGACTCTCTATTTATATTATCGGTATGTAATCGTGGGTGTGTTTGAAGCTAAGTTCTAACTTTTAAAAATACGTTTCAATTTAAAATATAATTTAAAAGTTAGTTTTGGAAAATAAGTAATATTTAATTTTATTTTTTAAAATAAGATAACAATATTTGAGTGATTTTTTCTAAATTATTAAAATAGATATATATTAAAACTTTAATTTGAATTTATTATATAACTCTTATTTTTTTTAACTTTTCAATGGTCAGAAGTTTACTATTTATTTTTTATATCTCATTTTTTAAAATTTGTTACTTTTACTTTTTTTTCCTTAATAATTGTTATTTTTATAATTTATTTAGATAATTTTCATTGATTATATAAGTTTATTACTTATTTCTTTGTATCTGTTTTATAAAAGTTTAATTTTTTTAATGGGTTATTTCCTTCTTTAAATGATGCAGATCGGTTAGCCTTAAATGATGTGAAAGACTTGGATCGGATAAATATTAGAAGAAAAATTTAATTATTTTAGGATTTAAGATTTATTTTCCTTATTCGATTTTTTTTATTTTCTTTTTAGGTTAGTTTTAAAATATTAGGGAATTTCCTTCTTAAAATGTTTTCTATTTGATCTAGGTTGTAACCCCTATATAAGGTGCTTCCTTTCATCAATTAAGGGTCTTTCAACTTTTGAATATCTTATTTCTCTGAAATAGAATTTCCCTTGGATCAGGGATTATCTTCCCTTGGATTAGGGAGTTTCATCGTCCTGGTCAAACGAAATTGGTCACTTAACACTCTTGACTGAGTATAATCAGTCTATCAAAACTCGTGATTGAGTATAATCAGTCTTTATCTTTATTTTTTGCTTCCATTCTGCACTTGTTGGTATCAGACCAGTATTTTTCCATGGGGGATAACCAAGATGCAATAGCAAAGATAGAGATTTTTTGAGCACATTGTCGAGTTGAAGATACTGTTTGTAGGATGATTATATGTAACGCCCAAACCTTAGCCACGGCGGAGCTGCAAACGGTGACCGGAATGTCACATTATAATCATTCATTCATTAAAATGGATGCGGAAAATAAATATTTATATTATATATAGTCGATTATAAAATAATTTCCTGAACCTGTTTCGAATAGCAATAACAAAATCAATATAATTCATTTGAAATCTAAACCTGTTCGCAATTCAAATAAATCATCCAATCATTGGTTTATAAATCCCAAAATAAACTGTTCCAAAATAAATAGTTTAAAATATCATACACTCAAGAATACCAAAATAAATAGTTTACAATCCTTTTTAAACACTAGTCCCAAAGACAACATATAAGTTCATTTAAAAGTTCAAAAATGCTAGAAAAATTGGCATACTTCAATGGAGATGCTTGAAGACTCTAAGCAGCTCGATCACCTGTTTCACATTTAATGGAGAGACAAGAAAAATGGAAGAAAAATAATGTCAGACTATCAATGTCTGGTAAGTAAGTCACACTTTAACAACCACAAACAAATGCGTCTATTAAATCATATAATCATGAGGCGGCACACAAATGCACCTAGAGCTATCAAACAATAATAAGGGAATACAAACCCGCCCAATTTCAATGGTATTTACATGTTAAATAGGATGTATATCTCATCTTGTCCAATTATATTCGTTGTATACGTTTGACATTATTAAGTGACAATACAAGTTCTCTACATTCATTTAGAAACCCTCAAGACAGTCAATTATACTCTCGGCAACCATCACACAATGACATTCACATTTTGAGTTCCAATTTATTAAGAATGCCAGTAATCTAATTTTGATAATGAAACGGGATCAATTAAGCCGAAGCCACACAATAGGGTCCGAAGACCGAAATCCGTAGCACCGTTTATTCCCCGACGGACAACTATCTTAGGATTCCATTAATTAGGCCTGGAGACCACAATAGGTCCGTAGGCGGTGGTGCTGTCACACCCAATAGGAGTCGTCACTTAGTTCCAATAGTGGTTAGCTAACCCAAAAAGTTCTATATTTTCAATAGGTTAAGATATCTCAGGTACTCCTAATGACATGTCATTCCATCACTATTTCAACCACGACTAGGGCAATCATTTAGTATTTAATTAGGTGAATCAATACATACAAGTCAATTTAACATTTCACACTACAATATGTATCAATCCATTGGCTTTCAATCAATATTTTTCGGGTACTAGTGCCTTATCCTTTTATTTCTAACTCTATCTAACCAAAGCCTAAGTCTAACATGCAATGTACTTTCAGCATTACTATGTCCAACAATAATTACACAAAAGCAGCAATCAATATTTCAATCTAACATCAATACCTATTGTTTTAATTAACAATTCATGTGATTAGGTTGTTTATCCATATTAATGCACAACACAGTAAAACAAACATCAACCATATATAGAGTACAAAACGACGTTGCTAACCTTTCTTTCGTAGATAGCTAAGCTAAGCATCGCCGATACGATCCTCGGCACCGTCCACTTCGCCTAACAACAACAAGAAATTCACTTAGGAAATCAATCGAACACGTGCGTGAATTCTTCTCCTTCAATTTGTGTTATGAATTTTTTTGTTTTGACATTGCAATATCTTATCAGCCGAGTAAATTTATTAGCATCTCTGCTATATTTGGTTTCTAGTTTGATTTAGGGGTTTTTCTCTAATTAATTGCTGTGGTCCGGAATTTGATTTGTGGTGTTTGCATCGAATTGGCAGGTTGATTAACCATTTAAAGTGATGGAAAATGTATAATGGTGTCAGGTTAAAGACCTCGAGAGGGTCAGGGACCAACGGGTATATAAAAACTAATAAGTTCTTTGTGAAGCCTAAAATGAGAGAGCTACGGAGAGTACTGGAGGGTTAAGGTTAGGTCTGGGCACTGTTGGTGTAACCAAGGAGCAATAGGTTCAGCTCAAGCTTACATTTTTTTAATACAAGTTGATTGACCAGGGTTATACTGATGCAGAGCTTGCTGATAAGTTGTAGGAGGTTACGTGGAACTTAGAGGCTACTGCTACTTCTTAAGATGCTGGGGATTTTACTGCCATGGTGGTTTCTGAAACAATGTAATTATCTATTTTCCCTTATATTTAAGGTTTTGAAAATACGGTTTATGATAAATGTTTGTGATCATAGTTTGAAAGGATAGTAGGATTGTCCTTAGTAGGTGTTCGTTATATTTACTATTAATATTATATTTCATAGTAACTATGAATTGGGGTCTTCTAGTTAAATATATCTAGGGTTCTTATTTTCTTATTGAATAAACAATTTTGATTGTGGCTCAGTTATTAGTAGCTTGGTATTTATTTATATGTGTATCTGTATGTCATGGTCAAATATCAGAATTTATTTTTATGCTTATAATTTTTATTCTACCCTATCTTTTAGCTTTATGCTATTTAGTTTTGTGTACCTTGATAGCTTCCTCTATTGTTATGTATATTTCATTGGATAACTACTTATTTCCAGCAATAGATGGTTTGTTTCTCTTTAATAAACTATTGATGATATTGGATTGAATGTTCATGTCATTTGTGTTGTGGCGATTTTAATTTATTTCTCTTTAATATGCTGGTATTCTCCAGCAATGAATGATGAAGATTAAGATATCAACCATGGGAGGAAAGACAGTAAAGTAATAACAGGGGAGACAAGGGATTCGAAGTTATAAGTAAAGTTGTAGCAGAAGAGGCCAATGATAGAGACCATTCTGCTCCTGTTGGTAAACATGAATATGAACTAAATTTGAGATCACGGGAGAGCAATGATAATAGAAGGGTGAATAATGGGATGACAGAGAACAAGCAGGGAGCAAAATTATAGTAAAGATGAACAGGACTGTAAAATGAGGAAACAACAAAGAGATGAAGAAGAGGAAAATAGATATAAAAGGATTGAGAAAGGTGGAGAGGATTATAAACTTGGGAGGCATGACAGAGATGATGTAGAATAGCTAATGTTATATTTGTTAGATATGAAAATTGTTTTTAATACTTGTTATTACTAAGTATAAATATAATATCCCATACCTTACAATGCTTTATATAAATATAGTATTTCATATCTTATAATGACATGGGATGAAAAACTATTGTAATGTCTAATATTATTAGGTATAATATGTATTATTTTATACCTTATACTATAAGATATAAAATAGTTTTCATTCTATCTCTTCTTCATTTATCCGTTCCACCATGTAAGGGATTAAATATTATATTTACCTAAAATACTAGATATAAAAGGTCAAATTTATTGTAGTGTAATAGGCAACTAAGGTGTTGGAGAGCACGAAACCAAGGAGACTAGCTAGTTATCTTCAGATGAGAGGTTAGCACCTTTATTTTACGCTTTATATACTTGAATGTTGATTGTTAACTGTTTGAATGCATTATAATGAGTTAATAATGCTAAGTAAATGATAATGAATGATGATGTTGAGTAAAGTGATGGTAGTGTCATCTAAACATTTATTTAAGTAAAATGGAAATGTTCATATGTATGTGTATTGATGTATTGTGATGATTGGTGTTTGTTGTATGTGCATTTGGTGGTTATAGAGATCTTTAATTATTAAATGATAGACTTTTGATGTGAATGTCTTGAATGGATTCATTTGCATCTTAAATTTCTTGGCTAGGGAGATGATACGATGATTATGATATATGGTATATGTTTTCCCTTGTGGCTTGTGCAAAAATTAATATTTTGGGTGCCATTATCTAAATAATGTCAATGGTACTACATGATTTTTAGTAAATGGAAAGAAGATGATAAATCTTGTTTGATCACTTTGAAGAAATGCCCTTGTCCTTAACTTGATTTAGGTGAATATATTGGCCCGCCATAAGGAAACTAGAAGTATATTTTGACACATGAAAATGTGAAACTTAACTTAAAGTGCTGCTTATTTGAATTAGAGTGACGGTCTTCCCTATACGCAATGGTCCTCCTTGGATGCTATGGTATTAACCCGATCCTTTTGGATCCCTTATTTGGTCTTTGAACCCCCTGTACATGTTTGTGATTGATCTTCGGATCCCATGGGGTTTCGACCCATTTATGTCTTATTTTCCTATAATAGTTAAGTTTAAGGGCAATAAACTAAAAAGAAGAGATTGAGTGCTTTGTTTGCTTGAAGTGTTATGTTGATGTTTAATGGTTAGTAAATGATTAGTTGATGTAGATGAAATTCATTTAGAAATCTTAGACGATAAATAAACGGAATAAAAAAAAACCAAGTGGATCAATTGAAAAGTTGAAATGTGGAAATTTTGATGTCAATTCTGTTTTCAGGCCTGGGTGTTCTGGTCAGTGGTCTGGCATGGGTGTCGGGGACCGGACGAAAATGCCAATTCACTTCGGTACTACTTTTCGCGGTCTAACAAAGTGACCAGAGCATAGACTAAGGCACCAAGTGAGTTTCGGTACCACTTTTGGCGGCATAGCAAGTGGTAGGCGGCTTAGTCACATAGACCAGGGCGTGTGCTAGAGAGGTTTCGGTATTAATTTTTTAGGCCTAGCAAAGTGACTAGGGCACGTGCCAAGGTGCCAAGTGATTTTCAGTACCACTTTTGGCGGCTTGACAACTGGTAGGCGGCCTGATCACATTGAGTAGAGCACGTGCTCGGGAGGTTTCGGTACAACTTTTTTGTGGCATGGCTAGTGGCCTAGCAAAATGACTAAGGCAAGTGGTAGGGTGCCAATTGTGTTTCGGTACCAGTTTTGACAGCCTGGCAAGTTACAGGCGGTCTGGTCACATAAAGCAGGGCACATGCTAGAGAGGTTTCAGTACCACTTTTCGCGGCCTAACAAAATGACTAGGGTGCAAACTAGGGCTCCAAGTGAGTTTCGGTACAACTTTTAGCAGCGTGGCAGGTAGAAGGCGGCCTGGTCACTTAGACCAAGGAGCTAACCAAGGTGCTAGGGGGTCTCGGTACCAAATTTCATGGCCCAGTTAGCAGCATGGTCAAGGAGACCAAGGCACCTAGAAGACTACGGTACCGACTTTGGAAGCTTGTTCAGGAAATTGGCGGCTTGTTCAAGGTGACCAGGGCGCAAGTGGCCTATTTTGTCTTCCAATTTTTATTTTGTGAACATCTTCAGATGTTGTTAGTTATATGATGATGTATGAGACATTAGGTTGCATTTGTTTGCTCACTTTAACTCATGAAAGAATCATTCTAGTATGTGTTTGTTTGAGTGTGAGGATGTTAACTAGGCATCGATAGCCTAACCTTTTCTTTTCTCCATTTGTCTTATTTATTTCTTTTCGATATGAATATGTGTTCAGGTGGATCGAGAAAGCATTAGAAGTTTGGGTTAGAATCCCCACTTGAAGCATGCATCTCATGGCATCAATTTCACTTCCACTTATTTTTCATACAACTTATATATATATTTGATACAATTATTCTTTTGTCAACTTGTCCATTTAGCCTAGTGACGAGTTGAACACTAAACTTAGTATCGTGATGTCACCCAAGTTTGGTGTTGTTGAATGGTTTTGTTCGCAAACGTTACTAAATGTTATCAATCAAAGCTTTATTCAAAAATTATTTCTATTGCACCTTGATTTATTAATACTTCTATGAATGAGTATGAGATATATGTATGTATATATGTATGAGTTGATGTGGCGTCCCGGTCTCAACGTTTCGAATCTTCTAAGGGTGGGGGGTTGAACTTTACAAAAACCATCTCTACAATACTCAAAATTGTAATAACTTGTAAAACGTACATTTTAGTAGTAATAAAAGAACTTTCAATTATTTGTTGGAAAGTGTTATGCAGATATGATTAGGGATTGGTGAAGAGTGAATTGGTTAAAGTTAGGGTTCAACGAAATTGGAGATTTTTCTTTATCCAATTGGGGTAGGACCATTTTAAAATTTCGTGGTGACCATTATTAAATTTGATGGGACAATTTGTGAATATTTTATTGAATTCAAAATTTTAAAATGAATGGTATACGTGACATTTTTCGCCATTGAAAAGGATTAAATATATTTTAAATTTAGTTTTTAAAGTAGAAGGATAAATGTATCAAATTTGTTTATGGTGTGAAAAATATTTATAAAATGTTTACTTGTGTAGAAAATTTAATGTTAATTTTAAAATGTATAGATTTTTATTTAAAACCCAATAATTCAAATGACCCTAGAAAAAATGGTAGGAAAAACATAAATCAGTTATTGCATGAGAATAAAAAAATTAAAATAAAATAAAATAAAATAAAAATACATGTAAAAATAATGAAGGTAAGGAGAGTTAATTAAGGGAGAAATCCAATTAAATAGTATAAAATAAGAGAATGTTTTTTTTTTCAAGGTGACAAAAGGTTTAAGTATAAATTTATAAGCCTAATTCGAAAATTTACAAAAATAAACTTTTAAAAGTTTGGTTTTCACTTAATAGATTTAGTTTTTCAAAAAAATCCATAAGTCTAATTTTGCAAAATATCCTTGAAATCGCGTTGTTCGCTCTGTGAACTATACTCACAATCTGTGAATTACGTTCACACGCAATATCAAATGACGCTGTTAACCTTTTTTCCGTAGACAACTAAGCCAAGCGTCGCCGATACGATTCTCGGCACCGTCTGCTTCGCCTAACAACAACAAGGAATTCACTTAGGAAATCAAACGAACAGGAGGCACGTGAAATACGAAACCTATTGTTTTAATATTGCGTGTAAATGTAATTCACAAACTATGAGCATAATTCATAGAGTGAATAATGCGATTTTAGGGGTATTTTCCGAAATTAGACTTATGGTATTTTTTTTAGAAACTAAATCTATTAAGTGAAAATCAAACTTTTAAAGCTTATTTTTATAAAAATTGTAAAAATAGACTTATAATTTTATTTAAAAATTTTAAAAATTCACTTAAAATTTTTTTTACATAAAATAATTGCACAATTTGGATATATATATATATATACTATTTAACTTTGTAGAAAAATAATTCACCTTAACCATGCACAAATACAGACCAACCAGGCCCGGCTCTGAGGGGTGGCTGGAGGGGCGACCACCGGGGGCCCCACGTGGAGGGGGCCCTCAGAGCCGGAGGTAAGTTAAAATTTTTAAATAAAAAAAAATGTAATTTGGTGTTATTTTTTTTTAAAAAAATTAATCAGTGAAATTGAATTAATTTGATGTGATCGGACTAGTTTTATACTACTGCTATTTTGGTTTGTAGTATCGAATTTGTTTATCTCATGGATCGTCATGTTAATTTATAGTATTGAATACTAGTATTTATGTTTACCTTAATTATGGTCATGTTAAAAATAATAATAACTTGAATGGCCCATTATATCACATTTGCTAGAGGCTTCCAAAAATATAGAGACGGTATTGCGTACATAATTCGGCGGGGGCCTCCAAAAATGTAGAGACGGTACTGAGACAACGTATTTAATTTTCAACTGCAAACTTATACCCTCACCCCAAATACAGAAGATAAAAAAAATCTATATACCTGAAAATTAAAATGAAATTACAAACTCTCTTTTAAATTTATTGAAAGAAAAAGAGATAAAGGGAACAACTTAATTAGGCTTTTGACAGTATGTCCGTCTCAAAATTGAGATTGTTTTAAGTGAACAATAACTTTAAATTTTGTCAATATTTTCAATGTAATGTAACTCAAATAAATTCTGATAATAGATAAAAATAAAATTACAAATAGATTTAGAGTTTGTTTACCTTTAACTCTAGTGTAATTTGAATAAATTATCTCATAATAGATAAAAATAAAATAAGAATAGCTTTACTAGGTTGATTCATCTGTGTTTTCATTTTGAAATAATGTACACACATACAAGTATTTGGATTGTATATACATTATTGTCTGGGAGTGGAATAATAATTGAACCTAATTTTAAGATGATGGCAAGTATTAGAGTTGTTAAGAGAATTGGAATGTATATACAACTAATACACCGGACTTTCATTCAAATTTAAAAAACTAGATGTAATATCTCAAAATATGAAAATTTACATAATATAAAATCAAATAAAAATCATGAAAGATTAGAAAAATTGGTGGAAGAAAATTTTACATAATATAAAATCAAATAAAAACCGTGAATGATTGGAAAAATCAGCTTTTTGATGGAAGAATTGTTCTTACAATGGAATATTATATTTCCAATGTCTTTTTTATATGATACTTTTAAGTATTAGGTAAACTGCTAAATAATTTGCTCACTTATGATAGCCTATATAACGATTTTCTTCCTCACATCTATCTCTCCATGCAATCTATACGGTATCTCATACAAGCCAAACACTTGGTAGAAGACTTTGTCATGTTGCTGAACAACCAACAAAATTCAGTTAGTTTAAATCAAAAGTTAAAAGATATCAATAAAACTCATGAAGCAAAGTAAGGATACATACCAAAAAGAGAGAGACTTTTCCACTCTTTTCTTTCCGGCACCTTCCATTTCATTGAAATTAGATTAAAAACTAAAATATTATCCTTACAAAATAAACCATATAAATGTAAGAAAATTAAACAAATAAAAAAATTTAAGAGCATCAAGATGAGATGGGAAAGTGATTATACCACGTTGTTGAAAAGAGGTTCATTCTTTCTCTCCACCATGAAAACCATTTTCTTTTCTCACCAACACTATCAGATGAAACTGTTAGTTTCATTTGATTTTGATGTATAACATGGGGTATTAGTGTGAACCACAATGGTAAAGTCTAGAAAAATATGTGATTGGATTAGTAGTGCAGAACCCGTGATATTTATACGTGAAATAAAGTGACAAAGTGTTAATTAAAAAATTAGACTATTTAGAAATAAGGCACGTTGATGGTTGAAAAAAGAAAGTTGTTTGATGATATTTATCACAGCAATAATATTTAATAATATTTATGGTTGAGAAGAAAGTAGTTCAATCATATTTATATCAAAGGTCTACAATACTCCGCATTTATATTAACTAGTTTCCATAATTTTTTTGGAAATTTTTTTTTATAAGCCATAAAAAGTTTACTATACAATTATAGGTTACTTTTGTAAAGTTTGCAAAACTAAAGTTTGATTTTATTCCATAGGTCATTCACAGACTGTGAGCGTAATTTACAAACTGTGAGCGTAATTCACAGCATATGTGAATTATAAAAATTCAGGGGTATTTTGGGAAACTTGGTCTATGGAGTAAAAACTAAAATTTTAAAAACCTGTTTTTGTATGTTTTTGAAAACAGGCCTATAATTGTGTTTTGAACTTTAAAAAGCCCATTTGAAAGAATTTTCACATTTTTTTTTATATATAACATGAGTATTAGTATGAACCATGATGGTAACATTTAGAAAAATATGGGATCGGATCAGTACCTTATAACTTTTTGAAAAACATGCGATTGGGTTAATACCGTAAAACCCTATAACATATAGAAAAATATGTGATTTGATCAATACTGGAAAACCCGTATTTTTATGTTAAAGAGTTTTAAATAAAAAGTTGACTATTTAGAGATAAAGCACGTTAATTGTTAGAAAGGAAGCAGTTGAAAATAGTTATTACATTAATAATATTTATAGTTGAGAAGCAGGTAGCTCTATCATATTTATATAAAAAATCTATTATACTCTGTATTTACTAATTAATATATATATATATATATATTAATTCATAAAAATCATTATATGCTAGATTGGTAAAATTTCCCTAATAACTATTTTTAAAAAAACAATGACATCGCTATATTGTTTCAATAATAATTTTTAATTTTAATTTTAATAATATAGATAACTCATGCATGAGTAGAGAAATTTTGCTTTCAATTGCATTGAATTTTTTATTTTTTATTTTTCAAAATCCAATCAACTTAATGTTAATTTTCAATTCAATAAAAACCATGTTTTTTTTTTTTCTTTTCAATTAAACTATGAGTAATTAGTTATATAATATGTTTCAAATTTGAAATTAAATTTTTATATCTATTCAAATTTATTTAAAATTTAAATTTTCACCTTTAATCAATTTTAACTATCTAAATATTTTTCATATTAAATTATTTAAAAAATACCACTCTTAAATTCAATATATATTTATTTAAAATTACATTATATGTATTAAAAATTAGATAAACTAGTTTAAGTCATTCATTTCTACTATTTTTCTTTCTCACAACAGCATAAATTTATTATGTTAGAATGTGGTCGTACATGAAATTTCGGCTAATTTTTATGGGAGATGTTATGTGTACAGAATGTACAGAAAAGACTTTTTAATTTTATTGAGTCCATTGTACCCTTTTCATTCTCTTTTATGTATAGTGTATTCTCTTTCTTACTTTATATCATTAATTATCCTCTCTTTACTTTTTAATATTAATTATTATCATAAATGTGAGAGGTTTTAATTTTTTTTTCACAAGTGCATATTGACATGTTAAATTGTTTGGTTCCGTGAAATTGATTAATATGAAGTGGACACATTGTCATATTTGTTGTATTGCTTTGGTTAGAGATATTAAAGGTTCAAATCAAGTCATAAACGATATATAAAGTGTTGGAAAAAAGGGAATTGAATCAAGATATATGTTTGTTGGCTAAAAGAACTCCTTTCACAAATGGTTACTTGATAGGAGTTGATTGAACTTGGATTATGGTTGTGATAAGAGAGTCTTAGGAGACTCGATAGTACTTGCATTATGTGGTCCCTTGCTAGAGCCTGAGTCTAGGTTTATTGCATGTGATTGGTCATTACTCGAATTGTAATTCTTGTGTACTTTCTATATAGTTGTTTAATTTTAATGTTATACTTGACTCTTAATCATTATAATATGATTGAAGTGATGATGGATGATGAAACAACACTAAAAGCACGTCCTCTAATAATGTGACTTGATTGCTAAAGTTATATGTATGCTAGTTGGGTATAAATGATCCTTAGGAGGTTTAATGGTAAGGCATTATGATCTCCTAAAGTGAAAAATAAAATTCGCAATAAAGAGTAAAGACTAATAATAATAACTAAATCATAATAACGAATTGGAGCCTTAACCGTTCTATAAATAACTATACTTAAGAACTAAGTAACCTTCTTAATTAACATGATTAGACGCGTAACGACTGTAGTAGGTTGTGGAATGAATAAAAAGATGTCATTTACTTATTTTATATAAATAATAGAACGTTTACGATTCAATCGATAATATGCACATAGTTAAACCTTATATCCGTTTTAAATGTAATATTGATAATTGGGTAATTGAAATTGTATTAGATAATTACTTTTTAGATTTAAGAGTAACATAAATGGAATGGCTTAATGTAATAAACTCTTAATTGAGCTTTGATGGATAATGCATATTACAATCATATGTATGGTGCGTATTTTTTTATACTTATGATGAAAGGATATGTTAACATGATGTGATACTGGATGTATTTTTTTATGTTAGGTCAATTGTTAGCGAATGTATTTCGCTTAATTAGTTTGATAGGACATGTATGTCTATGACTTGTTTGAAAATGGGTGGATTTTGAGACATCTACGATAGAATTACATCGTATGCTACATTACACTGTAGAATCTATATGTATGAAAAAGCATTTATGTGTGATTATATGTGGACATGGGTGCAAACTAGACGTTATTCTGACCTTTTATTTTTTTTCTTTTTCTTTTTCCTACATGTGTGAATGCACACTTAGATTTATAGGTTTTATCGAGTAAAGCACGAAGTTTCCCCTATATAGACATAACTTTATAATCGGGATATTTTAATTAGTCATTTATTACTTCAAATATTTATAGCATTCACGTTAAAATTTTCAAAAGTTACAAGTGGGCCCTGAATATTTTAAAGTTTCATTTCATCAATTTTCATAACTTTTATCGCTTTTGCATTGCCAACATATGAATTTTACGTAATAAGCTTTTTAGGTTCCCGATTTTAAGAATGAATATCTATTATGAATACATACAGTAACAAGTAGTATATGTAAGTAAAGGTAATAAGCAAATATATAATATGTCAATATAGCGCCCGACTCCGCATTCCACTTACGGGGTGGGGGTTTACAGTTACAACATATGCTACACAATCAAAAGCATAAGAAATGTGAATCATATTTGAACATATATTAATAAACAAATAAAAAGTGGGTTTACAACCTACGTAGACCAAAAGATCTAGTGTGCTTTCCAAACACATCTTTAGTTATAACTTTAGTAAGTGGGTCTACTATCATATCATGTGTTGATATGTATCTAATGGTTATATTCTTCTTAGCCACTATGTCTCTGACAAAATGGAATTTAATCTCAATATGTTTTGACTTACTGTAATATTTTGCATATTTGGTATAGGCAATCGCCGCCTAACTATCAGAGTATACAGTAATGGGCTCAGGCTCACTATCATCTAAGTTTAAATCTTCTAGAAACCTTTTGAGCCAAATAGCTTCCTACACAGCCACCGAGCAGGCCACAAATTCTGCTTCCATGGTGGACAATGCTATGTAAGTTTGCTTTTTGCTACTTTAGGAAATCGCCCCTTGACTTAAAATGAAAGCATAACTAGAAGTAGACTTTCTCTCATCTAAGTCGCCACCCCAATCTATATCTATATATCCAACAAGGCGACTATTACAACCTTAGTAACACCAACTATAATCAGCGATACCCTTTAGATAAGCTAGAATTATTTTGACTAATATTTAATGTTTCTGTCCAGGATTTGACTGATATCTACTTATCAGTCCAATTACATAATAGATATCTAGCTTAGTGCACATCATTGTATATGTCAGACTCCCGATGGCGTTTGAATAAGGTACTCTTCTATATTCTCCCGCTCTTGTGGAGTATTTGGGCACATTTTAAGACTTAAAGTCTGGTCTTTTAAGATGGGAGTATCTATAGGCTTGCAATTTGTCATATGGAACTTTTCAAGGATCTTATGTATGTATGACTCTTGTGATAAAGCTAGAAGTCTCTGGTTTAGATCTCTTAATATTTTGACTCCTGAAATATAGACAGTCTATCCATATCCTTTATTTCAAAAGTTGTTGATAACTAGTCTTTCGCAGCAAGAAGAAGGGCTTTATTATTATATGCTAGGAGTATGTAGTTAACATATAAGGACAGTCAGATAAAACTATCACTAAACTTCTTTAGATAAACACAATGGTCTTCCTCTGTCATTTGAAATCCATACGACATAATCAATTTGTGAAATTGCAAGTACCATTGTCTGGAGGATTGTTTGAGTCCATAAATGGACCTCAAGAGTTTACAAACTTTTTTCTCTTTGTCTTTGGTTATAAAACTTCCAAGTTGTTCCATATAAATTTCTTCCACCAATCTTCCATTGAGGAAAGCGGTTAACATCGATCCGATGTAATTCTAAGTTTATATGTGCGACTAAGGCTAATATGATGCGTATTGAAGCAAATCTCACCACAGGGAGAACATTTCTTCATAGTCTATACCCAGTTGGGTATAAACTTTTGCTACTAATCTTGCCTTATATCTCTCAATTAAATTATCTGCCTTCTGTTTAACGTGAAGGACCCATTTATTTATGATGACATTTCTACCCGACAGCAAATTAACCAGATCTCTCAATCGAACCATCTTCCTGATTACTTTTCATCAACTCTATTTCCTCTTCCAAAGCCTTTATCCACAAATCTTTGGTCGGTGAATCAAGAGCTTCTTTTACATTCTTTGGATTATCACAATAATAGGAAGCCAACATGAATGCTTCTCTTTTAATCTTAAAATATAGTTAGGGAATACGAATTCTTCTACCCCTTCGGGTCGACGACTCTAGTATTGAACTATTAAAAACCGCATTACTCGCACTCTGATTAATTTGTGAAGTAGGTTCAACAGGCACTTGCCCACTCCCACTAGGAATAACATCCTCCTAAGTGGGGTTTAAGTCCTCTGATTCATTTTGCTCAAAAAAGCTAGACTCTCTCTACATCACCTCTTTGTGAAAATTCATTCTCTAGGAACACGACATCTCGTGACTCAATTTCAGAAATACTTTCATCTGAATTCTCTCTTATCTGTACATATCTTTTTGATTGCTCAGGGTATCATATGAAAATACATTTCTTTCCCCTAACACACAACTTTCCAAATGGACTGGTTAGATCATGTATGTAACAAGCACACCCCTAGGGTCACAAGTAAGATAGATTAGGTTTTCTACCTGTCCATAGTTCATATGGAGTAGAAGTCAAAGATTTAGATGGAA
This sequence comes from Cardiospermum halicacabum, assembly GCA_031304145.1. NCBI lineage: Eukaryota > Viridiplantae > Streptophyta > Magnoliopsida > Sapindales > Sapindaceae > Cardiospermum > Cardiospermum halicacabum. Next base: position 7,696,528 of record CM062393.1, on the reverse strand, counting down.
CCCTATTTAATGCATGAGTAGCTGTAAGAAGAGCATATCCCCTATACGAAATTAGGATTACCTTATGCTATCATTGATCGAACCATTTCCAATGGTGTTTTATTCCTTTTTCCAGCGACTCTATTCTATTAAGGAGTCCTTGGAATCGTTAACTGCCTTACAATACCTTTCTCTTGACATAATGTTTTAAATTGGTCAGATAGATATTCTCGCCCTTAGTCAATGCGCAACACTTTGACAGTCCTATCTTATTGATTCTCCACCATAGCTAAAAGTTTTCCAAAACAGTCTAATACTTCGGACTTATGGGAGATCAGTTAAACCATACTAAAATGAGTGAAATCATCTAAAAGGTAATAAAATATGATGCACCACTTCTATCTTTAATATTCTGGGTCCACATATATCAGAATGAATTAGTTCTAACGAAAAATCAGCCCTAGTAGCCTTTCCAAAAGGTTTTCTATTTACTTTGCCTGCTAGACATTGGTTACAGGTCGATAACTCAATCTTATCATAGAAACCTAAAATTTCCTCTTTTGCCAACCTACTCATCCTATCTTGTCCTATATAATCAAGTCTAGCATTCCGTGTTGATATACTAGTATCGGAAGAGGTAATCAATGAAAAACTATCATTCGAAAACAAATAAGGATTTTCATAACATTTAATATCAAGTACTACAAATCCATCAACTATTTGTCCAAAACCAATATAAATAAAATTGTAAAACAATTTCAACCAGCAGAATCCAAGACTAACTTATACTAATATTACAACAGAACAGGAATAGAGACAAAGTTACGCCTAATTTTTTGAGCGAATAAGACATCATGTAGGAGTAATGTATGGCCACTCTGCATCCTCAGTTTGCAAGTGCCAATTCCTTTAACTTCTACGCGTGAGTTATTTCCCAAATATATCCATCGAGTACCCTGTGGTATCCGAAGGTACTCGACAAACGCTCCTCTATCTTTAGCTACATGGTCTGTGGCGCTGAAGTCTACATTCCACATAGGGTGAGCCTCGGTAAGCAAAATAGAACAGGAAATATTAATATTAATTAGAGCAAAATAGTAAAAGGTTATCTCTTTCTTAGGCTCATGCATTCACGAGCGAAGTGACCTATCTTGTCACAAGTGTAACACCTTACATTGTTTTTACCTCTCTTCTGACCCTTCCCTCTCCCATCATTCTTCCTCAGGTTGCTGGTCCCAAGCTGATTTGGGTTCTTTGGACCCTTTCCTTTCTTCCCGCCCCTTGTTCCCCTCTTGCGCTTAACATTTGTGCCTTTGCACATGCTGAATTCAGCCAAAGAGCTGACCTAAGGATTTTGGCTGCCTCCAGGCGCTCGTCCTCAAGTTCAACATGATGGGAAATGTCATCAAATGTCTTGATGTTATCATTGTGGGTCATGTTGATTTTTATATTTTCCTAGCTATTGGGAAGGAACCTAATAACTGCTTGCACTTGCTGTTCATCTGATAAGACATGACCAACCGACTTTAAATCCCAAATTATATTCATCATCTCTCTTAGATGTTGGCGCATAGAATGATCATTGCGCTTCCGGTAAGTGTCAAACATGATAATCAATCATTGGAGTTTTATGGTCGAAGTCCCACCAAATTAATCCTTCAAGGCCACCCATATGTAGGGCTGGCAATTCGTGTTCACGGATCATATCAGGTTCACCACGAACACGATACATTTAAAATTGACACGACATAAACACGACACGTTAAATAAATGGGTTGCATAATCTTGATACGAACACGATACGATAATAAACAGGTTGACACGATTAACCATTTATTAAACGGGTCAAAATTTGACACGACATGTCAACCTGTTTATGACCCATTTACAGTCCATGTATAAATAATTTATGTATCTGTTCTAATAAAATCTAATAAACAAAATACTAGTATAGAGAATTTATTTTGAAAAGTATATTACATATTCAATTTAATCCATAAGCAAAATACAAGTACACTCTAATAAACATTAGAAGCAAAACACACAACAAATAACTCACGTAAAGAACATCAAGGAAATTAAGATGAAGTGGTTTCAACGATTGGAGTTGTATTGCTTCCATTATCATTTAAATTAACAATGTCTTCTGCGGGATCTTCTAGAGTTAGAACATCACTTCAAATAATAGCTTCAACTATCTCCGATTTGAGAGAGCCTCGATATTGATCAAGAACTCATCCGCCAACACTAAACATTGATTTTGATGCCACTGTGGATATCGGAATGCTCAAAATGTCACGAGCCATCAAGGAAAGTTGAGGATATCGCACTTCATTGATTTTTGAAACCCTAAAACATCCAAGTTCATTGTAGCTTATTTTTATTCATCCAAGTACAATTCTAATTCAGATTTCTTTGAACAATCCACGACTGATTGATCCATAATCATATACTCTTATTTGAAGGTAAATAATTTAAACAAAATCAATGTTAGTATAATAAAACTAAAATATATTCACACAATCAAATAAACTATTAATAACTAAATTTACCTTTAAAAAATCTAGATCATTGGATGATGATGCACCACCAATATGTGAAGATCCCATCTCTCTATTATTACTCGCATTTGAAATAGAAGTTGTAGAGTGTTTGGTGTACTCTTCAAATAAATTGAACAACTTCGAATATCTTCAAACTCAGCTGAGTTATCTCCATAAATTTTCTTAAACACATATGAAATACCACTAAACTTATATTGAGGATCCATAATTGATGCATTACTAAAATTGTACAAAACTCTCCCCAGTACTCATTAAACTTCTCAAACATGCGTCTTGCCATAATATTAATAAACAAATCTCTACTCTCAATGCTTTGCTTCTATAGCACATATAGTTTTAACACCTTGGGGAAATACAAATTTGAGGTTGGATACTTTGTCCCCGAAGAAATACAAGTAACATCATAAAATGACTTTAAAAATATAGCAATTTTTTCAACCTTTTCCTACTCACTCGAAGATGGACAATACTAAAAAACTATTATCTCAAATCTAAAGCACACAAAGCACGCTTATAATAAAGAGCACTATCAAGCATAAGATAAGTTGAGTTCCATCTAGTTGGAACATCTTGTCTTAACCCTTTCTTACAATCAAGGCTAAATTATTTCACACATTCTAAAAATCTTTGTTTCCTCACTTGTGACACTTTAACATACTTCACACTTTCACGAATCTTATAAACCGCCTAATCTATTTCCTTCAAACCCTCTTGAACAATAATATTAATGATATCAGCACAACATCTTATATGCAAAAACTCACCCTCATATAAAAATTTCCCCTTTAAATTCAATTGTTATTTCAAAATCTCAATGAAAGTGTTATTAGAAGAGGCATTATCTAAGGTAAATGAAAATATCTCATTCTCAATACCCTAATCACATAACAATCTATAAATCTTATGAGCTAAGGAAATCCCATCATGTGGTGGCTCCATAAAATAAAAGTTTAACACTCTTTTTTATAAAATCCAATCATTATCAAGAAAATGTGTCGCGAGACATAAATAACCATCAGTATTGATTGATGTCCAGAAATCATATGTCAAACTTCTTCTACCCAAACATTGATCTAATGACTTCTTAATCTTTTCTTTTTCCCTTGCATACATCTTAAAAACATCCGTCTTTGGGATATTCCTAGAAATCAAATTTAAACTAGGATCCAAATATTCCATAATTATTCTAACTCATTCATACTCAACAAACTTAAAAGGTAAATCATGGCATACTAAGGCACAAGATATCATACCTTGAAGTACCTTAGAATCTTTCTTTTTATTCAAGACCATGGAGCCCTCACTTGCATTTAGGATCATTTGACGCACATCGGTATTCCTCATCTTTGGGCATTGACCTTCAATGTGGAATTTCATGTTGCCTGTACCATATGTGCTATCATAAATGTACACCTTGTTGCATAGCTTGCACTTGCTCCTATGCTTTCCATCTTCACCTTTTGGTAGCTAGTCAAACATATTCCACTAGTCCTACTCTTATGATTTGGTGGTAAGACATTTTTCCCCTTTGCCTTGTCTTTTCGTTGTACTTCAACCAGATCATCATTTGCTTCATTAATTTCTTCTTCACTGTCATCAATGTTTTCATCCGTAATCCAATTACCAACAACAATTCCATTTGAATCCATCCCTAAAAAAATATTGAAAAAATCAAAATAATATTAATTAGTAGAAAATAAAACATAATACTATAACATGCATTAGTAAAATAATTTCAAGATATTTAACCAAAGGCATTATTCCCTAAAAATAATACATATATACTAAAAAAAATTAAAATTAAAAGCACAAAAAAAATTTTCAATTTAGTTCACATAGGCGCCAATATTATTAATTTTTTACTAAAGTAACTAATACTTAATACTTTACATATCATAGTTATCCAAATTAAAGATATTTAACCAAATATTTTACTCCCTACCGAGAATATATAAATAATAATAATAAAAAAATTAAAAATAAAAGCAAAAAAATAAATCAATTTAGTTACTAAAATTTTTTTAAAAAAAATGAATAATTATTACATAAGAAAATAAACAATAAATTATAATTGTACCAACTGAATAAATACTAGAAAAATAAGCCGACACTCAAGAAATTATAAATATGTGTACAAAAATTAGATAGTGCTAAAATATTTAGTGGTCATAAAAAAAAGTAGAATTATTATTATAGTTGATTGATGAAACCAAATCGTGCGGACAAAACCAACTCAATGAAGGGAGAGATTAAAAAAAAAAACTTAAGAAATATTGAACATTAACATACATTTCCACAATTTCTATGAATCAACACTGGATAAACCAATATAAACAATATAAATTAGATTATGTACCCACAAAATCAATGCCAACAAAAAAAACAAAAAATAAAAGATAAAAGATTATATGTCCAATCTTTATCAAAGTCAAACAAAAAATGAAACACAACCTTTGTTAATACTCAGTACCAATTATTAACAGCACCTAGATATCCAGATGATTCAATCTCGATTAATAAAAATAAAAGTAAAAATACCATTTTTACCAAAAAAAAATGAAAAACTCATCTCCGAAACTTTGTTTGGACATCTCACACCATTATTACGCACTAATCCTAAACCTACAAAATCCCATATTCAACTATAAAATATTTATTTTTGGATTTTCCTTCCATTATATTTCTACTGTCTCTAATTGATTGCTCTGCTCCTGCTTATGGATCGCGATTTGTATTTTCACTCAAACATAGTCAATTTATCATGAAAAAAAAAAATTGAAGTGATTCCACTCAATTAACTACACACAACCCACAATATCCATTAGTATTTATACACTAAGGGCCCGTTTGTTTTTTCTGCCTTAAGACTGAATGGATCTAAAGTATTAAATTCAGTGATTTAAAAGTATTTATTTTTTTCAAAAAATATCTAAAATTCAGTGAATTTGATTTAAACCATTCAGATACATTTACGCGCTGAAATCTGAATGCAAATCACTTAATTCAATTTTTTAATTGAATTGACGTAAATATACTCGAATATTGTGTCATTTGATTGAATTTGATTTTTCCAATTGTGAATTTTTATATCATTAATGGTAAACGTACGAATTAATTATATATGCTTAGGGAATTCAAATCTATATATATATATAATAATCATTGTTTTTCTCGCCTATTTTTTACTGGACCAATGAATTATTAACAAGTGTCAATTTATGGAATTGACACGTGTATATGAAATATTTAATAAAAAATATATATTTAATAAATTATTAATATTTATTTCACGTTTCGTATATTAATATCGTATCTTTTTTTTTTTATAAAGCTATAAATTTAAAATATTTATTTACCATTTTAAAATAATATAATATTATATTTTTAAATAATTTTATATTATGATACCATTATATAATGAGAAAAAAAATCATTCTACTATTTTGTTCTTATTTTTCGGTATCTCTGCTTCTTTTATATGTCTTCGAGTTTCATGGTAAACATTTTTATTAAGTTTTTTTTTTTTAAATTCTATTATTTTTTTATATTATCTTTTTTCAGACAATTTCATTATTCAAAACATCTCTCGGTAAGTATTTTTATTCATGTTTTTTTTAATGATATGTTTCTGTTATTTTCTTTTACACATTGTGGGCAGTCGATTTTATTATTATTTTCAAAAATCTTTTCAATAAGTTTTTTCTTTCTTTAAGTATGTTTATCCTAGGTTTTTTCCTGTTACAATTCTCTATTTTTTTTCTTCTGCGTTTTTTTTTTTAGTTTTATTCTTTTCAGACATATCTCGGTAAGTATACTATTCAAGTTGTATTTCTATTTAATTTTTTTCTCTAATATTATTGTGATTATTTAAATTTTGTGACATTTTAAATTAATTTAAAATTTTATATTTTCTTTCTGAGTTCTACCACATATGCAACCAATCAAATAGCAAAGTCACCATACCTTCTTTTATTTATTTATTATGTATCTACTTAAAGGGGAAGGTGTGAGTGTGAGTTTTAGCCGCCGATATGTATTTGACAATGATTTATTTTAATTGTATGAATTGATCATGTTATAGTAATTTATTTTTGAATTGATAAAAAAATAAAAAAATAAAAAAATAAAAACCTAAACCCTACAGTTGTTTAGAACTTTACATTAATAAGAATAAATCTAATATTAATTTATACATGGGAAGGCACATTTCTTATTTCTATTTTAGAACTTCACATTAATGAGAATAAATCTAATATTAATTTATACATTGGGAAGGTACATAACTATTTCCATATTTTGAAACTTAATTTATTTCATTAATATTTTAAAATATATAACAATATTCCATATTTATTTTATCTACACATTTCTATAACTAAAAGACGAAATTTATAAATATAATACTTATTGTTTATATATTATAATAATTGAAAATCTTATATATGTATTTTAAAAACTAAAGAAATAAATTGAATAAATTATCCACCATGAATGCTAAATTTATTTTTGGAATTCAATCAATATATTGGAATAATCAAATAAATTGGAATAGTCAAATATGTTGTGATTTTGAATTGAAAAATAAAAAATAAAAAATATTTAGAATATAAAAAAAATCCTAAACCTTATATTTCTTATTTCTATTTTAGAAATTCACATTAATGAGATGAAATTAATATTAACTTATACAATATTATTAAATTATTAACAAATAAGAAAAAAAAAATTATTCAACCAATTCCATTCAAATTTAATGTGTATGATGTTAAATGTTGGTATGTTAAGTTGTAAAATATGAAAAAATGATAATATCATTACAAAAGTAATTTTTACGCTTCTAAAAAAATTTCATCTCATATATAATTTCTCATTTTCCATTTTTAATTCTCAAAGTTTTACTTAACTTTGAACAATATTGATTTTTTTGGAAAAAATTTGATTTACATATAAATGATTTGAATTGATTTCGAAACACATGATTTCTACTTTTAATAAAAATAATAAATATTTAGAATTTAAAAAATAAATATTTATATACTTTCAAGATGATTATTGTATATATTTGTTTATATATCTTATTTCTGTTTCAAAATGTTTCAAAATATTATATTAATTATCGAAAATCAAATATTAATTTATATATGGTAAATGATTCTTTTTATTTACATTTAAGTATTTTCTAGATTTAAGTCCATAATTATAAAAATTTTAATTAGATAAATATTTATATAGATTATAAAAATTTATATTTAATTATTAAAATAAAAAATTAAATTCATTTTGAATGTCAATATTATAAAATTAGTAAAAATTACAATAAAAATAAAGAGAATTTTAAAAAGGATAAAACTGTAAAATAACAAAGTTGTCATTTATTTTAATATGGTTATCATTTAAAAATGAACCAATAAAAAAATCATAATATATTAAACTTGTATTGTAATTACTATAAAAATTGAATGACAATATTGTCAATTGAAAAAAAAAAAACAAACAAAAATTATAAGTAGATAAATTTGGTAGCATTGTTAGCTATGGTTAGATTACATTAACAGTTTGACATAATTAAATACTTTATAACTAACCATTTAATACATGCATATTTTATTTAAAAAAATTATATATGTACTCTTAAGTTAGAAGGAAGTAATGTCACCATTTTTTTTTTCATTTTATGGTAATTTATTTACTGTGTCTTATTTGTTAAAATGAATTATAATATTTCAAGAAAATAAATAAATTTAGAATCATAAAATAAAAAATATTTATTTATAATAGTAGAATTGATATACATATATTTTATTAAATAAATTTATATTTTATTTTTCTACAAATATTTTATTAAATATATTTAATTTTTTATTTTATTAAATAAATAATGTAAAAATATTATCACTTGAGAAACATATTATATATATATATATATATATATATATATATATATAAATTTGAAAGGTATATAACTATTTAAACCTTTCAAATTTTAACTTTTTTATTAATATTTTAAAATATATAAAAGTATTCGTTTTATTTTATTCACACATATTTATCAGTCAGAGATGAGATTCATAAGAATAAAAAATTATTATATTTCAATAATTAACAAATCTTATATATTTATTTTAAAGCTAAATAAATTAATTGAATAAGTATTATCATAGTAAATATTACATTTATTTCAATTTTCAATTAGTTTCATTTTCAATGCAATTAATTGCATTGATGTGATTTCAAATTTTAAAAAATAAAAAAAAATTAGAGTATCCAAAAACTTTAAATATATATATATATAAAACGTCACATTAATTACAAGAAATCTAATATTTTGTGTCCAATCAATTCCATCCAAATTTAATATATATGATTATATTTTTTTTAGTATGTTTAGTTGTGAAAGAGGAATAATGATAATATCATTACAGTAGTAATTTTCATGTTCTTAAAGAAAATATATATGGGCTAAGCTTACTTTTCATCTAAGTATAAATTTTTTTTTTCATTTTTATCCTTATGTAATTTTATATTTCACTATGATCCATCCCAATCATTATTTATATTATTATAATTCGATTTAATTTAAATCGATATTTAAGATTGTTTTGCCGTCAAAATGAATTGATTCACTTATTTCGTGTTATTTTATGGTTTAATTCTAAAAGTTCTTTAACATATTTGAGCAATATTGAAAATTTTGATTTACATATGAATTTATATAAATTGATATGAATTTATATAAATTGATTTCTAAACATGTGATTTCTTTTTTATTTTTTTAAATAAAAATAATAGATGTTTAGAATTTTAAAAAATAAAGATATTTGGGTATATATCTTATTTATATTTTAAAACATCACATTAATTAGTGAGAATCAAATATTATTTTATATGTTCTAAATGATTCTTTTAATTGACATATATGTATTCTCGAAATTAAAGTTCATAATTATAAAATTATTTAAAATATTAATATTTATATATTATAGTAATTCATATTTAATTATCAACATAAAAAATAAATCCATTTTAATGTCAATATTATAAAATTATTATAAAATAAAGAGAATTTAAAAAATAATAAATTTGTAAAATGACAAGATTGTTATTTATTTTAATATGATTACAATCTAACATACTCCATCATATATCATAATAGATAAAATTTATATTAAAATAACTTTAAGAATTAAAGAATAAATTTGTCAATTGAAAATAAAATATATTTATTGCAAGATAGATAAATATAAAAAAATTAAAATATATCTTCACATATTAAATTTTTTATTTAACATTTAAATTAAGTTCCATTAAATTTTAGGTGAAAAAAAAAACACCACAGGATGAAAAACACAAATAATCCTTATTAATATAGTATTTCTTAGTTGAGTTTTTTATTTATTTATTTATTTATTTATTTATTTTATTTAGTATTGTAAAGTTGAGCCTAATCTTTCAGAGCTTTTTGCAGTATTGTAAAGCCCGGCGTGATCTTTGTTGATTTTCTCTAAAATCAATCAAAGCTAGACATTTTCATTTATAAAAATAGTTTTTCATATTGACATTTAAGTCTATTAGTAACGAATTTATGGATAGATATACATTGTTCACATACTTCATAAAATCATAAAAATGACATCGAATTTTAAAATCTAATTAAACATTAAATAAATTTTATTTTATCGAAAATAATAATAATAATATAATTTTAATATTTTATTTTTTTAATGCATCAATAATTTTGAAAAATAAAAATTGATGAAGATTTAAAATAAATTAATGATACATGGTTTAATTTGAACATTAACTTTTAGGTAAGTTTATATTATACGCTATTTTAATAATAAGTTTTATCATGAAGAAAGTTTTGATATTCACTTATTTTAATTGATTTGTGTCACAATAGATTTTTTAGTTTTTAGTTTTTTTTTTTTTTAAGTATAGATTAGATCTCATATATATTATTTGATTATTTTTCTATAAAAAAAAAGGGTCTGTTTTTGTCTAATTCCATTCTAAACGAACCACGGGCTTAATTAGTTCCGATAAAAGAATATGTAGTTTAAATGGGTAGTAAATTTAGTAACTATATCCATATTAAATATGCGCAAATTTGAACTATCCACATATATCAAATCCCCTTCGATAGTACTAGATTTTTTATATAGAAAGATAATTTAAAATTTTATTTATAATTTTATATATTTATTTATTATTATTTTTAAAATAAAAACTATTACCGTGCGTCTCGCACGGGCCTCAATACTAGTAAAAATAATAATTGTTGTTTTTATATTTTCTTAAATACACTTCACTTTTTCTTTTTCTTTTTTGAATTTATTTTTTTAGATAATTAAATATTTACATTGTTTTATGTGATGTAATTAAATACAATCACATGACAACTCTATTCACTTTTATTTGGGATTTAAAATAATTACAAATAATGATTTGCTTTTTTAAAATTTTAAATTTTATTACAAATATTTATTATAAATAATTATTAGTAAAAAAATGGATTTTGTGTAGAATAAATAATTACTATATATTTTTATTTTAAATTCATATTATAAAATATCTATAAAGTAATTTATATTTAAAAAATCATTAGTAGATATAGCATATAAAATTATTATAAATAAGATAAAATATGAACTTATTTTAAGATTGACAAAATATAAAAAAAAAAAAAAAAAAAACAAATCGGTAAACCTCTTAATTGAATTAAGACTTTTTCTATTTAGCACTTAAATTAAGGACTATTAAGATTTAAGTGGAAAAAACAAACGGGACCTAACATAATCAAAATTTAAACAATCTTGAAACAAGATACTTACCTGGTAAATAGTTAAAGATTGGTTCATGATGACTGTAAGATGGGGAGATGTACAGGGAGATGGTGAAGCTATCGATAAAAAGAAAAGTATAGACTCCGAGAAGAATAGAGAAGGTAAGAAAAGAGGTTAGCGTTAAGAGGATTGAAATATACATATATATATATATAGGGTTATTTCCAAAAAAACCCCACTTTTTCAAACGTTTCACTTTGAACCCCCGATTTTGAAAAGTTTGGAAAACTACCCCCAAAATCAAAACCACTAGTGGTTTTGGTATTTTATGAGTGATTTTGAAATCTATATGCTTTAATTTGGAGATTCGGAAATTCCTAAAATCAAAAAAACTCATACAACACCAAAACTACTCAAAAAAAATACCAAAACCACTAGTGGTTTTGATTTTGGGGTGGTTTTCCAAACTTTTCAAAACCGGGGGTTCAAAGTGAAACGTTTGAAAAAGTGGGGGTTTTTTGGAAATAATCCTATATTATATATAATCCTCATATATATATTAAAAGATTAAATTACCATTATACCCTTTAATAAATGGGTCACCTGTGAACTGTTTAATGAAATATGAAAATGACACGATTAATAAACGGGTTGACCCATTTCGTGACAGGACACGATTAAGTCCAACATTAACCCGCAATAATCGTGTTCGTTTCGTGTCAACCCGTCGTGTCATGACCTGAATTGTTATCCCTACCCACATATCCTATATTGTATCATAATCCTCATATGTGGACATCAAATCATCAGCCATGCATGATAGAATAGTTATCCTCATACTTTGTGTTTCCAGGCTAGATAGTATCCATATCTCACTTGACTTGAGCACTTGTGCTAGACACCGATTCAACCATGGTATTGGTCAGCGTTTCAAGAGCCTCATGTTAAGTTTAGCGATGATGTTCTTTGATGAAGAAGTCATTACTATTAACATAACACGAAGACATGTAAGACATTCTATGTTCAATAATCCGATAAAACTTATGATGCACCAACCAATACAATCAGAATCCAACCAAAAGGAGGACTAGAAAAAATAATAAATCTATCTAATCACTTTGACCCTCAATTTAATCAACACATTAGATGATGAGGTGTGTAATCAAATCCTAATTTAGGATATCCACAAAATAAAAAATGATAAATCAACAATGATGAGCCAATCACATAGCACTAAACAATGATATATAAAGCAAATAATATATGATCATGTTCATATAAATAAAACAACTAAAATAAAGGATATATAAACAAGTAAGTCATATAAATATAAACAATGCCATCTAAAGAAAATATAGGCGCTCATGGCTCATCAGAATCGGCCTCACGGTTCTATTTTTCCTCTAAATCATCCTTGTTTGCACTTTTAGCTGAGGAGTTCACCACTTCCTGTCAAGGATCACCTGGAATGCAATCCTCAATAATGATCTCACTCTGACCATCTTGAGTCTCGTCCAAAAAAGCCTCGTCAACAACTGCAAAGAAGCCATCATCCATCTCATCATATATGTCCCACTCTCCCTCATCATCTGCATCATTCCCATCATCATCCATGAAGGAAACATCATGAAGGAAACATCGTTACCCTATCCGTCATCTGTAGCCTTATTATCTTCGCCCTGTCCGTCATTGGAAACGTCATGATCCTTTTCAGGATCCAGTGTCGGAGCCATGGGAGCAACCGGATATTGCTCTAGAGGTAGTGGTAGTCATGGCTATGAGTAAATACCGGTCGAATCAACCTAGGATGAGGTGGCACTACTATCTTCAATATATGGGGGCATGTCCTGGAATAGGCCCAAAACCTGAAGGTGGACTAAACATCCACTAAGGAGGATGTACGGGGGCTGGGCTGAGGCCAGTGCCTGCAATGGCTGCTGAGCAAATATATGCTCAAGTGGATGAATCATGTCTGAAGAAGCTGGATATAGTAATGCGGGTACTAACTGGCGTGGATTGTACTAGATGGACGCTCATGTGGAAGCCAGTGCTGATCGTTGACATAGAACCCGAGCCAGTAATGCTGCATGATCTAAAAAAAAACATACAATAGATGCTAAATACATGCCTATGATATTATATTAGTATCTAAAATACAAAATAAATGTCAACAAAATAATAAAAAACCAGCAATTAATTATTTATAAATATGCATAAAAATATAAGGCAAACAAAATAAAAAAATGGATTAATAAAAACATAAAAAGAATAAAATAATAAAAACTTTAATCAAATCTTTTTTTTAATCCCGTGGGCAGAGACGGCGGTGCATTGTCGGAGAACGGAGACGTTCCGACGATGCTCCGACATAGGATGGAGGAGTGTTGCATGCGCCAGCAACACGTGGCGCGCTCTGGCGCTACCGTGTGTCGCTGGTACGCCATCGCACACATTCAACCCATCTACTAACATGGCAGCCATGCAAGTTACGGCGTTAGTACTAACTGTGGCAAATTCTATGGTGAATATAAACCACCCGTGGATGTCCTACCTGGACCAATAAAATGAAAGTAAATAATAAATGGCTAGCCACATCATAGACATTTATAGTTTTGCAAATTTATGCACCAAAATTTTGATTTTATAATATAGTCCTTCCGTGTAATTATAAGAGTTAATTAATGCTTTATTTTAAAATTTCTATAACCATGAGACCTAATTAATGCTTCTTTAAAAGTTATCTGACATTAAATTCTGGTTTTTTAAAATTGTTTTATTAGATTTTGTTATAACTTATTTTTTTTATTTCGATATTTTTTTCTTAGTTTTCTTCTAATTTAAAATAATTTTTTCTGTATTTATTTATTTTTTTATTTGATAAATCCTCACATATATTAGATGCTCACACCATCGATAAAATTGGTAAATACAAAAAAAAATTCAAAAATAAAAAATCTAATTTAAATTTTGTGTTGATTAAATGAATAAATATTGTGGAGAACAAGAATTACAGATAAAAGCCCAACGAGGACCTCCTAAAATTGATAGTCTGTAAAGTGTTTATCAGTATTTCTATATTGAGGAAATGTAAGTCTTTATTATGAAATGCAAGTTAAAGCAAGCAACAAAAAGGAACGACTGAGCGATGGAGAGGTTGTAGATCAGAAGGCTATGGAAGTCAATGTTGCTGATTGGGATGAATGGTCAGTTTAGAGTTGTCTAACCGGCTGCCTCGTCCTAGCCCGACTCTGACCGCAATAATTTGCAGACGATCTCATGCAGGTTGAATTGTGATACGAGCTGATTTAGGCACAACTCTAATTCGATTTGTGCGGGTTGCGGGTTAAATGGGTCAGCCCACTAATCCATAAATTTTAAAAATTAAAAATTTTTAAATTAAAATTACTAATAATAAATTTATAATATATAACATATATAATTAATAAAAATTAACTCTTCGTATTTTATTTTATTTAAATGTATTTTTCAATTTTGAAAATAAAACATTCTATTTTTTCAAATAAATAATAGAAATTCTTAATATTACTCAAATTAGATTAAGACAAATTGTCAAAATTTAATAATTCAGTGTTTTGTTTCTAGCTTAAAATATAGAATAGGATGCATTGATAATAAATATTATCAATCTTTGTTATGAAAACTTCTAAAATTTTTAAAAATTAATTAATAAATAAATATTTTAATATATATATATATATATATATATTCCATTTAAAATAGTTTATTTTGTAATAATAAAATTTAAATTTACATGAAAAAGAAAGAAAAGATTATATGATTTTAATAAAATTAAATTTCAACCAATAACATCAACCGTTCATATATATGATTTTAAATTTATTTTATTACGGGCCAACTCGCAAACCAATTCGGTCTGGTTCGTAAAAGTTCGCGGGTTAAGTGGATCAAGTTTGGCGGGCTCATATCTGTACTGGGTCTATATTCCACTATCCTAACCCGCCCTAATTGCGGGTTAAACGGGCCAACCTGCGCGGACTGTTAGCTCGTTAGACAGCTCTAGGTAAGTTGGTGATGGGAAGAAGATGCAAGTGATGCTGTTAGCTCGTTAGACAGCTCTAGGTTAGTTGGTTATGGGAAGAAGATGCAAGTGATGCCGGATGAAATTGTTCCAATATTTGATTGTTACTAAGTGACTTAAGAGTATCTTCTAAAGTTTTTAAATAAATAATTTTATTTGTTGCCTAAATAGGTTTTTATTAATATATATATATATATGTCTAAACACTTTTTTTTTTCTTCGAGGTGTTAGTGAAGCATTGTAGGTCATGATTTGTAAGAATACGGTTGGGTCTAATCTCCATTTAAATATTCAAAAAACTATTTAATCCATATAAAAGAAAAGGCCTATCTCTAAACCCATTTAATTCAAAATATCAAGCCCAATTAATTTAAATATTCAAAATCTCAAGCCCATTTAATTCAAAATCTCAAGCCCAATTAATTTAAATATTTAAAATCTCAAGCCCATTTAATTTAAATGATACTCTTTCGACCTATACATAAACATAAAATAAAATTATACAAAGTCGATTTAAAATCTAAATAAAAAAAATAGAAAAATGAAATTTGAAATAAAATTAAACCACCATGGCACTATGTTAAGGATATAATTGAAAAGAAGTGTGGTATTTTGTAAAATGGTGATATATCACTTATGTATATACAAAGATTTAATATAGTAAAATGAGATTTAATTTATCGATTCATCTCATAATAACTTTTATATTTTTTTAATAAAATAATTATTTTAAAAATAATATTTTATTTTAAATAAAAATATTAGGTTTAAGTATAAAAAATTCACTACTCCAACGAGAAGTTATCCTTTAAAAAATATAAAGAAAAATATTAAGCGTAAGTATAAAAAATTCACTACTCCAACGAGAAGTTATCCATTAAAAAATGTAAAGATTTACGAATTCGATATTTATGTTTTTGTTGTATTCCATATTCATGTTTTTACTGTAGATTAAAGCAAGTAATAGCTATGAGATTATTGGCAATCATAAACTGCTTCTATTATCGTATGGAATTCTTGAGATGAATCGATTTGGACAACCAATTTTCTGTTTGTGGATTGATTCTTCACTAATTCGTATTTAAATTGATGATCAAGATTACCTTACACTCTATATCATTACTAGCTCAAACCAATATTTACAATGAATTAAAGAATTCCAAAGCATAAATGTCAATCTTAATTGTATTTGCTTACCCCTTACCGAATTCTTAATCGTCTTTTCTTATTTAATCTTTTTCTAGAGTTTTAAGCAATCACGTATTCAATACAATTTACAAAAATCTCACCTCACTAGATTACTTCTAGGAGTGTCTAGATGAAGATTTACGAATTCCTATAAATATTTAGGACTAAAATTTAACATTCATTTTTAGTGTAATCTCTTTCTATGATATAATAAATGAGATCATAATAAGTCTGAAATTTAACATTCACATTTTGTGTAATCTATTTCTATGACATAATAAATGAGATCATAATAAGTCTTTTGTACAATTAATATCTTATTATTTTCAAAGTATACTATTTTCAATTTGAATTAAATTTAAATTTAGAGCAAGTTATATCAAAACATTACATCATCTAGGTATTATTTAATCAAATATATAATTTTATTAATTTATATATAAATGCTACTCAATAAGAAAACTGGTATATAAAATTAAACAAAATAATTCCCTAACTTATAATCAATCTCAACTTTCTGACCACACAACTTTATGTCTGTAACTGATAATAAGTAGTAGCGCTTACTAACAAAACCTACTAATTATTTTGCATATCGATAAAAAAATCTTCAAAATATCTAACATCACCTCCTAGATAAAAGCCACGAATAGATTACCACATATTTGCAATTTTTCTTTAAATAATAAAATATGTGGTTGAAGATTTTTTCATCTAACATATTTATACCAATTATAACCAAACCTATTAGATTTTTTGCTGGTTTACTTCTTGCATCTGCCTCCAAAACCAATTAACAAACATCTCGATACTTTGTCCCCTTATCAGTTTGATACTTTGTCTCCTAACAGCTCTCAAAATAAGAGTTACCAGCTCTGAAAATAAGAGGTACGCACATCTCCATCCCTATTATTTTATAGACAAACAGACAAAAAAGAATATTGATATCAATAAATTAGAAGAAGAATAACACTTTTCTGGACATGACAACACCCATTTTAAAAATTTAGAAGTATTATATTTGTGGAGTGTGATTTCTAGGTGATAGTGTTATATTTAATGGAGTCATGATTATCTTACTCCAATTACTCAACTTTCTATTTTATAAAATGAGAAAAAAAAAAGGTATAATAAGTGACTTACATAGACCATAATGACATACCAAAACAACATTATAAAATGAGAGAATTTCATTTTTATGAGCACAAATGAATGTATTGAATTCCCTCGATATCGGACAATCAATTCATAACTATTTTGATAGCATTAAAAATATGAATTTTCTTTATTATTTAAAAAAAAAAATCAAATTATCAGTCACAACATGTGTGGTACGATTCAAAATACTTTATAGAAACAAAATCACACTAACAACTTATAAGAACAACTATTCATTATAAATCTTATATCTACGGAATTTACTTTAGTAAAAATTACTACAACAACGCTATTATAGTAAAGAATGACTAAAAACTAATTTCAAGTATTAAAACTATACATTCACACTTTTTAAAAATTCAAGAATCCATTAAATAACTAATTCATTCTATTTAACATACCCAATATCGATATGAAAATACAATGAATGATAAGGTTCCTCTTTCATCCTTATTTTACTAAATAACTATTTGTCATTAATGTATTTATTATTATTATTATTATTATTTTATCTAAGTTCAATGTATCTAAACTAATGAATTTCATATAAATATATATTAAACAACTCTCTTCCTTCCTAGAAACATATCAAAATATTAGTTTACTCTCCCAATTCTCTCCATGGAATCAAGGATGTTTAGAGTTGTATGCTCATCAAAGGAGTATAAGCGTAGAGTGGTGAATACATAATTTTTTTTCTATTATTCTATTAATTTATTTACAGTTTTCTATTTGTTTAATTTTTTTCATTTTTTATATTAATATTTCTACAACAGATTGTTCCTACAGCCAAAGCATGGGAGCTTATTGGAATGGAAAAAAAAGACTTTAATTTTAAAAAGGCTCCAAGATCAATTCCAT
Organism: Cardiospermum halicacabum; assembly: GCA_031304145.1. NCBI lineage: Eukaryota > Viridiplantae > Streptophyta > Magnoliopsida > Sapindales > Sapindaceae > Cardiospermum > Cardiospermum halicacabum. The sequence goes on along the minus strand of CM062393.1, from coordinate 7,677,935 downwards.
GGCGTGTATCATATCTTTGCCTAGAGATCAAGGTAAAAAGGACGACCACAAATCATGGCACGTCTACAAGGACATTGGTATGGTTTTGTACAGTTTTACAACATTAAAAAAAAAATTGATTTGTGTTTTTATTAAGTCTGAAACTGAAGACAATACATTCTATGTAACAACCTATGACTAAATACTCTTTAAGAGGAGATCTGATATGTTTAGCTATATCAGTTCATCACATTATTAGTTAATATTATAGTAAATGTTTTTTTTCATTTTATATTATTTACATGCATGGAAATTGTAACATCATGTCCTTATATGTCTATAATACCAATCACTAATCTACGAAAATTATGAAAAAAATATTAAAAAACAGAAATATATATAAAATTATCATTTCTTTTAATGTTTAATACTAATTCTAAACCTTACAACTCTTACCATCATAATCATTTGAGACTAAAAAAATATTCTTTATATTTTTTATTCATTTGTCTTGCGGTTAGATCCTCTAATCACAGTTATAAAATGATTGTTTGTCCGCCAAATAAAATAAAATTTCTCCTATGTTTTTCATCACAAAACCAGATAGCATTTTCTTTTAATAACATTTTATTTCTACTCACTAAAAAATGACAGAAACTGAATTCCTTTTTTAATGTTTTGATAGAGGCTTTTGATTATTGTTATTAAATAAATATATACCATTATTCTCTATTGTGTCATCTGTGATATTTTTATCTATGTGTATGTGTATTTCTAGCCTTGAGAGTAATTTCAAATTTTTATATATAGTTTTTATTTGAATTGATGTTTAGAGAAAATTGAAATGTAATTGATTTTGAACCGATTTAATGATAGTGGGTGTTTCGATTAAAATTGATAAGAGGATGTGAGACAATTGAATTAATTCTAATTCTAATTAGATTGTTGGTTTAACATTTTATAATTTTAGTTCAATTATTAACATCATCAAATTATTCATTTGTATTTAGACTTATATTAGGTTTATCTAATTAAGTTTATCTTCCCATAATATTGACAAATTATTATTATTATTATTATTATATTAAGAATCTCTTCAAATTTCCAATAGCTCATACCGTATCATGCTAATTCATTTGAGTATAAATAATTCATACAATGAACAATTTTTACACATTTTTCAATTATGAATATATTCAATGATTCTATATTCAAATTGATTTATTTGTTTATATAATTAAATAATATACATTAAAAATAGTAAATATTTTTTAAAAAAAATCTCTAAACACTTTTATTATATAAATGTAGGAGGTAAAAAGTTTTTATTCTTTTATTTCAGTATTATATCTTTATAAGAAGTTCATCATGCATCCATTTTTCATCTCCAAGTTAGGATTTTCAATGGTGGGAGGTGGGAAGTATGACAATGAATCATCTTCCAATTCTAACATTAGAAAGAAAAAACAATTCAACTGTACAGATTTTTTTGCATTCTATTGTATTGGTTACCAAAAGTAGTCTATTTCCTTAACTTAATATTTCTAAAAGTTTATAACTTATTTGTTAATTTTTATGTTATTTTATTCAAATTAGTCCCAACAAAGTAAGTTCGACATCAATCTCCCAAAAGAGACTTTTTGGCAAGAATGCAAATTTTAATATTTGGAACAAGGGGACTATTCGTTAAACCCAATAGCATCTCAAGATATTTTAATAACTAAGTTATAATGTTATTATGATTTTATATATTTTTTTATAATAAGCTCTATATTATATATATATATATATTTATTTATTTGATACAGCTCAAAAGGTAGCATTCGTGCAAAGGAACATGTTGAGGAATGCAATATTAATGAGATGATAAATACATACAAAGTTGTTATATTTAAGATTACTCAATTTTTTAAATTATGATTTTATATTAATTTTACCCTAATTTTATATTTTAATTTTTTTAGTAGAACCCCATAAAAGGAGTTGGAAGACTCTCATCGTTTGAGTATGAAAGTAATATCTCGCTATTTGGTTTGCCTATTACTAAATCTTTCACACCTCCTACTGCACCTCGTGCCAAAAGCCCAATTACTATTAAAAGGAAGGTCCACTTAGATATCGGTAAGCCTAATAAGACGTCAACAAGTGATAAATTGAACAAAAGAAAATTTCATGTTGGAAAGAAATTGTTCACTGAAAAAGTTAGTGAAATTGAAATAAAACAACAATTGAGTACAAACAAAGACTTCATTATTGTCGACAATAAAATTTCAGAAATTGTTACAAGCAAAAACTATCAGGTACAATTTTATATTCATTTATTTGAAGTTTGACAAATTAATTTTTTTTATTTATATTTTACAATTTTCATGTCTATTTTTTTGTCTAAATAGAGCTCATCAAAATCTCATATGGATCACATCCATTACCAGAGCTGATTACTCAACAAAGTGAATTTGGAACTTTAAACTATATCTTCAATGAACAACTTGACAATGAAGAAAAAATTGTGGATTGCGGGTTTGCATCAGCATCACGAAAGATATTAAAAGGTTTATCCCCAAGTTTACCTCAAGAAATGGAAATAAGTTACAAATTTTATATTTTTGTATAATTGTTTTTGTTCCTTTACATGCCTATTCACTTTGAAATTCACATTTTTTATATTTAACCCATACATTATTATTATTTTTGTTTTTTACAGATCGTAGATCTAACATCTTATATGCTAACTCACGAACAACGTACCTTTGCAGAAACAATTTGCACAAAGTTGGTTTATGCCAACCACTTTTGCGGTACATTACTATATTAACTTATTGTTCATATTTATTAATAGTCTGGTAAACTAATACTATATTACGTGGCAGCAATATATTTTACAAGGAGGAAGAGGAGTTAATGAAATGATCAAATATTTATTTTGATACATTCACGGCAAAAGTTGATTATCTTGGAAATGTATGTCAAAATAAATTTTATTATAGTTTGAAATATGCATTTAAAGTATAGTTTTTTTTCTATGTTTAAATATTGTAGACATACATTCCTGTCAATGAAGACAATGAACATTGGTTCCTATATATTGTGGATTTACATAAACGTCAACAAATTCTTCTTGACTCATGTCCCGTAGCTAGACAACATTCTACTAGAATGAGACAATGTAGGAAATTTGTGAGTATTATAATTACAATACTTTTTTTTGTCTTTTTTTTTTTCATAGATATATATGCAATAAACAACCATTAAAAAAATTACGTAGGGAATTTTTGTTGAAGAGATGTTGGAGAATGAACTATTTTATGATTTTCGTCCAAGTATATATCCTTCAATTTCAGAATTTCCGCTTATTGAACCAACTGGAGTTGCGTGACAACGATTGAATTCGTAAGTTAAATTATTAGATTGGTTGTATTGTGTATATTGTTGTGAGATTGATAATTTTGACATGTAGGGTAGGTGGAGCTAAAAAGGCAATAAAAATAAAAATTGTTTTCCAAATAATCAGCTAAATGACAAATTTAGCAGCAGACTATCAGAAAAAATCAAACTGTTTGTTCAGTATTAGTACATCAATAATATATATATATATATATATATATAAACAGAAAAAACTAGCACAAAATATATTCATGGTATAGATGCAATGTATTCTCATTTTATTTAAAAATATTAGTACCAAATGCAATGTATTCTGATTTACTTCTCACTTTTATAGTCATGATATAGATGCAATGTATTCTCTACTTTTCTTTCCTCACCATTACATTCATTGTGTGTATAGTCAAAGAAAATTATAATAAAAATTATTATTTATAAAATTTATATTTTCAATAAGGATTAATGCATATGCCTCTAATATCCACAATAAAAACCATAATATTTAAAAATTTTGTTATAGTTTTTTTTCCTCTAATGGAGTTCGACACAGAAACATATAGTCGAAGTGACGATCACAATAGCAAGCAATTCATTGGATCTTTAGAAAAATACGATGCGACAAAACCAAAACCAAGAAGATTCAGCTGAATTGATACGTTAAAGAGGGTAACAGAATTGACTGAAGAAGATGTATTAGGATTACACTTCATATCAGTGACAGAAGCTTATGAATTTTATAAGAAGTACACTTGCTATCATTCTCATCGAATTAAGACATGTGACATTATGAGTGTATTAGTTGGACAACATGGTGGTCATGCAAATTTAGGGATATCTAAAAAGGATTTGTATAACTACATAGATTGAAGAAAAGAGCTAACCTAGCTGATGGAGATGCATATGCGGTGTTGAATTATTTACAAGCAAAAGCAATAACAGATCCAATGATATACACTCGTTTCACTACATGTTTAGAGGGCAGGCTACAACATTTATTCTGGGTAGATGGGGAATGTAGAGCAGATTATGCAATATTTGGTGATGTCCTCGCATTCGATGCCACATACAAGAAAAATAGATACAACAGACCGCTACTTATATTTAGTGGAACGAATCATCACGGTCAGTAAATTATATTTGCATGTGCATTATTGGGAGATGAAACGGTTGAAACATATAAATAGGTGCTGCAAACATTTTTAGATGCCAATTCAAACATGCAATCACAATCAGTAGTGATAGATGGTGATGCAGTAATGAAACATGCTATTAAGAAGATTTTTCCAGCGTCAACACATTGACTGTGCGCATGGCATCTCCAACGTAATGCATGTGAAAACATCAAGGTTAGTAAATTCTTAGAGGACTTCACATCCATCATGTTTGCAAATATTGAACTAGAAAAATTTGAGAGAAGTTGGAACGAAATAGTGAATCGTTACAATTTGTCGAAGAATAAATGGGCGAAAAATTATATAGTAGGAAAACATCATGGGCTAATGCTTACTTAGGAGAAATTTTTTGCTGGATAGCGAACTACATTAAGGTGTGAGAGTATCAATGCAAGCTTGAAGAAAATTATTGGTCGTCAAAGCACGATTGTTGATTTGATACACGGAATTGAGACTGCTATTCGAGAGATTTGAAACAATGAGCATCTGGAGGATTATATATCAAGATTCACAACACAAGCATTGACTACACCATTAGTTAAGCTTGAGAGTCATGTGGCTAAAACATACACACAGAATATGTTTACTGAAGTAAAGAAGTCTATAATGGATGTGGGAGCAATGATTATATTGGAGAAGACAGCTAATAAAGATATAATTAAATATGTCGTTGATGTCTTTTGCAAACCTGAAGAAAGTTCATAGTAATTCAGGACATAACTGAAGAAAAATTTTCATGCAATTGCAAGGTATTAGAGAGTCGCGGTATCCCTTGTGCGCTTATCATTTATGCTCTTCGATGTGAGAATATTGAGACAATTCCAGGTTGGATTATTTGCAAAAGATGGACCAAAATAGCAAAGGAAAATGTGTTCCATGATCAAATGATCAACCATAAGGATTCTGAAAATTCATTCATGATGAGATATAGTACGTTATCTACAACGTGCAATAGAGTATGTGGAATCGCAACCAATGACCAAGAGTTGTTTATGGAATTTAGGGATGAAGTTTGAAAGCTTGAGAAAATATTTGAGAAAAGGATGGAAGATAATGCCAAAAAACGAAAAGCAAATGAAAAAATTATTGGTGATCCAGTGATCATCAAAACAAAAGGAAATCGAAGAAAGACTCAAAATCGATTTAAGAAGAGTAAACATTGCTTAGGAGTGGTCAAACAGGGCACATCATTAGTAAATGTCCAAACAAGGAGGATACCAAAAGTATCGATATTTCTGCTTCTCAAGTAAGTAACTATTACTATGTATATCTTGACATTTAAATTGATTAAATTACATAGTTAAACTCTATTTTTTTTTAACTTTCATTGTTTATTTTAAAATTTACAACAACCTACTTCATCAAAAATGTCTCAATACTCCGATTCTAATGATAAGGTCGATGAAGCATCCCAAAATGTAAGTTTTAAACAGGTATATGGTAAGAAATCGATTTTTATAATCTTATTGTATGCTTTTTATTTTTTATGTATAATTTTTTAATAGGTAAATGTTAACGGAAGGGACACAAGAGAAGATAAACACATTTACACAAGTTCAAATCCATTTCCATCACCTCAAAATTCACAATCAAGAATTCCAATTCCCCCTATGTCTTACTACACACCATACACACCTTAGCCTACTGTTCTACATACCTTAATGGTTCCAGGAGGTGTGGGCTCATCATTTGTACAAAGAAGTTTATAACCACATAAAATGCATGTATAAGTCATATTTTTCCTAAACATTTTAATAATTTTGGTGGATAAAATAAAACTAATTAGTGTCTTATACATAGTTCTATGACCCCTCATTTTGGAAAGGAGACAACAGAGCAGAAAGAAATGCAAACATCCAAAAGAATAAGACATCAAAGTGATAGATGCTAAAAACGACAAGCAAAGTCTATATGTTGGTTTGATTTTGAGATTTAATGTTCGAATTAATTTTGGTTTTAAGTACTCGGTCTATATTTAGTATCTTAAAGTTTTAAGTACTTCGTTTTAAGTACTCTATTTGATTCTAGGATTTATATGTTTGTTTTAAATTTCATTTTTAAGTACTAGGTTTATGTTTATATTTGAGTATTTTAAAGTTTTAATAACAGTTATACGTCATTTGCTTATGAAATTTATATGTTTGGTTTAATTCTCGTCTTAAGTACTCAATTGATATTGGAATATCTTATAGTTTTAATAGGAGCTATATGTTTATTTATTATGAGATTGATATATTAATTTAATTTTCATTTTAAATATTCGGTTTATATTTAGTATCTCATAATTTTAATAGCAACTATATGCTTGTCCGATTTTGAGATTTATACAATTTTATGTGCCAGACTATATTTGAATACCTTTTTATTTTAGAGCGCAACATCCTCATTAGCTGCTCAGAACACAAGTTAGAAATTTGTAAGAGCCTCGTCTCCGATTTCAGAGCGCGGAAGGGATCTCTTCATCGAATTTCCCCAGTCAACTTCAGCTTTTGAAATAGAAATGTCACAAAATAATATATCCAACAACCTTGAAATTTGTAAACAATAAAAAAAAACATTAAACTCACCTTATAAACCAGGATGAAATGATCATTTAAACCCACCAGTCAGAACAGAAAATAAATACTCTTAGGCATCTCAATCTGCTAGGAACTAACCTTTTTTGTTTATCAATACACCCTGGTTCATTCCATTCTACCTGTCAAATAATAGAATTGAATCCAAACAAAAGATCAACTTCTACAAAATATAAAACACAGGAGTGCAGAATATCTAATACAAAAGAGTAAATTTACCAAACCTGAAGATTTCGCCATTTGGAACCAGGTCATCTCAATGGATCAAGATCACTGATACCAACGATAGTACCCATATACCTGCATTAAAGGACAAGAAGCTTTAAAGACCACTAAGTTCACAAGTATTTATCAAAATTGTATTTGAATCTTGGAAATGAAAATGCAACAGGTTGAGAGTAACTATAACAAGCACATAAAGAAAGAACCTTCATTTTCTTATCGTGTTGAATACTTAACTGGAATCAGGAAAAGTGATGAGATTCTTTTAACTTTTGTTTCACTTAGCAAGTTAAATGAACTTCTCAGCATATATAAAGTTAGATTAAGAAACATGTTTCAGAATGTTACATTCGTTTACCAGACTCCTCTGTTCCAAACATCATTCTAAACCGCATAATAATTAAGATTTGGGTCCTATAAACAACCAATTCTTTTTAAGTTTAAAAGTTATTCAACATAGACAAAAAATGGTGAAAATGACATTCAACAAATTGGCTCATTACCTGATGAACAAAACAGAATCACCAGCTCTCAACCTTTTTGAGTCGACAAAAAAACTTCGCCCTGTTGTGAGAAGATATCTCTTGTGCTGCCCTGCATAATTAGTAAATAACAAAATATAGTTAAAGGCAATTTCAAGCCATAGTATAAATCAAGAAAAAAATCAAATAGCCGGACGATTATGAATTAACAAGCTGATTAAGCATGAAATTGACATTATTCCTGCACTATTTTGTTTATTATTTTTAGACCTTATTGAAGATTTGCTATTAATTTGCCTATTTTTGTAATTTTGGAAAAATTGGAGGTAATTATACAAATATGAAGATTTTTGAGGATCATTGACAATAATTGCCAAAGCAGAGTCAAAGTCAGCAAGTTTTCATTTGAATACTTATTTAGAAATAAACTAATAGGATTTTAAGGATTTTTATATTTTGAATTTAGAACTTTTAAATAAGGATTCTGAGGAGATTTTTATGAGTTTCAGTTTTGTAACAGAGTATATATTTACTCTGAATGATCAGAATTAGTGAGTTTTAGTTTTTTGAGTTTTAGTTTTCAATAAAAACACTCTGTTTCTCTTCTTTTTGTATGTTCTATTCAGAATATAGACGATGATGTTGACAACATCCATGTGGTGCTAAACTAGTCTGCCTAGCTAAACGATCAGTTTAATTAATTCGTGTTGTGAGATCTTTACTTCGTTGCTTTATCTTTTAATATTTATGCAGTCTCTGTGCCCATAGTCAAGGTCACTCTGTGCCCATAGCTAAGGTCATGTTAGTTTTATTTGATTAATTGATTAAGCGCGCGATTGGTTAATTGAGTAGACTAATACACTGCATGTTAGATAATTCGTAATTAATCTGACCTAGGTAGTGTTGAGGTTCCACAATCATAGTTCAAGAATTGTCGTATTGATTCATTGGCTATGATCACAGGTCTTTTCTAGTTTATAATACAATCTATGTGTTAGATTAGTGATTGATTTGAATGGTCGTACCCGATCAGTCTAATAACTAAGGAAAAGATTGGTTGTTAGGCACGTTGTCAATAACTATAACTGTGGTTATTAAAATCGATAGAGATATCTTTCGAATCAATGATCGACACATTAATTAAATGATCGGTTAGCTGGGTATTTGATTGTTAATATTTTGCGTTTTTAGCATTCAGTCCAAATCCACTTTTCAAACCCCCATTTACATTACTTGGTCAGTATACAATACACAATTGATAACCGTTCTCTGTGGATTCGACCTTGTTTACTACAATCAATTTGTTGTTTACAGGATATTTAAATTACTGACGAACTCAACACCCGTCAAATTTTGGCGCCATTGCCGGGGAACAGTATTAATCAATTTTTTTCTGTTTATGACCCGATTTTTTTTTCCGTGCCTTACTTGTGCCCATAGTGTCAGATCAAAACGCGTATTCTGAACATGTTTGATGAATGGCACTCAGAACCATACCTAACGACAAATGAGGTAAGTGATCTTTCTAATCAGATTCAAGAGTTAACTACTGCCTTATATCGTTTGGTTGCAGTTAAAGCTCAAGAGTCGTGCCCACAGCTAAGGCCGTGTGGAATTTGCGCTGCACCTGGACACTCTACTGAAGCATGTCCAACATGGCAATATGATACGACAGAGCATTTTAATGTAGCAGAGTTTTACGAAGAGTAAGAAAGATATGATTTCTACTACAACACATGTGATGAAAGATGGACGAATTACCCTAATCAAGGATATGGGTCAATGAACTATCAATTGAATGAACCAGTTCCCCAATATCAAAATGACCAATATTCAAGTAACTCTTTAAATGATATTATTGAGCAATTGACAGCTAACACGCTCCTGTTTCAACAGGAGACGAATGTTAGCATCCAAAATCTAGAGAAGCAAATCAGTCAACTAGCCACTACTATAGGCCGGCTAGAATCGCAAGGGGAGCTTCCATCACAAACAGAGCTAAACCCTAATAACATTAATGCAGTTACGTTGCAAAGCGGAAAAGAATTGACAGATCGTTGTGCCCACGGCAAAGAAACCCTAACTGATCACTGTGCCCATAGTGAAGGGCTGAAAAAAGACATTAACGTGGAAACCCTAACTCAGGGGAAGAACCATGCCCACAGTGAAGGGGGTCAGTTGGAAAAAGAGATCGACGTCAAAATAAATGACCATGTTGTACTGGAAAAGCCAAAATTCCTAGAAATTAAACCACGATTTCCAGGGATACTTAAAGAGACCAAGAGGGTCAGTGAAGAAAAGGATAACTTTGAAACTTTCAACGAGGCTGAGGATGAAGACGCACATAAATAGGACACATTGAAACATCCGGTATGTACCTGTTCACTTTTTCTTGTGCCCATAACTAAGTCACGAATACTCTTTGTTGTGCAGGTGTCGAATTTGAAATTATATTACAAAGGATTTTGGGTTGGAATATCAGATTGGCTTCAGTTAGATCCTGCCACCTCACAACACAGCACCTCACCTTCTCACTTCAACTATCGCTTCACGCACAACCACTCAAACACCTGTTCGATATCTCTTCGACACTTACCAATACTACCATCACGCACGCACACTATCCGTGCCCACAGCTCCTACCTCCACAGTATTCAGGGAAGTATCTGTCTACCTTTTCTTTGGTTTTACTGAATTGACTTATACATCGTGACTTAATTGCGAAGTGTGGAGAGGATATTATCTGCATTTTTTATTTTTCTTTTTAGGTTGTTTAGATTATTTTTTTTCTTTCTTTCAGGATTTTTAGGTTATTTAGGTTATTTCTTTTAGGATTTTAATTTTTTCTTTTTAGTCTTGTTTTCCAACTATTTGGTTCTTCTTTACTGCTGCCTTTAGGGTGAACTTTTTGTGCCTTTTTGTTGATTCACTCTTAATAATGAATTTTTAGATTGATTTGGGAGATGTGTAATATATGAGACTTAATTTTTTTTGTGTGCATAAGATACTAGCAGATGCTTTTTGAGCTTATGATAATTTAATTTAGAAGCCACCAATGCTAGGATACTTGTGAAAATAGAAGGCAGTTAGTTAGTACGCAGTATAGCTAAAGAAAAAAAAAGAAAAAAAAAAGAAAAAAAAGAGAAAAATAAAAGAAAAATAAAATTAGACATTGATCATGTGACTCAATATCGTCAGTTGGGATTAGTGGATCGGCATTAATTCCCCTTAACTTTTTGTATGTATGGAGCCACTGATGATAGGAGAGTTGTCCCCTTTATGGGCCGAATTCAATCCGACCGAAGTCATGCATTTTTAGTTTTTCTATTCTCCTTTGCTAGCCGGAATAGGTGACACGGCGCTTATTCTCCTTAAGTGACTTATGTATGGAGAAGCTAGTGATTGGTGAGGGTTTAGTACCTTTTTGGGGCCGTTTAAACCTAGAAATAACTGGAAGTGTTGATTTGAAATGTCTTGCTGGTTGTTTAGGGTCAAATAAATAAAATTTTAAAAAAAAAGAAAAAAAAAAGACCCGACCAGTGGCTTTTAGAATTGGTTTTGTATTATTATTTGCTGCTTAAACTGTGAAGAAAGCTGATTGTTTTTCTTATTTACTTGGGGTAATGGTATAGTGAATTCTTTTGCGAATTTTCATTTGTTCTCCTTGCATCTGCTTTAATTTAAAGATGGAATTTAAATATGCGTGCTTAATCTGCTGATAGCTCACTTTTCTTTTAATTTTTCATTATTTTGAGTGATGTAAACTTTTACTGTCGGCACGGTGAACATGGTTAATTCCTTTTTGGCAGCAATTTTGTGAGACCGATTGAGTCCTCTTTTAAACATTGGTCATGGGCATACTTGAGGGCAAGTATAAGATAGTGTGGGGGAATTTGATTAAGCATGAAATTGACATTATTCCTGCACTATTTTGTTTATTATTTTTAGACCTTATTGAAGATTTGCTATTAATTTGCCTATTTTTGTAATTTTGGACAGATTTGAGGCAATTATACAAATATGAAGATTTTTGAGGATCATTGACAATAATTGCCAAAGCAGAGTCAAAGTCAGCAAGTTTTCATTTGAATACTTATTTAGAAATAAACTGATAGGATTTTAAGGATTTTTATATTTTGAATTTAGAACTTTTAAATAAGGATTCTGAGGAGATTTTTAATGAGTTTCAGTTTTGTAACAGAATATATATTTACTCTGAATGATCAGACTTAGTGAGTTTTAGTTTTTTGAGTTTTAGTTTTCAATAAAAACTGTAAGGTCCGCAATTATAGGCTAGAATTTTTCGATAAAATTTTATTCCTTTATTAGAATAGTAAATAGGTTATTAGAGATAATTTAGAACCATAAGAAGTGCAACTTGGGTACTAGTGGCATTATAGTAGATATTAGGAACATCCAAGGGCATTTTGGTCATTTTTACACCTAAGAGGTGATAGAATACATATAAGGAGCTATAGAAAGATTTGGTTATTTTCTTTAATTCCCAAGTTCAAGTGGGTTCAAAGGTTAATTTTAAATTAATTTAGGGAAAGCTCAAAGATGGTCAAAGGACCTAAATGAAAAGTCTTCATCAAAATGTAAATAGAATAAAGTTGGTGGTCATGAAATGGAATTATTAGAAAGTTGAAGGACCATTTAGCAATTATTAGAAAGTCAAAGGACCACTTAGCAATCATTGAAAAGATGAAGGACCATGTTGCAATTACCTAAGAGATGATTAGTATATAAGGGGGAGGGTATCTAGAAATCTCCACATAATTCTCTACCATTCAAGAAAGCCATCTTCTCCCTCTCTTCACCTCTTGGCCGAACACCCCCATGACCACCTAGCTCCATTTTTCTTCACCTACTTCCATCAACTAAGCTCCAAAACCACTTCTCCATCACCTCCATATCCTAGAAATAGCATTCAAGCGAAGGAAACAAGTAGAAACAACAAGAATCAAGGTGAGATCATGAAACCTTAGTTTTCATTTATGAGTGGTTTGAACCTGATCTAGTATGGTAATGGGTTCTTGAGGTTAAGGAGATGGTTTTGATGGTTAGAAAGCCCTTGGTTATGTTCTTAAATTGAAAGTTATGGTATTAATTAGAAAAGTACCCAAGTTAGCATGAGATTGTTGTTAGTGTTGTTTATGGTTGAAACTTGTAAAAAGGAATGCTAAACTCTTGTTTTTGTGATTAGTAGAACCAAAAGAGGACCCTAAGGAGCAAGACCAAGTGTAGGAGAAGGCTCTCAAATAATGTTTGAACCCTAAGCCCTAAAGGTTTTGTTGTTGGTTTCATGTTTGATATGATTTGCATGCTAAAATGGTTTTTATGGTGATGTATATAATTGTTTGTTGGTTTAAAAATTTTGATCAATATTTTTGGAAGCATGGACATATGCTATAAATTTAGTAGAGACTTATTTGAAGTATTTGACTCTAAGAAATAATAGATTTGTGATGGTTGATGTTTGTTTAAATAAAATGATATGGTTTTGAAAACAATTCCAGCCTACTCCAGAAAATACTGAAACTGTCCTTTAATTTAGTTGAATTTTTAAAGAAATAGTTAGAGATATAATTAGACCAAGACCTACAAGAATGAAATGTTCCTTTATAAGTCTAGTGTAAAAGAGTAAAATTTGGGGCTGAGATAATTCCATTTAATACCCTAATTGATGTCAAGAAGGCCATACATGCAGACTGTCCTGAAACAGGGCATGTCTGAAACTCGATACAAACGTGAAAAATAGCTAGAGGCCTATTTGGAAAAAGTTGTGTAAGTGAAAAATGTTGGTTTACATATGTACTAGTGGAATGGAAAATTTGAAAGTGAAATAAGTTCATTTGATAAGCCTTTTAATGATAAGAGTCCAATACATATAAACTGTCCCTAACAGGACAGTTTGGTAACCTAATTTTGTGGCATACCAAAACCTAAGCTAAAAGACTCAAAATGTACTGAAATTTAAACAGTAGAAATTTAAGACTTCAAATAAGACTCACACCAAAAATCATGATAATTGAAATTGATTTGATAAGGTTTTAAGCAAAGTGAAATCAGCCCTGTAACACTGTCCTAGATTCCAGTGAATATGGAATGGTGAAAATGAGATGATTAAAAATATTTTGACCTTGAATTAATGACAAGTGAAGCCATCATAACATATAAGGATGAGTTATGAAAATGATAGAAGTGGTTTGAAGTTAATTAAATACCTATAGAATAAATTATGCCAAATCGAATTCGAACTACTCAGTTTGTTTGAAAACTGGAATTGTTACCACTAGATAATAAACTTTTATAACAACACTTTTACTTGATGTTTAGCATAGCATACTTGTATAATGTGAGATAATTTATACATAAATGTAAAGATGACATAAATAGAGATCTTGTAAAAGAATATTTGAAAGAAATATTTAATTTATGGATGATATTGGATGCTTATGCATCCTATTGGAAATAGAAGTAATGTGATTATTAGCATCGAATCGAATGATGATGGTATCGTTAGTACTTAATAAAAGAATGATTTAATAGTATAAATATATGAAAGATGAATTGAAGCGATAGCCTTTGTAGAATACCGTTAGAGGATGAAAGGCATGCCTTAGGAACTAGAAGTGCACTTCACCCTAAAAGTTGAATGAAATGAGACGATGATGATGATGATTCAGCCTTCGGGTCTATCGGCGGCCTTCGGGTCTATCGGCGGCTCTCGGGTCGAAACAGTTCTGTTTCCTCCATAGGTTATTCTAAGAGGGCTATCAATAATAAGAAAATGAATACTAACATAAGTTGTGTTTAAATCTCAAATGATTAAAAGTATAAGGCTAAATGAAATCTTATTGAATAATAGAATATATGGAAATAAATGGATTCCTATATGACTTACTAACCACATGTAAGTTAAACTAACATGAAAATTTACATTATTTGGTTTCTTGGAAACTTTAATGAATTTGCCTTTGTAATGATGTTTGGAATCATTTTATGGATTGATTGATCTTGTGTGTACTTGTTTGAATTATTGATTTGTATTGAAAATAAAGGTAAGCATTTGTGTTGCATGCCCCGGGCACGGGGTACAAACCAGGCATTATTGCCTGACGTTTTATTTTCTATGTTTTCTTTTTCCTTTATTTAAAAACAATCCGGAAAAAGCAATCGGGGGAAAACATCAAGGACCACTCTATGTATGAAGATATGGTTTCAGGAAAAGACTAGGGTAGGTTACCATGTGAAGCAAATGAAATTGTTAAGAGAAGGAATGATGATAAGTAAAATGCATGGTATTATGTACAGTTATATGCATAATCTGAATGCGTACTTGTATAATAAAGAGAAGTTTGATGAACTGATAAAGAATTGCCCTACGGGCTAAAGTGTAACTTGTTATATGGATACTTGATATGTAAATTAAATACTTGTATTGTATAAAGAATGTTACTAGTATGTATATATAATTAATTTTTTGATGTATGATTCGAATAACGGATTATTAATATATGACATTAGTAAATGGATAATTAATTGGTAAATGTAATTTGATGAGGTGACGTTGGTCTCTTATCGGGTTAATAATCGGGTATGGGTCCGACATCATAAAAACACTCTGTTTCTCTTCTTTTTGTACGTTCAATTCAGAATATAGACGATGATGTTGACATCATCCATGTGGTGCTAAACTAGTCTGTCTAGCTAAACAATCAGTTTAATTAATTCGTGTTGTGAGATCTTTGCTTTGTTACTTTATCTTTTAATATTTGTGTAGTCTCTGTGCCTATAGTTAAGGTCACTCTGTGCCCATAGCTAAGGTCATGTTAGTTTTATTTGATTAATTGATTAAGCGCACGATTGGTTAATTGAGTAGACTAATATACTTCATGTTAGATAATTCGTAATTAATCTGACCTAGGTAGTGTTGAGGTTCCACAATCATAGTTCAAGAACTGTCGTACTGATTCATTGGCTATGATCGCAGGTCTTTTCTAGTTTATAATACAATCTATGTGTTAGATTAGTGATTGATTCGAATGGTCGTACCCGATCAGTCTAATAACTAAGGAAAAGATTGGTTGTTAGGCACGTTGTCAATAACTATAACTGTGGTTGTTAAAATCGATAGAGATATCTTTTGAATCAATGATCGACACATTAATTAAATGATCGGTTAGCTGGGTCTTTTAATATATTTGATTGTTAATATTTTGCGTTTTTAGCATTCAGTCCAAATCCACTTTTCAAACCCCCATTTACATTACTTGGTCAGTATACAATACACAATTGATAACCGTTCTCTATGGATTCGACCTTGTTTACTACAATCAATTTGTTGTTTACAGGATATTTAAATTACTGACGGACTCGATACCCGTCACAAACACAGCTTGCACTCTATTTTCATAGTAATAAAGATATATAGTTACGGGATCTCTGGCATTAATTTTCTTCCCTTGTTGACCCTCCAATTTTCTTGCCACAAAATCAAAGTAAAGCTCACACTTCTCAGGTGATACTAGTATGCTTGTAAATTATTTTACCGCTTGATTTTTCCTACAACATATTTTTTCTACTCTATCAATCACATAGCCAGTCAATTTGTACATCATATTATCAATTTTCTTTTATCGATATAACTAAGATAAATAATTAAGTTGTTTTTTAATATCTTATCAAAAGTAGCAAAAAAATAAATTAAAAAAATATTGTAAAAAAACAGACTTGGATGATAAAAATCAAATCTTTACTTACCCAAATTAATCTGCCTAGCACAATCATGCCTCTAAAACCTCCTCCGAAAGTGGTCGAAAGTGGGTCTCCAAGAACTCGATTCCTCTCATCATCTCATTTCGTGTTCAACACTTTCGAACTCAATTCAGCAGTATAGTTCACTTGTTGTCAAAGGAAAGCACACTTCTAGTGGCGCGATTTATGTCTGTGTGAGACTAATCCAGACTAATACCCGAACCTTTATAGATTGAATCTCTTATCTTTAGTTAGATGGTCACTGATACTAAATCATTGGATTTTGACAAAGAAGAGAACATAATACAAGAAGAATCATCGAGGATATCGACAGAAACGAGAAGGTAATTTGAAAATCGATTTAAGATGAAGAAGAAGAAGAGTAAAATTAGGGTAAAACAAAATAATTAATTTTGTATTAAATTTGTACTAAATTTCAATATATTTAATGATAAAAATAAATATTATTATGTAATAAAATGGTAAGGACTAAATTATAAAATTAATAATATGAAGGATTAAGTTGCAAAATTTTAAAAATCTATGAGGTGGCATCGTATTAATGGATTGCTTTTTTTTGATTGGTCCATCAAGGACATCCACCGGTAGTTTATATCCATCGTAGAAGCACCCAGTTACTGTGTAACACTTGGCATGTTTCGTTAGTAAGGACATGTGCCACGTGGTAGCACATGTCAACACTGACAGAGCGTCGTATCAGCTCTAGCGGAGCGTCGTGTTAGCACTGATCATGTAGGAAGCCTGATCAAATGCCTTCACGCGTCCATCTAACGCGTGGGAGCCACGCGCCACATTGTAGGTTGGACCGGTAGCCGTGGCTTTGTCTCGGCGCACTGATTCTTGCAGTACCCTCTGTCGCCTCGTTCGGTGATCCTAAAGCCGGCAATGATGTACAAACACTCCTCCTGCAAATGAAAATCACAAATCATCACTACTCTTTTAATAAAATTAAAAAGGGAAAAATATAAAAACTGAACCAATTAAACTATATATTTAAGTTAATGAACCTTTAAAGTTTAGATTTCATAAAATGAGCCTTCACATCCTTCACATGTAATTAAAAGTCCTTCACACGTGTGAAGGACCTTTGTGACGAACCTTTATTTTTATGTGAAGAGGGGTAAAAAAGTCATAAAGGCTATTTGTGAAATCTAAAGTTTTGTTTGGTTTAAAAACTTAATTCAAACTTTCGAGGCTCATTAACTTAATTAAAACTTTAAGAAGACTAAAAATAAAACTATCCCAATTAAATATATATATTTTTATAAATATGGTCGAATTTCGTAACAGTGGACACCAATCTTTCGAAGGCCGTATTTCCTTCGTTTTTCATTGAAAATTTTTGAATTTTATATCACGAATCCGAAACAAATCCAGATATATGCAATTTGCAAAATAACTGATAATCATAGAATTTTTTAAAAAAGGTTCAAAGTGATAAAAATTACTATAAACAAACTCAAAATCGATTTTCTGGATTTCATTCACAGTAAACAGTATATTTAAAAGCTCTAATACCATTATATAGTCATAGAAATATGTATAATCATACTCATTCATGTACCTACTCTAATACATGCATTCATACTGACATAAACATAAGAAAATAATATAGACAAATAAGTGAAAAGGAACGGCGAATTAATATTGTTCAACTGTTGGTCCGACAGATATCACTGCCGAATAAGATTCTCAAGTTAGCAAATTAAATGCAGCCAAGAAATCCTTCTTCTCTTATATGTGTTTTTCGTAAGTGTGAGAGTTTCTTGATCTCTTTCTTTCTTGGTTAACAATTTAAGATCTCTATGTTTTCTTAAACTGAAAACACGATCAGATGAGGGAGCAGTTTCAATCCCACTAGGTAACTGCTCCTAACTGCCATGCTGATGGACCTCCTGGGTGGATTACTAATCATACCCCAAAAGTCAAGTCCAACATATATTTATATATATATATATATATATATATATATATAATTCCACGGACCTTGTTAAATGGTTTTGAATATCGAGTTTTCTGTTAATTAAAAAGCAAAAAGTATATATATATATTATAGTAACATAAAACGCTATAAACAAATATATATATTCACTAACTTAAAATATTTATTTCTTCTGTAATTTTGTTAATTCTCCACTATCTCTATTTTCTCTATGTCTCTCTATATATGTAGGATGTTCAAATGTTCAAAAGAGATCAAAATAATGTTATATAATTTTCATATTTTATATTGTATATATATATAGATATATATTTCTTACTCTTTATTTAAAAAAGGATATGATATTCAAAACAAACTATTCACCTATCAATCTGATATTCAAAATATATATATATATATATATATATACTTCTTGCTTTTTAATTAAAAAAAAAACTCGATATTCAAAACCATTTAACAAGGTCCGTGGAATTTAGAATAATGAAGTTTGCAAAAGTTGTTATTTTTTAATATCTGCATCTATATTTTACTCACGTTTTTTAAAAAAAAAAATTAGAGATGAAGTTCCAATCTTAGATTTTTATATTAAAAGCAAGAAGTATATATATATATATATATTAGTTATAGTAACATAAAATTATATATATAAGTATATATATTCACTAACTTAAATTTAAATTCATATTCGATATTTACATATAATGTATGGATCTTTCAAAGCAGAATCACCTGCCAAAGAAGCAAAAAATTGTTAATCGCAAAAGATCGAGTAAATTTTAAAAGGTTGAGGCAAGAGTTTACGTAATTTTTCAACAATGCCAAAACCTTTATTTGAGCAAACACGTATTGATGTCAATGATGCATTGCAATTGCTTATCGATGAATTGAGATATAATAGATGTGGTTTGATCAGTGAGCATCAATAACTATTACTCAATTTGACTATAGAATAAATGTATGCTTATGATAATAAGGATAAAGGTGGATTCATCTTTCTATATGGCTATGAAGGTACTGAAAAACTTTTATTTGAAAAACATTGTCCGCTGCATTAAGATCTAAAGGGCAAATTATTTAAATGTTGCATCTAGCGGTATAGCATCTCTCTTAATATTAGGAGGCCAAATGACATATTCGAGATTTTCAATACCTCTTAATTTGGCTTAAGATTCAACATGCAATATAAAGTAAGAAAACTCTTAAGCAAATTACTCTCACTAAGTTGATTATTTGAGATGAGGCACCAATGGTGCATAAATACTGCTTTGATGTACTTGATCGAATACTTAGAGAGATTCTTCGGTTTTCAGAATCATGGCATCTTAACCCAACCTTTTGGAGGAAAAGTAATTATTCTTGGAAGAAATTTCTGACAAATTCTACCAGTTATAATAAAAGGTGCAAGGCAAGATATAGTCATGCCGCACTAAGCTCTTCATATTTATAGTCTCATTGTCAAGTTTTTAAGCTTATTCAAATATTCAAATATATGCAATCAAATTATTCAAATATTAATGTTTTTGACTTGAAGAGTTTTAATGAATGACTTTTAACAATTGGGGATGGGGGGTTAGGAAATTCATTTGATGGGGTTGAAATGTTTGGAGTTCTAATGATCTTCTCATTGATGGATGTGATAATCTAATATATGCAAGTTGATAGTACTTACCTAGATTTCTTTAATCATTCAGATGATTTGGATTATATATGATAAAGAGTGATTCTTGCTCCGACACTAAACATAGAATCCATAAATGATTATATGGTTTCACTAAGTGATAAAGCTAAAAAAATAATTTTCAGTTCTGATATAGTATGCCTCTGAGTTTTATTTTAACAATTTGGATCATATTCTTACACCAGAATTTCTTAACAACATTAAGTGCTTTGGTCTTCCAAATCATCAAATAACTTTGGAAGAAGAAGTTCCTATAATGCTATTGAGTAATATAGACTAATTAGCAGGATTATGTAATGACACTAGGTTGGTTATCACAAAGTCGACAAAGCAAAGGTCTTAGTAGGAAGAATAGCTAGACAGAAAATTTTTATTTTGAGGATGAGTTTAACTCCATGTGATGCAAGAATTCCATTTAATTTCCACCAAAAATAGTTTCCAGTAGCAATATCATTTACAATAACCATCAATAAGAGTTAAGGACAATCATTATCTCACGTAAGACTTTTTTTTTTTTAATTTAGAAAATCGGTGTTTACACATGGTCAACTTTACACTGCATTGTTAATGGTTACAAATAAAAAAAAAAGTTTGAAAATTTTGATTTATCATGATAATGAAGAGATAACTAATGAAGCTATCAATGTAGTATATAATAATATATAATGAAGTATTCAGTAACTTAGTGGAAATGTAACGATGATGAAGTTTAAATAATTATTTTATATATGTAACTATTATTCTCTTTAATTTTATTTTTGTCATGATAATATATTTCCACCATCACCATCATAATAATATTATATTTAAAATTAAAATTTTTTTCACACAAATTAAGTTAAATGTTATGTATAAAAATATATAAATATATATATATAATAAGTAGTTATGTGCGCATCGGGCACGAGTTATAAACTAGTTAATAGTTAAACTAGGTTAATTTTATTTACGATTTTTTTTTAATTAATTTTATAGTTTGGCTATGTCAGTTAATTTTTTTTTTATTATACTTATGGTTTTTTTTCTAATTTTTGCAAATTTTTATTATTTTTATAAATTTATGTTTGTAAATTTTTAAAATTTTTAAAAATTTGAGAATATTTTTTAAAAGTCATAAAGTATCCTTGGTAACATTTATAAATTTTAAAAAATTTTATAAAAATGACGCGGTGTTTAATAATAACTTTTATATATTGCTTTAAAGTCTAAAAAAAGTCATGATTGATATTATATTCAATTATAACTTTTATAAAGTTTACAAAAGTCTCGATATACATCTAACAATTCATGATTTTGAGAAATTTCTCTTCTCATACTTTACAGATTTTTATAGAATTTCGTAGATTTTTTTTTTAGAACTAAAAATATTAAAGTTTGTGAATTGTCCTATAATAAACAGGGAAATTAGTGAATTGTCTGTCTGTTCACCAAATGATTTTCAAAGAGTTTCAACTATTAACACGTAATAATCATATTTCTTACTCTCAATCCCACACAATTTCTTTTCTTATTTCTTTGACCGTTATTATGAATTGCTATTATTATTATGAAGTAATTGAACTACAATTTTATATTTTTTTTCATGTTCAATTTATATTATAAAAACTTAAGATCTTGAATTGTCTAGCACTTCACTCAAAAACTTTTAAATATTAATAGGCAAGACCCATATTCTTTACTTTCAATCCTATAGATTTTATTTATTATTATTATGGATTGCTATTATGATTGTGAAATAATTGATTTTTTTTTATCATGTTCAATTTACATTATGGTTAAAAAAATATTTTATTGAATCATATAGTACAGTTTCATATTCTTTATTAGCAATTCATTTTTGTCTGTTTTTTTCTATGATTCTCATCCAGTTATCAATAGTCATTTTTTTTGTTATTTTTTCTTTTAGAAATCTATGTAATTAAAATTTGTTCATAACTCTCGTGGTATAGTTAAAGTTTCTCAATAGCTCTTATGATATTTTACTTCAAACTATTAGTATTTCATGAAAGATACACAAGATTCAAATGAAAAGGGGAAGGGAAAAGAAAAAAAAATTATAAAATATGGACATAAGAAGAAAGTACTGAACTATTTCAAGTAATGGTTGATGCCACCAAATGTGAATGGCGTGATCTCTCTAGTAAGACTTTTGTTTAAAAAAAAAAAATCTTTCTGTTCTTAATGATAAAATTGGATGCCAAAAGACTTATTCTGAGTATCTAAGTCGCTTGAAATAGTTCAAACATCGTTATTATGGTTATTCTGAGCTTATGCATCATAGTTCTAGGTTTGCATGAGATTTTGATACAAAAAAGTTCACTGCAACTGATGAAGTATAGGAAAATAATTTTAAGGTGGACTACTTTCTAATTTACTTTTGTGGCAACATAAAATTATATATATATATATATTATCATACATATACCTTTGAGGATAATGAAGATTTAATAATCGCAGTCAGGAGTGGAACAGAAGTAGGAAACCACTTAATTGCATTAGGAAATGACATTGATACAAGAACAATTGATGTAGAAGATAGTAGAGGTGTAAGTCAAGATGACTTTTATTGTGACCCTGAAACCAAATTTTTTACAACTAATGATGAATTTAATCATTTATGTGAATCTTCATCTTCTAGAGGTGTTGGTCACTAATATCTAGTCAGCCTACTCAACCTATTCATTATTATAATTTTGAGGTTCCTCCAATCATTAAAAAACGCAGTAGAGAAAATTATACAGGAAAACATGGTAGGCTGACTAGATATTGAATAACCAACACTTCTAGGAGAAAAAGATTGATGTAAATGATAAAATTCATCATTTTTTGTAAAATCTCCTAGGTCACAATAAAAGTCATCTTGGCTTACAACTCTGTTATCTTCTCCATCAGTTGTTGTTGCATCAGTGTTATTTCTTAACTGAGAGTAGGAGTAAATGATTAAATTCATCATTATTATTTTATGTTACCGTAGGAGTAAAAGAGGAAGTAGTATTTTTAAGTGAAAGTAGTCCACCTTAAGATAATCTTCCATACTTCATCACTTGTAGTAAATTTTTTTGTGTTCGAATCTCATCCAAACCCAGAACTATGATGCATAAGCTTAGAATAGCCATAATAACGATGTTTGAACCATTTCAAGCGACTTAGATACTTAGAATATGTCTTTTTGCATTCAATTTTACCATTAAGAGTAAGAAGATTTTTTGTTTCGACAATAGTCTTACTAAAGAAACCATTGTTGTTATCACGCCATATATGATTGGCGACATCAACAATTTATTGCAATAGTTTGTTACTTTCTTCTAATGTTCATACTTTATATTTTTTCCCTTCCCATTTTCATTTCCTTTTCCTTTCGCCTTCCCTTTTTCATTTAATTGGTGTGTATATTCCATTAAATACTAATCATTTAAATAAAATATCATAAAAATTATGGACAAACTTTAACTATACCACAAGAGTTATGAACAAGTCCTAATTACAAAGATTTCTTTAAAAAAAACAAAAAAAAATTGATTATTATTCATTGAATGTTAATCACATAAAAAAAGAGACAATCCCCAAAACCCCGTTAATGTTTGTATTTATCTCCAATTTACTTGCTTAGTTTCATTTTTCTCTAAAATCCCACTTTTCCTCCTTATGCCATTAAGTTTACTTGGATGAACAATAATGAAGAGTATTTTAGTAATTTCATTTAATTATTTTTTAAATAAAATATTTTAAAATACAAAAAATAATAAAATTTAATAAATAAATAAAAAACAAACAAACACATATCATTCTCCTTGTTCCACATAGATCTCCTACTTCTCCATAGATCCATAGCTTCTTCTTAATTAAAAATTTGAAAAAGAAAAAAAAAACATAAATGCCCTTAATTTTAAAAAAAAAAAACACAAAACACAAAAAATCACAACAACAGATCACCTTATCTTTTTCTTCTTATCGTGGACTTTTTCATCTTCTACACATCCACCACCATCAACAAATCAACCAAATTAAAACCTAAACCTAAAGCAGCAAATTACCAAAATCAAAACCCAATCCCAAAAAATCAGTATCGATGGCGGAGAATATTTTTAAAATTAAAAATTAAACACAAATTTTTCTTCTTCTCTATGATTCAATTACTTTTTCTTCTTTAGATCGGCTTCTTCCTTATCTTTACCATCTTCCTTTGCATATCTTCCGCCTAAAAATTACCAAAATCAAAACCTAATATCAAAAAATAATATCACGGAAGGATGAGAGAGAAGGAGCCACCTACAAATCACCCAAATCAAAATCCAATCCAAAAAATCAATATCAATGGAGGAGTAAAGAGGGGGATAGAGGAGTAAAGAGGGAGGAAGAAAAAGAGAAGAATAGGAACGCAAATGAAAAAGAATAAAAATAGAAAAGAAGAAAGAGGAAAAAAGAATTTGAGAACATAAAGAGAAAATGAATTTTTTTAAAAATATTTTTAATTTGTTGAATTTTTTTTTAAAAAAAAATCAGTGAGAAAAACGTTTTTTAAAATTAAATAATTTATTTTTAAAGTTAAAATAATTAAATAAAATTACTAAAACAACCTTAATTATTGTTCATCCATTAACGAATGAATAGTAAACCTAACTGTAACACCCAAACCCCCGCCTTACAGACTGATGCAAGGAGATGAGCGTCACAACAGAAAACATACATATTATACTTATACTTATATTGAACAGCTATCAAATATCCAAATAAAACTTATATTACTGTAATAGATAAAATAATAAACTGGATACTTAATCAAAGACTGGACTTCAAATCATCTGAATACAAAATCATAAGAGTTCGAAAATATAATGTTTCAAATTCTGGTTACAACTGAAATAGTTTAATAAAGCTTGGGAGTTCAATACATAATATAAGCGGAAGCTAATCTGAAAACCAATGTCAGAACTGATGCATGGAGTGATATATATGTGCCTTGCTATTCCACTTGACTGTCTGAACTCAGCATTTTCCATCCCAATCAGGAAAATTAACATACAAGACAAAAATAAAGAAACAACAGGGTCAGACTATCGAATGTCTGGTTAGTAAGCCAATACCCAACATCCACACACATACAATGCTTCTTAAATTAACAATTACGCATGAACATACAACATATGCAGCTTACCTGGCCAAACAGAGGCTTAAAACAGAAGGAAACAGAAGAGTACCGAAGATTTCAAACAACTCAGAGATGTTCTAAAGCTTAATAGGTTCCTTAAGGAGTAACAAATGAATCTGATACCATTAACAATGATTAAACAGATTAATTATGCCCTGTAAATGTTCTAAACTTAAAATAGTCATAACTTATTCGTTTGAAGTCCGAATCAGGCTTATAATAATTTTTCGGAAAGGGAAAATCAAGAGAAAGAAATCTGGAAGAAGTCAGGCGAAGAAAAGGGACATGGCGAAATGTTGAGGCGACATATATCTATTTCGCCTGAAAATCAGGCAACACCTTTAGGCGAGATTGAAATATGTTGCCTCAATTTGGAGATGTGTTTGGCGATGTTTGTTTCTGTGGGAATTTCTTGGCGACTCTTACTTGGCTAAATAGAAACATTTAGCCTCACTTCTAGGCAGGGTGTTTTTAAGCGATGATTTTTTCAAACAAAAATTGTTTTTGGGCGACTTGTTATTGGCAACATAAAAACATTTTGCCTCACTTGTAGGCGACTTATTTGGCAACATGAAAATATTTTGCCTCACTCTCAGGCGAGGTTTTGTTTTGGCAATGATTTTTAAAAGAAAAAGTCTCGTCTAGTAATTTTGGCGAGGTATTTAGCAAAATTGAACGACTAAAACATTGTTTCGTTTAAATCTTGGCGAAGGCATTTGGCGAAGTATTAAAAATTAAGGAAATTTTGCCTGGATACTAGCGAAGTAACTTGGCGAGATTTTAACTTTAAAAATAGGATCGCCTAAGTTTTGGCGAGATTGATAGGCGATGGACACCAGAAGTTGCCAACTTATTACTTAGTCTAGGCGATGAACATAGGCGGATGTTCCAAGTTTTGCCTGCAAATAGGCAATGACACTGGCGACATAAATAAGACTTTGCCAACTCTATACTTAGTCTAGGCGATGACTTTGGCTGAGTAATCAAAATTTCGCCTAAATCTAACTCGTTTTAATTTCAACTTTTAAATCTTCTTCAAATTATTCAATTAGGCAATAGTCAGTCTAAAGGCAGCATGTTAACCCAATATTAGCAAGTAGCTCAACTCAGAAATCATCAAGGCAATCATAAGAGTTCACAATACACTTAAAATTCATATTTGCATATCATATACCAGTTTACATATCAGACATTAGATTTTTCAGAGAATGACAGAAACATTTACTAGAGTATATCAGCTTGTCATGCAGGTTACAGAATTAACAGATGATGCCAGATTATGTATTCAATAAGCATCAGATTTCAGAAATTTCTTAGGAAGTTCTTATTAAACACAGAAAACATCAGATTATAGATTATTTGCCTGTCTTTAGTTTGATAACAAATCAGGAACAGAAAATAGGTCATAGACCTCTTACTTATGAGCAAAGCTCCAGACAAATGGATCAAGGATCCCAGAAAGGTTGAGCAAAGCTCCAGACAAGGTTGATGTTGTCACATCCAGAAGGCATTCAAGGCCTGTACGTTTTCACGTATCGATGTATACATCTAATATCCCTACGGCATGCCAGTCTTATCACTATCATACTTTAGACAGGACTTAGTTTTCATATTATAACAGGTATAGCTTTCAGCATTCAACAAATATTGCATCAGTTCACATAATAGCCATTTATCAGCAAGTTGAACAACAGTTTCACAGCAATAAACATATCACAGAGTCCAGATTCTGATTTTTAGATACATTAAGTTTAGTCCATATTAATGCAGCACAGAACAGACATTAACAAACATAAGTGAGGGCTTAAAGATGGCTACTAATCGAAAATGCTAATCCAACAGCAGGACTACTCCGGTTGACGTTCTCCTACTCCGTCGCCTAAACAACGGCAAATCCAAAATCAATAACAGACTCAATCAAACCAGAAATTCGAAGGTTAGGGTTTACAACTTGAGAACAGAAGCGATATTGAAGAACAGACCAAAAACAATCATGAACATATGAACTTACCTTCACACTCGAAGAATAGGTTCAATGGAAACTATCAGATTGACAGCAAAAACCAATGTAACAGTGAAAGAGAGTTTCTGTTTGAGTTTTTTGAAGTTGAGAGAAAAGAGAAGAAAGGGGTCTGGCGGCTGAATGATTGCTGGTGGGGTAACCTAGGTTTTCACCTAACCATAGATAAATTGTAAACAAGTCCACCAGAGTTCTTTTAATTCAAAATTTTTCCCATGTCAAAAGTATTTTCAAAATCAGTCAAATAACAAAATAAGTTTTAATTTGGCCCCATTTATTTATATTATTCTGATTTTCAGCTTAGACCACCATTTGCTAATATTAACTCTAGCCCAAAATCTGTTAAAATTATACATTAACCCCATTTCTCAAATTAGGCCAGAGACCCTAATTCTCAAATCAACTTTCAAATCCCTAGAGTTCATGGATTAAAATTAATTGGTTTATAATTTCAGGATGTTACAACTCTCACCCACTTAGAAAATTTCATCCACGAAATTACTTGAATCGAACATTCGGGGATATTGATTCCGAATAACTTCTTCATTCTCCCATTAGCTTCATCTTTGCCATGATTTTCCCATAACACCTTTACTAACGTTACGTGCTTACGTCGTAACACTCTAACGACTCGATCAAGAATCTGGACAGGTTCCTCTTCATATGTCAAATCTGGACAGAGTTCTATCTCTTCTCTATGTAGAACATGAGATGGGTCTGACCTATACTTCCGAAGCATAGAAACGTGAAACACATTATGAATCCTTTGTAACTCTAGTGGTAAAGCCAACAGATACGCAACCGTACATACCCTTTCCAAAACTTCATAAGGTCCAATAAACCTAGGACTCAATTTTCCCTTCCTACCAAACAAGAGAATCTTCTTCAATGGTGACACCTTTAAGAAAAAAATTTCGCCCACTTCGAACTCTATATTATTCATTTTCAAATCTGCATAAGATTTTTATTATCGAAAGTAATCTTCAAGTTATCACGGATGAGTTTGACCTACTCCTCAGTTTGAGTAATCAAATCTTGACCAACTATCTTCTTCTCACTAAATTCAGTCCATCATACCGGAGTACGACACTTCCTTCCATACAGAGCCTCATATGATGCCATTTGAATGCTAGATTGATAACTATTATTATAAGTGAACTCAATCAAAGAAAGACAAATTGACCAACGCACACCAAATTCACTGACGCAGCCCCTCAACATGTCCTCTAGTACCTGAATAAATCGTTCAGACTGTCCATCTGCTTGGGGATGATAAGAGGTATTGAAGTTCAAATGAGTACCCAAAGCCTCATGTAATTTATTCCAGAATCTCGAGGTAAACCTCGGGTCTCTGTCAGAAATAATTGAAGATGGAATTCCATGAAGACAGGCGATCTCGTTCACATAAATCTAGCCAATCTATCCAGCGAGTAATCTGTCCTAATAGGCAAAAAGTGAGCAGATTTAGTTACACGGTCGGCTATAACCCAGACAAAATCATGTTTCTCCTTCATAAGGGGTAATCCACTCACAAAGTCCATAGTAATCCTATCCCACTTCCACTCTGGAATAGAAATGGACTGCAATATACCCGATGGAACCTGATGTTCAGCTTTCACCTGCTAACAAACTAAGCACTGAGACACAAATTCAAAAATATCACGCTTCATACCAGGCCACCAATATTGAGGTTTCAAATATACATATATCTTGGTATTACCTGGATGCATAGAGAATGCACTATTGTAAGCCTCATTTAGTATAGTATCCCTATTTCACCACCTTCAGGCACAAATAATAAATTCTTTAGGTATAAAGAACCATCAACCATTAGCATAAAATCACCCGGTCCCCCTTCTTGAATTTGGTTCTTCCATTCGGTCACCTTGGTATCGTACAATTGAGCCATTTTGATTTGCTGAATGAAATTAGGTCTCACTTGCAATTCAGCTAAGATAGCTTGATCATCCACAAGGGATAACCAAGCAGTCAAAGCACAAAGAGCATTCAAATATTTACGACTTAATGCATCAGCCACCACATTTGCCTTATCATGATGATAAACAATGATGTAGTCATAATCCTTAAGCAGTTCCATCCATCTTCTTTGACTCAAATTCAGTTCCTTTTGTGAGGGAAGGTACTTCGGACTTTTGTGATCGGTGTAAATGAAACACTTTTCACCATACAAATAATGCCTCCAAATCTTCAAAGCAAATACAATCGCTACCACTTCTAAGTCATGAGTCGGATAGTTTCGTTCATGTGTCTTTAACTGACGGGATACATAAGCTATGACCTTACCATCTTGCATAAGTACACATCCCAACTTGTTCAAATAGGTATAGCTAGAAACAAAAAAATCCTTACTAGACACCGGCTGTGTAAGTACTTGCGCGTTAGTAAGTAATCCCTTCAGCTTCTCAAAACTACTTTGACATAGGGGATTACTTTGTCATAGGGGCTGCAATTATAGAAAACTCCTTCACAAACCTCCGATGATAACCAGCAAAACCCAAGAAACTTTGAATTTTGGTTAAATTCTTTGGTGGTTCATAACTAGTAATAGCTTCAATTTTCTTCGGATCTGCCCTAATCCCATCTAAAGCTATAATATGCCTTAGAAAGTCAACTTCATTAAACCAAAACTCACATTTACTAAATTTCGCAAACAATTGATTCCCCTTCAACGTTTGCAACACAGTTTGGAGATTTATTTCATGATCTTCGCAAGTCTTTGAATACACCAGAATACCGTCGATGAATACCACAACAAATTTGTCCAGATAAAAATGGATGACACGATTCATTAGGTCCATAAATGCTATCGAGGCATTGGTTAACCTAAAAGGCATCACTAAGAACTCGTAATGTCTATATCTAGTTCTAAACGCAGATTTAGGTATGTCAGTCTCCTTAATCCTTAACTAGTGATAGCTAGACGCATATCAATCTTTGAGAATATACCCGCCCCTTTCAATTTATCAAACAAGTCATCTATTCTAGATAATGGATACCTATTTTTCACGATTACCTTATTCAGCTCTCGATAATCAATATACAACCTCATCGATCCATCCTTCTTCTTCACAAACAGTACTGGAGCTCCCTAATGAGATATACTTGGTCAGATAAAACCCTTCTCAAATAAATCTTATAACTGAGTCTTAAGTTCCTTCAACTCTGTTGGAGCCATATGATACGGTGCACGAGAAATAGGTGTTGTACCAGGCCACACATCAATTGTGAATTCAACATCTCTATTTGGCGGTAAACTTGGTATGTCTTCCGAAAATACCTCTGGAAACTCACAAACTGCAGGAATATCCCTAATCTCCAGACTCTTATCATTAGTTGTCACAACATGGGCCAAAAAGCTTCACAACCTTGCATCATCATCCTCTAGCAATAGCAATTGACACTAAGTTGTCCAAACCACCCAAATTTTCTCCCCACATAACAACCTCACTATTAGTTCCACCCCCAAGAATGACTTTCTTAAGCTTACAATCTACCACTACCCCATGCTTAGTAACCAATCCATGCCCAAAATCATGTCAAACTCATAGAAAGATAACTTAATTAAATCTCACATATATAAATTATTCTCATACATAATTGGGCACTCCCTGAACACTCGGTTAACCGATTCACTCATTCCCAACGGGCTGGTAACAAGAATGTCATACCCTGAGGTGTTTACCCTTAACCCATCAAGCAAAGATAACTTCTTACAAATATAAGAATGAGTAGAACCTGGATCAATCAAGGCACACATAGGATTGCCAAAAAGAATGAACATACCAAGGATCACATCATTGGTGGTATAGTCCTCAACCGCTTTCATAGTATAAACCTCGCCTGAGTATGATTGTCTTGCTTGTTGACTGATTAGAATATAACTTTTTCTGAACTACCCCTGCTAGGTTGAGCAGTCCTTTGGATAGAAGGCAGCCCTAGCTGACTATGACCTCCCAGATTAGAATACTTTCAAGGACAATCATCTCTGCGATGCTCCATCGACCCACAAAGAAAACATGCACCCATTTTCCTCCAACATTTTCCCGGATTAGGCCTATTGCAATAGCTACAAAGCGGACGGTCAGACTTCTCAGCTTCACTCCTCTGAGTAACAGCCACAAATCCAGTCTTAGAAGCCACTGGTGCTTGTGACCCCTGTTTCTGAGTTCTACCACCTTAGGACTGAGAATCACTCTTGAAATTCTTAAGAGTGTGAAGCAGCTGGCTCAAGGACCATTTCTTTGATTCTTTCTATCAAATCTAGCCTGTTTTGCCTTCTTAATCCTCTCAAGGTCTAAAGCATGACCTAATAAGGAACTGAAGTCATCATATTGGTGCCTCACCACCTTCCTCTTGTACTCATCATTCAGCCTCTCTTGAAAGTATATGCATCGCTTCCTGCTAGTACCCAATAGTTCCGGAGCATACCTACTCAGCTTGGTGAATTCACTCTCATACTCTGCCACAGTCTTAACCTCTTGCCTCAAACTTAAAAATTTACGTCTCATCTCCTTCTTATACACTTCCCCTACATAGTGGTCCTCGAATTGAGCAATAAAGAACGACCATGTTAGGGCCTCCGGCTTATTTACAACTCTCCATCGTTGGATTTCATTACCCTGTAACCTTGCCACAATGCACCTAAACTTGTCCTCAGGAGTAGCCTCAAGTTGATCAAGGGTTCGATCAGCTAAGTCCAGCTAATCCTCTGCAGCAGAAGCATCCTCATCACTATTCCCAGAGAATACCTGATGAAACATCTTCATAAACTTCTCAATCACAGACTGTGGAGCTGGAGGTTGATGTTGTTAAGGATTCCTGATCATCTCGGGCAAAGTACGTAGCATTTCCATCTGATCCATATCTGCCTCATGAGGATTTTCAATTTGAGAATTACTAGAACCTTCACCACCTTGAACGGTATTATTTTGATTCCCACCTTCCATAACAGGTTCCGCATGACCGTGAGAACCGTGAGTAGAATTCGTATCATTAGAAGCCATTGAAACCTAATTCGAGAGAACGAGCGGACAATATTAGAGCCACATTTATTTCTAAAACATAAATGATGCAAAATGCATGCAATGCAACCGATACCCCCACAGAACACCAAATACACTAATAAGTGTTGAACCTAACCTAGCTCTGATACTACTAATGTAACACCCCTTGCCCGGTTTAGGAGAATAGAACCGGAGATGTCACATAACGAACCAAATACCTAGCTAACTGAATGATAAATATCGAAATTTAACAGTTGTATAGCTCAAAATAAATACAATCATTCCTGTAAATCACTAACAGTTTCAAATAACTAAAAACTGCTCAAATCTAATCCAGTACTCAAATAAAATCCCAAGTCAAATTCAATATCAATAATCCCAATCCAAAATTTAAGTTCTCAACCGAGTTCAAATACTTCATAATTCAAATAAAACATAACCTGATTGTAACCTTAATAATAAAAACTAAAATCAAAGATTATAATCCAAAATAACCCTTCCAACATGCTAGGCAATAAAAATTGTTTACAAATAAAATAAATAGAACGTGAATAAATGGCTATAGTCTGCTCATTCG
The DNA here is from genome assembly GCA_031304145.1 of Cardiospermum halicacabum. Taxonomy (NCBI): domain Eukaryota; kingdom Viridiplantae; phylum Streptophyta; class Magnoliopsida; order Sapindales; family Sapindaceae; genus Cardiospermum; species Cardiospermum halicacabum. Next base: position 7,644,949 of record CM062393.1, on the reverse strand, counting down.
TCTCAGCTATGGAAACCTACGGATGAAACTCGTGTAATCTTGGAAAGCTTAGTGTGGACACGTACTCGAGGCATTGCCCACTCTAACTTATATATAGGAAAATTTAAATCTAAAAAAATTATACATATCAACCAACATATCAACAACACTAATTCTACACAAACATACATACATGCAGAAAATCATGTCATCATTCATAATTTCGTACAGTATAACTCAGAATAAACATCTGTAGAAATATTTAACAATTTATAAGTTTTGCCTTTAAGTAAAACTTGCAATGAATGTAGGATACGAGAAACCCAACCAAAATCAGAACACAGGCAAGGCCGGAGCCCCCATAACCTAGGCAAGGCCGAAGCCTCCACAACACAACCATGTGGTGGACAGAAGTCCCTTTTATAATAAAAACGACCGCTCTCTCCAAAATTTTGACAGCTATCAACTCATTGTGGCATGTCAAGTATCCGTACAGACTGAAATCTCTACTCAAGACGATAACATTTACTAAACCCAACATCACATAATAATTTATTCACCACAATTTTTACAATCTCAACACATATCCTAATATACCATCAATACACATCACCACAAGCATCTACAACTTGTTTCTTAAGCCAAACAATAAAATTAAGTCTCATAGCATATCAATTTGCAATTTCCTAGTAAATTGTCTAACACATAAACTAGAATAGGTTATCCGAAAGTGCGTATACACACATTATAAAAACAATAGTCCAAATAAGAATTCAAGCAGCATGATTCCCTCCGTCTCCAACACTCAGATCACGATCTAATCCATAATTAGAGTAATCAATAAATAATTTATTTAATATAGAGTACAAACATATATACATACAGATCCACCTACAGTACTACAAAACCACTACTCACATTATTTATATTAAACTCACAAGCCTTACTTATATGTATATATATTATCACCCACTAGTTATTTATATTTTCTTCATATAAATTAATCCTTTTTGACTCAGTATCTCTTATCAATATTTACAGATGTTAACTTTATTCTTCACTAAACCACATACCAATTTATATCATTGAATCACACAAGATTATACACACTCGGTTTAGGACCCCACTTAAACAACATATTTTCTTTCCAATTAACTCTAGACATGATTTAGTTTTTTATAAAGTCTGTTTTATACACATGCATGAATGAAATTAAAATAATTGATAAAACATAACAAACTCTTATTTCCCCACCTGCCAGTACAAGTATAATATAATTTATATATCTTCGTGCCTACAGTGGAACTTTAAGACTACTCTCACTTGTTGCTCCGCATACAAACCCATACCCTCACTAACTAATTCAATCATTGATTACGATTTCCAATCTTAGCCACTGAAATCCATCGCCACATGCCACTATTACATATATCTTATATACATGTCGAGTTATATAACACTTAGAGTAGTTAAATCACACATATTCAAAATTAATTCAGCAATACAAACTAATAATATTTTTCGATGATCAAAGAAAGAAACTAACCAGACGCAGCGAGAGGAGAAATAGAGAGGACGACTAAGGAAGAAATAAGGGCTCTTTTCACTTCTAGGCCTTGGAAAGTTAGAATTATTTTTATAGGCTCAATCTCAAAATAGTTCATAAATGAGCTTTCTAAACTTTACTTTACACTTTATAGGATGTGCTTCCAATTATACCCTTTTAATTTAAAAAATAATTAAATAAATAATTTTGATATTATTAAAATAAAAATTAAAAAATCAAATTGTTGTATTCCTAAATTGCCCTTAACATTACAAACCAAGTTTAACTTACCTGAGAAGATTGATTACCCATCCGGTTTCTTCTTCCTCCTCGTGTTCGATTTCTTCTTCCTCCTCTTGTTCGATTTCTTATTCCTCCTCGCTGAGTGTCTTTCTTCTTCAAAACCCACAAATGAATTCCATTTGCTCCTCTCGCTGATTCGATTTCTCCACTGGCGACGTCTTCCCATTTTGCTGATTCAATTTCTCCTGTCGTTGATAGAATTCGACATCAGATAATTCGTTGAGTCAATTCGATTGTTGTGCAAACAGAATCGTTAAGCCATTTTGGTTTCTCCTCTTGTTTGTTCTTATTTTCCAATTCAAATTCCAATCTGTGTTGTGATAGAAGCAATTTATAAAGTACGCGTTCGAGGTTATGCTTCTTTGATGTTAATTAATGGCGAAAACTGCTTTGCACGTTTTTTTAATGTTTATGTGGGCATTGGTATAGTCATGTTTGCATTTGGATATACATCTGTAGATATATTATGCAACTGTTTATGTTCTTGAAATACATATTCATATTGTAGTTATACAGTTATTCTAAATTGCTGCTTCATATTGTAGTGTTCATATAAACAGCTTATTCATTTCTGTTATTTGTACTGCTGTTAATCTGATCTATTTTATTTCTTCAGTTCTGATCTGTTATTAAACTGCTTGGATTTGCTTCATATTTTTGTGTTGAGATTCTCATTTGATGTTGGGTATTGATTCTATATGATTGGATTTTGATGTATTGACGACTTTTTTTAGATGTTTAAAGGATGTTTGTTTGTGTACAAGACTATTTTGATGTTGTTTATAGGTGTTCAGTTTATTACGGGTTGCAATGTGATATTAGTCAGCTTTAAAACCATTATCTGTTGTGTTATTGTGAAGTATGTTATTTGCTTGGATAAGTCTATATACAATGTTATTAAGGTACGCGTTCGTGCATGCGTTGTTGGTTATGTTTATGTGGGCAGTTTTTTGTTATGATTTGAACTCAATAATCTTAAAGGTTAGATATTTTGGTTTAGGGTGGATATAAGTTCAGAGCTGGTAAGTAGGTTACAACCTTTATTTTCTTGTATTTGAGTTCATGTGTTTTAAAACCTATTGAACTGTACTTATTAGTTTCTAATCGCGTTTCAGAATGTTTTGATGACATATCTCTGTATTGTGAGTTCATATATCTTAAAATTTTGTTTACGTGGTTGTTGTCTTTGAATGTTTTTATTGCAGTTGGATTGAGTCCTTTTGGGATTGATTTGGCTTTAATTGGTAAGATTATTTCCATTTTAAGTTTAATTAATTTTATTGAGATATGAGTTATTTATAATCTTAATTAGATTGATTTGGTCTTAACTGGTTAGACTATTTCCTGTTTTGGTTTAATTGTTTTGGTTAAATATGCTGATATGAGTTGTTTTTTTAATTGATTTATCTTAATTGATTGGATTGTTTCCTTTTTGAGTTTAATTAATTTGATTTTGTAACACGAATAGTTTATTTTCTTTGTATTAGATTGATTCTATTATATTTTTATTTATGAGTTGTTTTTTTCTTGGAATAATATATCCATCGGAAATATTCATTGATGTGTAGGGCATACTGTACAAAGTTGCAAGGAAGCAACAATTGATATAGATGCAACATGTGATGGGATCTCTCATGTACCTTCCAATGGTCAGCCTTTGAGAGAACACAAATAGAGTGCAACATTCAATAGTCCGACATGAGAAAGTAACAAAGTCATAATTGTGTAATCGTTGTACTTATGTACATGTAAATTATGGTTTTCATAAATAGTAACTTAACTTAAATCGTTTATTGATTGAGGAAGTAGAAATTTGGTTGGAACAATAAATTAGCATAAACTGTAATTTTAGAATAAATTTGGTTGGAACCATAAACTGCAACTGTAACTTAGCTTAAATTGTAACTAAGCTCTGATATAACCTCATACGGTAATATGGTAGATCATAAATCTGATGGCACCTCAGAAGCCCAGTTTTGGCCACTTTTGCCCTCTATTTCGCTTTGCTCATGTATGAAATAACCTTAACACAAGTAGTACTAAACTTTCAAATAGACAAGTGCATTTGCAACTCCCTTTAATGGAATTCATGAGTGTAAGGGACTAGATATGATATTCCTACTTTAGGAGGTACTTAAGTATAGTCCAATAGTCAGGTCCCCTAAGTTTTTTTTTTTAGATTTTTCTATAAAGATAGGTCAGATGGGGTGGGAAATGAAGGCTTGCAAGATTTAGGGCCGATCCGCCCAGCCATTTGTGAGTCAATTTGACTCTGATGTGACCTCAGACGGTAATATGGCAGATCAGAAATCTGATGGCACCTCAGAAGCCCATTTTTGGCCACTTTTGGACTACAATTCGCTTTGTCCATGTAAGAAATTTCCCTTACACAAAAAGTACTAAATTTTCAAATAGACAAGTGCATTTGCAACTCCCTTTAGTGGAATTCATGAATGTAAGGGACTAGATGTGATATTCCTACTTTAAGAGGTACTTAAGTGTAGTCCAATAGTCCCCCTAAGTTTATTTAGTTTTCTTTTTCTATAAAGATAGGTCAGATGTGGTGGGAAATGAAGGCTTGCAATATTTGAGGCTGATCGGCCTAGCCATTTGTGAGTTAATTTGACTCTGATGTGACCTCAAGCGGTAATATGGCAGATCAGAAATCTGATGGCACCTCAGAAGCCCATTTTTGGCTACTTTTGGACTCCAATTCGCTTTGTCCAAGTAAGAAATGTCCCTTACAAAAGTAGTTCTAAAAATTCAAATAGACAAGTGTATTAGCAACTCCCTTTAGTGGAATTCATGAGTGTAAGGGACTGGATGTGATATTCCGACTTTAAGAGGTACTTAAGTATAGTCTAATAGTCGGGTCCCCAAAGTTTTTTTAGTTTTTTCGATAAAGATAGGTAAGATAGGGTGGGAAATGAAGACTTGCAAGATTTGGGGCCCATCCGGCCGACCATTAGTGAGTCAATTTGACTCTAATGTGACTTAAGACGGTAATATGGCTGATCAAAATCCGATGGCACCTCAGAAGGCCATTTTTGGCCACTTTTAGACTCGAATATGCTTTGTCAATGTAAGAAATGTCCCTTACACAAGTAGTACTAAAATTTCAAAAAGACAAGTGCATTTGCAACTCCTTTTAGTGGAATTCATGAGTGCAATGGACTAGATGTGATATTCCTTCTTTAAGAGGTACTTAAGTGTAGTCCAATAATCAAGTCCCCTAAGTTTTTTTTTTTAGTTTTTTCTATAAATATAGGAAGATGAGGTGGGAAATGAAGGATTGCAATATTTGAGGCGGATTGGCGCATTCATTTGTGAGTCCATTTGACTCTGATGTGACCTCAGGCGGTAATACGGCAGATCAGAAATATGATGGCACCTCAGAAGCCCATTTTTTGCAACTTTTGGACTCCAATTCGCTTTGTCCAAGTAAGAAATGTCTCTTACACAAGTAGTACTAAATTTTCAAATAGACAAGTGCATTAGCAACTCCCTTTAGTGGAATTCATGAGTGTAAGGGACTGGATGTGATATTCCTACTTTAAGAGGTACTTAAGTATAGTCCAATAGTCCGGTCCCCGATGTTTTTTTAGTTTTTCTATAAAGATAGGTCAGATGGGGTGGGAAATGAAGGCTTGCAAGATTCGGGACCGATACGCAGGCCATTTGTTTGTCAATTTGACTCTGATGTCACCTCAGACGGTAATATGACCGATCAGAAATCTGATGGCACCTCAGAAGCCCATTTTGGACCACTTTTGGACTCCAATTCGCTTTGTCCATGTAAGAAATGTCCCTTACACAAGTAGAAATAAAATTTCAAATAGACAAGTGCATTTGAAACTCCCTTTAGTAGAATTCATAACTATAAGGGACTAGATGTGATATTCCTACTTTAAGAGGTACTTAAGTGTAGTCCTATAGTCGGGTCCCCTAAGTTTTTTTAATTTTTTCTATAAAGATAGGTTAGATGGGGTGGGAAATGAAGGCTTGCAAGATTTTAGGCCGATCCGCTCGGCCATTTGTGAGTCAATTTGACTATGATGTGACCTCAGATGGTAATATGGTAGATCAGAAATAGGATGGCACCTTAGAAGGCCATTTTTGGCCACTTTTGGACTCCAATTTGCTTTGTCCATGTAAGAAATGTCTCTTACACAAGTAGTACTAAAATTTCAAATAGACAAGTACATTTGAAACTCCCTTTAGTGGAATTCATGAATGTAAGGGACTAGATGTGATATTCCTACTTTTAGAGGTACTTAAGTGTAGTCCAATAGTCGGGTCCCCTTAGTTTATTTAGTTTTTTTTTTCTATAAAGATAGGCCAGATGGGGTGGGAAATGAAGGCTTGCAATATTTGAGGCTAATCGACCTAGCCATTTGTGAGTCAATTTGCTCTGATATGACCTCAGGCGAGAATATGGCGGATCAGAAATCTGATGGCACCTCATAAGCCCATTTTTTGCCACTTTTGGACTCCAACTCGCTTCGTCCATGTAAGAAATGTCCCTAAAAAAAGTAGTAGTAAAATTTCAAATAGACAAGTGCATTAGCAACTCCCTTTAGTGGAATTCATGAGTGTAAGGGACTAGATGTGATATTCCTACTTTAAGAGGTACTTAAGTATAATCCAATAGTCGGGTCCCCAAAGTTTTTTTTTGTTTTTTCTATAAAGATAGGTCAGATGGGGTGGGAAATGAAGGCTTGCAATATTTGGCGCCGATCTGCCCAGCCATTTGTGAGTCAATTTGACTTTGATGTGACCTTAGACGGTAATATGGCAGATCAAAAATCTGATGGCACCTCAAAAGCCAATTTTTGGCCACTTTTGGACTCCAATTCGCTTTGTCCATGTAAGAAATGTCCCTTACACAAGTAGTACTAAAATTTCAAATAGACAAGTGCATTTGCATCTCCCTTTAGTGGAATTCATGAATGTAAGGGAATAGATGTGATATTCTTACTAATGTAAGGGAATAGATGTGATATTCTTACTTTAAAAGATACTTAAGTGTAGTCCAGTAGTCGAGTCTTCTAAGTTTTTTCAGTTTTTTCTATAAAGATAGCTCAGACGGGGTGGGAATTAAAGGATTGCAATATTTGAGGCTGATCGGCCCAGCCATTTGTGAGTCAATTTGACTCTGATGTGACTTTAGGCGATAATATGGCAGTTCAGAAAACATATGGCACTTCAAAAGCCCATTTTTGGCCACTTTTGGAATCCAATTCGCTTTGTCCATGTAAGAAAATCTGATTGCACCACAGAAGCCCACTTTTGGCCACTTTTTGACTCCAATTCGCTTTGTCCATGTAAGAAATGTCCCTTACACTAGTAGTACAAACATTTCATATAGACAAGTGCATTTGCAACTCCCTTTAGTGGAATTCATGAATATAAGGGACTAGATGTGGTATTCCTACTTTAAGAGGTACTTAAGTGTAGTCCAATAGTCGGGTCCGCTAAGTTTTTTTAGTTTTTTCTATGAAGATAGGTCAGATGGGGTGGGAAATGAAGTCTTGCAATATTTGAGGCTGATCGGCCCAGCCATTTGTGAGTTAATTTTACTCTGATGTGACCTCAGACGGTAATATAGCAGATATGAAATCTGATGGCACCTCTGAAACCCATTTTTGGCCACTTTTGGACTCCAATATGCTTTGTCAATGTAGGAAATATCCCTTACACAAGTAGTACTAAAATTTCAAATAGACAAGAGCATTTGCAACTCCCTTTAGTGGAATTCATGAGTGTGAGGGACTAGATGTGATATTCCTACTTTAAGAGATACTTAAGTGTAGTCCAATAGTCGGGTCCCATAAGTTTTTTTTTTAGTTTTTTCTATAAAGATTTGTCTGATAGGGTGTGAAATGAAGGTTTGCAAGATTTGGGGCAGATCTGTTGAGCCATTTGTGAGTTAATTTGACTCTAATGTGACCTCAGATAGGGTGGGAAAATGAAGGCTTGCAAGATTTGGGGCTTATCCGTTGAGCCATTTGTGAGTTAATTTGACTCTAATGTGACCTCAGACGGTAATATGGCATATCAGAAATCCGATGGTACCTCAAAAATTGTCAGATCCCTAAAGATTTTTTATTTTTGTATACAGATAGGTTTGATGAGGTGGGAAGTGATCGCTTGCAAGATTTTTGGTCCAGCAGCCCGACCATTTCTAAGTATATTTGACTCTAATGTTTCAACAGACAGTAATATGGAAGATCAGAAATCTGATTACACCTCAGAAGCTCAGTTTTGGCCACTTTTAGACACAAGTATACTTTGGGCTCCAGTCGACATTTAGTGTTCAGTTCAGAATTGAAAATAGGGAAAGACTAAAATGTAATCTGATATGCTATCAGAGATGGATTTCAGTTCAGAAATATAATCTTAGATCAAAAAATGTATATCATTATGGTTCAACCTAGGTATTGTAAGGCAGTTAAACAAAGAAGATTAAGATGGTTATATTTAACATAACAATGGTCCAGACCCTAAACAAAATTGGTGTCGTAAACATACATTCACTTCAAAAAATGATATTAACTTTGAAAAATTTGAAATCAAAATTTTGATATGATATTAGAACATTCACAATGACATAAAAAAATAACCAAACAAACATGAAAAGCTTATAGAAAATTGGTGTCCTTAACTTAAACATAACAAACATGCAGAGATTACACAAAATTGGTGTTCTAATCCATCATTTCCTACAAGGACACCACAATGTACAAATTTGTTATCTAAAAAACCTAAACACATATAAGAACACTTCAACATTTTACTCGTCAATCCTCTTCTTCTCTCTTGACTTGATTATATATTCTTGCAAATGCATGGATGAGTCACAATCAGAGTCATCATGCTTTGATATATGTTGATCGACTTCGAAGTCACAACAACTGAAATACCACGACGTTCTCTTTGCTTTTGAAGGAACTAATGTCATTTTACCAAGTACCTAAAAATGTATATAACATCAGACATATCTGAATACAGATCACATATAACTGACTTGACTTCAAAAACAATGAAAACCAAATAAAGTAACAGATTATATAAAAATACCTGCAATATCATGTCAAAACGGCTTGCTGGAGTTGTCTTTAATATCTTGATTAAACTCATTCGATGTCGCATTCAACAATCCCTCACTAATATCCTCAACCTTATCATTTTCTTCCAACAGAGGATCCTTATCAGGTTCAATTTCACTACTGCTTCACTAGTCCTATTGACGTTATGCAATCCATTGTAAGGACTAACATTACTGAAATTCTCAGATATAGGAGATGGACTAACAGCAATTGAGCTACTATTTTGAATTTTACTTGCAGAAAATAGAGCCAATAGAGGATTATCATGAGGAAGTTCAATAAACTGGAAACCAATAACAATAGCAAACAAGATCCCTGTAAGCCATAATAATCTTTTGGTCTCTCTAAAGCACATTGATTTTAGTTCATGACCCATCAACAAATGTATTAACTGCTATCCAACCTCCAGAATTATCATTCCTGCAAATTATAAGTGTGACCAAATTTAGAAACCTTTAGACGTACCCCTTTCAAATAAAAAACTAAACATTCTAGTATCATATATTGATACAATCAAAGCCTCAACAGACAAGTGAAAAAGAAAAAAATTTCCCAGTAAATAAACAAAAACAAAACTTACAGAGCAAAGATTCCACTTGAGGAGCTGCCAAGAAGAACTCAGAGACTGAGTTTTCTTAAAAAGTGAAATTCATTATAAAGACATAACAGAGAGAGGTTTCTAAGCTGTGTTATTACCTTGGTTATTAATGGCATTTGTTAAGCATCAATGATATCAATGGCATTGGTTATCTTCTCAATAATTGATATAAGTGCTTCCAGTCTGTTCTGATTCAAGCAAGCCCAAACACAGTTACTGAACAATTTCATAGACAAAATACAACTAAAATTTAAATCAATGTCAACATATTTCAGGGCAGCATCAATCTGATTTGTCCGAAACAACATCTCAACCAGTAGACCATAAGATCATCATCAGGCAAAGCTTTTTTTCCTGTCTGAAGCATCCTGGTGGTAAAGTAAACAACAGAAATTCAACTCACCCAAGAAGTAAACAATTAAAATACCTAGATTTAAGTCATTGAAACGAGAAGATACTTGGGTTTTGGTTGGATGTTGAGGTTGCAATTAAAACCCACATCTAAATAAAAAAACCCAAACAAGAAGAAAATACCTAGATCTAATCAAAACCCAAGAAGCAAACAATCAAAATACCTGGATTTAAGTAGGTATATATCAATTGAAACAAAACCCAGATCATCACCCGCATCATGAGATTGAAGAACAATTGAAGAACGATGGTTTAGAGTTAGCGGAGGAGCTGTGAGTAGGAGGAGGAAGAGCTGTGCGGAGGAGGAGCTATGCGGAGGAGCTGTGCGGAGGAGACAGAGTGGTAGATAATGATGATTTGGATGATGAGTTGTGAGGATGATTTAGAAAGGGGAGGGATGAGTGATAAATATCACATATTGAAGAATGATTGTTTTGATCTTTTGTTAGATTACATTGTGTTTTTTCTTTTAAAAATTATTTTAATGGTTAATTATACTTAGGAATAGGAAAGTCATTTCACATTTAAATATAACATGAAATTTATTTGGATGGCATTTTTGTTAATCATTTTTAAGAAAATGGTATAATTGGAAGCACAGCCTATAGGATGCAAAGTAAAGTTTCAAAGGATTATATTTGAAAGATTTTGAATTTGGGTCTATAAAAATAATTCAAATTTTCCAAAGCCCATTTTGAATAATTTCCACAAGAAATAATTTAGTTATCCTAATTTTTCTATTTATATTGTTATGATTTTCAGCTTAGACCACCATTTACTTATATTACACTTTGGCCCAAAATCTATTAAAATTATACATTAACCCCAATTCCCAAATTAGGCCACAGACCCTGCTTCCCAAATCAACTTTCAAATCCCTAGAATTCATGGTTAAAATTAACCAGTTTATAATTTCGAAATGTTACAATTTAATTATTTTTTTTTATTGAGTTTGAAATTTGATAACAATTGTCTAGTTGGCAACTGTCCTCTCAGATGTGAGAACTGGAGGTGGAGCTGATCTTATTAAGGAAGATTGGAATTCTTTACTATCATGGAGTGCTGGTGGTAAGTAACATTCTTATTAAAGTTACTTTACTTTTGAAGGGTTTATTCTCTCTTTTAGGAAGTAAAGTAGAGTTTTTGGATGAGATAAAAGGAATGTAAATAGGAATTAAGAGTCTATGTTGTTGGAGAATTGGGTAGAGGAAAGGGAGCTTGAAACTTATGTAATTTACCAATATGCTTTGATCAAATTACAAACAAGCAATGACACTCTTAAGGAAATGATAAAAGTTCAATTCAAAGTCATGTCCATTGAATGCTAAAACATAGCCTGCAAAGTGAAATAAATCATATGGTGACTCCTACAACTGCAAGCCATAATGGTACATTGACTGGACTTTATGGTAATGAAACTGTCATTTGTCAATTTATTGTTACTCTGTTGACTCTTCTGGTTAGATTTAAAGACACTATCATATTGCTTGAACTGATTATTTGGTTGTAGTTTGATTATAAGGATTTTAAATTATGTATTATCAAATCTACTAAAACAATAATTTTTGTTTATTTTTCTATGCTGGCATATTTATGGATTTGAATTGGTTGTTTTCTTATAGTCTTTAACGTAGTCTTTTTGGCCTTTCTCTCATTTTCAGTTATAACATCATCTTACCCTCCAACCAAACAGAATATGGAATCTCTATCTATCAATGAGTCAGAAACTAGAAAATTGAGAATTTCTTAACAATCACACTATGGGTCTTCAAAAAGGTAATTGTGTTGTTGATGTACGTTATAATGCTAGATCAGCTTTGTAAATTAGTTGTTCTACGTTACCTTGTAGAGATGCTGATATGATGACTAAGGTATTAATAAATAATATTCTTGTTATATGGTTAAGGCACTTTTATCTCATGGAATTTGCTTACTCTTTTTTATAATATACAGCCATAATAACCATAATAATATCCAATTTTTCAAGCCAGTAGTCTCTGAATTCAACTCACCAACTCAAGAAACAAAATAGAGCGATTGGATCTAACAATATGATAGTGGATGGCGGCATGACAAACAATACTTTTCAAGTGAATAATAAGGTTTGAAATTTATCTTACAGTGCTTGACTTATAGTTTCATAAGCACATGGTGTTCTCATTGCCTTTGTTTTCTGCCAGATGATTATACTTAAATTTCAATCTTAGAAAACTCACTGACATCAGGTTTATTAGAAACAAAAGTTTGTGATAAACACTGCATTGATGATTTTAGGTCCACTAATACATCTATAGTCTTTATTTTTAACTACTTGAACTACCAGTACCATATACGAATTTTCTTCGAATCAGAGGTTGCCTCATTCTTTTATCTATTATCTGCTAATTAATCTTTTACCTATAGTTAAGTGTTAAGACTACTCTTTTATGGACTTTTCAATCGGATTGTCACTCAGATTACAGATGACACTGCATGTTGGATTGAATATGGTTTATCAGAATTAGATTCGTGGGTAACTGTTGAAGAGTGTGCTTCAATGTGAAATTTCTTTGATTGATTTTTTTTCTACATGTAATCAAATTATGTTGTTTTGTTTACTTGATTTTTGTTTTTGTTTATTTTTGTTTGCAGCATAATTCGTCAAACACCTTGGTAAATATTGTAAAATTACTAATTCTATGATAATAATAATAAAGGACAGAAAGAACTACGTTGCTATGATGATTTGGTTATGGCCCAAGTATTAGGAAAATTTCCTCGAAACCATAGACCGGCTTAGAGAGGAGACACGGCTGTTGATGATGGAAAAACTGTTGAATGTGCTGAATACATAAAATGAATGTGTATATTTAACAGGCAGATCTTGTGAGAGGATATTATGATATTGGGGACAATGTTAAGTATGGTCTTCCAATGTCTTAAATAGTGACTACATTAGCATGGCTGCTATTTATTATCATTCTAAGTTAAAGTTGTTAGTAAATTGGAAATACTTGTAGTGCCGTTCATTGGGGGACTGATTACATCCTTAAGACTAGTGCTTGGAAAGACAAGTTATATGCATAGGTGATTATATTAATAGATGCAATAACAGTTTATTATATTTTTATTTATGTAAATGGGACTAATTTTGTTGTTACATTACATGTAATGTCGTATTAAGTTGGTGATCCTGTTTCAGACTTTCAAGGTTGGGTAAGGCCAGAGAACATGAAGACAACTAGGATTGTATTGCAGATTGATTGCGACACACCTGGAACTGAAATTGCGGCTGAAACCGCCACAGCTATGGCTGCTGCTTCTGTTATTTTTAGAAGAACAGACCTTAAGTATACTTGCAGCCTCTTAACAAGGCTAATATGTTTTTTTTCCACATCTACACCTGCAATCACATATGGGCGCTTTCTGGTAATCTTCTAACAGTTGTTTATCTTTGTTTCATCTATTCAATTTCGCTGAACAAAGAATGGACAATGCCTCTTCTACTGGTCTTTCTCAGGATACAATGGAATTAACCCATTTTTCAATCTAAACAATGTCTATTCATTATATCTATAACAAATTTGATTTGGTTTGTTGTAATTATATGGGCATAAAATGAATAGAATGAATTGTTCTGGGCTGCAATATAGTTGTACATTGCGACCAAAAGACCTTTTTATATGGAATATATTAAAGAATATGCAATCAATCCCTTTATTTGTGAATTTGGCTAGGATCTAAAATATGCAAGTCCTAGTTCCTCTGAGGTATGTGATTGTGTATATGTTTAGAGCATCTCCAATGGTTTAGTGGATTGCGACATATGTGGCATGGTAAAAAGAGGGTGTAGATAATGACGTGTCCAAAATAGTATTTCTGGAGGAAAAAAATTAAAAACCACCCACAGTGGTTAATGTCTATTTGGATTTCCCTAATTTATAACCCATTAGAATTAAACTTCGATTTCCTTTTTAATTTGTAATTTAAGATAGAAATATGGTAATTATAATTTAAAAATATTAAAAATACTAATTGACACCGTCAACTAGGATGTGGAAAATAGAAGCCCTACTTCACACCCTCCATTATTTTTTCTGCCACGTCAACAAGACATTGTGAATTCACGTTACCATTGGAGTGGATTTTTTAAATAAAAAATCCAGAATGTCCACTTGGACGTGCAAACCAATAAATTCACACTTCACTGGAGATGCTCTTATTCAGTTGATACACATATACATACCCAATCACACAACCATATACACCCTCAATACTTTGCAATTATTCTTCAAAAGAGATGTTCTAATTAAATACAAAAGACAGGTTGATAGTTACATATGCTCTGTACATCTCAATCTCCTTTTCAGTATCTAATGAATTGTTTTTTCTTTTTCTTTTTTTAATTTTATTTTTTTATTTAATATTTTAAATTTTATTTATTTATTTATATTTTTTAAACTAAATAATTTATTTTCTATTTGAATTTTAATTTTTACATTCATAATTGAAATTTTACATCTATGAGAGATTCATTCTATTTGGAGATATTAAATATCACATTCTCCAAATCTACGTGCTGATCCAAAACATCGTTCTCTTAGCATGTAAGTAGACATTATGCTATATTTATATTATTGACACTTTAGACTATTTAAAACTTATTGTATATAGATATGTGTAAATACTAATATCTAATATGTGGGAAGCCAATTAGTACTATTTATATTGTCATGTGTAAAATAGAATAAGTGTAATTTAATTATAGTTAAAAGCAAGTGATTGTACGGAATTGAGAGCTTTAACTGCTCTTTCTATGTTACCACTAAAATCTAGTTTGTGTTGGGTTCTATTAGCGTTTTTATAACATTTAGCGTTTTTAACCGTATTTAGAGTTTTTAAAAGTGTTTAGTGTTTTTTAAGTAACGGTTAGTGTTTAGCGTTTTAACTAGTGTTTTCTTATAAAATTGTTTGGTAAATTAGCTTTTTAATTATTTAAAAAGTTAAAATGATGTAAAAGGACATAATATTAAAAAATGACCAATGTTTTTAAAACTCCTGACCAACGTTTTTAAAACTCTGCGATGTGAAAAACTCAGATTATAAATTGCTGAACAAACAAAGATATGAAATGGTTTTAGAGTTTTGACTGAGTCAAAATACTAAACTCTTTAAAAAAAACGCTGGTAACAAACACAGCCTAAAATACCGACTCATCATATATTTATTTATAAATAAAATAAATTTAAATTAACGTGTAAATATTTAATAGTTAAATAATTTAAATTAAAAATAATATTTTAATTTATTTTATTATTTTAATTTTTTATATAAAGATTATTTTTTTACTTGGATAATTTTATATTATGATTTTACTCTTTATATCTAAGTTAAATAATTTAACATATAAATAAAATGGTGTATAAAGAATTAATTGTAAATTTTGATGTTATATATATTGACAAATAAAATAATTGTCAAATTGGAAAAAATAATAATATTTTATCAATTAAAATTTAATTATAATTTTTTATACCTATAATAAATTATATACATTCAATTTAATAAAAATAAATATATTATAATTTTAATAATTATTTCATAAAATTATATATTTTTAAATATTAAAAAAAATTAATATATAATTAATATTAATATAATTTTTTAAATACTAAAAGAAAAGAATATTCTTGACTTCTAACTTTTAAAAGCGGTTTCAAATGATGAAGTGTTTCTAATATTCCAAAAGTTTTTTAAATGAAATAAAAAATATAGACCTTACTCTACTTCTCTTCTCCTACCGTAAGATGTTAGAAGTATACAACTATGGCGTAATGAATATTATTTGAAGTGATGCAAATAAAAGGTTAAAAGTGAAAAATAAGGAAATCCAGATATTCATTAACCCTGTTATAACTTATTTTACCTGTAAGTATTTTTCTTTTTTGGAAACTGAATTAAGAATCTATATATAATATAAAGGAGAACTTTCAGCGGGTCCCACAAAGCTGATGTGGCGCGCTGAAAGTTCTCCATTAGGTAGAAAAATACTCATTTTGGGAGGTTTTGAAATTCGTTCATATATCGCAAATTAGAATTTTACACGTGTCATTTTAATATTTTATTTTCTTACTCTCTTCTCATTAATGTTAGGAGACATTTACTCTCTTTTCAATTTTATTCTCACTTCTCTTCCCTTTCATCTTCCCTTTTAAGTGATAATTTGTTTCAATAAATAAAATTTTTATTGCATATAACTTTTTATCTTCTTTCTAAATACATTAAATTAACATTAAACATATTAAATGTTTCTTTTCATATATTGAGACATGTTACGTTGTGAATTACGAATTACGTGTATATAAAGAGCTATTTACAATTTAGTTTTTCATTTCATTCTCCATGTTATCGAAAATAATTCTCTCAAATTAAGGTGATCACTCTTCATCTATTTTTTTTTATTTTACTTTTATTCCGTATGGTTTGTTCGTAGTTATTATTATTTTTTTTAGGGTTTGTTTATAATTCTTTGATATACATAATATATCTTGATATTGACACATGGATTTTAGAATATCTTCTAAGGTTTAAAGGTAATCTCTTATTCTGTATTATTCTTTCTTTAACATTTAATAATAATATTATTTATTCATAATTCTATATTTTGTTCTTTTTACCGATTGATGATCATGTATCTATTTATTTTAAAATTCTAAAAACTGATATATTTTTGTTTTGTTTTATTTATTTATTTTATTTTACTTTGGTTAGTTTTGACTATATATATTAACTAATGTTCATCAAAATAAAATTTACATTTTTTTTCTCATATATAGAGAGAGAGAGGGGTCCACGTTTGATCAAATAATTAAGTAATTCTATTTAATTATTTTTTACTGATTAAATATTTTTCTAACTTTTCTTTAACTGAAAAATAATAAAAAGAAAAAGAAGAAGAAGAAGATGGAGAAGAAAAACTAACAATAGTAAACGAAACATTTATAGACTAATTAAAATGGGATAAAATTATCTTGGAATA
This sequence comes from Cardiospermum halicacabum, assembly GCA_031304145.1. Classification (NCBI taxonomy): domain Eukaryota; kingdom Viridiplantae; phylum Streptophyta; class Magnoliopsida; order Sapindales; family Sapindaceae; genus Cardiospermum; species Cardiospermum halicacabum. The sequence goes on along the minus strand of CM062393.1, from coordinate 7,627,985 downwards.
CAGAAAAGATAGAATTTAATTAATTAATAATAATAAATCTTAAAAGATATTAACTAAAATTAATCATATTTAAATATTCACATCTAAATATTCTATCAAAAGAAAAAGATAGTTTGTACTTTATCAATTGAAGAAGACTATATATACATAAATAGATAGAAATTCACATATAATTAATAGAAAATAAAAAATAAAAAATAATTATTTATTAATAAGTCATTATAAGTTCATTAATGAAAATTAAATCAATTTACTTTTTTAATTGAAATAATGCCCTAATTATGTTTGAGGAAATAAAATTAATAAACAATTTAAAAATAAAATTTAAATGATGATAGATTAAATAAAGAAAATAAATACTTTGAAAATATAAATATAAATTGATCAATATATCATAAATTATTTTCAAAAAGAAAAAATTGAAATTTGAAAATATTAATCAACATATTAATTAATTAATATAATTTTACTATAAATATATCAATAGTCTATTTAATTAAACTACAAAGTATATTCTATTTGTAATCTTTCTTCACCTATTTCCTTATTAAAAATAGAATTAAAAAAAAAATAAATCATTGCCATGGAAATATATCTTCTTAGATCTCGCATTGAGAATCTTCTCTCTTTGTTTTTACACTATATTTATATAGAACTACATTATGATATCACAAGAGATGTATATGTAGTTAAATATAAATGTGGAATATCTAAATTCAAATTAACATGTGCAATGATTTAATATATAATATTTTTTTAAATTTACTTTTTAAATGGAAAAGGGTCCATTTTCAATAAGTAATATCTAAAAAAATATTTATAAGACCATATAACGGGATCATAAAATTTATATTATTTGATGAGAAATTATATATATATATATATATATACATATACATATAATTATAATTTATTGATTTATATAATATTTCTAAATAGTTAATTCAATCATTTAATATTTTTAAAATTCTCATCCATAAAAAGCTTATTACCATGATCTACTAATAAATAAATTCAAATTAATATATTCGCATTTTTTTTTATAATAGAATTGAGGTCTAATTTATTTATAACATAAAACCTTTAATGGTTAGGGAACTTAAATCAAAAGTAACATTTTAATTTAATTTATTTTTTAATTTTTTTTAATAAAAATTACTTTCCTTATCTGAATAATTTTATATTGTGATTCAAAATATATTTTTTATTCTTTATATATAAGTTAAATAAATTAAATTAACATATAAATAAAATTGTGTACAAGTATTACACATGTTTTGAATTAATTGAAAATTTTAATATTATATACATTTACAAATAAAGTTATTTTAAAATTAAAAAATTATAATATTTTATTAATGAAAATTTAATTATAATTGTTTATACTTAAAAAAAATTTTATATATTCAATTGAATTACAATTTTAATTATTATTTTGTAAAATTATATATTTTTAAATATTAAAAGTTAAATAAATTATAATTAATATTAATATAATTTTTTAAATATAAATTTAAAATTATATTCTCGCGTATGGAGCGAACAATTTTACTAGTATGGTTATAAATGTAAACTCTGATATCAAATCCAAGTCATTGATTGTAACCAACCAATCAAACATGGAGTTAATATACATCTGTATTCATCCGATTGGAACCATGACAACATATAGAGACAGCAAATACTCTTCTTCATAATGGGGAAAGATATCGTCTCGTCTCTATACCGCTTTCACAAAATCTTTGTTGTATCTACTCTCCTTCACTTTTCGCTCCTTTTCAAATTCTAAAGAAACCCCAAATCATCACTCGTCCAAGTTTGTCGTCGAAGCTCTAGTTGTTGCCTCTATCAGCTGATATAGGTTGTTGGAAACTGGACTGTTGAAACTAATCTGAGGTCTGTTTTTGACAGATTGAGAATATCACGTGGAAAGCTTGTTCTGTTGTGTTAGGTATGTTATTTGTAATGATTTGGTTAGTGAGAATTTGTTGGGATTAGGTTTGTTTAGTGAATTTTGGTTCCTGGGTCTTGTGATTGTCAATTCGGAACTGTTTGTGATAATGCTTTTTTTGTTGTAATTAATTCAGTTCAACCGTTTGAATGCTGCTCGATAATTTCAATGTTTAGATTCTAGAAACCAAGTATTCTGTTGTTGGATATAATGTGAGTTGAATTGATTGAGAGGCAGACAAAAGCAGTTTTTCAATTGGGGTGTGTGTTGCGTTCGGGTTGGAGAGGTGCTACAATTAGGGTTGATAATGGAGGTTCTATAGCATAAAGCTCATTTTTACAGTAGGAAATTGGGTTTCCAGAGACTTCTACAGTGTTTTATAATATAGTGTTGAGGGAATTTGGGAGATGTCGGTTTCAAGCAAAACTAGAAATATGCTGGAGGGCCTTGTGAGAGAAGGTTCATTCAAATGGTTGCTTAACAAGAGAAGTTCTTTTGAGGATGAATTTGAAGAAATGGGGAGGTCTGCATCTGCACCCAGAAATTGGATACCAGAGCTCTCTTCATTTGCCAATGTGGTCGTCCGCAGGTGCTCAAAGTAAGTGTTCTGCTCCTGGTCTACCTTTTTGTTATTAGTTTGTTGTAGTTAATTGCCTAGTAATTACTTTGAATGTGCTATTGGTTACTGTTACTTGAGCAAATACTGTTCTTATGGAAGCTAGGAATTTATTAATGCAGAATCATTGGCATTTCCTCAAGTGAGCTTCAAGAAAGCTTTAATTCAGAAGCATCTGAATCCATTAAGCATCCATCAGGCTATGCTAGAAACTTGTTGGAGTACTCTTGCTTCCGGGCACTTGCACTTGCTACAAAAGTGACAGGTCATTTGGCTGATAAAACCTTTCGGAGGCTTACATATGACATGATGTTAGCCTGGGAGTTTCCAGCAGCTTCAAGCCAGCCTTCCATTACTGTAATTCTTCGTTGCCCGTTACACTAAGAAGTTTATTTTATATTATTTATTTATTAATTTTTTTTCATACTAATATGTATAATTTGTATTGAAGTTTGTCACTTTGACATCTTCTCTCAGAGATAATGTACATATGCCTGGGTGGTTTTTAGAGTTGGCATTACCAGAAAGAAAGTTTTGTAGTTTTTAGTTCCTTGATTACACTGGTGAAGCTTCCTATTGACATGGGTTTGCATGAATTCTAATCTGCGTCACTCATCTTTATTGAAGGTGGAAGAAGATGCAACAGTTGGAATGGGGGCTTTCTCTCGTATAGCCCCGGCAGTTCCAGTTATTGCTGATATTGTAATCTGTGAAAATCTTTTTGAAGTGCTCACATCATTAACTGATGGTAGACTGCAGTTCGCCACATTTGACAAGTATCTTACTGCACTGGAGAGGTAATATTATATAATTCTGAGAGAATACCTATCCCCTTTTCTTCCATCTACATTAACAGTAAACTTATGATCATTTTTTTTCATGCAAGATGATCCAATCTATTGTTCAGTTCAGTTTTAGTTATTGAGGTATGTGTCAGTATAGAAAGGGGGACTAGTAATGAGAAATTGGAATTTGACTTTCTATCTTTTCTTAAGAATTGCATAGTACGTAGCCGTCTTTTTCCGGTTGAGCTGCATCTCTATCCGTTAACCCAAAGTCATTGTAATAATCCTTAGATTCTTCTAAGATTCAACCCATCTTGGATACTTCAATATGGACAAAGGTGTTGTAACTATTACTCTCAAAATATTGTAAAATTCAGTGGGGATTCTGCTTCAATTTTTTATTTATTATTATTATTATTTTTTGGAAACTATGCTTTACAATAAACTTGAGGGCTATCTGGCAATTTTCCTAAAAGAGAGTTAATGCAATAATGCAATCTGTTATAGTTTATTCGTTCTGTGAACGATCTGCTATTTTTCTGTTCTTGGTTCTGGTGTTGGGTTACTTGTTAGCTTCTGTTTTCCTTTTGTTATAAATTTTTACTCTTTCCACCACCAAACCAAAAAAAAAAATAAAAAGAAATAGAAAAAAGAATTCAACCTTTTCCTAGGGTGATAAATCTTCTCATATAAATCACTATTAGTATTTAGTAGAAATATCTATTACCATTACTGCCAAAATGAAGCATTGGAAAAATGAGTACATAAAGTTACTATTATGGTTAAGTTAGATTTATGCATGTTACGGAGCTGAATTCTCCTATGAGCCATGTCCCTTTTTGAAGACAGAATGTCTTCATCTTCCTTAAGAACTCGAAGGTTTTCTCTAGCTAGCTAAACTGGTGGAATTTATAAATTGGAGTAAGCATGTATTGTTGAATTACAACAATTTCTTATAGGAAATTAAAATAAAAATCAATACAGTATCTTGAGTTTTTTAATCTCTTAATTTCGACAATGAGCTATAGTTCATCGGGAAAGAATATATTGAGTTATTAATTTGGCAGTCTTTTACTCTTCACAAAGATAGAAATGACTGTAGAGAATGAAGTAGCCTTGAGCGAGAAAAAAGGTCCTTGTTTGCCAAAAACTCTTGACTATGAAAAAAGTTGGTATCTTTCTCCTGAAATTGCTGACTATATTGGATTGATAAATCAGGAATTTTAGTTGAGAAATTAGTCGGATTTTCTGACTTGATTTTTATTAACCATTCTATGTCAGGTTGTGATGTTGTTCACTGTCACATAGACAAGATTAATAATAGTTTGTTATCAAGGTCATGTGCTGTTATTCTGCTATTCGTTTTAGTATATGCTTATCTTGCCATGGTATTTAATCTACAGGGCTATAAAAAAGATGAAAACTCAATCAGAATCCTCAGTACTTTTGGCCATCCGTTCAACGAAAGGAGAAAGGATTCTGGATATGGATGGGACGGTCACTACTCAACCGGTTCTTGAACATGTAGGAATATCTACATGGCCAGGTTAGAATTTTTGTGTATAAGTTCATAAATGCCTCTCTTTGTAAGATATATATCCAAGACAAGCATATCGTTTCTAGTTTACAAGGAAGAGTAATAACAAAAACCTTTACTAGTTGTATAAGTTAAAGTCCATGACAGAAAAGATAGTAATGTCATATAGAGCCTACTTATCTAGTCAATCCTGGCATTTGTGCAGGTCGATTAACACTGACGGATCATGCATTATACTTTGAAGCTCATCGTGTTGTATCCTATGAGAAGGCAAAAATATACGATTTATCGGAAGACCTAAAACAGCTTATTAAGCCTGAGCTGACTGGACCATGGGGCACTCGACTTTTTGACAAGGCAGTCCTGTATAAATCAATATCATTGTAAGGCACTATGTAAATTTTATATGAGAAGAGTTTGTTCCGTTTTGTTAAAGAATAAATGTTTACCCTGGATAGAGTAAACATTTCTGTAATTGATTCTCTGTTAACTCTCAAACCATGTTTTTGTTGTAGGTCAGAACCAGTTGTTATAGAATTTCCCGAGCTGAAGGGGCATACCCGACGTGATTACTGGTTAGCAATTATGAAGGAAATCTTGTATGCTCATCAGTTTATAAATAAGTTCCATTTGAAAGGAGTTGCACGGGATGAAGCACTTTCAAAAGCAGTGCTTGGAATTCTGCGGTTACAAGCCATTCAAGAAATTATGCCTTTTGGTTCTCTACAATGTGAGAATCTACTCATGTTTAACCTATGTGATCAACTTCCTGGTGGAGATTTGATACTGGAGACTCTTGCAAACATGTCGACGTCAAGGGAACCAGGCCGTATTGGTAGTTCTACAAATGGGGGTGGAATGTATTCAATCTCAGCCTCAGATATGGTTTCTCACTTGGGATGTAGATTTGGACCAAGTTCCAGCAATGCCTCTGAGTCTGGGCTTCTTGTGGGTGAGATAGCTGTTGGGGAGATGAGTTCCCTGGAAAGGGCTGTTAAGGAGTCTAGAAACAACTACGAAAAAGTTGTGCGGGCACAAGAAACAGTTGCTGAGGTTAAAGTGGATGGCATCGATACAAACGTTGCTGTGATGAAGGTATTGCTAGAAAAATTTAACACTTTGATTTTTGTTCAAGCTGTCTAACTGATCTGACCTAGGATTGAACTAACATTATAGTGTTGAAATTTAAGTATTGTGGGATGATGAAAGTAGGGATTACAATGATATAACTTGGTATTTGAGAGACTAAGCGCGTTCTCCTTATATTGATTATTCAAGACACTAAACACTCTCCTGCTATGGGCTCCCATAACTAAATATCCAAATTCCAAACTCAGTACATACAAAAACACCTTATTATCTAGTTTCATTTATATTCCCGAAACACTCCTTCTACTTAGTCCTATCAGAAACCTTCATCTATGGTAAATGTTTCCTTGTTTCTTTTATTTTACCTTTCTGCTGATTATTTGATCAAAATCCAAAGATATATTTCTATAAGGCTGTTAAATAAACCTTGGTTTCTTTCAGCAGAAAAATATAAAATTGTTTTTGTTCTGTTACTTTTCATTAGTCATGTTTTGTGTTCAGTATTCTAGATGTCAAGTTAATTAGATGATGGCTGAGTAGGTCTAAGAAAAGGATTGGTATGGCTCTATTTTATCATCGTGTTAAAAAGCAAAATAATCTTGCTGTGCTTTGTAGCTTTTGAGCTTTCCACTTAGTGTTGCTGCCAGCATTTCTATGAAAAAAATTCTTGTAGTATCTCTTAATCATTAGCTTTCATGTACTTGCAGGAGTTGCTTTATCCTGTTATAAAATTTGGGAACTTGCTTCTTTCACTGGCATTTTGGGATGATCCTCGGAAGTCTTTAGTGTTCTGCCTGGCGATTACATTTATCATCTGCAGGCAAGAAGACACTAATATAACTGTGTACTCTTATTTGTCAAATTTTCTGTAGAATCTGGCATAATATTTGATTGAGGAGTATGACTGCAATACGATTATGTCGTTGATGTTGGGGTTGCCAACAAGAAGGGCTAGTTTAGATTTAGATTGCTTAACAACAGGTCCTCCTGCCACCATCAAAACATAGTAGGTTGCATCCATCAAAACATAGTAGGTTGCATTGGTAATTCATTTGTGCAATTCCTGTTTGTTAATGTCTGCTGGGATGAAATTGTCACCTAACCCTTGATTTGTCGAATATAGGAAAAATTAATGGGTGTATTGTAGCTTTGATAAGTTATGTTATTTTCTTGCACTCATCTTGCTAACCACTGACAACTTACATGATATGGGTGGTGCAGGGGATGGCTGAGTTATGCTTTTGCTCTGTTGTTCATCTTTTTCGCAGTCTTTATGTTCCTCACAAGATGCTGTAATCAAGGGAAGCCAGTGGATGAAGTAAAAGTGTTAGCACCTCCACCTATGAACACAATGGAGCAGCTTTTGGCTGTTCAGAATGCAATAACGCAACTTGAACAACTAATCCAGGATGGAAATATCTTTCTTCTCAAGCTCCGTGGTCTGTTGCTTTCCATTTTTCCTCAGGTTTTGCTCTCTTCACCATTTTTAACTAAACCTTGGTATTTCTATTCTATATGCTTACAAGTATTTAAATCTTAATTTAACTTTAACGTCCTGCAACGCACGTGCTGCACAGGCAAGTGAGAAATTTGCTACAGTACTTTTCGTGACGGCCTTGGTTCTAGCCTTTGTTCCAGTGAAGTTGATAGTTCTAATGACATTCTTGGAGTTATTTACAAGATACTCGCCACCTAGAAAAGCAAACACAGAGAGATGGATGAGGAGATTGAGAGAATGGTGGTTCAGCATACCTGCAGCTCCTGTAGTTCTGGAGAGAGAGAGGGAAGAGAAGAAGAAGAAGTAATCTGTACATGTGTAAATGTATGTGATTTAGGTTTTGTTGTATAGTACCACAGAGACATATCTTGAGTGGATCATCTCAGGCTCAGCCATGGAAAGAAGAAAGATAATAAGAGTCAATAAAAAAGTAGAAATAAGAAGTGAGTTGTTTTCTTCTTCTTCTTCTATGTGGCAAGTCTCACTGATCAGAGGGGAATGAAAAGTGTTGTCATTCACAGATTTTTAGGAGAGAGAAAACCCTCAATGGAGTCCTTCATTTCCCCACTGCACTATTTGTGTAGGAGGGGGTCCTTAAGATGGAGTCCACTACGCTTGCAGTGTGGTTTGCCGCATCATTGATGGTTTCTATTATTTCCGTCCTTATGCTGGTCCTTTTCCAACATAAACAACATTTTCTTAATGAATTGTTGTCTATAGATAACAATATATGGTTGATGTATGTATATATCTATATATATATATATATATATGGCATAACACTCTTTTTAGTGTCCTGATTTTTCATATTTTAATTCTCAAAATAGGGTAAAAGAATGGCATATAGCAAAATAAGGCATTTATACTTGCAGTTCTGAGTTCACTAATTCTCCATTAGTTAATAATTTGGTTTGATAAAATGCCACCATCAAATATTTATGTGTAGGCAAACATGATTCATTTGAAATTCCATCATAATGTGTGTTACACAATGTGATAGCTATATTATAGGATGAGAGGTGTATCTAGGAAATAGAAAATTATGAAATAATATAGGATGAGAGGTGTATCTAGGAAATAGAAAATTATGAAATGATAGGATGAGAGGTGTATGCAGGAAATAGAAAATTAAATGATCGGATTATGAAATACTGATGACTTGGAAATAAAAAATTATGAGGTGTATGTAGGAAATTGTGAAGTATTGACAATGGCTATTGTTAGGTTTCAATAAGTTTTTTTCTATCCAGATCCTAGACATTGTAGTGCATTATCAAGTCCTTGAAAAATTACATGTCAACCCTATATGTGTATTTGTGCAATATGTACATAGCGTAATTTGATTGGTGTCTTTAATTTTCTCAGGTATAAAGAGAAACTATACGAGACGACTTATTCTTGCATGTCAACTTATTCTTGTATGCCAAGTGAGTTTTTGGTTATTGAAGTAGAGGATGAGGTTGTAACAAAACAAAGGATTTGAAGATCTAACTGTGACAAATTAGTTAAGTCAACGCAATCTTGGGTTGGGGTGGCATGACAAAGGCCACCTATTTTCTCTGTAAAAGACACCATCACGTTTCAGGTTTGCTACATGCAAGATTTATCTTGCATATACCATCTTTCAACCTAAAAAGTTACAATTTTTATTTTGTTTAAGATTTATATCAAATTCGAAAGCCTGCCTACTTTATTTTAGGAAGTATTCCAAATCGCCCAAGTCAAGTCAGTCTTATTTGCATTTAAAATAAGATTGGTGATGTTCTATGAAAACGAATTATTATCCTTTTATTGTAAACGAGTCATATGGAGGATTGATCAAAACTTGAGGTCAAAGTGAGTATGAATGCCTTATTTGGCTATATTTCGTTCTTTTAACTAAAAGAAAATATAAGTTTCATTCAAAACTTTACAGTATATTTATAGTGAGGTTTTTGCCATGATTATTGTAATGACAAACCCCCATCCTAGTAGGGATCAGGATGTAGAGCCGGTCGCTACGTAGAATATAACATATAACAACATGTAACATTATAAGACCTGTGCAGTTAGTATTAACCATATTCAAATTCAAAATCCAGGAGTTCACTATTAATAGTTCAAGATAAATCTGAATACAAGTTTTTAAATGAAATTGCAATCCTCAATGAAAAGCAATGTTTCAACTTATTCATTCGTAGTCAATTAAAGAAAAACAGTTTAAAGTCTCAGAATGTAGATAGTAGCAAAACGGATGAAATGATAACAATGCCGATGATGCTTGTGCTTTGATGAAGTATCCACATTGTCTAACTGATCCTGATACTTATACCAATCCTAGATTTTTCCACGTAACAAGAATAACAAAAAAAGAGAAAAATAATAGGTTTAGACTATCATTAATCTAGTCGACACCCATACATTTCAACATACACACACATATGAACTTATACTTGACCTTGACATGGGAGCACGCAATACAACTTCTATGAGTCTTCTAAGACTCCTTATAACATCCATAATACATTCCTACAACCAGCGAATTATGTTGTTTCTTTTTACTAAGCCAAACAAGCAATCATTACCGTGTCATTTTACTATTGGTTGATTTGTTTAAGCCTGCTAATGCTATTATAGTAACTAAGAATGTCGTCTAATAAGTTGTCAATATTTCAACTAACTGGTAACACCCTACGACTGCGAAGCCGATGGTTTTGCTATTTGGTATATAGATTTATCAAGTCTCCCTATTCAGTCCAAAATTCCAAATGACGAAGGCCTGGGCACGACATCTCCTCGCCATTTTGCTCACCAACCTTTCTGTTAAAAAGGGATTTGAAATGGCGAAGGGGATGTCTCGACAATGGTTCACCAACCTTTTTGTTGATTTGATTCTTTTAGGGTCGATGAAGGAATCCTCTCGACAACCATTCGCCATTAGATTTTGCCAACACTTCAGTCAATTAAGTCCTTAGGGTTGACGAATGACGAAACTCGCAATGTGCTCATCATTCATTCGCCATTACATTCAGCCTTAAGTTTTTAAAGTTGACGAGGAAGTCTCTGGACAACCATTTGTCATTATGCCTCCCCAACGTTTCTGTCAAGTTTATTTCAAGGTTGACGAGCACATTCTCTCATATGTACTCGCCATTATCTCATCATTTCACATTGTGACGTGAATTTTTCAGTTACAAAATGTGTAACTTTGATTTCAGTTTTAAATTGACAGTTCTCCAGTTTCTAGTTATATATTAACTTATTAGGCTTAAACCACACATTAGATCTATCAATTTTCATGATAACTTCATTTATAACCATTTCAACAATCCAAACAATTTGTACACTAATAATTAAATCAATTTTTAGTTTTCTGTAGACCATAATCACTCATGACACAATCAAGAGATTTGGAAACTCAAATGTATAAGCTAATCAATAATAGTGGTTACAGTTCCTTATTAATATCATTGTCCAAAGTAGCTTTTAGAGAAAAACGGGATCATACCACTGTGTTAGAATTAAAGTTTACGGAATGATCGAAGTCCAGAATGGCCGAAGCCTAGAATGTACTAACCTACGATAATGTTTGGCATTTTAAGTCATAAATTTCACATTTCTAGTATGAGTATCCCTATCCCTAGGCATGTCATAGATTTAACTAATGTCGTTATTCTAAGGCAATAATTTGTCTCCAAATTATTTACAGGTTATGTCAATTACTTGACAAGTCATTTATAACAGATTATGTCTTTCTAGATTATTACTTTACAACATATTGTATCATCCCAATTTTCCAGATTACACACAGTTAATATAAATTATGCCAGTAAGTAAGCATACAAATGCAAAATACACAACATACAAACTGTGGAACATAAAACGAGGATGTCAACCTTACTTCCGAAGTCGTCAAACAAGCCGACTATAGTAGATCACCTCCTGTAGTTTGATTTCCTACCGAATAAATTGAACACACAAAATTAACAAGCTGTCAACACCCGAAATCCCCAAATTCTAGGGTTGGGGTTTGACGACCACTACCCAGACAATATAACCTCTAATGATCGGATCATTCTAAGAAATTAGTATGGATAAATCACGAGATTAAAATCAATTATGAATTTTGCTTAACCCCATTCGATTATAACCCCTAGAAAAACAAAAAGAAATTAGATTGCTTATAAAAAAAAAAACTTGAACTTAAAAGGAAACGGTAATATGGCAGATTCATGGCTCCAACTCTACAATTTTGCAATTGTTGTCGTGATGGATTAGAGAAAACAACATCTTTTGTAAAAGTTGCTCTACTTTATTGTTTTAAGAATGATAGAGTTTAAAATAAAAATTAGGGTGTATATATGTAGGTAAAATTTTAGATATCCCCTGTAGTTCAGGAAAATATTATTTTTAGAAAATTATCATATTTCTTTACTAGGTGTCTTAAATTGATTTGACCTTAGACATCTATCTAGCAGACCCAATTTTTGCTCGTTAAAATTATAGTATGGTTGTATATCATACTCTTATTTGTTTCTATTTTTAGAGTGATAGAAGGGTAATACATGATTCATTTTCGTAATCCAAATGACTATTTTGAGTTAGATTTAACCACCAAATTGATGGTTGCGTGTGGTATTCTCTCTCTCTCTCTCTCTTTTAATTTTAAAATAATAGTTTAATATTGTACAATACAGTAATGAATCATACAACCTTCCGAAACATGAAGAAAAATATTAATGTATCACAATTACGTACCTACCCTATCCTACCATACTTTAATGAACTACATGCACGCAATCCAAACAAAGTGTTATACTTTCAAATTTTGACATACTTTAATGAACTACTTGCACACAATTCAAAAAAAGTGTTATACTTTCAAATTTTGACATACTTTAATGAACTACTTGCACACAATTCAAACAAAGTGTTATACTCTTAAATTTTGAATCATCTTTTCCCTTTTTGGTGATTTGGTGGACAAGGTGATATATATTTTTTAGAAATGCACTTTGATTTATTTATTTATTTATTTATTTATTTATTTATTTTTGCATCAGTTCACTTGAAAGGGCCTCTAAACATTGAAAAAGTCTCACATGAATCACACAAAAATAACACTAAATGATAAAACTTGAAATATCAATTTAACAATCAACAATGTAAGTTAAAATATCAATTTTGACATTGAAAACTCCACAATTGTAACTTTCTCCTCTCTCATTTTCTTTCATAACATGACAAAAACTCTCTTTACTTTCCTTCTCAATCTCACTTTTTCCTCTCTAACAACTATTTTTTCCTGCACTTGTTAGTTAAAATAACCAACGTGAAGGCTTTACCATATTTATTAAAACAAACTATTTGTGGAAGAAAGAACAAAAGACAATCCGGGTATCAAAGATCGAAAAGACTAATATTTCAATACTGTCTATTTTAGCTATTAACGTAAAGGTTTTGCCACATTTACTGGATATTGTTATGGTAAAATAACTACTAATGTAAAGATTTTGCCACATTTAATAGATATTGTCCTAGTAAAATGAGGAGAAGGAGGAGAGAGAAATATAAAATATTTAATATATGAGATAGGAGGAGGGGAGAGAAATGTTAAAGATTAATCTATGAGATAGGTCGTTGACCCGTGTCGAGTTCGTCAAAAATATTTAATTTCTACAATTAAATATAAATAGTAGTAAACATGATCAAACCACAGAGAAGAATTTAATCGATTTAATTTTGTTATGACAATTGGGGGGTTTTTTAAGGTTGATTAAGTAACTAAAATACTAAATACTTAAACTAGCAAATTAATAGAGGAAGACAATCCAGCAAAGTTAGCGTGTTGATCATTGAAACTAAAAAATAAATTATACGGATTCAGTAACCATATTTATGGTTGTTGATGTCATGCCTAACAACCTAATCTTTCATTAGTTAATAGGCTAACTGGAAAGCGCCTTCTACTCAACCTCTAACCTATCAGTAACCCCAACAAGCGTCTGAAAAATACAATTAGGGCTGGAAATGAGCCGAGCCGACTCGTGAACGGTTCGGGCTCGGCTCGTGAATGGTTTGGACTCGGCTCTTCTAAAGCTCTACTCGAGTTCGGATGAAAACAAGCTTCTAGCGAGTCGAGCTCGAGCTCGAGCCTAAATAAGCCGAGCTCCTAGCTTCCCATTTAAAAGCTCATAAGCTCGGCGAGCCTAAATGAGCTCTAATATAATAATAATACTATTAGGATAAAAATATTAGAAATATAAATATACATGGTTTCATTTTAATTTTTAAAAACAATAAGGACTATTTGTAATATTATAACAAATCTAAAAAAACAAAACCCTAAATCACATTCACTGAGCAACCGCCTCTCTATCGTTGAACTTTCTTCTCTTCTTCAAATCCTCGATATTCAATTTCCCAGACTTTGCCCTTCTTTTTCTCCGATTCAATTTCACTCATCTTTCAATATTTCAACAATAGTTCATGACAGTTGAGGATTGAAGGAAACAACTATTTAGAATCGATCATTCCATGCTCTTTCCTTCTCTAAAGATAAAATACCGTGCATCACAATTATCGGAGCAGTCTCGTCAAGATTTATAATAGCCCCATGGTTTCTAGCTCAAATCAAGAGTGAATCACAACCATTATCAAGCTAAGTAACTTACATTTTGAAGCCTGGAGCTAATGTAAGTATTTTCATACTGTGTTAATCTTTAACTGGTGTTATGAGTAGGGGTGGGAATAGGCCAGACCAGACCATACTTTTGGTTAAACAGGCCAGGCCTGTATTCTAATATTTTGGTCTGAGTCTAGCCTATAAGCCTATGACAGACTTGTATTATGGGTCTGGCATGCTTTGTCTAAAAGCCTGATAGGCCTGAAAGCCTGTTTAAAAGCCTATAAACAACTAGTTATATTTATAAATAAGTATTGTGCTTTACATTTATAAATAAAATGTTGGGCTTTAAATTTATAAATAAACATGCTAATAGATTTAATAAATAAAATGACATATAAATAATATATGAGCCGGCCTTTTAAGTTATTAAGACTTTTATCATAGCCTGAGCCTAGCGTATTTAATTAAATAGACTTTTGGAAAAGCTTGAATCTAACCTATTTATTAAATAGGCCAGGCTATAGGCCCCCTGAAAGGACGCCTGACCTATTCCCACCCCTAGTTATGAGTGAGGAGAGAGATGTAAACAGTGTAAATTTTTTTTGTTTTCATATTTAGACGGGGTCATGATATACCACTGATTGGAAGGATTCTAAACTTCATTTGGAATTGGGCCAAACTTACTTTTGCTTGAGAAGTCTAGTGATTTTACATGCAATTTTCCATACATTAGTAGTCTGTACGTAAAAATTTATTGTTCGGACTAAGAAGTCTAGTGATTGCATGTGTAATTTTCTAGTACATAGAAAGTTATACTCCAATATGTTATTGTAGGAGGTTTCAAGGAAATGATTTTGAAGGTCTAAACCATCAACTTTTTCTGGTCCGACTACTCTTACAAAATTGTGAGAAATTTAAACATTTTCTTCATTTTTGGTAATCTTTTTATAATGGTTAATGATAATCATCTGCAAAATATAATTATGGGAGAATAAGTGGCATAACCAATGGGACCTCATCTCTGTAATTCCTGAAATAATTTGAAATCTTTAAACATTTTGTAAAGAACACTGTTTTGAACTTGAGTTAAATATGCATTAACATGTTTTCTGTTGATTCTAAATAATGTTTACATATACCATAGGGAACTAAGGAATAACAACATTTCTGATTCAATTCTGTCTAATGTTAAAGAATATCACGTTTGCACCATTGTAAGTTATTTAGTTTGATGAATCAACTCTTCAATTGTACATATCTAGACTGTGATTTGCTTTTGTTCCTATATTATACTTAATGTTGTTCTATTTATGATATTTCTATATGAAATCAAGTCATTTGACTTAAAAAAAAGAAAAAAAAACATGATAGATAGATGTTGAATAGGCTACTGTACTTTCAAAACCATTGACTGTCTATAGATAGATGCTGAATGATAGATATACATGTCAATTGACTGTCTATAGAACCCCTTTTTATTTCTTGGACTTTAATGGCATATAGATAACTATACACCATTCATCTTATTTATATAATATATTCTTATATCAAGATGTGTCGCAAACAGAGTCTCAAAAAGCATGACTAGTTAATTGATTGTTTGTTGCTAATCAAATAGGTCCCCACTAAAAAAGCTCATTAGCAAAGATTCTATGTGATTGGTTTATTTTAAGTTGAGTAACCAATTCATTTACATGGTGTAAGTCTTCTTATTATTTGGAATCATACAGGGCCACCATTATACAGGGCCACCATTATAAGCTCCAAGCCTAACTACAGATGTCTCTGAAATTTGTTTTCTCTTTTAATCAACTGATTGTTCTCAATTTCTTGTATGTGATTGGTGTTTTGGTGGAGACAAGAACCATGTAATACAACAACTAATCAAACCTTTAACATATCATATTAATTAATTTCACTTTTCTTTAGTCCTAGACCATCATTGTTGGTAGTGTTTATATGTTTATTAGTATTAAATTTACAGGCCAATTTTATTGGAAAGATGTGCTTTTAGTTTCCTATTAGCTTTTTGTCTACTTAAACAAATGGTTTCCTATGCTTTAAAAGTAGAGTTTAATCTTTTCTTGCCTTTGTGCCACAATTACAGATCAATGTTTAGGCAATACACGATTGTGTTGTACCTAGTAAAATCAACATGTTTATAACTTCAGGATCACGCTGCTCAGAGGCTTGGATCTAGTATATGATCCGTGTTTCAAGTATTTAAAAGGAATGAAATATCTTATACTGATTTTAACTAATAATGTTTGCTTTATCTTTTAAACAATAATTTTTTTGCTCTTGTAATATGGATTTTAAATTTTGCAGAATTTTGTTTTATGCATTGGTCCATTTTATTCATCGGTCTTTGCTATGAATCCCGGTAATCATCATTATTTTTTATGAATAATCATTATTTTCATATAATTAATTTTGAATTAGATAGAAGTTTTTTTTATATAATTTTACATTATTCTTGATTTACTAATTTTTATGTATGACAGAATCATGTTCTAATACTCCATAAATGTCATCTACACAAGTAGGTCCATTAGGAGATGAGGAATGTAATGAGGAGGTGGAAGGAGTGGAAAAGAAAGTGGTACGAACAAGGAAATAGAAGCACCCCAAGAAACTGAACAAACTAAAGAAGGTGGCCCTCTTGATGCTTCCGATCGAAAAGGTAAAAAACTTCAACAGTTTGGGAAGACAGAGTTGAAGTGGTTCTACCTAGTGGTACCTTAAAAGCACAATGCAAGTATTTCTTAAGTCAATTAGCTTACAAAAAAGGTGGACCAACAACTCATTTGAAACGACATTGTGAAGGGTGTTTGAAGAAAAAGTTGCACTTCAAACAACAGAGTAAAATTAATTTCTTGCCAATTTTAAGTAATGATGAGATAGTAAGTAGTGAATTTGTTTCCTCATGGAAAGTTTGATATGGTAAAAATGAGGGAAACTGCTGCCTTATGGATATTAATGCATGAGCATTCCTTTTCAATTATAGAGGAGAAAGGATTTAATTTGATGATGAAGAAGGCAAATCCTGAATGAAGAAAGATATCAAGACAAATGGGGAAGAGGAATGTTTTAAAGTGTTTGGTATGCAAAATAATAAATTAAATAATTTATTGGGAAAGACGGAGAATATTTGTTTAACTACAGATTTGTGGAAAGCTAAACCTCAAATGATGGAGTATATGGTGATCATAGGCCATTTCATTGATTTTGATTGGAATTTACAGAAGCGTGTGCTAATTTTTTTTCATCTATCACCTCCCCGTTGCGGTATTGAGTTGTCTAATGCAATTTTTAAATGTTTGCAAGATTGGGGAATTGAAGAAAAGGTAACTATAATTTTTTTTAATTTCTTATACAATTATTTATTTTTTTGAATGAATAAGTTCTGATCCTATATTTATGATTTTTTATTTATAGGTCTTCACCATTTCATTTGAATGCTAGAGCAAATGATACATGTATAATGATTCTAAATGATACTTTTTCCAAAACAAGAATATTGGTATGTGAAGGTTAATTGTTTCATGTAAGATGTTGTGCCCATATGTTGAATATCATGATGCAACATGGTCTTAATGAAATCAAGGATATTGTTGACAATATTCATGATAGTGTGGACTATGTTAGATCAAGTGAAGCAAGAATGAATATGTTTGTTGGGATTGTCCAAAAAATCAACTGCTCTATAGGAAGTTAGTTCTTGATTGCAAGACAAGATGGAATTCAACATATGATATGTTGTCTAACTTCTAATTTATTTCTTAGTGAGGTTTTTTTTTTTATTAAAGAAGTATTGGATAAAATATCGAATCAGATGATGATTTTGTGTGTTGCATGATTGAAAAGATGAAAGAAAATTTTGATAAAAATTAGGGTGAGTTCAATTTGTTGATGGCTTTAGGTGCTATTTTGGATCCTAGGATTAAGATAAAGGCTGTGGATTTTATATATTCAAAAATATATTCTTCAATTAATGCTCAGTTGAATGTGAAAAAAGTGAAAGATGTGTTATATGAGTTATATGGTGAATATGTCCATTAATGAGCAACCGAGTAGAAGGGAAAATGAAACACTTGTTAATTCTAGTTTTGGTGTGAATGTTGGTCAAGTTGAGGAGACTCTAGGAGATAGTTTTTGTTCAGGATTGAGTGCAATTTTGACTCATGTGAGAGACTCATCTACTTATGAAGTTGAAAATTTAATTTGGATATTTATCTTGAGGAGAGTTGTAACATTGGTGTCGGTGAAAATTCCTCAAAATTTGATGCATTACAATGGTGGAAATCTAATAGTTTGAGGTATTCAATTTTATCAAAGATGGCTGCCCATATTTTGGCTATTCTCATCACCACTATAGCTTCAGAAACCACTTTTAGTGCAAGAGGAAGAGTGATTGATCCTTATCGCGCTTCATTGGCACCAGAAACAGTGCAAGTCATTCTTTGTGTGAGGGATTGGTGTCTTAATAATATTGGTGTTAAGAAGAAGAATAAACTAATTTATTTATTTCTAAATTGACTTGAGTTATATTATATTTAATATAACTATATATTTATTGATTTCAATTATTATGAATTCATTTGATAGGTCTCTAAGGAAGAAATTCCGGATGAAATTGTTTTGCCAATTTGATGAATATGGTTGATGTAACTTTTATTTTGGAGGTAATATTAATTAACGATAATAATTGTGGTGTATATGTATAAATTGTACTATTCACTTTTTATTTGGATATTTTGTTATATGAAAATACTGATGTAATTTATCTTTAATTTGTATGGTTATGTATGATTTTCATATTTGATGAATTTATAAAATATTTTAGGTGGATAAATATTTTTTTATGATTATTATTGATGAATTGATTAAATATTTTTGATGTATTGAATAATTAATTATGAAATTGTACATATTTTGGATGGGAATAATTTAATAAATAAAATATTAATGTAAAAAATTGGAAACAAGCTTAAACGACCTTCACAAGCTCAAACAAGCTTGACACAAGCCTAACAAGCTCAAACAAGCTTGTTTGAATTTTTACAAGCATATACGAGCCGAACTTCCACGAGCTTATATGGGCCGAGCTCGAGCTTGAAAAAATAAGCTTGCTGAGCCATGAGCCGAGCTTATAAATACATAAACGAGCCGAGCTCGAGCTTGAAAAAATAAGCTTGCTGAGCCACGAGCTGAACTTGAACTAAGCATTTTCTTTCACGAGTTGAGCCACAAGCCTGTCAAGTTTGGGCTCGGCTCGAATACAGCCCTAGATACAACCGTAAAATGCAGTAAGAATTAGAAAGATCTATAGTCATAACTAACAACTCAGCAAAGCGTGTTGATTAACCTATGATCATAACTCCACATAGCACAACATATCACGCTGTTTGCTACATATGTTAAATCAATTAAATAACTACATATTTAATTTCATTAACTAGTAGAATATAAACTTAATTAATTAACTAACAAGCCTAAATTAATAAATCCATCAAGTAAATACTTTCAACCTAAACCAAGTAATCACAAAAAAAAAAATGAATACTGCAGATACAATCAATGAAGCACAAATCTCAACACCGAAAATAAACTAATCGACATTACTGGATCAAAATAACTTAGTTAGCTATGATCATAGCTAACATTATTGTTATTAGTTAAATATTCAAACCTAAAATAGAGAAATTAAATAAACCTCAAAACAATGAAATAAAACTGAGCCCCATTTACATCGGCTTGCAAACTCTTATCTAAACATAAAATTAGAAAAATCAAGAAAGAACAATTCCTTTCTTGTAAAATCTTACTTGAACATTAAAATTTAAAACTTAAAAAAAAAGAAAAAAATCATCTGATAAGAATGATTGATTCCTTTAGTTGAGTTTGACTAGTGAACTTTGACTTGGAAAATATCTCTACAACACACATAAATCTTTCAAATTGTAATTTAACCCCTAAACTTGAAAAAAATACCAAATAAAACAATTCAGTACCGAAATCATCAATTTAATCCAAGAATCTTGGAATAAATTAACTATAAATTGGCTTTTTTTTTTTTTTTTTTGCGTAGTCAGCCTTTTGGGACTTTGACCGGGTTGGTGTGGAAGAGCAAGAATGCATATATGGAAATTTGGTTTGGAAAGTTCACCAAAATGTTTTATTTTTTTATGATAAAATATTTTATTGAAATAATCAAACTGTAAGTAGAACATAAGTTAAATTTTATAGCATCGCTAAAAATATCCAACTGAAAGTGAAAGTAAATCACAACCCAACAGTGAAATCATATTATATATATGCTTCTACAAAAACCGAATTGAGGGTCATGCCATTAGAATTGTTTGGCACAAACACGAATGAAGACCGACAAATTAAGAAAAGAAGGTTTTCAATCATGTTGAAAATTGAGTTTAATCTCCATGTTTTGGTAGAAGAAGTCTTGAACTTGCATTTAGTAGATTTAAGTTTGAAAGTTTATGTGTGAAGATGTTTGAAAACATACATAGGACATGACCTTAATGATTACGTAGAACCCCTCCTAACCCATACAAACAAGAAACCTCAGAAGTCATGACAAAGATTACTTTTGAAGCAATTTATTTGGGGTAAAACCTAAAAAATAGAAAAACTATCATATTCTTTAGACTAGAAGTGAGATTTTGTTAGAACTAGAGAAAAAGATGAGAAATACTCCATGAAATACCTTTGAAAATATATTTACTTTTAGTGAGCAAAATAGTCCATATTGTTGAAGATAAGATCATATTCCAGAGCTTTGATTAAGAATTAACTTGAACTAAGGCTAGCCACTGAATGAATAAATCTTTGAAATTTGTTGGTAAACATACATTGAAATTCCAACTTATATAATATTCCCCAAAATGTAGCCGTAAACTCACATTGGACAAAAAAAATGATTAATGTCTTCATTTTTCATATTGCAAAACATATATTTCAAAGTAGAGGAGTGTAACCAACCAATTTTTGCAGGGAACATCTTTATATTTATCTTTTTCTACGAAGCAAGCCAAAGGAAAAAGGAGACCTTAGGAGGGATAAATTGATGTCTAATACCAATTTTAACTAGGCTTCTGAGTTATTAGGAATTAAAGAAGAAGAAGTTGTTAAACAAGCAGACTTTACTGAATAAAGTCCATTGTTACTATGGATCCATTTCTTTTTATCCTTGATAGTCCTAAAGAGTGAGAAAGAATTGAATGGGCTCAAAGGATTTTTTAGCATACAACTCTCTCTTCATCTCAAATTTCTTTTCCAAGAAAATCCACTTCTAGTAAATTCCTATCCAAGAGCCACACCCATTGATTAGGCAATACTACTGATCAGATAAAGCGAAAAGCCTAGGGAAGATGAACTTAAAGGAGTTACGAATATCCAAGGGTCAAGTAAGAATTTATATAATGAGTCATTTCTAACTAAAAGTTGAACACCACCTACAAAAGGTTTTCTACAACTCAAAGATCCAATATCCCTCCAAATTATAGAAACTTTCTTATTCAACTTCAAAGCTAGAATGATTGAAATTCCAAAATCATATATTTCAATTATGATTTTTTTTTTCACAGATCATATTATTATTAGGACAAATTCTCCTTAGCCACCTGAAAAAAAAAAGAAAGATATAAAATTTGATCACCAACCGACTTAATTCCTAAAACCCTCCATTTTCTTGATTTTGGTTAGAACTTCCCATTTTACCCTACATATCTTTTTCTTTGAACCATCTACCCTGGAAGAATCATCTCATTATTGATTCAATATTTTTCAAGATGCCTTTGGGAGCTCTAAACACAAAAGATAATATAGTGGAAGACTTGATAAATAAGTCTTGATCAAATCAACATTCCAGCTGGAAAGACAATTCGCTTTACACTCTGTCAACTTTTTCTTATATTTTTCCAAAATAAGATTTCAAGTAAATAATCTACCAAGATTTGCTCCATGAGGAGGCACAAGGTAGGAACATGGTAGGCTTTATTACTTGCATCTGATGTTACTAGCACACTGAGAAATCAAACTTGGTGGCACATTAACTCCCACTAAGTAACTTTTTGAAAAGTTTATTTCCAAGCCCAAACACAACAAAAAAGGTCAAAATGATTTTTTTTACATTAACCACCATTTTCATATTTGGCTCTAGAAAGATTAAAGCATCATCTGAAAATTGTAGGTGACAAAATAATAAACTCTAAACTGATGAAATAGAGGAGATACCTTGGAAAAAATTTATCCGTGAAGCATTTTGAAGAAGTAAAGAATGTTCTTCAGCTGCTATGGTGAAAAACACAGGAAATAGATCTCCTTGATTTAATCATCTTGACATAGAAATTTCTCGAGAAGGGGAGCTGTTTACAAGGAAAGACTCTTTGATAGTGCAAATACATTCTCTAATCCATGATCTCTATTTAACTCTAAAGTTCATAGACTCTAGAACAAAGTCAATGTAATTTCAAGACAATGAATCAAAAGCTTTACGAAAGTCTAGATTTAGAAGAAGGCCACTTTTTTTTATCATACTAAAGAGAATGAATCAACTCATTAGCAATCATAAAGCTGTTCAAAATTTGTCTTCCTTGATGAATGCACTTTCTTCCATGCTTATAACTTCACTTAAAACCTCCTTTAACCTGTTTGTAAGATACTTTGAGGTGACTTTTTACAGACTTCCAATGAGATTGATGGGCCTAAAATCCTTAAGAGAAGATGCACTTTCATTTTTAGGGATGAGAGTGACAAAAAGAAAAGTTCACACCTTTTGAGAGAAAGCCATATCTATAGAAATTGTCAATCATGTAGCAAATGTCAGATCCACTTATATTCCAACATTTCTTAACAAAGGAAAAATTTAATCCATTTGGTCTTGGTGCTTTCGAAGCAACCTTAACTTCTTCTACCGTGAAAGGAGCTTCTAAGATTGAAGCCGATTCAGGAGAGATATTCTTGAAGAAATTGAAAAGAAAAATAATTTTATTTGTGTAGGATTCTGAGTAAAAGTCCTCATAAATGTTTAAAATTTCTAATGAAATTCATTCTGGATCAGATATTGGGCCATTTAGAGTATTGAAGAGCTCAATCTTATTTTCAGCAGCTTGCAAGGAGGTTGGTAAATGCAAGAATTTGGCATTTCTGCCTCCTTTTTAATTTCCAATCTAACATTGACTTTTGTATCCCGATAGATTCCTTATCTCTTAACTTAAGCCATAATGAACCAACTAAGAGTCTTCTTTTCTTTAACATGTATGATTTGATAATGGTGTGCACATTCTCATGTTCAAGATCTTTATCTAGAAAGCTTCAATCCGATTGATTTCCAATTTGACATTGCCAAAAGAATTTTTGTTTTAATAAAGCAAGTTTTTCTTCAATCCTACTAGCTTATAAAAAGCGTTAGACGACTGGGAACTGACATTCCACTAATTTTCTACAATCTCTAAAAAAATTAAGATGATTAAGCCAATAATTAAGAAAACAAAAAGATTTTGGCCCAAACTATTTCAATTGAAGGACAGAAGAAGAGGCGTGTGATTAGATAATCTTCTAGAAAGTGATATGAGTGATGGAGATTTGAAATTTTCCAACCAAGCTCCATTTAGAAAGATTATGTCAATATTATTCTTGAAAATGCATTAGCCCACGTGAATTTTGAGTCGATTAATAGGACATCAACTAGGGAACTATTATTCACAAAATCCGCAAAATAATACTCTTTGGGGTTCATCCCACTCAGACTTCTTTCTTCATCTCTTAACACGATATTTAAGTCTCATGCAACCAAATTTGGGATAGATGGATCAATATTTAAGTCTCATGCAACCAAATTTGGGATAGATGGATCAAGGACTTCAAGAAGGTTAGACCACAACAGTTTCTTATTTTGAGTTGAAGATTGAATAACTACACTTAGAAACTTTCAAAGTCCCTGAAAGAGATAGGCAATTTCAGCCACATGAAGAGTTGGAATAATAAAAAAAGAAGTCTATTTCTATGATATAATTACACCTCCACTCAAACCATGGGTATCATTTTGATTTCCAACCAAAATGATTGTTGCCCCAAATTAAAGTAAAGTCTTGATGAGTCAAATAAGACATATTTGATTCTTGAATTAGAATCATTTTTACAAACTTTCTACAAATCTAAGAACTAAGTGATCTATTTTCAATGGAGGAATTTGAACCTATAGAATTCCAAAAAAAAAAAAAAAAATCTTTAGCACATTGCAAAAAATGAGCGATTTTGGAGAATAATCCAAATTACATCAACTCTTCTGGGTGAAGAGACTCCCACATCTTCTTATTGATAGAGTCCAAGTCATTTATGAGCTTGATAATTTTTTCTTTCTCTACCTCGACATCGGTTCCCAGCTGATTGGCTTCCCAGACTTTTTCCCCTTTCGAGACAAAAGAAGAAGTTAACGAGAATCTAGATTTTTCCTCCACCAACACTGAATTCCTATGCTTGATACAAGCTTCTGAGATTGAATCTTCAGTAAATAGTAAATCAAACTAAGAAATATCGTCTGAGATTTGACATGTATCCTTAATTTTTTTCCTTCTTAGCTTAGACTTTGAGAGTAAAGGATATTGATTAAGAGATTTAAAATTGTCGAGAACATAAAATCACCTTAGAGCTTTAACTTTCCTGCTAGATATGTGATTAGGTTTCCCATTTGAACCAATCTAAATTAAGAATTCATTTGGGCCTATAGAAGGAAGTTCTAGGTCCGAGTCTACATTAATATCCATAATTTTGGGCTGAAAAATATCACTAACCTACAAAGAATAATCTCACTAATCCAGAACTTTGATAGACTCTTAAATAAGTTTTTGGGCTAATTGGAGTGCTATTATGGCCCAAAGAGTGAGATTTTTGCTCAAGCTTTAATGGATCTGAAGAAATTGATAGACTTTTCCCCTATTAACCATAAGATTCAAGTTATGAGTCGGCTAAACCTAAATATCATTTATAGAAGAAGATGTAAGGGTTGCTTTGAGGGAGGAAAAGTTGGTTGGTGAAGATGTAGGGTTGCTTTTGGGAGGAAAAGATGAATGAAGGCGATTTTGAAGCTGAAAGATCATGATTACTTGCATTGATATTGCTATTTGAGAGATTTGAATCAGATTTTTCTGGTGAGGATTTGGGTGATGATGAGATAGAGTCAATGTAGTCTGGCTTGATTTTTGATGAGGTTACTGGATAGAACATACAAGGTTCCTTTACAATTCAAACATGATCAACTTTCCATTGATCTTCGTTTTAATGCCAAGATCTATATGTTCAGGAAAATGAGTTGATATTAGGACTCTTGTGATATCCAATCGAGAATTGGAACTAGTACTTGCATCTAAAGTTATAAAAGAACCATGGGGATTTGTAATATTTACAAAGAATCTTGTGCTCCAGGCATGAAGAGGAACTCATTCACAAAGGATCCAGATAAAACAAAAGTACATATGAAATCTAGCTCCTAGGGTTGTATACGATCAAACCACTCTAATAACCAATCCATATCTCAATTAACGATGTTTGAATAAACCTTATTAGAGAAAAAGGTCCGAAGAATTAAGTTACCCTCCATTGCACGACAAGTGCAATCAAGTGGAGATCTTAATCGGCCTACTAGGCTTCTCCTTAACTAAGCCAAATCTTCATCAGAAGAGTTAAACTCAAAACTTTCATACTTCGGTTCAAGACTGACATCCTCCCTGTACCCACTTGGATTTTCCTTGCCTAATTTGACATTTGCTGTATATGACTTGTTGTCAGTCTTACTAGCTTTAAAATTTTTTTTCTTTATTTTCTATGTTTGTAGTCTGATGTAGATAAACATTAATTTTTTATTCCACAAGATTATGCTTAGCAATGTCACTTTTAGTTGGAAGTTTTCCATCTAAGATCCATTAAACTTGTAAGCAATATCATGTATAAGTCTGTACGTTTTTATGTTTACTAACTCGAAGATGGATGCATTTTTGCTTAGCTTTTCTGGAATATAGATTCTTTGCACCTAAACATACCACAAGAACATCTTTCTTACACCAAAAGTAGGCCAACCAGGAGAAAGATTATTTTCGAAAGTTTGTGAGATTCTAAGATATGTCTCTTATTTTGATTTGTTAGCTTAGTCTTTGTGGATTGGCTGAGTACATGACATATCTCATATTAGAGGCGAGATAAACATGACATGTTAGTTAATATTTATCATAGTTGTTTGACATTCATTAGTTTAAACCTAACTATAGCATACATTTGGTAATATCTATCATAGGTTTAAGAAGCTAAACATGAATGATCAAGTTCAAAGTCATATAGTCATCATCTAATCTATCTAGTAAGTTATTACAAACCATGTTTAGTAGCTATAATACTTGCATCGAAATAAAGTAATGAAAATTTTGAAATAATATTTATTGACCATATTTTAAAATATGAATATTTATGAATGTAATGAGTAACTAAATGAAATTAGCCATATCCAAAGCTGTTTAAATGGACTATGGTCGGACCGGTCTGTTTATCATGTGGTCCTAAAGGGTTAGAACCATAGTATCTCTTGTCCATTAATTCATGGGATGACTTAACTTGGTTCATATAATTCATTTGTTAGATGGGTTGGACCTAGTCGATCCATAGACTAAGATGGAACAAAGAGATAATAATTAGCTTTATAAATGGGCCTTATTAGTTTTATAGTTTTATAAATGACATTTGGTATTCATTTTTAATGTTATTATGATATCTATGTTTAATGTTAAAGTGGTTATAGATTCTTATTTGTGTGTTTTGTTTTGTCATGTAGACTACTTTGAGTTATTATTTTAGTTTTAATTTTACTAACTGGAATCTATTTTAGAAATTTTTTTTCGAAGGATTGAGTTGGTGCTAACTTGGTTTGTGATCCTAACAGATCGGGCTTGGTCCATTAGATAAATCTAGCCCTATCTACTAAACTTTGCTTTAAATGTTTAGATTTTAAAAGAAAATTAGAATATGTTAACAATAATGCCTATTTACAATTAAGTCAAATGGGTCAAAATCGATTAATGGTTCACTTTTAAATCATCTAAGGGTAAAAAAGTAATTTAAAATCATTTTTAGAGTTAAGAGAGTCATTTACACGAACACCAATTCAAACTTAAATAGAAAACTTTAGAAATAATTTTTGAAAAAACTTATTAAGTAGGGTTGGTAACATGGCTTGGTGACATAAGGAAGAATCCCTTCTGTCGCAAAGTCTCATTGCATAAGTGATCTGAGAGCTCGATTCATCTTAGCAACAAAAGGCTTAGGAACATGAGGAAAAGATTCTTATCCAACACGACCATGTTACATAAATGACCTAATTTGATTTCTCCACTCTATAAAAAGATGCTACGACAATAGGAAATGACTCTTATGGCATACTCTGTTTTCATAGATGAGACTTGATACCAAAATAAAATTTTCAAAAATTCAAATCTATAGCACCTAAACATATTCATCTTCCAAAATGTGTTACTAAGCAATAAGCCTCATTTGTTTAACCAAATCATCTCTAAACCTATAACAATGATACTTACCATGCTTTCACTTAATTAATTCCCAGATTTCATCACACATATTTCATCACAAATAGTAATATTAATGCAGATAGAGAATTTGACGTGAAGTTTAATGAGTTTTCTCAATATCACGGTAAAGAATCAATTATTTTGAGTTTTACTCTTGGAGTTTTAGTCAATCACCAAATAACTGTAATATATCTAAGCTAGACATATGTACTGGAACTATTAAAAGAAATTGTTTGGGAAATAGTAAAGGTAGAAATTCAAGAGACCATGTTAATATAACAAATGAGATGGATTTAAAAGTAGCAGTATGTTATTTATGTTTTCTAGGTGCAATTTGATTTAAAGATAGGTGAAAAGAGACTGTGGAGGAATAAATGTGTGGAACCTGTAAAGGACAGACGACTAGACGAGGCATCATAAAAATACTTTACATCCTCGATATTTTAGTATTTCCTTTATTGTTATACAAATATTTGTAAAACATGTTACAACTAATGTTCTACAAATGGAAAATCGAAATTGGATCGACCACCTATCCTAGGCGGCTAGGCAGTCTAGGCGGAGCCTGGGCGGTGTTGACTTTTTATTGAAGTTTGACTTTTTAAATAAATTATTATAAAATACATAAAAATAAATTCTAAAATTATTATAAAATACACAAAAATAAAATTTTGAAAATAACTACAAATGCTATATTTCAAATTTTATAGATCAGTTTACAAATTTACCACAATTTATATGAATAAAAACATATAAGTATGTATCATTAAACAAGTTTACTTATCAAAATTATAATATTAATAGTTATTATAGATAATCTCACTTGTACTTGAGGAATAATTAGGTTCATCAGTTTTGAATCACGAATTTTAATGTTTTGTGATTGTTTAGTTTAATAAAAATTAAGGAGATTTTAAAAAATATACCGCATGTTTGCAATATTAGCCAAAAAACTACAGCTTTTTCATTTTTATACAAAAACCTAATTTTGGATGGTTTCCATCCATTTTACTATTCATCCATCAGTGGATGAACAGTAACCAATGGGCATTTTGGTAAGTTCAAATTTTTACAAATAAAAAATAATTACAAAGAAAAAAATAAAAAAATAATTTAAAAAAATAAATTATTAAAAAAATATTCTTGTAAACTATCCGTTCGCTGATGGATGAACAATACAATGGATAGAAACCATCCAAAAGTAGGTTTTTGTTCAAAAATAAAAAGTTGTAGATTTTTTTACTAATATGACAAATTGCGGTAGGTTTTTTGAAGTCTCCCTAAACATTATTTATACAATAGTAATTTTTTTTCGATAGTCTCTAAATTTGGCTAGGCAAACAAATCAGCTCAATAGGCCTCTAAAATGCCTAGGCGGAGGCCTAATCGGCGCCTAGATGTGATTTCTCAAATAGAGGTTACAACTAAGTTGAAGATTTTACCTGTGTTGTTATTCTCTCTCTTTTTATTTTATTTTTTATTTCTAAATATCACTAGTATATCTTATTGTGGATGCAATGTTGAGAATGTTAATGTTAGCTCCTAAAAGTTTTGTTGTAATTTTTAATATTTGTTCATTTTAATAACCTGAGATAGAGATAGAGATAGAGGGGATTAAGGAACATTCTAGGTTTTAGTTTTTATATATTGTTGAGTGTGTTTCTGTGTAGGCTTTGATGGCTATCAATAAGGTGAATGTATGTTTATGTGTTTGTGGTTTTCTCTTTTTCTTTATTGTTTCTATCTATATACACACATTTTACATTTATTATATATCCGCATTGACATTTAAAGACTCTATCCTTCATTTACCCATTAATTATTTATTAGTTCATAGCTACTAGAGACATTAGCCAAGGTAATGATGAGAGACATTTTGGTAGTTTGTTAATCTCTTGTCGTTCGAGGGTGCCATGAGATATGTTTATGTCGAAAGCTATTTATGTTATGAACTACAACTAAAGAATGTAACTCCATATTTATGTTTTTAATTTGTAGAGAGGAAAAAATATCACAGATGGTAAAGATCCAATTGAGATTGATAAAAATATAGTTCGGATTGTTGATCATAAATACAAAGAGTGAGACTACGATGAATGATATTGTAGAGAATAAAATTGTAAGACAAGTTCTAGTTATATATACATTGTATTTTTATATTGGAATTTCATTATAGTAGCATAACTTATTATACATAGGTTGCAATAGAGAAATTAAAGAAAAACCCTCAGGATTCTTTAATAGGTGGAAATGATTTCTGAAATTTTAGGTGTAGAAAATTCAAGTTGAGTGCGAGAGATAGGCTGTGATATGACCCCAACATTAATTGGAGCAACTCTTCGTGAGAAACATAATTAAACAAAATCTGAACAACAAATGATAAAAATGCTTGAAGAGTATAATGTAATGAAGAACTGGATGCTTTCGCAACTACCCATGGTCTAAATCAACCTCCATATTTTCTTACTTTCTTAATGTAGATATAGAATTATATATATATATATGTGTGCGTGTGTGTGTATATATGTGCATAGTTTGTAATATGAAACATATGATGATAATGGATTAAAATTGATTTGTTTTCATGATTTTCTAAAGCGAGATCTATGTGCTTAATTTTCTAAAGTAATAGTTTTATTTTATTATTTAAATTGATTTGTGATACTTATTTTTTGAGTGGAGACTTAAAGCACGTGTAGTATAATTTGTATAGAGTCACTTATGATTTTGATGATGTTTGAAATTGAAAAGTTTGCATGTATAAAAGTGTTTCAAATATTTACTTGACTTGACTCATGATTCTTAGGTTGAAAATTGTGCACATATACTTCATTCCTATGTCAAATGCTACATTAGTCAATCTCATTTTTCATAAACTATTAGGCTTATTAGCGTCTAAAAGTAAAAATAGTATTTACTTTTGTAAAGTGATTCTTGCATTATTTGATTTGTAGTAAGGTTGATCGAGTTTACTTTATCTAATGAGAAAATTGATAAAGAGATAATGATAAAGATAAAGTTAAAAAAGAAGTTGAAGAACTTCTTGAAGTGAGCATAATTTGTACCAGATTTTTGTAGTTTACACTACAAGAAAAAGTCAGAATTACTACAGTCAATTTCGTAGCTATTTCATAGCTAACACTGCCTTAACTACAAATTTGTTAATAAAAATAAGTCGTATCTAAAACACAGTAGCAAACCATAATAGCTAAGGAAACTTGTGTCCGTAGCTACATTTCCCGCTACGTGGTGTCAAAATAGTTGCTACATATCAAAATTCTATAGCTAGTTTTGCTATAGCATTGCTCTGGAATTTCTGTAGCTAAATTTCTCTCCATTATGGCGCTCTATGTATTATATTATGTAGCTAGTGTTACTACAACACTGCTATAGAATATCTGTAGCTATAGTTTCCTCCATTGTGACATCAAAAAATTGTTATGTATCAAAATTTCGTAACTAGCATTGCTACAATATTGCTATAAATTTGCTACATCAACATTTAAATTAGAATTTTAACCAATTTTGTAGCTAGTCCAAAGCAATATCGTCGCAACATTGCTATGGAAAAATCAGTAGCTAAAATCCATATCTATTTTAACATTTTCTTGTAGTGTTATGGTTAGTCTAAACCAAAGTTATGGGAAAGATTTATAGAGCATAGACTGAGAATGACTACAAAAGTGTTAGCAAACCAATTTGGTTTTATGTCAAGGAGAACTACTATGGAAGTCATTTCTCTTTTAAGAAGATTAATGAAATTGTACAAAGAGAAGAAGAAAGATCTTTATATTGTGTTTATTGGCTTAGAGAAGGCTTATGATAGGGTATCGAGAGAAGTATTATGGTGGATTTTGGAGAGAAAAGTAGTCTATGTCAAGTATATTAACATCATCAAGGACATGTATGATAATGCATCTAGTAATGTGAAAATAACGGGTGGGGACACTGAGGCTTTTCCCATTATCGTCAAATTGCATCAAGGTTCAACTATAAGTCCGTATTTGTTTACTCTAGTTATGGATAAGTTAACTAAGAGCTTACTTGGTACATGTTATTTGCAAATGATATTATGCTTATTGATGAAACTAATACGAGAGTTAACTATAAGTTTGAAAGGTGGAGACAAACTTTTGAAATAAATGTTTTAAGTTAAATATGAGCAAAATAAAATATATGCACTGTGAGTTCAGTTTGAGGAAGAAGTAAGAGTAAGAAGTTGAGTTAGAAGGGTTTCTGTTCTCAGTATTAAACAATTTAAGTATCTCAGATTTGTGCTCTAGAATGACAAGCGATTGGATGATGATATGATAAACCTGATCCAATTTGGGTGGATGATGTGGAAGGGAGCATTAGGGGTTCTCTGCGATAGAAAAATACCACTTAAGGGTAAAAGGTAAATTTTATAGGATAGTTGTTCTGTCAGCGATGCTCTACGAGAATGAATGTTAGGCATCTACGGTACAACATCTCCATAAAATGAATGTGGTAGAGATGAGAATGTTAAGATGGATGTGTGGACATACAAGGTTAGTCAAAGTAAGAAATGAATATATTTTTCAAAAAATCCATGTAGCGAAGATAATCATAAAATAAGGTAAGGTAGACTTAGCTGGTTTGGGCATGTGTTAAGAAGATCTCCTTATGCCACGGTGCGTAAATATGAAAATTTATTGGGTAAGAGGGTCAAGAGAAGTTGAGGAAGACCTAAGTACTTGAGGTAGTTGCTAAAGATTTACGGATATTAGATATTGAGATCGACTTAGTGCATAAAAAAATTTGAGTGGAAACGTAAAATCCATGTTGATAAAAATTTCTGAAACTAGTAATGACTATTTATGTTCCCCAATCGGTTTGGAATTAAGACTTTATTTGTGATGACAGTTAGTCTAAACTAAGATATATGCAAAGTAACTTTTTTCAATATATTTCTTTTACGTAGATTATGAGAGAGTGGTAGTAAATAATGTTCCACAATGGCGTGACATGAGAGATTTCAATTTATGGTAACAAAAAGTATAAAAATTCTTCTTCCTTACAATAAAGTATCTCCACTTGCAATTAGGCTAAATGTACCATAATATACTGCTACTGTTATAATGTACTATAGTTGCACATAAAATATAAAATAAATTATTTTTTATTTTTCATCTTATGTACAAGTTTATACCTAAAAATGTGAGATATATATATATAAATAATAATTAATTAATTGGAGTCTCTTGAAAAAAAAAAGTAAAAAAGAAATTGAAACATATCCACACCACAACTCAACTCAAAAATAAGTTTTCAAAACCCATAGATAAAAATCCCACTTGGAATCAACCTTTTAAAGCAATATACAACACCAACAAATTTTAGACTTAACAGCTTGTAAAATGTAATTTCAAGGCTTCATTATACTTCAGTTCGAGGGTACAATTTTACCATTTTACACTACAAAACATTCTTCCAACATTAATTCATCGTTAGCGTGCCCGACTTAGGACTTCGATCCATATTGTATTTTCGTATTCAATCTATTGTTATGTTTTGGGGAAATGACTTAACAATGATAACTTGATGATGTTATTGAATGATGGTGTGATATTGACTTACAACACTTGATTATAAAATTGACTAAGTTTGTTACTAATAAACCCATAATTTGTCATGTTTAATCAACTTGGAATCCACATAATTTGTAAGCCATGATGATGTTAGGAATGCTATTGAATTGGAAAAAGTAATACGAACTTGTCTTGTTGGCTGCTGCTGCAACTAGTTGGCCAAGTAGGCTAATTGTTCTGATTCATTCGACCATATGGTTGGGTCGATTTTGATTTTGATTGATTGTATATGTTGTTGGTGTTGCATACTTGGTGTGTATAGGTTTGAAATAGGTATTCAAGGGTAGTAAGATGCGACTCATAACCGAGTAAGTCATCTAAAATCAATAATTGAGTTTCACAAAATTCGTGACTAGCTTTACAAGTTATGAGCAAGTTGCCTGAAATCCCCAAACTTAAGTTTCCAAAAAAATTTGCGACTAACTTAGTAAGGTCCTTGCAAGTTGTCTAAAACCCCAAAATCAGGTTTTCAAAAATTTCGCGACTAGATTCGTAAGTTGCGAAGCAAGTTTTCTATGATTGATTTATTTTATTCACGTCCTTTGAAGTTATTTTGAGTCTCAATCGGGTTTCTCGAGCCTATAGCATATCGTTTTGACTGTTGTACCCTTAATATTCATCATATTGCACATCGTGAATGTATTTTGGTCCAACCCATATTTCGGAGATATATTTAGGGCGTTACTTTCGGAACGAGTAACCTTAATTCATGCATACTTTCATGCGAGATTAATTTATGATTTAATAAATGGACTCTTAACACCATTAATGCATGAATAAGTGTCTGTTGGTGCTTGGGACTCCGTGTGTGATTGACTGATATGAGTTTAATGGACTTTAGAGGGCCCAATAGTTGCATGTGCTTGTTCACTCACTTCTATTGAGGTAAGATCATGTTATATGTCTTTGTTGAAGTATAAGATTACAAATTAGGCATTCGATAGCCTAACCCCCGTTGTTTTTTATTTTTGTTGTTAGTTCCTTTTATACCTGAATGGTAACCTGATCGAGCATAGCCATTGAGGGATATGGTGATCTTCGAGGGGAACATTTGACATGCACCGTAAATTCTATTGTTACTTCATTATTGTATTTTGATGACATACTTAAAGATTTGTAAACTTTGATATTATTTTTGTCAACTTTCCTTTCTTCCATAAGAAGAGTTAAAACCTAAACTAGGGCCTCTTTTGCCTAATGTTCTAGTTTAGGCTTATTGACACTTGTATGGACTAGTAAATTCTACTCATACATTTTACTGAATTTCTTTTAGTATTTTATCTTGAAATTGTGAATGACGGATCTTGAGAAAGTAATTGTAAATAATTTAGAATATTGAAATTGCATTATTGATGTGGCGGTTTGAGCTCTTCGTCACAATCTCGATCGGGGTAGAGGTTCAACGCTACACATGTGGTTTCACATCTTGGGATTGAATTACGACCGAGCTTGTTTTACAAAGAAGAACCAATCAAGATTTTAACTAGAGACATGAAGGAGTTGAGAAGGAAATCAATGCCTCTAGTTAAAGTATTGTGGCGGAACAACACTATCGAATAAGCAACATTGGAATATAGAAGTGTAACGGACCGTTTTCGGGCCTAGTATCTGGTGTCGTAATTTAGGGGTTTTATTAAGATTTATCAAGAGTATTAATTTGAAATTGTGATTTCCTGAGTCTGGGGGGGCTTTTTGCTATTTGTCACCCTATAAAACTATAAATAAACCCTAGTTTCTCATTCGTGGCTCTTTTCACGAATTAGAGTTGCGAGCAATCGTTGAGAGCTAGAGTGATCGTTTGATCGAGTCTCCGCTGCAGTCTCGTTCCAGTAAGTATTGTCTGCTTCTGTCTCGCTTGTGTTTTCCCTATTCGTATTCTAACATCAACTTGATGGACTTTACGTGTAGGTGTTCCGTCTTGCGATTTTGAGTTTCTGTTAGGCTTTCGTTCGAGTTCCGTTTAAGGTCTCGAATTCCGGTAAGTTTTTTGTGCCGTAGTCTCGAATATAGGGTTATTTTGCTGATCTCGATCACTAATATCGTGATTCTATTAGTTAGGTTTTCTTCTGTCAAGGTTCTATTTGGTAGGCATCCCAAATTGCGGTGGCTTTGCGGTTTGAGTCGTTTGGTAAGTTTCATCCCTCTGTAGAATGAGTTCGTAGATCTTTAAGGACTGTCTGGTTTGGTTAGGTTAAATTCTATCAGGTTTGGATTTAGTTAAAACCCTATAATTTGTGAGTAACGTTTCTGGTATCGTTATGCAGAGTGTTAGGAGAAAGGAACTCCTCGGGCTGAGGAGTAGTCGTCAATTATTCGTGTGCTATTCTGCCGTCATTGGTTAGTAGTTCATTTTTAGTCCAATACAATGTTTGACGTACTATTTTATGGGTGTTGTATGAGTCGGATTGCATGTTGTCTACTTACCCAAAAATAAGCCTACTGTTATATACACCCGAATATGAGTTTTATGTGTACTGTTAATATCAATTGCTGAAATAATGAACTAATCACTGAACTCGAATACTGGACTGTTAAACACTTTAATTAACCGGAATAATTACCTTAGGACAGCTTTAAGTGGAATCCATGGCATGCCTAGGAATAGAGGATCCTCACACTATTTTTATTGGCTTAAAGTGCCATTACTGATACTGAACTCATCACCTTCGGCCTTACTGAATTACTGATACTAGGCTTCGACCAATACTGATATTGTACTATTGTATTTCATTTTTTGCTGAATAGCTACTTGGGCAATATTCTAAAACTATAAAGTTAAAACTGGGTTGTTTTGGTGTTGCTGGTTATTTTGTGGTGTTAATTGGACTGTTAAACGGTTGGATTAATGCTGTTTTATTTTTGTATGAATTGGAATTAATGAACTGGTCACAATTTGGATGTTGTCGGGTGGATTTTAATGGCTAAAATGGACAAACCGGATAACTAGATTAGTTTAGCCGAATATAAAATTTCTGAACCGAAACTGTATAGGGACTTAATAACGAAAATTTAGTTTCCCAGGGTGACCCCGTCCACTAACCAAGTAGTGGAACCCCCGAAGACGTAATCTTAACACCTTATAAATTAATAGGACCTTAACTTGCGAACTTTAGAAGCCTATTTTAGTATGATAATGGAACGTATAGATGTGTATTAAATAGACTATGGAGTTCTGGCTAATGAAAGAAATAAATAAATTATTTATTGATAGCATGTTTGGTATTTTGTCTAATATAGTGGACTCTAAGAAGTTTGTAGAGCCTTGCATTGTGTGCTCCTATTATTAGAGCCGAATCTAGGCCATCCTGTATGTGTATGTTTGAAACGTGAGCACTAACTTAGACTTATTCATAGTCTAACGCCTCTTTTATTTTCTTCCTATTCTGTAATCTGGGAAAAAAAAATCCTAGGTTGAGTGCAAGTACTCCAATTGTTTAGGCGCTGTCTCATATCTGGATCATGTCATGCATCATCAGCACTTTCATATAGTTTTGTTACTTTATTTCTGGACCTTTGTATTTGACTATTTTGGGACTGTATGTTGGACTTATTTTTATACTTTCTGAACATTGATATTATGATGTTCCTTTAGGATTTTTGGACTGTATGACTGATATTTTTGGG
Organism: Cardiospermum halicacabum; assembly: GCA_031304145.1. Lineage (NCBI taxonomy): Eukaryota > Viridiplantae > Streptophyta > Magnoliopsida > Sapindales > Sapindaceae > Cardiospermum > Cardiospermum halicacabum. The sequence continues at coordinate 7,591,080 of CM062393.1, read as the reverse complement.
ATTTATTGCTGAATTAAATTACTTGGGTTTTGATTATATAATTTTTAGTATTTCTGCATTTGTTGTGTGGCGTCGGACTCTTTTCCATGGTTCAACCAGGGTGGGGTTTTCCGTTACAAGAAGTCTATGAATAATTGGTATCCTCATTTGCTCAGTTTAGGTACATTTCTAGGATAAAATTTTCTAACGGATGAGAGTTGTAACGTACGAAAATCGGGGCTAGTAGTTTAGAGTGTCTAAGGTCGGACCAAATTAGGAGTATCTAGGAAAAACTTGAAAATTTGTCCAAAAATCACAATTTTCAAAATTGGAGTTTTTTTTTTTTTTTTTAAATTTAGCCTATGTATATAAGTTTCCTTTTTACCTTAATTTTATCATTACAAAGAAAACACCACCAGAGCAGCAATTTATGTTTTTTTTCTCTAAACCCTACAAAAACCTAATAGTCACGAATTGCAAAGTCCTGCCCGAGTCACTTTGAAAATCTATGGGATTTCTGTCGGGTCTAGATCCATTCACCACTCCCCTTTTTCTTAAACTTTCGGTAAGTTAACTACTCTCTAATTTAAAGGGTTATAATTTTGAATTTGATCATAACATAATTTGCAATACATTTTAAAACTCATTTTCATACCGCCTATATGTCTCCCAATGGTCCGATTGTTAACCACTTTGTTTAAATTAGATGTCGTCAAAACCCTAACCCTAGGATTTGTGAATTTCAGGTATAGATTGTGTTGGTTGTATGATTGATGTTGTATTATGTTTTTCAAAGGAGATCAGACTATAGAGGAATATCAGCCGAAGGTGTGAACGACTTTTTCTTGTGGACTTAGAAGTGAGATTATCATCCTTAGTTTAGATTCTACAGTATTGGTTTGATGTATGTTTTAGCATGTTAGATTGTAATAGGCATAATCTGTGAGAAATCGAAACGTTGAATATAAACTATTATATATGTTATATTGTTAGTGTCGTCACATATTATAATTTGTTTTGTTCATAAGCTGCTTTTAAATTTAAATGCTGGAATAAGTATACAAGCTGCTGAATATAGGATGTTATAGAATATGAACTGTAAATAATATGTGACTAAGTTACTGCCTTTAGACTGGCAACATTAGATGGATTTATGGAATTCTTAAGGATAAAGGTACCTCATACAATAATGTGAAATAATTAGCTTGAAGTGTCTAGTTTATTACAGCAGATAGCTTCTACAGAACCGACTCCGACATACAGATATAGTTTTAGCCATTATAGACTCGGCTTCGGTCATATAGTTATTATATGATATAAGCATAGTGGTGTGGTCTCGTTTTCTCTAGTAGCTAACTATGGGCAATGATAATAAAATTGATTTGGAACTAGTACTAATAAATTAAAACTTGAGCTAAAACCTGTTATTTGGATGTTGACTCATGACTGTATGTGTTCTACTAGAAATTAAAATTGATAAAAATACTAGCTGTATAAATAGTTTGGGTTGTTGATCTAGATGTAATTAACTTGTCACCTAAATTGATTGTCGTACTGTGTTGTTAAGTCGGTAAAATAGTGTCGAGAGTAGAATTGGATAATCGATAAACATATAACTAAAATTAAGAATTAATACAAAACCTCTTCATAGTCGTAGGGTGTCATCGGTTGGTTGTGATAATAAACGGTCTATTTTATGACCTTCCTAACTACCGTAATAGTCTTTTTAGACCTAAGTAAATCAACTAAAGATGAATAAATATGGTTGACTTGTTTGTTTGCTTAACCGAAAATAATAACATAACATGTTAGTTAATATGAGTTGATTGAATTGTGTTATGATTTCTATAAGTGAGTCTTAGGAGACTTATTAAAGGTTGCATTGCATGCTCCCATGTTAGAGTCTGAGCCTAGGTTCATATGTGTGCGGATGTTGGAATGTAAGGGTATCAACTAGACTAATTTATAGTCTAACTCTGCTTTCTTTCTTACTTTTGTTGTTTTCTGTCATGTGGAAAAATCTTGGATAGGTATCTCAATCGGATAGGCAGTGTAGACATCTCATCAGAGCACGAGCATGCATCAGCATTATCATTTGATTTTTACTGCACTTGTTTCAACTTGTTTTACAGAACATTAAGCTGTTTTTAATCAATTATGTATTGTCAAACTTTTGATTATTTTCTTTTTGAATTGTATTTTTGAATTATATATTGTAGTTCAAATTATTATTTTTCAGATTATTGATTTATAAACATTTGGGTATTGGATTATTTTTCTTCTATGCTAGTTATAAATACTTAGTGATGCTTAATAAGAATTTATAGAGTATGCAAACAAGTTTGCATGGCAGGTTATATAAAATGATTTGCATAACGCTCAACTCCAAATCCTGACTTCTATTAGGGATAAGGTTTTTCATTACAGTTAGTCTTAACTAAATTTATGAGAAAGATTTATAGAGCATAGACTGAGAATGACTATAAAAGTGTCAGAGAACCGATTTAGTTTAGTGTTAAGAAGATCTACTATGGAAGTCATTTCTCTTATAAGAAGATTAATGAAATTGCACAAAGAGAAGAACAAAGATCTTTATATGGTGTCTATTGGCTTAGAGAAGTCTTATGATAGGGTACCGAGAGAAGTTTTATGGTGGATTTTGGAGAGAAAAGTAGTCTATGTCAATTATATTAACATCATCAAGGACATGTATGAGCATGCATCTAGTAATGTGAAAATAATAGGTGGGGACACTGAGGCTTTTCCCATTATCGTCAGATTGCATCAAGGTTCAACTATAAGTCCATATTTGTTTACTCTGGTTATGGATGAGTTAACTAGGAGCTTACTTGATGCATGTTATTTACAAATGATATTATGCTTATTGATGAAACTAGTACAAGAGTTCACTGTAAGCTTGAAAGGTGGAGAAAAACTTTTGAAATAAAAGTTTTTAGTTAAGTACGAGCAAAACAGAATATATGCACTATGAGTTTAGTCTGAGAATATATGCACTAGGAGTAAGAAGTGAAGTCAGAAGGGTTTCCATTCTCAATACTAAATAATTTAAGTATCTCATATCTGTGCTCCAGAATGACGAGCAATTGGATGATGATATGATAGACCTAATCCAAGTTGGGTGGATGAAGTGGAAAAGGGCATCAGAGGTTCTCTGCGATAGGAAAATACCACTTAAGGTAAAAGGTAATTTTATAAAATAGTTGTTCTGCCAGCGATGCTCTACGAGAGTGAATGTTAGGTATTTACGGTACAACATCTTCATAAAATGAATGTGGCAGAGATGATAATGTTAATATAGATGTGTGGACATACAAGGTTAGTCAAAATAAGAAATGAATATATTTTTCAAAAAGTCCACGTAATGAAGATTAATGATAAAATAAGGTAAGGTAGACTTAGCTGTTTTGGGCATTTGTTTAGGAGATCTCCTCATGTCATGATGTGTAAATGTGAAAATTTGTTGGACCAGGAGGTCAAGATGAGTTGAGGAAAACCTAAGTGTACTTGGAAGGAGGTAGTTGTTAAAGATTTACGAACATTAGATAATGAGATGGATTTGGTGCATAAAAGACTTAAGTGGAAACGTAAAATCCATGTCGATAAAAATTTTTGAAACTTGTAGTGATTACTTATGTTTCCCAACCGGATTGAAATGAAGACTTTGTTTTTAATGACGGTTATTCTAAATTAAGATACATGTAAAAATAACTTTTTTAAATATATTTCTCTACGTAGATTCTAAGGAAAGTTGTAGTAAATATAATATTCCACTCTGGCGTGACAATGTGAGATTACAATTTATGGTAACAAAAAGTATAAAAATTCTTCTTCCTTACAATATAGTATTCCAACGTGCCATTAAACTAAATGTACCATAATACACCGTTACTATAGTAATATACAATAGTTAACCATAAAATATAAAACAATTTATTTTTTATTTTTCATCTTATGTATAACTTTATACCTAAAAATGTGAGATAAAAAAATAATTAATTAATTGGAGTGACTTGGAAAAAAAAATAGAGGAAAAATTAGAAAAGAAATTGAAACATATCCACGCCACAACCCAACTCAAAAATAAGCTTTTAAAACCCATAGATAAAAACCCCACTTGGAATCAACCTTTTAAAGCAATATACAACACCGTCAAATTTGAGACTTAACAGCTTGTAAAATGCAATTTCAAGACTTTATTATGATTCAGTTCGAGTGTACAATTTTACCATTTTATACCACAAAACATTCCCCAACCCAATCAACCCAGAAGTTCTTAAACCACATCATCGTTATAACACCCACGTACACTTGCTGGAAATGCATCAAGAACTAAATATCTTACCACAGATGATATGAAATCTCCTCATTTTACAATTTTAAAATATTCCACAATTGAATTTATTATTATTATAAAAAATAATACTATTATTACTATTATATTGTCATTTAAATTATTATGATCTTAACATGATTTTAAATAAATAAACTAAAAATATATTGAAAAAAATTATATATGTCATATACTTATATGTTAACCTAAATTCTAAAATATAAGCAATAAAGTCCAACTCCAATTTTTTCAAAATAATTAATCTCCATAAATTCATGAATGCTCTATTTGTTATATATTTGAGAATAGATAAAAGAATTAAAAAATATATATATATATATTTAAAAAGCTTACTCATATGAAATGTAAAAGAAAAACTATTAAAAAAAATCCATTATTAAAAAAAATATTAAAAAAAATAAATGAATCTATGAATATGAAAAAGAATTAAACCCTGTTTTTTCTGAAAAAAAAAAAGAAAAATCTAATATTCAGTGAAATCACCGATTCCTTGATGATGATCCGGTTGTGAGGAAGGTCTGATCTTTGGCGAAAAGAACAATGAATCCGTTGTGTAATTGTAAAACTGAGGATTGGAGCATAAATAATTCGACGAATTCGGGTTATAAATCGGGTAATTATTGCCCATATAATGACCCGACTCATATATCGGTGCTCCACCTACGTAACACGACGACGACGAATTCACTTGTCCTTCGACGCCGCCGCAATTCTCCTCGCTCGTTATCACCGACGACGATTCATTATCATCATTTCCAACCCCATTATTATTATTATTATTACTATTATTATTATTGATATTATTATTACTACAATTATTGTTCTTCACAACATTCTTATTGCCCCGATCCTCTTCCTCCGCCACCGAATTATTATTATTATTATTATTATTGTTGATGTGATCGGCGGCGGCGGAGACGGCGGAGGTGGCGGAGGGTTGTTGACGTCCGTCGTCGTTGTTGGTGGAGCTAGACAATCCCGTTAGCTTCTGAACCAAGGCCATAAAGTCCTTGGGAGACGTGTGGATGATTTTGGGAGAATGCGTGTAGATTATTACCGGATGACGGTGAGACGACGTCGGAGGAGGCGGCGGCGGAGATAAAGACGACGACGAAGCTGATTTCTTCATGATCATATGGGATTCTTTGTTGAGTTTCAATGGTGGTGGACATATTTGATGATGATGTTGATCGTTGTTGTTGTTGTTAGACTGTGATTGAGAAGATGTGGGTCTCATTTTTCTCTGTTTTGTTAGATACATCAAATTCGACACTTTTAATTTATAGGCCGATTAATTCACATTAATTTTGATTTAATTAATGTGTGGTTGGATTTTGCTAATGTGAGCGTGACACATTGAAATTAATTTCGATTAGCTAAATTTAGGAAATATTATTTGTTTATGATATATTTTGCATTGAGGGGGATGGGAATGTGACGTGGCGAGATGTGAGTGAGTGTAGGAAATCAGTTGAGTTGGGTAGTTTAATAAACTCAGAGGAAGAGATGACGTGGCGGGAAGTGAGTGGGTGTAGGAATTTCAGTTAGGTAGTGTTTGAGTTACACGTGTTAAGGTAGTTAATTAAGAGAGCACCGTTTTCTTTTAAATGTCAATTGTGTCTTATTTATTTTACTGATAACAGAAGGTGGCTTTTGGATGATCAGATGGAAATCTTGTTCGATTTTATTTGTTATGTTTCGTTAGCTCTTATCATCTTTCGAGACAATGAAACCGTGTATAGGATTTTATTATTTATCTACACCAATATTATTTCACTTAATTAAGATTTCTATAAATAAATAAACAAAATAAAATGTAAGAATTTATTTATTAAAAATAAATATTTAAAGAAAAACCATTAATCAAAAGTTTGGAATCATCCTTTATTTTTTCTATATATCAAAATGTTAATATATACGAGTAAATTTATGATATGATCTAGTGTATAACAATATAATTTAATAATTAGACTATGACTTTATTATTCATTAAAACACACTCCTATGGATGCAAGTAAATTTCAATCATATAAATTTTTTTTGTATAAATAACATCAAACTTTTATTTGATAATTAGGATCAAGGTAGGTACCCTTCATTTTTATTATTATTATTTTTATTTATTTATTTTTTACTTTCAACTTAAAGAATAATAAATTTATTTATATGGATAAATTAAATATTAAAAGTTCTTATACTTAAAAAAGTAACTTACAATTTTATAAATATAATTAAAATTTAAATAATCCAATCTAATTTCTTAAATTTATTTAATTTTTAATTTAATTTGAAAACAAATTTTAAATTTAAATATATTTTTTTAATTTTAAAAATATTATTGAGTAAATTTTTTATATTTATTCATTAAATTTATATTCAAATTTTTAATTGATAATTTATTGAATTTTAAATTAATTATTTAATTTAAAATAATAACTATAATATTATAATATTAGTAAAAATATAATTAATTATTTTATTTGTTCACCATATTATTTAATTTGATTTTATAAGAATTTAAAATTATGAAATCATAAAAAATATTTTAAAATAACAGTTAAATAAATAATAAAAAAAATCTTATAGTAACTAGTATAATTTACTTATTAAATTTACTTCAACTCCTTAGTTCAGTTAGGTCTTGTTTTTTTTACTCAAAAATCTTAACTTGTCCCGTCAATTTTAAAATTTAAATATAAATTAGATAAACTATTGAATTGAAAGTTTGATATCAATTTTAATTTAATTATTTATTAAATATAAATATTATCAAAATTTAAATTATTCAATCTATTAATATTATTTTTATTTAAATTTAATCTGACTATCTTTATAAGTTTTTAAATTTAAAAATAATATATAATAAAAATGTCAAATTTATAATTTATTTTAATATAAAAAATTTGTAAAATTACCATGAAATGAGAACTTTTAAATTATCACTCCTCTGAATGTAAGAGAAAAAAAAAACTCATATTCAAATAAATCCAAATTTGTTCTCGAGTGAGTGGATTGAAAAAAGAAAAAATAAAAGACGATTTATACTTTAAAATTAAATGTAATCTTATCAATTAAATTTTTTTTATTTTTTAAAATTATATAATTTGAAATAAATTGACATCAATTTTACTTTCTAATTTTAATATTTTTTAGTTATACAACCGTATATACTTCATATCTTGATATTTAGATTTAGAAGCGTAAATTATATCTAAAAAAAATGTAGTCTAAATTAATATGAAAATTCATTATCAAAACACTGATAACAAAACTAAATCAAGGTTTGTGGAACATAAATAGATATAATACCAAAATTTATCAAACCCTACAAATATAGATATAAAAAAAAAAAAAATCTATATATATATATATATATATATATATATATATAAAGCGGAACTCTCAGTGGACCCCACGAGATTGACTTTAGCAGGGCTGAGAGTTCACGCTTGTGTTGAAAATCATCAAAAACTACACATTTTGAAATTCGAACATATTTGACCTATTATACAATGACACGTGACATTCTCACTCTAACTTTTTCATTCTCTCCTCATTTATTCATTAACCTATTTGTATTTTCTCTTATTCATTTACCAATGTCATTTAATAAAATTTTATGAAAAAATTAAACAAAACAATATTCAATAAAAGTTTTTAAATTTTAGAAGTTTAGTCATTTTTATTTATAATTTATATTTAGGGTTAAATAATATTCCGCCCCTTGTACTTGGCCAAAAGTATCAGTTAGCCCCTTGTACTTTTGATCGTATCACTTGGCCCCTTATACTATCCTTTTTGTCTCAACCCGCCCCTTTAATCTGATGTGTCATGGAATGTGATATGAAATGTTGTATTGAGCGCGTGAATGAATTAAGTAGCAGAGAAATTTTGCCACGTAGACCATGACCTGGCACTATTTAACCCTTCACGTATAATTCTATTATAATTCTTTACTTTAAATTCCTTTCTATTTGACAAATCTGCCTATTCACTACCAATTTAATTCACATTAAAAGCACTGTCCTCTTCAAAATAAATTCAAAATCTTGCACTACAAGAAATCTGATATTCATTGGACTACTATCGGATTATATTGTTTAACACACCATAACAAGATATCATTCATATCCACATCCCATAAAAATCCTCCATAGTAAACGTTATATTACAACTCCATACACTTGAAAGTCTATTACTATTACTGCATTTGAATAATAGCCATAATAACATATCATCCTGATTTGTTCAACAAAAGAAAAAAACTTAACCTGTAGAATAATATCATCCTAATTTGTTCAGCAATAAACTTAATTTGTACTACTAAATGAATTTCATAGTTGACATAAAGTTTCAAGCATTGGCAGTCTGATTTGCTCAAGTTAGTTCTAATTGATGTTAACTCCAACATTTTTCATTTTGGTGCTTCCCCTTGGTTGTTGCTTGAGTTGTGAGGCGGTAATCGCATCCTTTCCTTTCCATTCAGACCCTTAGGTTTGAAGCCTAGGTCAATTCCAGTTTGGGAAGCATCAACATGCTCTCCTTTGTCTATAACCCTTTCAGTAGAAGTCCCTGGCTGAAACATTATTTTATAAGGTTATAACTTATGTTATTTATAATAACATAATAGTACATGAAATAGAGTAATGAATTATAATATGAAGGAATTGATTACTCTTACATTTAATACCGTTCTGCCTGTTGACAAGTTTACTAAGGTCCCATATCCAAGCTGCCTTCCTCTTGTGCATCCACGTCCTCTGCCCCTTGTTGTACTTGATGGAGTAGTTGTAGATGGGTTTGTCGATGCAGCCAAAGCATGTGATGTACCACTTCTTCTTGATCCTCTTCCTCTGCCTCGAGTTGCACCTAAAGGAGATGTTATACCTGGGTTTATCTGTGACATAGAAACCGGCTGAGGAATGTTTTTTGGTGGTGGAGTAGAATGCACTTGACCTGTTTCAGTAGCTGTCGTGCCAGAAGCTGTAGGAGTTTTAGTTTGCACTTGACTTGGTTGTTCATTAGTTGCAGTAGTTTCAGCCTGTGTTTTTTTTGTTGTACTCTTCTTGACACTTCTCTTCCTTTTCTTTCTTTTTTCATTTCCTTCCTCAACGGGGTAGATCCTAGTTGTATCTGCGCATATAGTTGAGGAATGGATTTGAAACAAGTGTGTTCGGACAAGTTCTACTGTTGTAGGTTGAGTTTCATTATTGTTGGATCCTGTTTCAACTGTAGACTTCATAAAAAAAAAGCATGTGACTATCTATTAGCATATACAACAGAATATTACATAAAAAATAATTGCATTTTAAACCAGCAATTTAAGTTTTTTTATTTAATACCTGTTGTTTGCACCCTTTAGAATTGTGGCCTTCTATTCCACATAATTTACAATGCATCTTCCTGCCCTTCCTAGAGATATGGCCTGATTTTGGGGTATCCTCATCGTTGTCCTTTCTTCTACAGCGTTTGGGTCTCCCGGGCATGGATTTAACCTGTGGAGGTTCTATATGCAAACCTGTGGATTTTCTCCACATATTCATGCTGGTGATAGGCTGAATCGACTGCTTATAAGCTTTCAAGAATGTTGTCTTTGAGTACCAATGGGCTACATAATCTTCAGGATTTTTATTCAAATGGTACAATGATGCAATAGCATGTGCACATGGGATGCCCTTCAATTGCCAAAGTCTACATGTGCAGGTTTCTAGTTCTAAATTCACCACATGACAATACTTTCCATCTAGGACTTCATTTCCACTCTCCCCAACCCAAATTAGTGAGCATTTTGTTAGCATGCTCAGTGTTCTCCTCTAAAATCCTAATTGCCATAGGAGATATGTTACCAACCCACCTATCAATGAATGCTCTCATCTCACCATGCCTACTCATCACTTTATGTCTAATTTCTTCATTCATTTTAATAACAGCTTTGTGTCTAGGACCTAAAATCCATGCATTGAAGGACTCACACATATTATTATCGATTGAATCACATTTTACTATCTCACTAAAAAAAGACTTACACCATGTCTCTTTGTTGTAAGCAAGCAAATCTTCCACTATCCCACTTCCAAGGTTATTTAGATGTTGAAGTTCATCTTTTAGTTGAGCCTCAAAAGATGATTTTGCACACCTCTAGAATTGTCTTTTTCTCTCCATTCCTCTCCATTTCTTACCCCAATTGGCCCAGATATGGCGTGCACACATTCTGTGCTCACTCTCAGGGAGGAGTGATGCCACAGATTCTACAAGCCCCTGTGGAAAAAAAATTGTATCAAGTATAAATAATACAATAAACATGGTGTATAAATGGGCTACAAAAACCAGGGAACAAATATGGTATATAAATGGGCTACAAACATGGTACAAGCAATTAGGTAAGAACATGTATATACAGATAATGTGAATGCCAAATTCTAATCACATACAGACTGAGGTAAATAAATACACAAAACTCACAACACAAACTAGAAATATATATATATATATGTGTGTGTGTGTGTGTATAACCCGGACTTGACAAATACAGTTGACAGATTGTCTTCTTTCTGCCTATAATCCATAATCCAACCTCCTAACAACAGGTTTCTTTACCCCACAAATGGGTATAGTAGCAATTCCTGCTTGAGATCCTCCTACTGAAACAAAATTTCTTACCTGTAAAGTAAAGTAAGTGTGTAATGTTTCATTACCAAAAACTATAAATTCCAATCATGAATATTAATATAATTTGATAGTTGAAAGTTGTTCTTACTGATGGAATATCAGCAAAATTCTAAAACCTCTCTAGAAATTATGCCTCCCTGTTACAATCACCAAACAATTAACTAACCATAACATTGAATATCAAAATAGACTACACAAGAATGCACAGGAGGGTTTTCATTAATTTACCTGTTCACAGACAATGTCTCTCTAAAACATGAAAAAAAAATAGATCAGAAGGTTTATGTTCACATGATACTTGAAGAGAGATTATTATTGACATTGAAATACCTGGTCAGGAATTTGCATAAACACAGATTCCATACTTCTACATCTCCAATTTCACTGCACAGTAGAACCAAAAATGAGTATTATTTATGTAGTTTATAATTAAGAAAGCAGAGTAATGTGGAGTAAGCTACAACTACAACATCCATCTTTACATAAATAAGTATTATTTTATTTCACTGCATATAGAATACAAATATGAGTAAGTTACAAATACAGCTCACAAACATGCTGTTATTCAACTATGTTCATCAAATTAGTTGGTATGAGATTAGGTGCTATGACAAAAACAACATAAGCGGGGACCCATTATACAATGCCATGGAAGCACGATTTAACAATGAATCATATACTAACCAAGTACCTATCAATTACCACAGACATTTATGTTCACTAAGAGAGAGAGATACCTAGTACTTTCAACGAAGTAATTAAACATACAAAACAGTCAAACTCACCCTTTTGCTTGATATCTATATAATTCTCAATTATGTCATCCTATTCACTTGACACATGGTAATTCTATATATTTAAAACCCCAGTAGTTGTAATAGTTCACTCCATGATCTCATTACATGACTCTACAAGCTTAACTATAATCTATGAATTGCAAAATCAATATGTAGTATGGAGATAAAAAGAACTTTGTTTGATAAACAAAACAAATCAAGAAAAGTTTTGGTTTTAGTCAGGAAAATTTTGATTCTGACAAGAAGCAATCACCTGAAAATGATGAGTAAATGATTGAAGATTGATCTAAGCTTATACTTGGAAAAACAAGACAATGGTGTCAGGGATTGAAAAAGTCATTTTGTCGGAAAAATTCAAGGGAATTATGTGAGAAACATACATGTGGTATCTGTACAAAATGAACGCCCAGTTCCTTCTGTATTGACATTATCTCCTCACTCGTGATTATGTTTTCCTTGTTACTTTCGTTTGATAAGTTTCACAATTGTGTGAATGTATATATACACCCACATATATATATAATATTTATAAATATTAAAAGAATGGAAAAATAAAATTAAAAGACATATTTTTACTAGCTATTGTTCATGTTACTATAAACACTTCGTCACTTTCAATCACAACCAAATTAGAAGACAGACTTTCAAATAAAAAACAGGGTACCAATCAAACAAAAGAAAAGAATATATGTAATAGTAGATTATATCCTAAACACAATTCAACAATAAAAAATTATAATCTTTGTGAATAACAATATAACCATATCAGATAACCAATAAACCAAATAATCTGACAAATAAAGTAATTATCATTTTGTACCTTTTGCATGTCTGACATAACAGTTAGTTCTTCACCATATCCTAGATCCAAATCATCTTTTAGATGTTGCAAAAACCATGTCCAAGAATATTTGGTTTCCCTACCAACAATCGCCCATGCTATTGGGAACATTTGCTGGTTCCCATTCTTTCCAACTGCAGATAACAATTCCCCCTTGAATGGCCCTCTTAAGAAACTCCCATCTAGTCCAATTACTCTCCTACACCCATCCTTCCACCCTTGCTTCAATGCTGCATAACAGACATAAAAATAACCAAATACATTTTTTCCTGGTTGCACCTCTTTGTCCACTCTTATCCAACAACTACTGTCTGGATTCGTTTCCTTTATCATCTCAGCATAGTCAGCTAGTCGCGAGAACTCTTCCTTTTAGTCCTACCACACATTGTCTTATGGACATAAAGGCTAAGCTCTACTCTTACCAAGTCCTTCAGCTTCCATAATCGAATATCAGGCTGGGAAATGATTCGTTCCCTAAATCTCCTCTCAAGAAACTTCACATTACATAACTTGTTTTTGTTCTTCTTAGAACAAAGGTGCTTAGGTTCGTAAGTTTTCACTTGAAAATCGCCCGAAGCTCCATTAATGCTAGCATAAATAACCCATGGACACTTTGGAGCCTTACACTTAGCACGAACCCTACCTATCTCATTCGGTCGAATCTTCAACTGAACACCTCTGTTTGTAGCATAGTCAGATAATGCCTGTTTGAATTGCTTTGCATTTTCAAATATCATTCCCAGCTCAAACAAAGGGATAGTAGTAGAATCATCGTACCTAACTTTTCTACTCCTTCTCCTTGGAAGATCTATACCTTCGACAGCATCTGGATGCAATTCTTCCTTGCTGTTCTCACTCCCAGGATCAGAGGAGTCTAAATACTCTTCATCACCACCAAGACATCCCTCTGTTCGATCAGATCTGTGTCTGCCACTATCTTCAAAGCCCAAATCGTTTCCTGCTTCCCCAAGTAAAACCTCTGGTATTTTCTTAGACACAACCCTTTTTTTCTTTTCTCTCATCTCCTCATGTGCAGCCTCCCTAACCTTTCTTAATTCTTCCTCCACATCACTCCCATCATTATCAACTGTTGTACCATCAGACTCATCGGCTAAATCAGACCCTGTGGATGATGAATCGTATGAATATCCCTCCTCAATCTCATCCTCATTTTCAATAACTCCTATTTCAATATTATCTGAGACCACTACTTCTCTCTCTTTTCTATTATCAATAACAATGTTTCCATTATGTGTTCCACCTACTATATCTGTCTCTTTTGCCCTCAGTTCACTATTAAATTCCATATTTGCCCTTTCTTGGTTACTACATTCATCAGAACATGCATTTGTCCACATATAGTTACCCCCCACATTTTGTTCTGTTTCAACATGTTCTATATAAATATCTAACTTATCTCCACATTTCAAATCTTCAGTGAAATCTAACAACTCTTTTTCATCAGTAACATCAATATAACCCTCTCCATTTGGGTCCATAACAGCCATATAGTGAATCTCATTATACCCTAGGTCTATAATATACCCAGTAATTTCAAAAAATGATAGCTTATCTAAATCTACAACAAATTCGGCTACTTTTCCACCATATGATTCACCTAAACCATTACAAAGTGATTCACCATGATGCACTCGCAAGAAAAAAATATCTGAAGACATCATTGACAAATGCAGAAAGAATAATTTTAGTCAAGAAATAACCGTTCATACAATAAACCCAAAAATACCCTAAATGCATCCTCTAAATCACAAAAAAAAACCCTAGCCATGTTCATGTAATCATATTCGATTCTCACAAAATTAACTCACCTGACTTGCAAAGTGCCCTCTCTCCAGCTATGCGTGTTCTCTTTGATCTGATTCAAAAATCCTCAAACCAGTCTAGCACCAGCTGCATAAAAAATTGAGACAGTTTACTCTAATTATAATAGTCCAAATTCACTCCAGAACCTCACCGCATTAGGTGAATATAACTTACAATGCATTTACAATGAGTTAGTTCTTACCTTAAACACGATTTTGGAATAAGCGTCGCAATCGTAAAACCCTAATTTTCGAAACACTTAAATGACTTCAACAATCGGGTCGAACAATACTCCACAATCAATCAACCTTCATCCGGCCACGAAGCAACCGGAAAAATAAACCCTAGTAACCTGTTAGTGATCGAATCTGTGGAGAACTCGAATATGTTCGTCTTAACCAAAATCGCTTCTTCAGAGTTCTAAGATTTCAATTTTGTTTTTTGTTACAATTATGCCAGCGTGGCAAACTATTATGCCTTTACTGATCCTACATGTATGCCACTTGGAAAACTTATTTGAAAAAAATTGACATGTCAGGCGCGTGTAGTGCACTTAAATCATTCAATCAGATTAAAGGGGCGGGTTGAGACAAAAAGGATAGTATAAGGGGCCAAGTGATACGATCAAAAGTACAAGGGCTAACTGATACTTTTGGCCAAGTACAAGGGGCGGAATATTATTTAACCCTTTATATTTATAATATCTATCTATCTCTCCCTATACATATATATATATATAATCGGTGAAAATCATTAAAAAAAAAACTACAAGTTTTGAAATTCGAAACATATTTAACTTATTATAAAATGGCTTTTTACATTCTCACTCAACCTCTTGCATTCTCCCCCTATTTATTCATCAACCTATTTGTCTTTTTCTCTTATTCGTTTACCAATGCCATTAAATAAGGTTTTATAAAAAAATTAAACCAATAAATATCCAATAAAAGTTTCTTGATTTTAGTAATTTTTATTTATAGCAATATTTATAATTTATATTTATAATATCTCTCTATATATATACTTTAAAGTTTTTTAAAATTAAATTTTCAGTTATGATCTCTTTCAATTACTCTTTCCACTTTCCATTTTTCTTATCTTTGCACGTTACACTTTTTACACAATGATTGCACTTATGCTCATACAAAACTATAACTCTCTTTCTCCTTTATATATGGAACTGTTAAACAAAACTTGTGAAACCAAATATTTTTACTTTTGCAGTCCCATTAGACGTTCTCACTCCCATTTCCAATCTGGTGTATCTCTGTGCATAACTCAGTGGCCTTTGGTTCTCCTCTTGCTTTTGCTCTCAAATGGTAAGATGATTTGTCGTAAAGGTACCGGCTTTTAGTTTATGAAGGCAATGAATGGATTTATTTTTTTATGTCAATTTCAGTGGCTATTATCAATGAAGATGCTTATACATGGTAATAACAACTATTTTTTTCTTTAGTTAAATTTTAAATCTTTTCAACATTTTATGCTTGATTTAAGAAGAAGAGAGGTACAAAACCTTCAATTAACTTAAAGGAACGTCGAGAATGACGAGCGAGCAAAGGGGGGCGATGAGCATAGTAGCAAGCACAATTTAAATTGCAAAACACGCAACGGACAAAGAACAACAAATCATCATCCCCAATCGCCTTCCCTACTTCACTTCTCCATCACTGTCATTCTTCCTTTTTCTTACCTATTTCTCATTCTCTCACAATCGAATCTCTCCACAAATATCACTATCTAAATATTGTTTTTCACTTCTTTATAATGTGTACACTTGAATATTGTATATTGTCTTATCTTTGTAATGTGTACACTTGAATATTGTGTTGCATTCTGATCTTTTATTTGTCAGTTTTTTAATTTCACGAGACAATTGAGTTGAGGATAATCTATGAATTATTATTATTATGATTTTTTTAATTTAAAATTCTATGTATTAGTCTTTTATTTTTCAATTTATGGTTTTGTGATTATTGCATTATGTGCTGAATTTGTAGTTTTTATTTTTTTTCTCTCAGAATTCTTTGATTGAAAAGTCTTCTAATTTGATACGTGTTTTTTTTATCAACATTAATTAATAATTGTTCCAAAGTGTATGTTAGTTTCTTCACAAATTTCAAAAATACAATTAATACAATAAAAACAAAATATTACACCATGTAAACATATAACAACATACAAGAGAAAGAAAATAGAAACAATAAAAATCATAAGATATCAATCTACTTCTCATCCTTTCCAGATATAAAACATTAGACAATAAAATACCTTCTATGTTAAACACTCATATTTCATACTTTCTACTTACGTTTCTTGGTAGAAAAACTCAACGATATAAATTTATATTTATGATTTTAAATTTATAATTTATATTAATTATTTAAATTGGTTTTTAAGTTTCAAGCTTTCAAAACTTAATATAAATTTTATTTTTAACCTTTAAAATTAGTAGTCATGTTTTGAAATTTATTTAAGTAATCTTAATTACTACATTTTGGTAAATCATATTTTAATTCTCTTCAACTTTTGGCAATTGTTATTATGTTTTTTTTTATTTAAATTACAAATTTTGAATTGTTTTTTTTTAACAACTACAATATAATTTTATTAAAAAAATATTTTACATAATATGCATGATTTACTTTATGCTATATTACATTTATGCTATTCATTTTAACTTATTAAATTAGTATGCATGACAATAAAATATTTTACATAATAACAATCATTTTATTAATAAAAAACTATCGTAAAAATAACTATTCATTTTAACTTATTAAATTAGTCACCATGATTTATAAAAAATATTTAAATACTAAATGTTAAATTTTAATCTTAAATTTTAAATTAATTACAATTATGCTATATTACATAATTTTTGAATTTGTATACATTATATGCTTTTTTTTTTTTTTTTTTTTTACTTTTGAACATTTGTAACCTAATATGCATTTTGAATTTATTTATCTCCTTGAATCATTGTCATTTAGTTTCTATAATTATTGAATTTATATGTTCATTTAATTATATTGACCATTGGGTTTCTATAAAAGTTTTCATTTATTTTATTTATCATGAAAATATCTCTTCCCTTTAGTGACGAAGTTAGAGTAAGAATTTTTCAAATAACAACTTTTAGCTTTCCTCAAATTATAATTTTTACTATTTTATATTTTGCAATACATGCTCATATTAACTTAATTTCGTCATATCTATTTCATCGGAGTGAATTCTACTTCTATTTGTTTTGTTTTAAAAGTGTAATATATTATTTAATTCTTTTTGTATTAGTGATATATTTTTTTAATCATTTTATTATGTTCATCTAAACACCCGAATTAGAGTAATTGATTATTTCATAATAGTTATTATTCCATAGTTCTATTATCAACTTTGGAAGAAAACAATTTTCATATTCATTTTTCAATTAATAAAAATTACAATAATAGAGAAGGCCTATAATATTAGGGAAAAGAACATTGCGGATTGTGATTATTTATTAATTTCAATTAATTGTATTTATACATGACATTGTATTTCTTATGATAGTTTTGTTCATGAATCATGTAATGCTTCACTAATCGGTAAATTTGTTAGGTTAGAATCAAATGCTCTAATATATTATATTTGTCTTTATATTTTCACTTTTGTTTCATTCTTTTTATATATTCAGATTTTCCATCGTTATTTCTAATGTTTTTGCTTTGCAGATATCCTTAAATTGTAGTGTTGTTAAATTTCAAGCATTCGTCAATTTTATATTGTCATGAAGGATAAGGCGGTACACACTAAGCTTTAAATGAATTTGAAATAAATCAATTGATAAGATGTACGAATTTATAAATTAATGCATATTTGGATTATTCATATTGTGCTATAATTTGATCTTCCAACATTATACATTCAAATAAATAATTAATAGTTTTTTTAAATGGAGAGGCTAACCTTGAAAAACTTTTAATTGTTGTATAAAAAATTAGTTTGACACTCATATTTAGCTAAATAATAATAAAACTTAACTTAACAAAATTTATAATACCGCACAACGCGCGAGTTTATTTACTAGTTAAAAAATAAAACCAAACCCTACGAATTGATTGTATGAAACGAAATTATTTATTGGAAATAAATATTTAAAGCAAAAGGCATTAATCAAAAGTTTTGGAATGACTCTTTATTTTTTTATATATCAAAATGTTAACATATACGACTAAATTTATTATATGATCTAGTGTACATAACAATATAATTCAATAATTAGGCTATGAATTTATTATTCATTAAAACACACGCATGTGAATGTAAATAAATTACAATCATATAAATTTTTCGTATAAATAGCACCAAATTTTATTTGATAACTAGGATCAAGGTAGGTACTCTTTATTATTATTATTATTATTATTATTATTATTATTATTATTATTATTATTATTATTATTATAATATTTTATTTTTTACTTTCAACTTAAAAAATAATAAAATTTATTTATATGGATGAATTAAATATTAAAAGTTCTTATACTTAAAAAAGTATCTTACTATTTTTATAAATATAATTAAAATTTAAATAATCCAATCTAATTTCTTAAATTCATTTAATTTTCAAACAAATTTGAAATTTAAATAAGTTTTTAAAATTTTAAAAATATTATTGAATAAATGTAGTATATTTATTCATTAAATTTATATTCAAATTTTTAATTTGATAATTTATTGAATTTTAAATTAATTATTTAATTTAAAATATAACTATAATATTATAATATTAGTAAAAATATAATTAATTATTTTATTTGTTCACCATATTATTTAGTTTCATTTTATTAGAATTTAAAATTATGAAATCATAAAAAATATATTTTAAAATAATAGTTAAAATAAACAAACCTTATAGTAACTCAGTATATTAAAAAATAATAATCTGACTTATAATACTATTCACCAATATTTTATTTAATATTAATATTCTCAATAATAAAAGATGTAACAAATAATTTACTTATTAAATTTACTTCAACTTCTTAGTTCAGTTAGGTTTTTTTTTTTTCATTTAATCATAAATTTTAACTTGTCCCGTCAATTTTAAAATTTAAACATAAATTAGATAAACTATTGAATTGAAAGTTTGACATCAATTTTAATTTAATTATTTATTAGATGTAAACATTATCAAAATTTAAATTATTCAATCTATTAATATTATTTTTATTTAAATTTAATCTGAATATCTTTATATTTTTTTAAATTTATAATTTATTTTAATATAAAACATTTGTAAAATTACCATGAAATGAGAACTTTTAAATTATCACTCCTCTAAATGTAAGAGAAAAAAAAAAAAAAACTCATATTCAAAGAAATCCCAATTTGTTCTTGAGTGGGTGGATTGAAAAAAGAAAAAATAAAAGAAAATTCATACTTTAAATTTAAATGTAATCTTATCAATTATTTTTTTTTATATTTTAAATTATATAATTTGAAATAAATTGACATCAACTTTACTTTCTAGTTTTAGTATTTTTTTAGTTATATAACCGTATGTACTTCATGTCTTGATATTTAGTTTTAAAAGCATAAATTATATCTAAAAAAAATTAGTCTAAATTAATATAAAAATTCATTATCAAAACACTGATAAAAAAAATAAATCAAGGTAAAAGGTGGAACATAAATAGATATAATACCAAAATTTATCAAACCCTTCAAATATAGATATAATAAAAAAATTAAAAAATAAAACCAAACCCTACGAATTGATTGTATGAAGACTGTCATGTAGCATCCGGTAAAAATACATACGAACATAAACTCACTTCCAGTGGCGGAACCACATAGTGGGGGGTGGTGTCACTTGACACCACAGCGATGTGAGAAAAACTAAAATTATTATTAAATAAAAAAGATAAAAATATATTTTTATTAAATATATATATACGTTGACACCACTGTGATTTATAGTTTGAATGACAAAATAAATAAGAAAAACATATAAGCATTCAAGTCTTGTTCCGTGAATATTTATTCGATGAATGATAACCCTTAAATAGGCAAATAAAAACTCTAATATATGCATAAAATTTCTGATAATCATAATAGACCATTATCACATTACCAAAATTAATCCAAATCTACCTATTTTTTAGGACTAAAATCAGTGGATGCTGCAGTTTTTCCATTTGTTCCAATACCAATTAAACCTTTTAATTTCTGGAGAAAACCTAAGAGATTTAGCAAAGATGTCTGCTAGTTGTTCTTCACTTCTACAGTACTCTAACTGTATCACTCTTTCATTTTGAAGTTCTCGTAGAAAATAATACTTTTCATCTATATGCTTGCTTCCACCGTGTAATATAGGGTTCTTTGATAATTTGATGGCTGAGTTGTTGTCATAGTAAATTGTAGTTGCTCCTTCCTGCTCGAAATGCAGCTAACCAAGAAGTCTTCTAATCCACATAGTTTGACAAGCGCAAGTTGTAGTCACAACAAATTCAGCTTCCGTGCTTGACAACGTGACTATAGATTGTTTCTTGGAAGACCAAGAAATAGCTCCTATACATAACTTGAAAACATAACCAGATGTACTTTTTCTATCGTCTTGATCTCCTGCAAAATCGCTATCAGTAAAGCCAATCAAATTTGACTTTGTACCATCTTGTAAAAAATCCCAAAATATCTGGTTCCTTGTAAGTAACGAAGAATACGTTTAGCAGCCAACAAGTGCATTTCAGTGGGATTTTCCATATACCTGCTAATAATACCAACAGAAAACATAATATCCGGTCTTGTACCTGTTAAATACATTAAACACCCCATAATTTGTTTGTACAAAGTACAGTCCACCCTTTTTCTATCCCCCTCCTTAACTTCAAATTAGCATCCATTAGAGTATCAGATGAGTTGCAATTATTCATATTGAACCTTTCTAATATCTCTCCTACATACTTCTTTTGGCAAATAAAAATTCCAGCATCAGATTGTACTACCTCTAAACCAAGAAAGTAATGCAATTTTCCAAGATCAGTCATTTAAAACTCATCCATCATGGACTTCTTAAACACATCAAACATCACAGTATCATTTCTAGTGAAAATGAGATCATCAACATATAAGCACACAATTAATATTTTTCCATAATCTCCCAATTTGATAAAAAGTGTAGGTTCATATGGATACTTTTGAAATTCCATTTTCAAAAACCATGTTTCAATACGACTATACCAAGCCCTCGGAGCTTGTTTCAAACCATAAAAATCTTTTTTTTAGTTTGTAAACCTTTTGTTCACTTCCAATCTTAATGTAACCAGAGGGTTGTTCGACAAATACCTTTTCTTCCAAGTGCTCATGTAAGAATGCGGATTTGACGTCAAGTTGAAAGATGGACCAAGAATTCTGAGGTGCTAACGCAGTCACCATTCTAATTGTATCGTGTCGAGCTACTGGAGCAAAAACTTCAGTGTAGTCAACTCCAAATTCCTGCTTGTATCCCTTGGCTACTAGGCGAACGTTAAACTTGTCAATTTCACCGTTCTCCTTCAGCTTCGTCTTATACACCCACTTTTGTCCAATAGTTTTGTGCCCTTCAGAAAGATCAATAAGCTCCCATGTGTTATTTCTTTCAATGGCTTCTATTTCCGCATCCATGGCATTCTTCCATTTATCATCTTTGATAGCTCTTTCAAAATCTGTTGGATCACAATCTGCAAACAATGCAAACTAAGAAATTTCATCATCATTTGATCCAATTCCACTAACCTCATAATCTTGCATCCACACAGGCCCTTCATCACACACGACGATTTGCCATCTTCTCCAAATGTAGTCAGAATATCAGAAGTTGGTGAAAATTTCTTTTCTTGATCACTTTGCTCTTCTGCATCAAGTATGATTTGAACGAGCTGCTGCTCACTCCAATTCAGGGTGTTGTTTATGTCAAATATGACATCGCGACTGACGACAATTTTCTGTGTTGAAGGATTAAATAGTTTGTATGCCTTTGATGTCTCACTGATACCAAGAAAAACACATTTCTCACCTTTAGCATCAAGTTTTTTTCTTCTAACATCTGGGACATGTGTATAGGCAACACATCCAAAAATTCTAAAATGCTCAACATTCGGTTTTCTTTTGCTCCACGCCTCCTTAGGTGTTGTATTTCGAACAGTATGTATAGGACATCTATTCAAAATGTGTATGCTCCAATTTACAGCTTCAGGCTAGAATGTTTTCGGTACGTTCCCTCTAGCCATCAAGCTTCGAACCATATTGAGAATGGTCCTATTTTTCCTCTCCGATACACCATTTTATTGTGGTGTATAAGCAGCAGTGAGTTCTTTTCGGATGCCGTGTGAATTACAGAACTCTTTAAAACAATACTCACCTCCACGATCAGTTCGAAGAGATTTAATAGTGGTTCCTTGCTCATTTTCTACTTGAGCTTTGAAGCTTTGAAATTTGTTGAAGGCCTCAGATTTTTCTTGTAAAAAGTATGCCCATGTTTTTCTAGAAAAATCATCAGTAAAGGTTATAAAGTACCTTTTACCTTCGTTAGATGCTGGACTTTTTGGCCCACAGATGTCCGAGTGAACCAACTCCA
This sequence comes from Cardiospermum halicacabum, assembly GCA_031304145.1. NCBI lineage: Eukaryota > Viridiplantae > Streptophyta > Magnoliopsida > Sapindales > Sapindaceae > Cardiospermum > Cardiospermum halicacabum. The sequence continues at coordinate 7,567,999 of CM062393.1, read as the reverse complement.
ATGCCTTTTTTGCTCTCCATGATTTTCCAATAGGAAATGGTGATCGATGATGTTTTCCAACTATACACTCTTCACAGATTTGAGAGGGTATGGTGATTTCCGAAAGGTTATTCACCATATTTCTATTTTGTAAGATCTTCAGACCACCAAAGTGTAAGTGATCGTAGCGAAAATGCCACAACCATGTAGGATCTTCTATGTTTGTCATCAAACAAGATTCAACACTCTCTATCTTCAAAGGAAACAATCTGTTCTTACTCATCTTGATACATGCCACAACACCTTTGAAGTATCAACAATTTCACAAACATCATCATTTAAAGTAATAACATATCGTTTTTCTAACAATTGTCCAACACTCAACAAACTGTTTTTCAAAGCAGAACATAAAAGACATTGGATATTGTTTCTACAGCACCATTTCTAGTTTTAATATTTATATGTCCTTTCCCCATCACAGCCACAATAAACCTATCTCCAAAATTGACACTAGAACGAAAATCTTCATTTAAATAAGAAAAAGAAGACTTACTTCCACTCATATGACTGTTGCAGCCCGTATCCACATACCACTCATCTTGATCAGGATCTGTATTGTGCACAGCCATGAGCAAGGTCTCTCCTTCCTTGCGTTCAACAAAATTAGATTTCTCTTCTCTTTCGTTAGGCAGCTTCATGTAACACTCTGAACGAAAATGTCCAAACTTGTGACAGCAAAAGAATTCTATTTTGGATTTATCAAAATCCTTTCCCTTTCCGTGACCCTGATTTTCTGAGTTTTTGTTCCCACGATCACCTCTTCCTCTAACTCCATTTCTACCCCTACCTCTCCCTACCTCTGCCTCGAGATTGAGTGAAATGAGGAGTAGTAGATGCTTGTAATGCCTGATCCTCCGTTGTTGTAGTGGTTGAACTACGATTCATTTTCTGTTCATGCACCAACAAAGAACTTTGTAATTCATTTAAGGAAAGTGAATCAATATCATTTGACTCCTCAATGGAGCAAACAACGTAATCAAATTTCGGCGACATAGAGCATAATATTTTCTCCACGATGGTAACATCACTCATCTTTTCCCTATGGATACGCATCTTATTGCAAATCTCCATTGTTCTTGAACAATAAGAGTCTACAGATTCTTCAGATTTCATCTATAAAGTTTGAAATCCCTCCGTAAAGCTTAAAGTTGAGCACGTTTTACTCGAGCAGAGCCTTGATACTTCTTCTTCATGGAATCCCATATGTCCTTTGAGGTGTCTTTACAAAGGATGGTTTCTAATATGGGAAACTCAATAGCTTGAAAGAGATAATTCTTTGCCTTCATATCTCTCAATTTTCTGGCTTCAAATTTTGTTCTCTGAGCATTTGTCAAAATGACCCCTTCTGCAGGTGCATCGATACCATTCTCTACAACAGGCCAAAACTCCTTCGATCGTAGAAAATTTTCCATCAACATGCTCCAATGGTCATAGTGGTCATCGAAACGGGGAATAGCTGGTTGAACAAAGTTAGGGTTACTTTCTGTGGTCATTTTGAGGTTGTGTGGTGTTTACACTCGCACTCATTATGTTTACACTCTCACTTACTACAATTTGAACCCTCGCTCTGATATCACTGACAAAATAAATAAGAAAAACAGAGAAGTATTCAAGTCTTATTCAGTGAATATTTATTCGATGAATGATATCCCTTAAATAGGCAAATACAAACTCTAATATATGCATAAAATCAGCCTTTTAGATAATCATAACAGACCATTATCACATTACCAAAACTAATCCAAATCTATCTATTCTTTAGGAATAAAATCAGTGGACAATCTTTGACTAGAAACAAACACGTGAAAATAAAATCTTCATCATTGACACCACATGTTTTCATGTCTGGCTCCGCCACTGCTCACTTGATCAAATAATTATCTCTCTAACACCTGTACCACCGCTCATCCTTCTCTTTGTAAGATTCCACGTTCTTTCTCAATCATTGTAGACGAAAAGTTCATTTTATCAATTCTGCGATTTAGTTAGTTTATGCAGAAATCGAAAACCCGATCATACCTTCAAACATAATAAAAAAAAATCTATTATGTATGTAATTTTTCGTAAATTTCACTTTTATTTTAATTTCCATCTACTCCCTCCGTCCCTAATTAATTGTTACAGTTGGAAATTTGTGAAGTAGTGTGATAAATTATGAATTGCCCAATTTACCCTTACAACAATTAATAAATTACAATTGAATACAATATGGAAGGGGTCCACCTAGAAAGTTGTGAGATAGTGTGAGAATTTAAAAATAGAATAAGTGGTATATTACATTGGTTAGTGGGGTTGAGTGGTTGAAAAAGTGTAAGGGTAATATTGTCTTTTTTATTATAAAAATTTACTAAAAATGGAAGTGTAACAATTAATTAGGGACATTCATTTTTAGTAAGTATAACAATTAATTAGGGACGGAGGAAGTATAATTTTTTGACTATTTAATTTTTGTAAGTTGTTGAATAAATAAAGGTCAACTACAAAAAGTATAATTAAAAGAAACACAAACAAAATAGTACTATTAGGGATATGAGTTCCCTGTGCTGGAGGTAAAAGTCAGTATAATTTGTGGAGTCATCGGGTAACTTGTAACTTTTCTAACATATTTTTAATGGCAAATCTATATTAAAACTATAAGCAAAGCCTAATATATACTTCTTCCGGTTTTTTTTAATGACTACACTTACTATTCAAACACTATTCATCAATCATTTTGTTTTACATATTATTCCTTATCTATAAGAAAAATATAGTCAAGTGACATCTTATTTTATTCATTTTAACGTGTATATTTTAAATATAAAATTCTTATAATTTTTAATTATGTATAATTAAATATATTTACCGTTAAAGTTAAGCATTGGAAACCGTACATATGAAAGTGTAGCAATTAAAAAAAACGGAGGAAGAAAAAAAAATTAAAACACTTGGATAGAATTGGAAAGTGTATTGGCACTTTTATAGATAGTATAAAAATGAATAAAGATACATAATGAAATCAATATATGATGAAAATTATAAAATTTATTTTTTATAATGAAAATTTCAAATAATTAAATGAGTCGGGGATGACAATTATATCCATGTGTTTGTATATCCGTGAATCTCCGTCCACCAAAAGTGAATATAAATATACCCATAAAATTGACAGGTGGATACGGGTAGAAATTTTATATCCGTCGTGAATATGGATAAATATACGAGTACCGTAAAATATACTTATTCATATTTTTTTATCTGTAAAGTAAAATATAATATAATTTAACTGTTAGTGGTGGATGGTAGAAGTTCAGTCCAAGTAAATTTTAAAATTTTAAAATAATTTTTTTTTTAAATATTTAAGATTGACTTAAGGTTTAACCTAATATATTTTATCATTAAATACCAGTTTAAGAATGATGGAATTTTTTTATATCTTAAATTTATTTTACTTATAATTTTAAAATTGTATGTTGTATGCATTATTTTTTATTATTATTTTAAAAATATATATTTATTTATTTTGAAATAAGTTAGTTATAAAATGTGATTTTGAATATATTATTAATTATAGATATATTATAGGCATATGCCCCATGTCCATACCCTTAAATTAAAAGAGTATGGGGAGAATATGGATAAAAATAAAAGAATAATAAAAAAAAACATTCTCGATCCCACGTACGATTCTATATTTTAAAAAGAAAATAAAAAATTCATATTTATAATTTACTTTCCATTAATGCCAATGTGAATTCCTCTCATATATTGATAGGTCCTTTATTGATTCACTCCAGACTCCAGATGGGTGATCCATGACCCTCTTCCAGGATCCACGCCTTTACCAAAACTCTAGCTATAAATATCATCTTTTGTTTTATGTTTGGCCTTAGTGAGAGAAAGCGGTAGATTATTGTGTTTTTTTCCTCTCTCTCGCTCAAGTGCTCTTTTAGGGTTTTTTGATTTGTATTTTGATCTTTGTGATCTTGTTGTATTTTTATGTAATTTTGTACTCTTATTATTGATTTATAGTGCCACCCTGTCTCTCGTGTCAAGGTCTCCGTAGATTAATCCTTAGAGGTGAACCACGTAATTGATGTCTTGTTGCTTTTGTTTCATCATATTTGATTGTTGTTGTGGCTTGTTGTGAGTTCGGGTATTTGGTTCAAGTACAATAAATAAATAAATAAATTTATATATATATATATATATATATATCAAAATAAACAGCTTTTGAAATTATAATTTTCATTAAAAAGTAATATATAATGATTTTTTTAAATAAATAAATTGCTATATAAAATAGATCAATTATCACAAATTTAAATTAAAATTTTACTTCAAAATAAAAGGTTATCTTTATGTGGAAATTTTCAATTGATATGAAAATACATTAAAAATATTGAAATAAAAATATAAAGCATTTATCTTATTCCATTAACCATGACTAAATCAATTTCTACTCATATAATAATCTTTATTTATTTGAGTACTTAACATTTAATTTAATTTAAGGATTAATTTCAAAAAGCATCCAATTTTTAAAATATTTTATTTCTTACATTTGATTTTGCAAACTTCTTTATACCACCACAAAACCACCAAACACCAAAACAACTAGTGATTTTGATTAGATGTAGGTGGTTTTTGTATTTTTGAGTGGTTTTACTAATTATTTAGTTTTAGTAATTATTAAATTATTGGATTAATATTTTATTTAATAATTTAAATATTTGTATTTAAAAAATAATTTAAAATTTTACTAGACTAAAATAAATTATTTTATAGTTTATTATTTTTTAAATGTTTGGTTTAATAATTTTTAATAAATTTTAGTTTAATTTTTATTTTTTAAATTTATTTAAATTAAAAAAATATATTGTGTAGATTTAATAAATTTTAAATGTTTGGTTAAATAGATTTTAATAATTTTTTGTTTTAATTTCAATTTTTTAATTTAATAAAACATACGGCAAGAGATTATTTAATTATAGGTATGTTTGAAAATTTATTAAAAATCTATATATTATTATTGTATTATAATTTTATAGGTTTATAAAAATAAATATCAATAAATAAAAATGTTTAAAATTAAAAACTGTTTATATATTTAATAGTTATTTTATTTATGAAAAAGCTTAATATCAAAATAAAACTCAATTTTCCATTATAAATTATTTAAATAACATACTTTTTTGGTTGTTTGTATAAAATTAAAAAATTAAAGATCCAAAATAAAAATTATACAAATTATTTAAATAATTAAAAAAGAATTAAAATTTTTAAAAATTATTGATACTAGTTGTAGTTTAGTGAAATTAAAAATTAAAACTAAGAATTTGTTAATTTTTTCAAAAAAAATATTAAACTAAAAAAAATATATTTAAAACATAAGTTATTTTGTTTAGTAAAAATAAAATTACGAAATTAAAAGTATAAATTACTAAGATTAAAAATTAAAAATCTATAAAATTATAAAACTTTATGTTTATTTAAGGTAAAATTAAAAAATAGAAATAAAAAATTATTTAAAATATTTACAATTTAGTAATATTATTAAATTAGAAATTGGAAAATTATTAAAACTAAATAATTAGCAAAACCACTAAAAAACATAACAATCACCGGTGATTTTGGTTTTGGGGTAGTTTGGTAGAAGTTTGCAAAACCACGTGCTAGAAGTAAAATGTTTTAAAATTTTGGTGGTGTTTGGAATGAACCCTTTAATTTATTTAATATAGCTATGTTTTGGGTTGAAAAGATCAAACTTTTTTTTTTTTTGTCTATTTTGTGTTTTTGTATTAGGTGCCTTTGCTGGCATCTTGGTCAAGCTGACAAGGCGTGAGACAAAACACTGAAAGCTTTTGGTACACTCTAAGCGTCTTGGTCTATAACATCCAAGCTTCGGCTTCGGATAAGCTGAGATGTGGTTTCCGGCAACCACATCATTACTTGACCTGTTTCCAGCATGCTTTGTCCTCACTCGCATGCTTTCTAGACAAACTTCTCAAAAGGTCACCATCATAAGATTACTCCAAGTCAAGCACACTTAACTTTAGAGTTCTCAAGTTTCGGGTTCTAGAAAAGCAATATGCACATTGGTTTTTAGGAGTCCAGAACTTGAGAACTTCAAAGTTAAGCATGCTTGACTTAGAGCAATCTTATGATGGGTGACCTTTCGAGAAGTTTGTCCGGAAAGCATGTGAGTGAGGATAAAATATACTGGAAAAGCATAATGATGGTCTATAGGGCTAGCAGTTAGCCTTAATAACAGTCAAGTAATGACGTGGCATCTCGCCACTGTGCATCGGGTCATTTGGGGATGGGGGTCGGATGTTGCAAATGGTATCAAAGCAATTCTACGATTGTGAGGTGCCCTAATGAATTGTAAAGTTCAGGGTAATTGCCTAGAGGGGGTAAAGATTCTGAGAGTATTGTGGACAAACTATAACGAGGACGTTGTGTCCTGAGAGTTATAACACCCGAAGTTGATAAAGAGTTAAAAGGACTTGAATTGCTACATGTATCACTAATGTGCACATTGGTTTTCGGAAGCCCAGAACTTGAGAACTTCGAAGTGCAGCATGCTTGACTTGGAGAAATCTTATGATGGGTGATTTTTCGGGAAGTTTGTCCAAAAAGCATACGAGTGAGGACAAAGTATATTGAAGAGTGTAATGGTGATCTATGCGGCTAGTGGTTAGCCATAAGACCGGTCAAGTAATGACGTGGCGTCCGGCCACCATGCCTGGGATTAGGGACTCTTTATATGTTTCTAGATATGCTAACCAGCGACTTCGTCACATGGTCAAAGTGCAAAACAATGTGACAGAAACTCTCTATACCATTCTCGACACCTTGGTCGACATCTCGGTTCAAGTGACCAAGATGCCAGAAAGTTTTGGTACAAATTTTTACCCTTAGTTCATGTATTTAATAGTCTGGTTAAAGTTGTTAGGGTGTGAACCAATGCTAAGTGCATTTTTGGGTCTCAAACTTTGGTTTCATGATTGAAAATGTTATTAATGTATTGATGATTAGTGATTGAGTGTTCCAAAGTGCATTTTTGTGTACAGGTGCATGAATAAATATAAAAGAAGCATGAATGTGTGTTTTTTTAGAATATAGAGAATGTTTACCAGACATCAATAGCCTGATGCTTTCATTTCTATATTTTTGTTTCTATTCAAATATTTACAAGCAAGTGATCGAGCGAGTTAGAGTCAACCCATATCATATGAAGATGACTTGAAGATCATCTTATGCTTTTATTTCAAAATATTGCATGTCTATTTTGGAAAATCGATTAACTCAAAAAGTTGCTACATTCTATCATGGATTCTATATTCCTTGTGAGAATCGCTTATCTTTGAGACACTTTTAGTTATTTATTAAGACTTAAAGTGTTTATGAATGCTAGAAAATATGTAAAAAGATAAGCAAATATTTTGATGTAAAAAGGGATCGAAAAAAGGCAAATTTTGGCAAGATTGAAGAGTTACCGAGCTTAGGAATGAAGATGCCCAGATTAAAGCTCGATGTTAAGGGATTTCTTCACATTTGAGGATGTTGCGGAGTTTGCAATTGAGATATTACCAAGTTTGAAGCTCAGTATTAAGGTATCCTTTGTGATCTAAGGTTCATACCGACTTCTATATTGAGATTCTTACCGAGCTTGAAACTTGGTGTTACATGAAGAAAAAACAACAAAAGCAACTTACTAAGTTTCAACCAAGTTTCTTACCTATTTTAAACTTGGTAATTTAGTTAAATCTTGAGAAAAAAAAAGTTTTGAAAGTCATTCTGTGAAAGACTTGTACTATAAATATCAAACTTTACCTCCAAGAAACAAGTTTTGGTTCAGTCTTTGTTTATGTTAAAAACTTAACCACTTTGACAAAGAAATAGATATTTCTTGTTCTTCATTTACTCTCAAATTCTAGAAGATTTCTTGATAAAGAAGTATGGAATTGAACCATAAATTCTGAAGACTCAAACTCAAAACTCTAGATCCATCTTCTATAACACTAATTTCATCTTTTCCCTAACTTAATTCACTTCATACTTGAGTTTTATATGGAATTCTTATTGATTCTTGTTTGTATTTGCTTAGTCATGGTAGGTTAAACTCTATATGATTGAATTCTTATGGATCCAAGTACATCTTGTGATTTTAGAGCTTTTGATGTGCTTTAATGGTGATTTCTTGAATATAGCATGTCTAAGTGTTTAATTGCATAATTGAATTGATGAAAGTTGATTTATACATAGATTTGATCTTGATTGATACTAAACATAGTGATTATTGATCATCTCTATTATGGATTTGTGTTGGAATGATCTTCTTAATCATTTTATATATACATAAATGATTGTAGAAGATACGTGTTGATGTAATTGTTTGAGAGAATATTATATTGATACTTGTTAAAATCCATTGCATATTCATGTTTATCAAGTATTTGATTAAATGCTCTAGAAGATGACCAAGATGTTACCTGGTGAAATGAGGATTCAATCATATTCTCTTTATTGATCATTGCTAAATCCTAAGTTTGGTTTCAATTCTTGTCAATTTATATTCAATTAGTAAAGTGACCCGCGCGTTGCACGGGTATTTATATATTTTTGTATAATATTATAATAACGTTAATATTTTATTAAAATTATAATAAATTTAATGTATTCTATTTTATATCTTATTTATATATTTTGTGAGTATAAGAATATTTTAGAATAATGATAGAGTATATAAAATACTCTCAATAATGCAGTGAATTGCTTTATAAGAAAGTTGGTTTATTTGATGAGATATGAATTTTCAAATTGAGTTTTCATCTTCCTGTCAGAGTAACTTCTCTTTAAATTTTTATTTTACTTTATTTTATTTTATTTCCTCTTTAAAACTTTGAGATTTATGTATTAATTTTAAGTTAAATATAATATGTTAATTTATTTTATTTAGAATATATATATTATTTATTGTGCCATGTTCTCACTTTTATTTATTTAAAATTTTGAATTAAGTTGATAAATTTATTTTTACTGGAAAATATTTAATTAATCTTTAACTAATCTTTTATTTTTACTGGAAAATCTTTAACTAATCTTTAACTAATCTTTTATTCATTGAAAGATTCAATTTTTAAATTTTTTTCATATAATTTTGTATCAGTTTAATATTTGATATAATTATTTATATAAATGGAATACGTATCAAAATTTTATTTGATCTACTATTCCATTCCATTGAGTATAATAGAGTAAATGATGGTATAGTGATGGACAACGGCATGATACTTCCATTTTTATTTTCTTTGAAGTATAAATACTCCATTTTTATTTTCTGTGTGAAGTTTAAATACACTACTCAAGTTAAAACAATTAACACCTCACCAGTTTTACTTTTTGTGCTCCACTATTAAGAGAATTTTTTTTTTAATTTAATCTTTATAAAATTATTTTATTTTCTCTTAAATTTGATTAATTTTGTCGAATTAAAACATTTTTTCAAATTTTTATTTTTATTAAAATCGAACATAATTTTTATTGTTCTGTTTCTTAAATTTTATGTAGAAAAAAAATGCTCTTCCATTATTTTTTACTTATATTGATAAAAATATATATTAAAAAGTCACTTTTCTGTAGATTTTTTTGTTACTTTTTTTTTAATTAAAAGTGATATATGAAGAATTTTCATTTTTCGTTTATTTAACATTTTTCTTTTAAATTTATTCTATGTTAATGATTTTTATTAAAATTAAAAATTTACCGTCTCCTGAATGTGTTTCTTTCTCCCTTGAACTGTAGGACTGTAAGTTATTCAAAACAAATATATATATATATATATTTTAAAAATCACATTAAAAATAAAATTATGATAAATAAATTAATATATTAAATTAAAATTATTTGAAAGTTTACCTCATAATTTTTAAATATTTATTATCTAAATTATTTTATTATAATTTCCGTGAGAAATTAGTATTACTATGAGAATCGAGAATCAAATCAATTTAATTGTTTTATTTTGTTTTTTTGTTTTTTAAATTAGTGCAGTACTTGTAATTTTATTTTGATAGCAAAAACACTTAAAATTTTAACAAAAATATAGTATTTTTAATATTTGTTTATATAAATTATTTTATTAACTTTTATTTTTAATACCACTGTATTTATAATGAAAACATATTAATTAATCAATTCTACAATTACATCATTTCAATCCAATCCTTGTTATGTTATAAAAAAATTTAAAAAAATTCATTTCTTTCTTCACCCCAATACATCTTTTTCAGCATTCCCAAAAGTAGCACCAATGACTTCTGATGGGTTGGAAGTTTCACCCATTTGTCTGTCTTTTAACTCCATTACATTCACGACACATGTATATGATTCCTTCATGTTCATTTGCCACGCACCTGATGTACTTTACCCTTGGTAATCTCTCCTCCATACCCATTTAAAAGCAGAACTAACTGACCTGAATTGTGTTGAACCTGCCTTAACCATATTTGCAACCATCTGAGAGTCATCCCTGCACTATTTCTCACTGTGCTTTGAACTCCTCTTGCAATTGATGGATGGTTTTCTCATAAACTATAAGGTAAATCATAAAATTGCATATATATATATATATATATATATATATAAATGCAAGTGTAATAAAGTAAATATATACAGATAGGCGTGAGGAAAAATCTACAATTTCCACGATTATTAACCTTATATATTTAGCAACAGTGAAAAGTTAAATACACTCAGTGACGGTGTAAACTTGTCCTGTAAATAGTTTGCATATCTAACTTCAGTGACTTGTCCTGTAAATAGTTTGGATATCTAACTTCAGTGGTATAGTTCTGAATCTCTAAAGAATCAGAAGTTCCTCACTAATCTATTTCCCACACCAGAAATCATAATCAAACATTAGGAATACCTAACAACACAATAAAAACTCAATGCAGTACATCTAATCCATGATTCATCTGATCAAATCATTAAAGCTAAATTAACAAATAACACAAATCCTACCTTATTAATAAAAGCCCCAACAAAAACACAATTTTATCTCCCCATTTCCTCACCGAACAAACATAAATGCAAATACAAACAAAACACCATCTCAAAATTGTCCCTTGACACACTCATCAATCAATACTACACAGCCATAAACACTCGTCAAAAATCACTAAAACAAACTATAACAAACAGAACACTTACTTTCAACCTAGCGTATATAGGTGTCTCTAACTATTTTGCATCTCCGCTTCAATGTTCGACATAATATAATTACAATGGTTAGCTCCTGAAATCGAGGTGAATATATCAGCAAATATTTTACTTTAGAGCACTATTTTCTGTTACATTAAGACTCTTCACCTGTATGCTTGAATCTGTGCAGCCTACACAAATTCTTCCTCGTATAACACTCATACACTTTACATTTTTACTCTTACAGAACTTTTTTTTTTTTGCTGCTGTTGATGAGTCAAATGCCTGAGAAATATTTAAAGGACTGATATGACAGAATTATATGACTGAGATACTGATCATCATTTACAAAAGGACTGATTAGGAATATTATTTGACCACATGAGTCTAATCTTCAAACTGGCTCTTTCATTGCTATAACTTCAATGAGCTCCAATTTCCTATGCACCATTTTCCAGACCTATTAAAAGGGAACAAACTTTTAAAAGAGACAGAAATTGAGTACTTACAACATAAGGTATTTCCTGGTTTAAAGAGAGAAAGATGTCAGAGCCTTCCTATGCTCCTTAATGTCCCAAATAAGTTTTGCCAATTAACTTTCGATGTCCTATATCTAGTTAATGGCCCCTGGTTTTTAATATACAACATGTTTCTTTCATTTTGCTACATTTAGAATTATGTCTAATGATAGTGGAAGAGACTTCTTACCTTAATTGAGCCATCTGCGTATCCACTGAAAAGTAGTCTCTTGTAGTAGATAAGTGTTGTCACAACTCCCTTGAATTTGTGCCTCAGCTCCTAAATTTGCATGTGGACATATAACAACTTTGTCTAATTATAGTAATTAAACTTTACAACATAACAGAAACCAATTCGAACACATTTACCTTATTAACATATAATAACATTTACAGGAAAAGATTACACTAATTTGTATAACTGGATATACTTGAAGATGAACATTATGATACTAATACGCAACTGCATTTACACTTGCTTCACTTGAAGAAGCTTTCAACATATTATAAGAGATAGATTTTAATGTAAACATTAAAATTTTTTCCCGCGAAAAATAACAAATAAAAGCTGAACTTTCACGCGATACCCAATTAAAATCACATCAAATACAACCTCAACATCGATAGATCTCACTTGACATATAAGAAAAATTGGATTTCTTTTTAGGACTAACATTTCTTCTAGCGGCAACATCAACAATCATAGACAAAAACAAAACTTTCACGCAATACCTAATTGAAATCGCAATCAATATAACCTTACTTGAACATAAAAGAATTAGAGATGGATCTCACGTATTGACAGTCTTCCAATATTGACTGAATGACATGGAGCAGCTCTGAGATTATCTCATTTGGATGACGTGGCAACCCAACCCGAAGAATGAAGTTCGCGAGGCAGACACGGTGGAAAAATAAAAGAAATTTGATATCTTGAAAACTTATCATTCTCTCCCTGTAAACAAACAAAATCAATTCAACATGCTTCCATTCAATTGAATCATGCCCAATTCAACACCTTACATTTCCTCCAAATTCAATAATCACATCTAATTGTATCACAATCAATAAAATCTCCAAATTTCCTCAAGATTCAATAAATCATCAATAAATCACATTCAAAAAAAAATATATCAATTCAAGACCTCTTAATTTCCTCAAAATTCAACATAAATCACATCCAATTAAATCACAATCAATCACAACACAATCAATTCAACACCTCCAAAAATCTCTCAAAATCCAACAAAATCACATTCAATCGAATCAAAATCAAACCTTGAAAACGTTACCTTGAAAACGTTTTCCAGACCACATCAAGAAGGAGACATAAAGAGAAACGCGGTCCTGATTCGTTGATGAAACATTTGTTGGAGATAGAGTCCGATTGTACCAACTTTGCATCTAAAATCTACATCAAATCCAACATAATCCAACAAAACATCAAAACTATGAACACTTTTCACTTCCATTTATAACCAAAATGTTGTCCTTTTTGCTTCATTCAACCGTGCCTATCTATCTTTCCCATCAACGGTGAACGAATTGAAGTTCTCCAAGTGCAATCCATAAAATCAATTAAAAAAAATATACAAACAAAATATGAAAACAAAACCTGATGAGGAGGTGCGCACGGGTAATCGATCTCAGAGCAAGAGAATATTAGCTTTGAAAGGTTATTTGTTGATAATGATCCTGACCTGATCTAGAGAGAGCAATTTAGGGTGGGAATGCGATGAGAGGGATGCAAGTGAAATGTGAATTCCAACGATGAGATAGAAATGGTTAAATTTTCTTATTAAATTTAATAGCATTGATTTTTGGATTAATGAGGGGAAAGGAAGAGACACGCGAAGAAGCGAAACAACTAAATAGCATGTGTAAGTTTTTTATGGATAAAATACGATTGAAACTCAAAATAGCTATTTTCGATGTTTTTCCACCCAAAGCTCAATCCTCAGCGTGCCATGTCAGATTTGTGGGTCCCGCTGAGGATTCTGCTTTATATAGATATAGATTATTAATCTAGTTTAAAATGACGAACACTCATTGCTTAGAAAATACTTAATTTTAATTTGACTAAATTCATTAAATTTTGTTACAATCCCTTAGGTATTATATTTGTAACAATATGTTGTGATAGATAGATGGTTTAGGAACTTGTTTAGTATCGAAGTTTTTAAGTGTTTAGTTCCATAGGTATCAGAAATAAATTATAAAACCTTGAATTATTGCGTAAACCTACATGTGTAAACTTTTGGGGTTTCTAAATTTCTTAGATATAAACTATGATATCACTACACTAAAATTGAGCTTAGATAGTTATAAAAGATAACAGTTTATAGAAATAACTATCTATGACCAAATATAGATAACAATGTATAAAAAATAGCTATCTAAAGTAGCAATAAAATTAAAAAATAATTTTATAAATATTTATATATAATCATTCTATGTATAAATGGTATGAAAATATTGACATTTATTATTTTTTTTTAAATAACAATTTATTTAAAAAGCTATCTAAAAATAACTTTATATACCTGTTATTTCAAGAATGGTATTTAAAGATTATACCTTTAGATACCAGTTGTTTGAAAAAAAAACTATCTAATTATACCTTTAGATACCAATTATTTGAAGAAAAATTATGTAAAATATTTTCTAAAAAAAAAAACTATTGAAAACTCAAAAGTTCCCTCGCAAACTAGCACTCCAAACGGCTTCACTCAATATTTCCTTAATATAAAAAAACTCTACCACTATCAGTTACAAATCACCCATCACCAATTTCACTCATACGATATTCTTTTCTCAAAATTGTGCCTGAATTTTTCAAAAAAAAATAAAAAGCTGACTCTACTAAAACCCTAAAACTCCTACAATCTTGGTACTAAATATAGCTACACTCAATCATAACCAAATCTTGGTAATTCAAACTATTATGATTCTTTATCATAGTCAAGTACTCTATTTGCGGACTAAATTCTCTTTATCAGTTGAGCTTATTATTATTACCTGAAATTAGGTAAGTTTTTCTATTTATGTACATGTTTAGGGTCTTCATCTTTCCATCGCACAGATCTCACTTTATTTTGAATTTGTTTGAATCTCAGATAAGATGTGTGCCTACTATAATAGATTCTGCACTATTAGCTGACTTTGAATTCTGGTTGGAAGTTGAATTGAATTATGGTTAGTTTTACTATATTTTGTGTTTTAAATATAGATGAAGCTGACAAGTTGTGTGTCCTTGAATAATGTATTAGGTATGAATTAAATTATATGCAAAATGTATATATAGTAGACATGTATGTAGGATAGGAATGAAGATAACAACAAAAAGTGATAAGTATTTTACATTAGGGAGTTAGAGGTTTGATTTGGAGAATACGAAAATTGGATTTATTTATGTGAGGCTTAGGTTAGGAGACTTGATTTTCAAGGGATTCACAGCTTGTCTAGGTCTAGTTACAATTTATTTTATGGCTACTTTCTTCGTTAAATTCTACAAAAGACTCTCTTGGCACAACTCTCAAACCATAATTATCTTTTACTCTTATCTTTCATTTCAGTCAGATTGTGTTTTTATTTTTATTCGAGTGTTTTTCGCTTGTTAATTGATCAATTTATTCATGTTGTATATCTGATTGTTAATTTGAAGAGTCTGAAGATATTTTATTATTTTAGGTTTTTTTTAGATGTTCTGTCTAGGTTTTTGGTGATTGAAAGATTGTTTACAGTAAAGTCCTTTGCTTGAATGTTGAAGAGTCGGAATTTTGTTTTACTTTGATTGTTGTGAAGTGTAGTGCTTTAAAGTTTAAAACTTTAGTTTTTTCGGGTCTACGTGGATGATTGATTTGATGAATTATCTTTGCGTTTACTAAGTTATTGGAATTCATGTTCATTTGTCATTTGTTCTGGTATGTTATTATGTTACATGTGCCTTGGAACATGTCGAGGCTCTAATGTAGATTTGTGTTAGGATTTGGCCATGTAGTGGTGATGGTGCTCTATGGCTCTTTAAGAACATGTTTATTCCAATGCAGCGGAGACGTGTATTGATAACCATAAAGTAAAACAATATACACAAGACAAAAAATAGAGAGAGAAAATAAGACACAAGGTTTTTATGTGGAAACCCAAAGCGAGAAAAAACCATGACCGTCAGGATAGTGAGAGACTAATTCACTATGTAAAAATAAAATAATAGTTATAATCATAATACCTCTCTCTCACTCCCCAACTCAATTACATTAGTCAGAGTCTCACACACAAGCTCTCCTCATATGGCTCTCACTCGATAACAGGACTCGATCCTAGAACTCAAGATCTCCATGGTCTCCATGGTTCCCAGACCCCTATCGGGCACATCTCAAATCTAACCAACTAGAGCTACATTGTTGTCTCAGGATATCTAATAATAGATACAAGCACCATATTTATAACATTAGGTTACTTAGTCACAAAGTAATCCTAAACCATTAAGAAAATCTTTTCCTATTTAGGATTCTTAAGGATCTCTTTTCTTAATTAGAATCCATTTTAGGAAATACCATTCCTAATCAAATATGACACTTGCAAAACAGTGTTTGAGTCTTTTCCTAATTACAAACCAATTATGAATACTGGAGTATATCCAAATTCTCGTCACCATCCTAATAGTTTAATCTCTCTCCTCTCTTGATCATAACACTCATAAAACAAACTAATTGAACTATTTATTAATCAAATACTCTTGTTATTGACTAATAATGTGACCAAATAAAGTAGTCATACTCATAACATTTAAAATGAGCAGACTATTTATCGATGTCTTGTTAATATACTGAACATAAGCATAAAAGACGATGTAGAATGGCTTTTTTAATCTCATCTGATGTTATTGTGAGAAGTGTAGGTGCTGATATTTGTTTTGAAGTCATGCTTTAAAATTGATTTAATCTCATCTAAGTTGATGAACACCTGGTTAAAAAAACTTCTAGTATTGAAGAATACTTCGGAAAAATTTACACAATAAATTTTAAAAAGTAACTATCTGGATCAAACTTGCTACAAGAAGTCTTATTCCAGTAGCTTTTGTACATAACAGGTTACTATCTTTATGTGTAATAGAAGAAATCGGGTTTGTTATTATGTTTAGATATCTACTCCTTTTGGTTGGTTTGTTAGCCTGGGCTGCTCGTATTTGATAACTCAAGAGACACTCTATATTTGTTTCTTCTTAAAAGTGGGTTGACGCAGTATTTGGTAAAGCATAATTGGATTGACTATTGCTCTTCCTTTGAATAAGCTCTGCCTCCACCGTTAGTCAATTTCAATGGCCAATTAGTGCAGACAGCGTATTGCTTTCAGTCTACAAGCATGATAGTCCATTTCAATGGCCAACTAGAAATATAAAAAATATATTAAAAAAAGTATTAATAAAAATATTATTCTAATAAAAAAGAGTTAAAAGTCTTTAGTTTGATTTATTCTAATAAAGCATGATTTATTTGTTTATTATTATTCTAGTTATTATGAAATATGATACTTTACTTCGTAATTTTGGAGGCAAGGTATCCTCTTTTTTAATTAATTTGCTCTACCATCACAAGCAACTACAATTTAAAATTGTCAACCAGTTGTGTACCTATTTTACTTTTTTAATTAATTTGCTCTACCATCACAAGCAACTACAATTTAAAATTGTCAACCAGTTGTGTACCTATTTTACTCACCACTAAGTGATTGTGAATCAGTTAGTTTTATGTACTATCTCATTTTTTCCTCATAATCTTTTAATTTTTTAAATATAAGATATATTTATGATTTTAGTGGTGTAGATATCTTAGCAACTAAGAGTATCTCCAATGGTTCAATGAATTGAGACTTACGTGACATGAAAAATAGAGGGTCTAGATAATGACGTATCAAAAATAGTGTTTCTAGAGAAAAAAAATAATAATAACTGCTCACAGTAATTATTGTCTATTCATAATTTTCTAATTTATAACCTCTTTTTATTTTTTAATTTATATATTTTTTAAATTTAGATAGAAACAAGGTAATTACAATTTAAAAATATTAATCATACTAATTCACACCATCAATTACGATGTGAAAAATAGGAGCTCTAACTTGCACCCTCAATTATTTCTTTTGTCACGTCACTAAAACACTGTGAATTCACATTACTATTTGGAGTGGATTTTTTAAATAAAAAATCCAGAGTGGATTTTTTAAATAAAAATTTTTAGAATGTTCACATGGATGTGCAAATCAATATAAAGATGCTCTAAGTGTGGAAGATTATTTTATATTAGTAATTGAGACCTTGACAACTAAGTGTGATGACAACTAATACACAGATATTTTATGTAGCTGTTTTTTACCTTAGTTATGTAATTTCATTATATTATATATATATATATGTATATATATAATATATTAGTAATTCTATTATCAACACTTTAAAAAAGTCATAAGAATAATTTTTCTATATATAAATGAAACAATAATTTTTTGAAGGTAAATGGAGGAAGAAGAGAATGGAAGAGAAGATTAAAACATGATTAAGTTTGATGAGTCGCGTTTGAAGCATATAAATAAAATTTAAAATAAAAGATAAAAATAAAGAATTCACTATTTGAGGACCAAATCTTATCTGGAGCAAATTTATTGAAAGCGAAAAAATGAAAAAGAAAAAAAAATTAGCTAGTTATTAAATTTACGTGAGATTGAAAGTGGTTTGGGAAAAAGAGTTCTTAAATTGATATTTTTATATTTCTTTATCTTAGAAAGGATAAAAAAATTGTATAATAATTAATATTTTTTTTTTTTTTATTGTGATGAAAGATAATATCATTATTTTGGTTTATTTTTAAAATTTTTAAATATGTAAAGTGTTTATAAGATTTTTAAAATTATCTAAAAGTTTATATCAAATTTAGATCATCTCCAATGGGATGCCCAAAGGAGATGCCTAGAGGAGAGAGAAGGAGATGTTTAGAGGTGTTGTTGTTGTAGGTGGGTGTGCTGAATGAAGAGTGAAAAGATGAGATGTTCCCACTAGTATCAATGCTCAAGAACCAATAATGGAATACACACTAATAGTTAAATGCCACATATTTCATTTTTATGTGGGACCCATATTTGAACTTCCATAGGTAAATGTTACCACTGCAGTAGTCAAATACTAAGAGCATCTCCAATGATTTCGTGAATTATGGCGCATGTGGCATTATGAATAGAGAGTATGAATGATGACGTGTTTAAAATAGTACATGTGGAGAACTAAAACTGAAAAACACTCTACAATGGTTACTGTTTATTGAGTTTTCCTAATTTACAACTAATTTGAACTTCTTTTTAATTTAAAATTTGTATTAAAATAAAATAATATTTAAAATTTAAATAGACGCAAAATAAAATAAAAGAGTAAAAAAAAACTTTTTAACAATACACAACACAACCTTTTTTCCTATATCATCAACATTCTTGGATACAACAACATGACAAACACCATGGTAAATAGGTAATAATTATGGCATATTTTGTTGAGTCGTGATATTCATTATTATTCGTGTATTGGTTTTGAACCTTTAAAATTTTTGAGGGTGTGATCATGTACAGAGACCAAAACATAGAATCTGAATGAAATTGTATGGAGACTTTTGTTTCACAAAACACATGTTTGTTGTAACGTCACTAGTTGTTAGTTCCACATGAATGACATTACTTGCATTGTTTCCTCGGAAGTTTCTATTTGAATAAAGTAAAATAATTGAGATGCTGAATCGACCATAAATATACGTGTTGGATTTCTTGTGTCATGTTTTGTGAACTTCATAGTTCAGTGGAATTCCATTCTATTATTAATCTTCATGTGTGTGCATACTAAGTTGCTTCAAGGAATGCAACCTGTTAAAAGTTTAGAATTTACTGATTGAGCACCACTATCCTAGATTGAACAAATTATGATTATAGATTCGGACACAATCAAATAATACTATCTCAATGCTGTAAATATTTACTTAGCATATCCTCTTACGTAGTCTCTTTTATATGGTTACTAACTTCATGTTCCAAATTGAGAAAAATATACCACTCAATACTAAACAGCAGTTCTGGAGCTTCAGGAATCAACGATTAAGTAGCTTAAGAAACTTATATTCAATGGTTTGATTTTATTGCAACTGGATCAAATAGCACTGGTTTTTAGATATAGTTTTATTTTTTTATACTTGAGAAATGTGTAACTTGCCCTTTTCCACCTGATTTGCAACATGGATTACCAAGAGTTGTGTGAGATTGTTGTTCAAAATTTCTCATATTCCAGCACTTTGAATAATTCTCCATTATAATGTATGTATTACTCGACCTCATTGACTCCCCTATGTGCAATTCAATATGGAATCATTATTGTTATTAGTTTTTAACCATATGATTGACACTATAGCTCTCAGTAAACATATTATTAAAAGAGATTTGTATTACTGCAAGAGTTGTACAGATATATTAATTATTTTTTTTATTTGTTATTAGTCTTGTGATCTTCATAATTACCCGTGTATTGGTTTTGAATTTATAGGTTTATATCAAATTGATGTCTTCGTCGTATTCTTTGTCCGAATCTAATAGCTCATCTTCGAGTAACAATTCACTATCAATGAGCAGACAACTACAGGATGAAGGAACAGAAGAGGATGAGTCATGCAGCAAAATTAGTGGTAATGTGTTCCAATCCATTGCGGTTCATGTTCCTATGATTGTTTCCTCCAATTTAATTATTAAAAAGCGTCGGCATGACGGAAGAACATCGAGCAGAAGATATATTCATCGTGATAGGAAGATGCGTCATGATTTAATTATGAATGACTACTTCAATGGTGAAAACTCAAAGTACACACTAGAACATTTTAGGCATTGATTTTGAATGGATGTTGAATTACTCAAACATATCTTAGAAGCTGTAAAAAGTCATGATGATTATTTTACTCAAAAATTGGATGCAGCTAAGAAGGTTGGGTTGAGTCCTTTACAAAAAATGGTAGCTGCGATACAAATGCTTGCATATGGATGTTCCGTCGATGTGCTTGATTAGTATGTTCAAATTGGAGAGACCACTGCAATCGAGAGCTTAAAAAGGTTCTGTGATGTATTATCGAAGTTTTTGAAGAGCGATATTTAAGAAACCAAATAAAGATGACATGGTAAGGTTGATGAATGAAGGAGAACAATGAGGATTTCTAGGTATGCTCAGAAGTTTAGATTGTATGCATTGGCAATGGAAAATTTGTCCCACGGCATACCATGGCACACATATCAATGTATTTAAAAAAGTTAATACTCTTATATTAGAAATTGTAGCTTCTGAAAATCTTTGGATTTGGCATGCTTTTTTCGGAATGGCGGGTAATAATGATATTACCGTATTAGATACGTCTCCACTATTTGATGATCTTATTAATGATACTGCACTACCTTGTAATTTCATGGTACAAGGTCACAATTATCATATGGGCTATTATCTATCTGATGGAATATATCTGCAATATGCTACATTAATTCAGAAAATTTCTGAATCATCATCCATGAAAGAAAAATATTTTGCCAAGCACCAAGAAGCTATCCGAAAGGATGTAATAAGAGCGTTTGAGTATTACAAAGTAAATGGCACATCATTAAAGGTCCGACATGTTTCTCGAGTTCAAGAGATCTTCGAAAGATCATGAAGACTTGTATTATCTTACATGATATGATCATTGAGAGTGAGCAATAGCAAGGCATTAATTCAGAAAATTGGCAACCTTATGGAGATGAAATAGTTGAAGATGTTAATATCAAGCATGATTATTCATTTCTTGTATCTAAAATGATTAATCGGATGCAACAGGTTCAAGATAAAAGAGTGCATAAAGATGTGAAGATCGATCTTATCAACTATTTGTAGGATTTATATGGTGGACAACAATCAGTTTAATATTTCTGTATAACTGTTGCTTAGAAAAAAATTTATATTTAGAATGATATCAGTATATCTAGAAGGTTATGTTATAAGATTGTGTAGATTGTTTATACTGTACTATTAACTTTTAAATGGATGGAGAAGATAATGACATAACACGGAAAATTTTGGCAACATAGAAAGACTAGTACTACTACTTCCATGTAAACTTAAGATGTAGTTTCACACTCATACACAATTATATATAAATGTACTTTGTCATATAGAAGACAATCAACAAGAAGCATAAGTTGAGAAGCACTGGAGAAGAGAAGCCCTTGTGTTATCTTCTCCTCTCCTCTGTTCTATATTAGTTTTACTTGTATTTTCAAAATGCTAGATACTAGTTTGCAACCGGTTCTACCTCTAGTTGTTAGTTGTATTTTATCAAAATGTGGTATTAGACTTGTGCCTAGATTCTACCCCAAACCCAAAACCAATTTCTCTGCCAACAACATAAATCTCTCTAAATTTGAACCTTTACATGTCACCAATGCTCAAAACTTTAGCTCTTCATTGAAGCTCTTTTAAGGTGGATTAAGAGAGAAGAAATGGTCTGTCAACGTGAGTGTTCCTCTGGGTGGACCTATAATATTGAATGAAGAAGTTGGTTATGGAATCGAGGAATAGAATGGTGGTGTTGGTGGTGAGTTTGACCAAGGTGCTCCTCCTCCTTTTAAGTTATCTGATGTTAAAGCTTCTATTCTAGTGCATTGTTGGGTTAAGGATCCATGGAGGCCTATGATTTATGTTTTGAGAGATGTTGTTTTTGGCTTGGCTGCTGTTGTACTTACTTCAATAATTGGGTTGTTTGGCCTATTTACTGGTTTGCTCAGGGTACCATGTTTTGGGCTCTTTTTGTTCTTGGGCATGGTTGGTAAATTTTCTAACTTGCAACTGTGAGTGTGTAATTGAATTTGGATGTTGACTTCTCTGTTTATGATAATCTCTGGTTTTGGATATGCAGTGGGCATGGTAGCTTCTCTAACAACCCGAATTTGAATAGTGTTGTGGGACATATTCTTCATTCTTCAATTTTAGTCCCTTATCATGGATGGTAAGTGAACTCACCTCGGTCCTTGTTGCATAATTTTAGATTGTGAGTTTTGATAAACCTTTTCTTTCATGTAGGAGAATCGTGACATCCGGTAAGTGTTTTCTCTTCTCAAACAATGTTATTTTCATTTCACCAGAAATATTCAATATGAATTATATTTTCTTTTCTTCTTTATGTAGCTTTCAAAGAGAATTTACAATAGTTTGGATACAACTACAAGAACATTAGGATTCACCTTGCCTTTTCCTATGCTTGCTTACCCTTTTTACCTAGTAAGCAATTCTTCAACGTATCTCAGTTATGAACATAACAATTTGTGTGTCTCTGTAGTTTATACTGATGATTTTTTTTATTCCTAGTGGAGTAAAAGTCCTGGTAAGAAAGACTCACATTTCCATCCAAGCAATGGTTTGTTTGGACCCAATGAACCGAACAAACATGTTAACTTCCACTACTTGTTGGACTGCAATGGCTGGTCTGCTTGCCTATTTATCCTTTTAACTCGGTCCTCTCCAAATGCTTAAATTGTATTTTATTCTTTACAAGGTATGCTCATTATCTTTGTATTCTCTTTTGCTTATATCCATCTTATTGATCAGAACTCCATATAACTAGTGATTTGGCCTAATAATATATATATATATATATATATATATATATAGAAGTGAATTTATGCATATAACAACTACCATTTGATCCTATTGTTAATTTACCCAGCAAAAACATGGAAAATTAAACAAATATAATCCATAACAGCTCAAAAATATCAAACTATTGTCATAGCATTTCTAACCATTTTCGAATGAAAACAGCACTAAAGCACTGCACTTCCAAGCATTTGAAACCCAAAAGCATATCGACAATCCTAAAATTAAAACAACAATAAATGGTACAACTTATATCAAAATTTGAACCACATCTAAATACGAACAAATGGGTTTATTGAATGTTTTAAATTAAATAAATTAACATTCAAATAAATGAAGAAAATATCATTACCTAAATGATTGTCAAGATGATAACTTCCTAACAATTCCTTCATCTTCCTATTCCTTTAATATTTGACCTTGAAAAAGTTTGTAAGTATTTCGTATTGAAAGTGAAAGCTTGCTGAGATTTTGATTTATGATAAGATGTTGTTGCTCTATCTTTTGAGCTTTCTCTTTTAATTTTATCATGGTTCTCTTCATGTCTTGAGCATCCTCCTTAATTTGTATCTTCTTTTTCATTATTTATTCTTTCAATTCAAACTCTCTTTTATCCTTCTCCTTTCTTAGCTCTAATTCCTCTTGTTGAACAATGATTTGTTTCTCTAAAGTACTTTACAAATTATTTAGTGCATTAGCAACACTCTTTTCTTTATTCAACCTCATTTTTTTTTCTCTTTACAACCTTTCTACCTTGTGGACGTTCTACCCCATCATTATTAGTATCTTGAAGTATATTAGTGCCACTATTATGATCACCAACTTCATTAGAACTAGGAATTTTTTTCCTTGGAGGATGATTCTCAACCACAGTATCCGGTTTTTGTTTCCTTGACTCATTTGTTTTCGTGAGTTCTTTTGTGCACAATTTAGGATTTTTGACCATGATCTCCCAGCAATGCTCATATTTAAAGGACTCCTTATAAATATCTTCATATATTCGTAGAGCTTCTCTTTTCTACAAAAAATAAAATGATCTACATGATTAAATATATTTATGTAAGAAATACAAAATATGAAATAAAAAGATTTACCATATCTTCTAAAGTCGTTCCCCTTGGTGGATTTCTTTCTAATCTCTCAAATGCTCTATGGAATTTATTAGATGCGCCCTGTATCTTTCCCCATCTACATGCCAAGCTATTGGAATTCCGTACAGTTGATCCCTCAACCCCTATATGCTCTTTCCAAATTATATATATTCATTCCCATAATGCGGTATTTTTTTTTATTATTTTCGACATCATAATCCATAAAGATATGTAGCCATGCTTTTGTTAATGCAACATCTTTATTTTTTTTCCCCAAATTTTTATGAGAAAGATGACTCTGGAGATTATTAGACTTTTGTGTAGTCTTACATTTACTTTTGGATGGTTTTTGTAAATTTGAGTTTTGAGTCTCAAAGAAATTATTAGAAGCATCTAATATTCCTTGGTAAGGGAATCTAGATCCATGTGGATTATCAGTATAAGGCACGTTAAGAGGGTTGAAGAAGAAATTAGGCTGAATCGGAAGGTGAACAACTTGGTTTAGGAATTGAGTTATATTAGTACGCTAGGGCATATAATTTAGAAAACGAAATTGAGAGTTGATAACAAAAGGAGAATGCGTTAAGTTACTTACAGTGTGCTCCTTATCGTTGAAAGTTGCTGCGAACATGAGATAGTATTAGATTCTAGTGAATACATTAAATAACAATTTCTACCTGACAAAAATAAAAAAAAGTAAATATCATGTAAGTAATATGAGATAATTATTGATTAAAAGTAATCAATACACATAAAAGTTAAAATTGGGTAACATATTTGTGAATCTATCAATCAATCAAACCATTAACTTTTATTTATATATATATATATATATATGTTAATAGAGGTATTAGATTGAATTGAAATTGCATATTAATAAAAATAATTTCAGACTAAATTGTTACTACAAATTATGAAGTGAAATTAATCAATTCCACCTACTACTTTGGTAAATAAACTAACAGAGACCTTCATGTGTTTATATACTAAATAAAACTAATCAGTTAAAGTGGTGTTTTGGTATATAAACCAATGGAGATATTCATGGTTTTGTATACTAAACAAATGAATTAATGAGTTGTATGTATGAAACAAAGCAAAGCACTGGTACTGCAATTGCATGTGAACTCTGCATCATCTGAAAAGGACAAAAAAAAATAACACACTTCTAAAATTAAGTTAAGGAAAACACAAGTTATCAATAATAGTTAAAATCATTCCATGAATTTGTTTATGTTTTTCAAATTGAGTGTTGAATTGACACAAAAATTAGTCATGTACAAGAGATAAATTATAAAACCAACCAGCACTGTGATGATAAAGTATAGAGTTTGTAGTTTTTAATAAATGTGATCAACTGGCACAGTAAAACACATGTAAGAAGAAACATAAGTAACGCATTTTTATTAGCTTCACATCCAAAAGCGGACCATTTAATTATTTATTACTTGAAAGCTCTCTTACTCACAGAACAAAGCATCTCCCAACACCCCACCTTCTTCTACCATGCAATCACCTTAACAACACCAACTAACCAAATCCCTAACATCACCCATCTAAGCTTAATTAAATTTAATACCACGACATCAGAAATTCTACTGAATGAAACCTCAGTAACTCTAAAAAATAATCATGTAGCCTTATTTTACCACTATCTCATCATTCCTTTTCAAATCATTGGATGTATGATCACTTATACCCTACCCAAATAATCAAGGCAAACTATTTATCACATTCTAGTATCCATCTCTGCAAACCTTAAACAAAATACTACATCACATACATGATTTTTAGTCCAATATTATATTCATCAAGTCACAAATAATATCAAGTTGTGAAATGGGCAAGATGTTTACAATGATAATTAATCCTTATCTGATATCATTTCTAGCTGTAAAATCAAGATTTTCCTAGGCTACCAATAACTGTAACCATAATTGATTTCATCATATTCCTAAACAAGGAAAACAAATTGAGTAATTTGTCAAAATTACATATATAAGACTATATGTGTAATAACTAAATAGACAATGCCCAAATCTTATAATCTCTTTTAATTCTTTGATTCAGCATCTAAGCAATAACCCATAAACACCTATAATAATTTATAAAGCTTCTCAGAAAATAATAAATTTGTTGTCAAGTGGATATAGTGGAGAGATAGATTGAGAGCATACCTCAAACAAACATGGTTTTGTGTGTGAAAGCAAAAAAGCAGTCTTCTTCGTCAAAATTGAGAATCTGCACACAATAGAAATAAGTAATTTGAACCCAGTGGGCACGACTAATTAGGGTTCGTAGAGTTGAAAGTTTTTCAAACAATAAAATCAAAGTAAATTATGAAAACCCTAAACAATGAAAACAAAATCGAATTTGAGATTATAAAGAAGAGATGAAGGATTACCAAAGAAAGAAAAGGAATGAGAGTTACTTTATCGTTCACGATTGAAATTGAGATAGAGAAGATGAGTTTTGAGAATATGAGGCTGATTTATGCGGGAAAGAAGATATTTGGCGACAATAAAAATAAATACATTTAAAAAAGTTGAGTCAGACTGTGAATTAGACTGTGAAAAATAGAAATTGTATCTCACAGCCTCTATTAATTTTTTCCCACATCAGCTGGACAGTCTCAATTGACATTATCATTGGAGTGTAGTTTTTTAATAAAACATCCATGGTGTCCACGTGGCTGTGTAAATCAATTGATTCACAGACCACTAAAGATGCTCTAAAGAATGTGCTTAATTAATTTTTTTTACGTGGGGCTTACAGTTAAGCATTTATGGGTGAATGCTACCACTGTGGATGCTCTTATAGAACTCTCAAATGAAATTTAAAATAAAAGATAAATTAAAAAAATACAGTAATATATATATGAGTTACAAAACCCGCATACGTGGCATGCTTCAAATTAGTCCATTCCTTTCTATAAACTGAATAATATGCCCGCGCGTTGCGTAGTATATAATTTTTTTTTATAAATAATTTTAAAAGTCTATTCAAATTGAGAATTATAAATTTTTTCACGAAAGATTGATAGATTATTCTTATAATAATGAAGTGAAATAGTAAAATTATGGATTGAAGTATTAAAAATAGTCTTTGAAAGTGCAATTTTTTTTCTCTCTTGAAAACAAAGCTTATCTCAAATCCTAATAATGTCCTAATCTAATCCTCGGAGCTATAGTCTATGTTTCGCTTCCCTTGGATTTATTCTTTGGAATACAATCAAAATTTTTTTTCTAAATATTTACTTCCATAAGTACATTTTAAAAAAGCAAAAATTGAAATGGATACATGAGTTTTAATTTAAATTTTTAAATGTTTACCATTTTTATTTTTAAGAATTGATTTAAATTATATATGATTCAACTATTTGAATTTATTATTATTATTATAAATAAAGGAAATAATGTTAATATGTTTGTGAGGGTATATTCAGTTTTAAATCAAATAAGAATTAAATTAATCTGAAATATTAGATCAATTTTAATTTGAATTTTTAAATAATTTAATTTAATTTAAAATTTTCTCTAATAAAAAAGTTATAGTTTGATATATATATATATATATATATAAATTATCCTATTGACTATTATTTTTGTTTTTATTTATTATTAAATAGAAAAACATAAACATATATTTTAATAATAATTATAATTTTCTTTTAGGTTGGTTAGGACGGGCTTAGCTCCATCCCTATCCTAAAATTCCATTCCAATCATGAATTTTTCACTCAAGGAGATAATGTGGTATGAATGGCATATGCCCTATTTTAATGGAATATACTTAGATTTAACTTGATCGATTATAGTCAATATTTTTTTTCCTATAAATTAGGTTCATTTTTCAACTTATTTACTCACATGCCATTAATTATTAGTATATTATCGTTCATCAATATATTAATTAAAGATATATTTATTTATTACATCTCTTCAAATATCTCATTATTATTTAATATATTTAAATATATTATCATTTAAAAAACAACAACCCGATAAGACCAACAATGCTCCAATTACATTTTGAATATAATTTTATGTAGAATCTATAGGGTGTTTTCGTTTTTCCACTCGTTTTATAAAAATAATTCAGAAATCCACCAACTTTTAAAATAATTTGAAACATAACCCATTTTTACGTGAAAAGTGGTTTTGGATAAAAGTTTTGTAGTTTTACTCTATTTCTACATTTTGTATTAATTGCATTAAATATTTAATTTATACCATTATTATTAACCAAAAATTAAATTACGTTATTTTTAATTAAAATAAAAATATAAATAAAATTATTTTTATTTTAATTAAATAATAAGTTTTAATTTATTATTTTTAATTAAAATATTTAAAATAACTATGAATTTGTTTCATTTTATTTTTTAAATTAAAAAATATATGAAATAAATTCATATTTATTTTACATTTTTAATTAAAAATAACAAAATTAAAATATATTATTTAATGAAAAAATAAAAATAAAAATAAAAATAAAAATATATTTATTTTACATTTCTATTAAAAATATTTTATTTTAATTTTAATTTTTTATTAAATAATCAATTTTAATTTTTTTATTTTTAATTAAAGATTCCGAATAAATATCAATTTATTTCATATATTGTTTAATTTAAAAATAAAATTAAATAAATTTCTATTTATTTTAAATTTTTATTAAAGATAATAAATTAAAATATATTATTTAATTAAAATTAAAATAAATTTATTTTAATTTTAATTTTTATTAAAAATAACATAATTTAATATTTGGTTAATAATGATGGTATAAAATAAATATTTAATGCAATTAATACAAAATGTAGAAATAGAGTAAAACCACACAACTTTTATCCAAAACCACTTTTCATATAAAAATGGGTCATATTTCGAATTATTTTTAAAAGTGGGTGGATTTCTGAATTATTTTTATAAAATGGGTAGAAAAACGAAAATACCCAAAATCTATATTAAGATCATAGGATAACATACGGAATATCAAACATTAGACACGTACCGTCCTAAATAATAAATCTTCACTAAAAACAATGGTCACTGTCACAACAACAAGCATTACTTATGTGTAAATACACTAAGATCAATGCACTATCTGTCTTATCAACTATCACTGTCTATACAAATATTACTTTATTTATTTAGATAATTTTATCTTTTAATCTTTTTTTTAATCTTTATAGTAAGTTATATAAATTAAAATTAACACAAAAATAAAGTATTATACATATTTTGAATTAAAATTGTAAAACTTAATACTACATATATAAATTAACAAATAAAATAATTATAAAATTATAAAATATTATAATATTTTTTATCAATTAAAATTTATACATATTCAATTTAATATAAATAATATATTATAATTTTAATTATTATTTTATAAGATAATATATTTTTAATTATTTAAAAAATTAAATATAATTTATATTAATATTATTAAAAAAATTAAAAATTAATAAAAAAAATATTATATTCAATGGTCGAGTAATTTACTAATAATAATATCGGTGAAAAACGAAATACAAAGTTTTCACTATCTTTGGTGTTATTGTGAGAGGTCGATGTTGTGTAACCAGTTCTGTTCAGTGCTTCAGTGTGGTGCTCCGATTCGTAGTCATGTCGAAAATGGAGCTCAAGCTTTCCCGATCAAATCGCATATATCGTCCCTCTGTAAGTATCACTTCTCCCTTTTACTTATTTCCCTCTCTCTTTCCTAATAGACTACGTCGAAGATGATGATGGTCTTCGCAATTGCAGGAGCCTGTCGAAGGCAAAATCGTAATAAACTCGTCTTCTACTGTTTCACACTACGGAGTCTACCTTAACGTCAACGGATCCGTCAGCTTGCAGGTCCGAATTACAGATTTTATAGTTACTTTTGAGTTTCTAATTTGTTGAGGCTTTCATCTTCTTAATTTGATTGGTCTGAAGATTCGTGGAGGATCGGCTGGTGTAATTGAGTCCTTCTATGGTGTCATCAAGCCTATACCTATAGTGTGAGTTCCATTTTATTTGAGAACTTTTGTTATTTGTTCATTCAAAGCTTGTCTACTATTTATGCCTTTATGTTTTGAAATACCAGAAAGAAGAGGATAGAGCTCAGACCTTCTGGAAAAATTGGTTCAGGTACCACTGAGGTAAGATTTCCATCTTCATTACTTTACTGTGGCTTTAGTGTTTTCGCTTGTTATGCCTAGAAAATGTTTACTTGGATATATTTGAGCTGTAGTCAACAATTTGTCTGAGTTTAATTGTGGAATCAGTATTTTGCATAATGCAAGTTTTTCTATTGTTGCAGATACCTTTTTCCGTTAAACTAAGACAGCCAGGGGAAGATAATTTAGAAAAGTTTTATGAGACCTTCCATGGAGGGAATGTTAGCATTCAGGTGAGCTGGTTTTCATCTGAATAAACCACAAACCTAGCTTTTGCTTGAGTTGCTAATGATATTTTCAGTCTTGTCCATCTTATAATATGCTAGTATTTTTTATGTTTAGTATGTGATGATTAATGGATCCTGTGATAGTATTTGGTCACTGTAGATGTAGTCAGAGGATACCTGCATAAAGCTTTATCTGCAACTGTGGAATTCATACTTGAAACTGATAAAGGTACTTTTTCTTTTGATACTGGTTTTCTCTTATACCTGAGTACAGCTAAATAATACACGTCTTTTTCTTTGTTATGTTTCAGCTGATCTCCCTCAGCGACCGTTGTCTCCAGAGATGGTTATCTTTTACATTACTCAAGACACTCAGAGACATCCTTTGCTTCCTGAATTAAAATCTGGTTTGCTTCTTTGAGTATCTTGTACTCTAACATCCATTACTTAAGTACTATTTCTATAGTAGTCTGCCACTAACAGTAAAGGGGAGTGGAAGATATATTTTAAAATAATTGTCTGCACGATGTTGAACTGTGGAAAACCAGTTGTAGTTGAACTCTAACTCGCTAGCTTTTAAAATTCAAATTCTGCATGAATGTAATTTGTGATTCTAACTTTGGCAAGATCTTGTATTGAAAAGGTGGCTTTAGGGTGACAGGAAGGATGTCCACTCATTGTTCTTTATTAGATCCTATCAGTGGAGAGCTAACTGTAGAAGCCTCTGCAGTTCCTATACGTTCCATTGACATTCACTTGCTACGAGTCGAAACAGTACTCCTTGGAGAGAAGATAATTACTGAGACTTCACTGATTCAGACAACACAGGCAGGGAGCATTAACACCTCTTCAAAATATATGTATTTCTACTTCATGAACCATTTTGTTTGACAACTTTACTATCTTATGAAATTTCAGATAGCTGATGGAGATGTGTGTCGGAATATGACTTTGCCCATCTATGTGATACTGCCTCGACTTTTAACATGTCCAACTGTCTTTGCAGGGTGAGTTGGACGTTCATGTAAATTCTTGTTTCAGATTTTCTTCTTAGTTTGCAACTCATATCCCATAAAGATGTTTTGGTTTTCAAAATCAGATCACTTATCATTTCATTGGATTAGAAATTGGCATGGATAAAGAGTTGGAAAGTCTAGCACAAGTTTAATTTTTCTGTGTGATCATTGTCATACTTACTAAGATACATATTGCCTTCTCAATGCTGTGTGTGCAGTCCATTTTCAGTTGAGTTCAAAGTTACCGTGACCATCAACTTTCAGTCTGATATGTGCAATTTGTATACAAAATCTGATCCTACTACTCCAAGACTCTGGGTATGCATTCTTTTATCAATTTTTATTATAAATTAAGGTTGCGTGTAAGACTTCATTCCATAGTAAAATAATCACTTATTTTAAGTGGTAAAATAGCAGGATATCCCTACTTCCCATATGAATTTACTTTATGTATAGTTTTTAAACTTGTAAATGTATGATGGAAGTGAGGGTATGACTAAAATTTCGAAATCACATTAGTGATTGTTTCAAAATTACAACTCAAACTTTTCAAGTTTCATAGTTTTCAGAAAAAAAGTTACAATAGTAATTATTTTTTTTTTTTTTTTTTTTTCAGCTGGCTTTGGAAACTCTACCTTTGGAACTTGTTCGAACTAACTGAAACAGTACAACGCAACACAATCTGCCTAGAATCTCAGAAACTTTACAAAGGATTATTACAAGCCGCTGAAGTCTTGAAGTTAACTTTTTTTTGCCTTGAATGGTGAAGCATCATGGTAACATAATTTCAAGTTCTACAGAAGCCCTTGATGTTTGTATCAAAGTTATAATTTTATAAGACAGCTTATTTGAATGTAAAATATGTTGATAATGCTTTGTGTCTGTCCATCAGGTTGATTAATTCCAACGGTTAAAAAGCACAATCGTACTGACCATAACATATTAGGTACTCAATCATTATTGTTAAAGCTCAGAATACTCTTTTTGTTGTTTAGTTTCAACCTACGGGAAAGAGTTATCAATTGTTAAAAGTGATTTAATTATCCAAACGAAGTTGAAAGTGAATATTCTTTCAAGTGAAACTCTTCGTTCCATGGTTTATTAGAAACAATTGAAGCCAAAAGAAAGCATGTATGATTTCAAGTGTGCAAAACAGAACTCAAATTTTACTTCAAAAATAGACAAAGATTACATAAAAGAAGTCAACCAGAAAAGAACCACATCCTTTTTCCGAAACCTGGATAGGTGTCCAAAGCAGATTTCTTGGACCATCTTCTTGTATACTTGTTAGCTGTCATTGATGTAACAGCCTTTAGTGTGAACAATTTGATTGACTTGAGCAATAGAGAAATCAGATTTGTCCAACTTCTGAACTAGTTTTGGGATCATCGTCATAAATTGCAAGGAAGCAGATTATAGCGGCACGAAACTTGAACAGTCAATATGGAAAGCTGTAATCCTATTATGTATCTTCACATTAGCATTATGTTTTCTAGTTTTAACATAGAAGCTCATTGATCTGCTTCTGACTTGTATCCTGTGGAAACTAAGAAAACAGAGAAAAACTACCAAAAAAAACCCTCAAACCATCCCGTGGATTATTCACAGACATAAAAGTCAAAAATCAAAACAATACCAATGCTACACAAACATTAGTAGTACCATTTCAATCTCAGGTTTGATATGCATTAGTCCACACTCACAGGACAATCACAAAGCCACACATACTAAACACTATGTTTCTGCTTCAAGATTGCACAAGACAAACTATAAGCATATAAATGAACTCCCTCATGCCTAATCAAGCTTCCATGGACCCTCCACCATTCATACTTTCTATTCTGAAACTAGTTGAGACTTCCTGCAACTAGAGTTGCAGTTCCAGGCTGTTCTATACTTATGTAAAAATGTTTATGCTGATTTCTTTCCACACTCAATAATTTTTAGTGGCTCATGAATGCAAGAAAAGCAAATCAGTTTTAATTATTACTATATTATAAGAGAATGCAATTAGCCAATTAATAACAAGTATTGTCAATACAGCTAAAAAGAACAATAGTACCACACATTAACAAATCTACTCAACACCTTATAGGAAAAGAATAATCCATACAACAATGTGCCATTATACTTTCAGAAATTATACCAATCCCTCTCACCAGAGAAACCATCTAGCCTCTGGAATTTTTTTCCAAAGTGATATTAATCAATTCCTTTCCTAGAAAACTATGTTTCAGCTTAAGCCCAGCATTTGAGCAGCAGTACAACGTCTCTAATCTACCAAATGCAAAATGTCATAGACAAAAACTGATCCTATAAGCTAACATCCAAAACAATCCTAATTCAACAGTTCAACTCACCGAAACTTTACACCTTAAGAAAACAAAAACCTAAAATTTTAACAGGCACAGATACGAGGTAACAAACAAAACAACACTCAACCATCATAAAAGCCCTAGACAGAATGACACACGAACGAGAGAACCTAAAATAGCTAATACACTCGACTATCATCAAACAAAATCAATTAAAAAATATACAAAGCAAAACCCTAAAATTGAAAGCCCTAGATCAGCGAGAAAACTTACCTCATGGACATCAAGATTCTGATTTTCCGTTGCCTGTCAGCCTCCTCACGACAAGCAAGCTCTTCAGTGGACAGCTTTCTACGGAAGTACAAATCGCTCATCAAGTGAATGTTAGAGAGAAGTTCCTTGACAAGCCGTCGACGAAACACAGACAGAGAAGAATACTCAGGCAGAGGGGAAGATCCACGAGAAGGCCCCGCCATATCAAGAGACAGCTCACGGTCTGAGGACACGGTCAGAGTGTATGTTTAAGAAACAGAGAACTCGAAGAAGAATGAGAGAGCGCGAACGATCATAGTGTATATTTATAGCAAAGAGATTGAAGAATGAGAGAGGCGCCAATTGGAACATATCGACTCGCAACGTTTAACATTGGAATTGGTTCGAAATTCAAATTTTTACCATTGACTCAGTACGGTAAAAAATTTATCACAGACTACACTCGGTTTTATTTATTTATTTATTTAAGACCGTAGTGGTTCGGAACTACAGCTGATCCGGACTGACGGACCGAATGGTTCAAGTCTTGTTTGGGACCGATTCCAAGAGTGAAGATATCCTGCAAAAGTGATAACAAACGTCCGAGCGGACCTTGAGACACCGGTGTGGTGTCTGCCGTAGGCACTTCGACGCTCAAGTCAGTTCGATACTGAGAGTAAATTAAGGACAAAATAAATGAGGGAAAGAATTGACTTTCTGTATTCAATGATTGCTCTCGGAAGTATGTCCTCGGAAGGATATCGACAGACCCCTAAGTGAGCTCCGAGCTCAAGTGGCTATGATCGAATGAGTGGCCTGAGTCACCTGATGTTCACCGGAAAGCAGTCGGAGACGATAGCAATTTGAGTGATGAATTAGGCAGCGTTTCAGTAGTGATCGAGTGTCCCCTGTAGTGAAGTCGGACTTCCTATTTATAGAGGTCTCAGTGGCTGTTACCGGGTGCTGCCGAGATCTTCGCGAAAAGATCTCCGTGGAATCCGGGATTCCCCCAACAGCTTACTTGGTCAGCAGATTTCCCTCGGAAGGAACGTGGGCCTCGGAATTACAGGGCTTAGACCTCTCAGAGCTAACAGGCCTGGACCTGGGCTTAGGCTTTGGCGTTGCTTCCGAACCGGGCTTGGATTCTCGGCCCACTACAGATCCCCCATCCGTCCGCATGGATAGTTCCGAGCGGATGGATGAAGACGAAACGGTTGGTGTCCCACTAGTTCTCTCCAGCTGTTAATAGACGTCACATCAAATGGAAACTCTCCATTGGGAGGATGACACGTGTGGTAGCTTCTCCAAGAAGCTTCACCTTTTCACCTACCTCCCGTGCCTATATATAGGTTAGAACCCCTTCTTTTTCCCACTTTCACTCTCTCCGACTTCATCTCTATAGAACCGTCGCAACCCCCGTTAACGAGCAATCGCCGGAGTTCGTATCATTTCCTTCCTGCACTTTCAAGGTAAGCGCTTTACTGTCCTTTTCTTATTTCGCTGACGTTTGCTAGTTGTTTAGTGTACGTTTGCCCTCCGTGTTCGTCGGAGGAGACGAATGTTCTCGGGACTTTATATGACGGGGTAGAGGGTTTAGGGAAGACTTTTGGTCTTTTGAGAGCCGATAACACCCTTTCCGACCTTATTGGCTGTGTTCTGGTGGCTTTTGGACCTAAACTGAGTTTTCCGATTGACCGGAAAAGTTCTCTGACGTGACTGTTGAACTTTCCGATTAGGTATGTCAAGGGAATCAACAGAGTCAGAGATCCGAAGGATAATGGGTGAGGATCCGTCCGGAGATAAAAGCAGTCCATCTACATCAGGGTCCGCGGGAGGATCCAACACTGTAGATCTAAGTCCGAGGACTGTTGCGAAGTTCCGCTCTGAACTTCAAATAGAAAGTTCCGCACAACTGAGACCAGCCGGAATAATGGTGGAAGTGGTAGACGAGGTGACAGGTAGGGAAGTTGTGTTTCCCTCGGACGTTGGTCCCCAAGGGATCCAGAAAAAGGATTGTCCGTCAATAATTCGTCCGGAGCATATCGATGCCATAAGAGAGGCTTATAATATTCCAGATGACGTCAAGATCCGTGCCCCCGAAGGTAATGAGAGGGTGGATTGGGTTGTAGACGGCTGGACTCCAATGTACACTATCTTACTAAGTATGAGACTCAAATTCCCATTTGGGGGTATGCTTCGGAAGCTTTGTAAACGACTGAGGATAGCTCCGAGCCAAGTCAATCCTAACACCATGAGGCTTTTGCAGTCATTTGACGAGATGGCCGAGGAAAAGGGAATATATTGCGATATTCCGGATGTGTATTTTGCTTACTCCATTCAGAAGGTCAACGGCGATCTAGGCCGAGTAAAGCTTCAATGTCACTCGGATCAAGTCCGGGTGTTCCTGAATCCTTCCTCATGTGATAAAGGGTGGAAGGAGAGGTATTTCTTTGTCTCCGGACATTGGAGGGAAGAGACGGACGGAGATATCCCATTCTGATGGACTCCCGAGCCATGTATGAATGCAACTGGGTGGCTCGGAAATTTAAAAAGTGTTCATTTGTGCTCGAGTCGTTTGTTGCTTCTAGAGGCTAATGTGTGTTTGTTTGTCTTTTGCAGTAGAACTAGGAAAGGGAAACTGTCCGCGCGGACTCAACAGCGAGGCCGTAATAGACAAGATCTTAAGGCTCGATCCGGAGATCAGAGATCTTCAATTTTTGGTTCCTATTCTTCCTGACCCTACAAAGAAAGGTCAGGGTCCAAAGGTGGTTGGTCAAAATCCCCGAAGGAACAAGGAAAAGAAGGGTTCCAAGGCAGTCGCAGCCCTTCAATACCTGATGGGTCAAAAGCCAAAAGGTATTACAATCGGGGGTTCTTCCGGGGTAAGGACGGGCAAGGGCGAGGAAAAGGAGAGGGCTGCACCAACGTCGGCTCGGAAGCCGAATAAAGATAAGGGGATTGCTTCGGCACGTCGTCGGGAAGAGGATGACGCTGATCACCCTTCCGCCAAGAAACATAGGGGTTCCTCTCCCGACATCCAGATTATTGAGAAAGAACCTGGGTCTGGGACTCGGACTCTGACTGTGCCTGCGGGCACTTCATTTTTTAAGGAGCCACAAGCGGCTCTCGAAGCCTTAAAGGGAATGGTCCTGGAGGAGGACCAGAAATTCCTTTACGAGAGGCGGAATCATCTCGTTGATGAGCTTCTTTTTGCGAGCCACAAGGTAATTCTCATACTCGGTTCGAGTATCTTCTTTTTATTCCGCTCGGAATTATACCTTCTTTTTGTCTTTCAGCTGGTTCAAATAGGTCATGCCTTTGACCAAGAGTGGGATAGGCATGTCTCCATCGTGAAGAAGACCCGTGCTGACAGGGACTCTTCAAAAAAGGACAGAGAGGATGTCCAGATGAAACTTGATGCTACGATTTCCGAGCTAGGGAATTTACGACTCATAGCTCAGGATAAAGAGAAGGAGCTTGCGGCTGAGAGGGAGAAGAACAAGAAGGCCCTGGAGGAGGCTTCCGTGTTGAAGGGAACAGTCGAATCACTGACTTCTTGGATGTCCGAGATGGAGGTCAGTCTTTCCGAGGCTGTTGAGAGGGCCAAGCGGGTTGAAGCCAAAACGGAAGTTGAGGCAAAGGGCAGGGTATACCAGAAATTCCTTGCTGGTACCTTATCCAAGAACATGGCCGAAAGGAGGTTCGGCTATTGGCTTCAACTGACCGAGGCGACGGGAGCACTGGCTTCACTGACCGAGGATATGAGCCCAGAAGTGACTCAGAGGGAGAGGAGGAAGCCGGAGAAGAAGAGAAGAAAGATGGGGAGGATGCTTCCGAGGCCGAGAAGGGAGTTGAGGGTGAAATTTTCACGGCAGTCGAGGTGGAACCGATCTCCGTCGTTCATCCTTCATCAGAAATTGCCACTGCTGACCCCGATGTCGAGGCGGATTTGGTCCTTGAAGACCTGGCCGTTTAGGCTTTTTTGCATCTTCTCTTTGATTGTACTTTTTTCCTTTACCTTAATGAAATTCGCGTTTTCCGTTCCGATTGCCTTTTTTATGAATATTGCTGAGTATCGAAACGGAATGCAAATCATGCGGACACTAATTAACGAATCATTACATTAAAGAGTAAGCAACGCCTTAATAAAATATCGGTTCTGAGTAGATGCTCGGCTCATATATTGATAGAATCGGGATTGTCCTTTCGGATACAATAATTTTGGTCTTTTCAGACGTTAATTAACAATTGTCCTGTCAGACTTTTCAATTTCGTTGTCCTTTCGGATTTGTGTACACAACATAATAAATGGTCAACTTTTTTACAAGTGTTGATTCGGAAAAGCACTATGTGGGGTCTTATTTTGTGCCCGAGCGGAATTGTCAAGACGATTATTCTTCTGAGCTCAGTTCTTTATTTGATTCTTCGTTTTGAGAATTTTCCCAAGCTCCTGTTCGATGCGTCGGTGCGGACACCTTACAAAAATGAATTTTTCGGGGTTAGAGCATGATTCGGAACCTTTGTAATATGGGCTTTCATGCCTCGGACTCTGGACTTAACTTGATTAGTTATTCACTTTCCAGGGTGTATGGGCTTTTCGC
The DNA here is from genome assembly GCA_031304145.1 of Cardiospermum halicacabum. NCBI lineage: Eukaryota > Viridiplantae > Streptophyta > Magnoliopsida > Sapindales > Sapindaceae > Cardiospermum > Cardiospermum halicacabum. The sequence continues at coordinate 7,528,883 of CM062393.1, read as the reverse complement.
CTTTGGTTCCGTGCTACCTGAGATTTCAACACAGGGTGAGGGAGGTCATCAATGTATTGAGGACCCTCCGATGCTTAAGTCAGTAATTGATTATGAAGGCAAATCAAAATTGAAAGACATTGAATGTAAAGAATTTATGGTTTGAGGTCGGAACCTGGTCCCCGGAGATCATGGGGTTATGTTCGTTTAGAACTGGAACTTCTTCAAGTGAGCCGCATTCCATGTGTTTCGGACTGCTTTGCCGGCTTCATCCTGAAGTTGATATGCTCTTTTGCCTATTACTTCTGTGATCTGGTACGGACCTTCCCAGGATTCGTCCAATTTATTTACAGTGAAATTTTTTTTGAGTACCCAATCTCCCACGGAAAAAGTTCTTGCTCTGACGGATTTGTTGTAAGCTTTTTCGATGGTTCTTTTGTATTTTTCTATTTTTACTTCGGAATCTTCTCGCAATTTGCTAATTGTGGCGAGGTCGAAGTCTAACATTACTTGGTTCTGATCATGGAGCGGGTACTGTCCGAATCCCACGTCGGAAGGAAGAACTGCTTCGACTCCGAAAACTAGAGAGAAGGGAGTCTGCCCGGTTGGAACTCTGGGAGTTGTTCTATAAGACCATAAGATGCCGGGTAATTCTTGGACCTATGCACCTTTGTGCTTCCCCAGTCTTTTTTTGAGAATCGCCATGAGGGTTTTGTTTGTTGCTTCGGCCTAACCGTTCGCTTTCGGATATCTGGGGGTTGAGAAGTTCAATTTGATATTCCAAGCGATGCAGAAGTCCTTAAATACCTTGGATATGAACTGGGAGCCATTATAAGTGATTATTTCGTTCGGAACTCCAAATCGGCAGAGAATGTGTTTCCACACGAAGTTCCTGATGGCCAAATCTGTGACGTTGGTGAATGCTTCGGCCTCTACCCACTTGGTATAGTAATCGGTGATGAGGAGTATGAACCTTTCACCTTTCCCATGGGCAGGTGGGAGTGGTCCTATTATGTCCATTCCCCATTTGGAGAAGGGCCATGGGGATGAGATTCCGTGCAGAAGTTTAGCCGGTGCGTGAATGTAATTTCCATACCTTTGGCAACTTTCACATCTTTTGTCTAATTCTTTTGCGTCTGATTTCATAGTTGGCCAGTAATATCCGGCTCGGAAGCATCAAAACGCTAGGCTTCTTCCCCCGGAATGGTTTCCAGCTTGACCGTTGTGAAGTTCTTGCAGAACTCTTTCCGCATTGTTCTCATCTAGGCATAGTTGATAAGGGCCACTGAGGGATCTTCTGTATAGCACCCCTTCGATTACTGCAAATCTGGCTGCGGACGTACGTAGTTTCCGAGCTGAAGCTTTATCTTGGGGCAATGTACCGGATTGGATGTACTCGAGAATTGGCTCGATCCAATTTTCTTGCGGGTCTCCGACCGGAAAGACTTCAAGTGGTTCTACCTTAATAGAAGATTTTTCAATGTGCCCATGCAAAATGTATCTGGTGCTTGGATCCTTGACTGCTGATCCGTAAGAGGCGAGAGCGTCCGCACGGCTGTTCTCCCCCCTTGGAATTTGTTCAAATGATATTGTCAAAAATGATTGTTGGATGGTTTGAACTAATTCAAGGTAGGTCTTCATTTTGTCTTCTTTCGCTTGATAGGTTCCGGTGACCTGACTTACGACTAGTTGAGAGTCGCATTTGACCAGCAGATTCTTGATGTGCAGGTTTTGGGCTAGCCTTAAACCAGCGATCAACGCTTCATATTCTGCTTCGTTGTTGATGACTGGGAAATCGCAGTGCAAGGAATGTTCTAATAGTTGTCCGTTCGGATTTATCAACACAATCCCCACACCGCCTCCTTGTGAGTTGCTGGCTCCATCAACTTCTAGAATCCATGTGTTGGATTTTTCTCCCGTAGCGTTGACACCCTGAGGAGGGATTGCGAAGTCCGCCACAAAATCGGCTAGTGCTTGTGATTTTATTGCCGTACGAGGTTTGTAATGGATGTCAAATTGGCTTAATTCGACAGCCCACTTCATCATCCGCCCGAAAACTTCAGGTTTATGTAAGATCGCCCTGATTGGGTAGGATGATATGACAGTTATAGGATGGGCTTGAAAATAGGGTCTTAGCTTCCGAGAGGCTGACACCAGGGCCAGTGCGAGTTTTTCCATACTACTATACCTTGTTTCTGCATTCGCAAGAGACTTACTGGTGTAGTAGATTGGTTGTTGAGTTTTCCTTTCCTCTCGGACTAAGACGGCGCTGACTGCAGCTTCGAAAACTGATAGATAGATATACAACATTTCCCCGGATTGTGGTTTGGCCAAAACCGGTGCCTTTGCGAGGTGGAATTGAACCTTTCGCAGGGCTTCTTCGCATGATCTCGACCAATCGAAGTTCGTGTCTTTCTGAAGTAATTGGAAAAGGGGTTTCAGATATTCGGAAGATCTTAGAAGAAATCGATTGAGGGCCGCGATTCTTCCGATCAGACGTTGGATGTCTTTCTTGCTTTCTGGAATCGGAATTTTTACGACTCCTTCCAATTGGCTCAGATTTGCCTCTATTCCCTTTTTTGTTACCATAAATCCAAGGATTGGCCGGAACCAACTCCAAATGAACATTTGGCCGGGTTCAATTTCATGTTGTATTGCCTCAAGATTTGGAAGGCCTCTTGTAGGTGTTCGATATGTTGCTCGGCTTTTAATGATTTTACGAGCATATCGTCCACGTATACTTCCATGGTCTTTCCAATTTGTTCGGAGAACATTCGGTTGACCAGGCGTTGATATGTTGCTCCAGCGTTCTTCAATCTGAACGACATCACGTTGTAGCAATAAGTTCCTCTTTCGGTTATGAATGCTGTCTTTTCTTGGTCTGCTGGGTCCATCTTGATTTGATTGTACCCCGAGAAGGTGTCCATGAAGCTTAAGAGTTCATGTCCCGCAGTTGCATCCACCATTGTATCAATATGAGGGAGAGGGAATAGGTCTTTCGGACATGACTTATTTAGGTCGGAATAGTCCACACATACCCGCCACTTGCCATTTTTCTTCTTGACGACGACGACGTTGGCTAACCAGTCTGGGTATTTCACCTCTGGACCATACCATTCTTCAAAAGGTTTTGCACCTCTTCGTTGACGATTTGGTTCCTTTTCGAGGCGAATTTCCTCCTCTTTTGCTTGATGGGCTTAGCCTTAGGATCGACTCCCAATTTGTGGGCGATAATGCCTATGTCGATACCTGTCATGTCCGCGTGGGACCAAGCAAAGCAGTCGAGGTTAGCCGAAATCAGGTTAAGGAGTTTACCTCTAAGTTCCGGTCCAAGGTTTGAGCCGATCTGGATCTTCCTGTCGGAATGTTCCGGATCGATCTGGATCTCCTCTAAGGGTTCTGGCACCGGAACTTCCATTCGGCCATATGCGGGAGCTCCGTTCTGTAATTGTTATGCTGTTGGAGCTTTCTTGAAGCTGGTGTGGTGGCACTCCCTTGACGCTTTCTGATCTCCTTTGATTTCTTTGATTCCCCACTTGGTAGGGAATCGAAGAGTTTGGTGATAGCTTGAAGGAACAGCTTTCATCTCATGGATCCAAGGTCTTCCCATAATTAGATTGTAAGACGATTGCGCATCTACTAGGAGAAACCTGGTCACGAGATTTAGGCCACCTGCAAAAACAGGCAAAACAACTTCACCTATAGTTTGCTTCGATTCTCCACTGAATCCGGTGAGTTTAGTCGTGCTTCGGATGATGAGTGATTCATCTAGATGCATTTCCTTGAGAGCCGGAAGGAACATGATATTCGCTGAGCTTCCGTTGTCAACGAGGACCCTCTTCAACTTGCAGTTGGCTATTTGCAAGGTTATGACTAGCGCATCGTGGTGCGGGTCTGCAAGTCCCTGCATGTCTTAGTCAGAGAATGACAGTTCGTATGTAAGAGTGGTTTTACCTGGCCGGACGGAAGCTTCGTTGATGTTGACTAGCTCTCGGGCATGTCTCTTCGCGGAACTTTGGGTTATTCCGCTCACCATGAGCCACCATGAATAACCCCAATTATCCGTTCGACTTCGGGAGCTTCCTCGGGCATTTCAATCGCTTTAGACTCGTGACGTTTCTCCTCTGACTTTTCAAGCGTTTGCTTTCCCTTTTCGGACAGAAACTCACGCAGGCGTCCTTTCTTCAGTAGGGAAGCTACTTCAAACCGTAATGCCACACAATCCTCTGTTCTATGGCCGTGGTCGTTATGAAATTAACAAAATTTATTTTTATCTCTTTGGTGTGCGGGAGTCCGCATTTGTTCTGGCCAAGTAACAGAGGACCCCATGTCTTTCATTACGACGACTAGGGCTTTTGGCTCTAAGGTTAGATCATAGGACGGCACCGGTCGCTTAGGTTTGTTTTCACTGTTCCTACCTGAAGTTCTGGACGGTCCTGAATTGGGGCGAGGGTCATGCCTTTTGTATGGCTCAAACCTCCCTCTGTGAGGTTTATTGTTGTGCTGCTCGGACTTATTGTTTGTTCTGCTCTTAGCCATGGCTGCCCTTGCAGGATCCTCTTCCAACTTGATTTGCCGAGTCACGATAGCAAGGGATTCCTCTAGAGTCCGAGGCTCGCATTCCATGAGCTGCTCGTACAGACGTGAAAATGGTGGTAAGCCTTTCCGGAATGCAGTCGCGGCAGTTGACTCCACGACATCTGGGATTTTGATGTACTGCTGGTGAAGCGAGAAACATACTCCCGGAGGCTTTCACCTTCCTTCTTCGCCACGGAAAATAAGTGATCCGTGGTTAACCTGAAACGCCCGCGGCTAGAAAACTTGACAACAAAATCATCCACAAGTTGAGAAAAGGAATGAATAGAGTTGTTCGGAAGATTAAGGAACCAGGTTAGGGCTGGACCGCCCAGACTACTACCAAACGTCTTGCAAGTTATGGCTTCGCGAGTGTCGCTCGGAAGGTTCACCATGGACATTTCCTGGCGGTACTCGGCCATGTGCTCTGCCGGATCCGAATCCCCTCGGAATTTGTGGAAAGTCGGGAGGATACTCCTCTTCGGCATTTCTACCGTAGCGATCCGATCCACGAATGGGGAGAGGATATGGGTGTCCGCAGCAGAGCGCTCGAATGGTGCCGGAATACCAGGAATAGTCCTGATGACGGCTTGAAAGTTTGCAGCTTCTTTCGCCATGCCTCTTTTGATCTCCTGGATCTCTGAGAGGAGGAGCCTATTGGCCTCAAGATTGACCGCATTGTCGCCGTTTGCGTTTGGGGTAGTGCCATTATTGGACATGTTGTTCATCCGTTCCATCATCGCTCTAAGCTGTTGCTCAACAGTCGCATCGTTAGCCATGATAAGAGTAACGAATTTTGAAACAACAGAAAGTAAAAGACGCTAGTTTTGCAGGAAACTTATTGTCGGCCCCACGGTGGGCGCCAAACTGTAGTGGTTCGGAACTACAGCTGATCCGGACTGACGGACCGGATGGTTCAAGTCTTGTTTGGGACCGATTCCAAGAGTCAAGGTATCCTGCAAAAGTGATAACAAATGTCCGAGCGGACCTTGAGACACCGGTATGATGTCTGCTGTAGGCACTCCGACGCTCAGGTCAGTTCGATAGAGTAAATTAAGGACAAAATAAATGAGGGAAAGAATTGACTTCCTGTATTCAATGATTGCTCTCGGAAGTATGTTCTCGGAAGGATATCGACAGACCCCTGAGTGAGCTCCGAGCTCAAGTGGCTATGATCGAATGAGTGGCCTGAGTCACCTGATGTTCACCGGAAAGCAGTCGGAGACGATAGCAATTTGAGTGATGAATTGGGCAGCGTTTCAGTAAGTGATCGAGTGTCCCCTGTAGTGAAGTCGGACTTCCTATTTATAGAGGTCTCAGTGGGTGCTGCCGAGATCTTCGCGGAAAGATCTCCGTGGAATCCGGGATTCCCCCAACAGCTTACTTGGTCAGCAGGTTTCCCTCGGAGGGAACGTGGGCCTCGGAATTACAGGGCTTGGACCTCTCAGAGCTAACAGGCCTGGGCCTGGGCTTGGACTTTGGCGTTGCTTCCGAACCGGGCTTGGATTCTCGGCCCACTACAAAGACAACTTTAATTTAAAATTTTAGATCAATTTTTAAAAATTTATAAAATGAATTTAATTTTTATATTATAAATTTTAAAATAAATTTTTTATATTTTTTATTTTAAAAATAAATTATTCCATAAATTTGTAATATGTAATTATATTTTCATCATGCCAGAATATATAAATTAGGTTTAGTATTCGAAATATATTTTTAAATAAGGTGTGTAAAAATTTATAATTTTTTATAAATTTTTAAAAATTAATTTAGAAATTTAAATAAAATTTTATATAAATTTATTTTACAGAATTGAATGTGATCTTGTCATTTTTATCCTTCCTAACTACTATTTTTAAAATTAATTTGTTTTTTTTTTTTTTAATTCATGGAACGACTATCGCAAAGAAAGAGGGTGTTATTTAAGTTGTCATGGTTTCTAGTGGTAGGTTACAAATTGATTTGCATGGAAAGTGATTCTTCTAATTTTATCAAATTCAATTAAACTCTTCTCGTGGAAGAAAAGCCATAGAATGAGGCACACTTTTTAAATATTTTTTCCTTTTTAATATTTCTGATTCTATAACATAAGAGGGAAATTTTAGAATTTTAATTATTAAAATCTTCCAACAACTTTTTTTATTATGTGAAAACAATGGAATGAATATAAAATCCGTAAAAATATACTTCTAAAATTTTTATTCTATTACTTCGCTTGTTTTATTTACCATATCCAAATAAAATCTTTAATTTTTGACAATTAAATGGTTCTATAAAGCCTTTAATTTTTTTAAGCAAATTCGAATAAAATTAGTCAATTTTGATTCAAATTTACAATGTTACTAAAAAAAACTTATCCCTTTAATATTTTTAGAATGAGGTTATATAAGCTACTTTTTGTATTATAATTATCAATCATTATTCATATTTTTATAATTTTATTTCATATATATATATATATATATATTTTTTTTTTTTTTCTGGGTGAATCATGTATTTCTTATGGTCTCTCTTTTACTGCTTTGTGTATTATAGCTTTGTGCAATTATTCTTGTATATATGTTTGTGTATGATTTAGGTATCTTGTTATTTAGGTATATAATAACTGGTATCAAAGTGATACCTAAACTATTTTCAAAACCCTATCGCATTTTGTAAAACCGACTCAAATTTCGTTTTGAAAACTTCAAATTGATTTTTATTTTTTGTTCGTAAAATATTATATCTATTTTTTCTAGGTTCTCTACAAGATACGACTGAGTTCTTTGAGTGTATAGGTACCATCTCTGGAGCACGAAGGGAATGAAGAATAAATTTGAGTTTATCAGGGAATGACGTCAAGATTTGCGAGGCTCTAAAGGGTGACACTACTTTTAAAATTTTTAAATAATATTAATATAAATTATATTTAATTTTTTAAATAATTAAAAATATATTATCTTATAAAATAATAATTAAAATTGTAATTTATTAATTTATATTAAATTGAGTATGTATAAATTTTAATTGATAAAATATTATAATATTTTTTAATTTTAGAATTATTTTATTTGTTAATATATATATATATTATTAAGTTTTACAATTTTAATGCAAAATATGTATAATACTTTATTTTTGTGTTAATTTTAATTTATTTAACTTACTATAAAGATAAAGAAAAAAAACTGGATTAGAAGATAAAATTATCTAAATAAAGAAAGTAATCTTTATATAGATATTGATAGTTGATAAGAGAGGTCCGGCATCCATATCGGTATATTTACCTGTACAGAGGCAATGTTTGTTGCAGTAATAATGACCATTGCTTTTGGTGAAGAGTTATTATTTAGAGCGTTAGGTGTCTAATGTTTGATACTCTATGTTATACCTATGACCTTAATATAGTTTCTACATAAAACTATATTCAACATGTAATTGGAGCATTGTTGATCTTATCAGATTTTTTTTAAATAATAATATATTTAAATATATTAAATAATAATAAGATATTTGAAGATATGTAATAAAAAAATAAATCTTTAATTAATACATTAATGAATGATAATATACTAATTAGTGGCATATGAGTAAATAACTTGAAAAATGAACCTAATTTATAAGATATTATTTATAATGACATTTGAGTAAATAGGTGGAAGAATGAAACTAATTTATAGAATGGAATGAAACAATTTGAAGCATGCAGACGGGTTTTATAACTCTTTTCTATATAGAGATAGACCTGGAAAATAGCATTTTAGGGTCAAAACGTCAATTCTCGCAAGAATTACGATTTTTCCCTTATTGAGTGGAAAAAATCAAATTTTAAAATGGAAGTGAATTTAAATTTAAAATGTTTCAATGAATTTTTAGGGATGAATGGAAGTGTCAAAAATGTAAAGTCCGACTCCTACCCAACCACCCGCGACATGGTGCCCAGATACCGCAGCATAACATATATCTATACACATATACATGCAATATACTTATACACATTTTTAAGAGAGACCAATTGCACATATAAATAATCATTTGAATCATCTTCAAATGTTTAACATATATATATATATATATGTTCAAAGTCAATTTCATGAATTCATCTCATCTCAATCAAGTAAACATCTTGAAAATAACTAAATATGTAGGTTCTTCTCAAGTTTGATTGTAATATTTTTTTACAAGAAAAAGAATAAACATAGAAAGTTAATAAAATAAAATGATACTATAGATGATCTCCAAGTCATCCTCCTAATCTAGAATGCAATCTTGGTTCTTTGGACTAACTCAATCACCTACTCAAATTCAATAACGATGACAAAAAAAAGAAAAAAAACCAAAAAAGAGGGTCTGACTATCGATCTTTGGTTAACATTTTCACACTTAAACAAACACATACCAGAATTTTTCTTAGATAACTAATATTCATAGGCATACACAATTCATCTTGGACAATTCAACAAACAATATTCAACCATTAACATGTAATTCCAAATAATTCAAAGCGATTTAAAAACTCATATAGGTACCCAATACCTTGGTAGTCTTGACCAGGTTGTTAAAGACGAGATCTCGATGTCAGAATCGGTACCAAGGCTTCTTAGTGTCTTGACCCCTATTCTGGTTAGCCTAACCAAGGCGCCGACCAGGGCACTCGAAATGACACCAAGAGTTTCTAGTGCTTTGACCAGCGCCTTGGTTCACCAAACCAAACCATCGGCTACATGTCCAGAAACGTATCGAAAGCACCCATCATCCTCCCGTATCTTAGTCAGCCTGACCTAGATATCGACCAGGATTCTAGAAGTGTACTGAGAGTAATTGACACTTTGGCCCACGTCTTGGTCTGCCTGACGAAGATGCCTAGTACACTAAATAAGGAAAAATTTTGTGATTTCACTACCAACTCATCCAATCAACACTATAGAAAAGGTTATCATAATTGACATTTCAAAAATGTCGTAAAAAATCTTTTATGACATCTTTTTAGGTGTCACTTTGAAGGGCGTCGTAAAAAAATATTAGTCTTTTGCGATATTTTTAAAAAATATCATAAAATAACTTATTAATATTCAAAACAGAAAATATAGACTCTAAAGGTTAGATATTTGAGCTATGGATGTTTTCATTAAGAAAAATTTCGTAATTTTTAAATTTAAATGTATTTTTTCTCTTAGTCTAATTATTTATCATACTTATTTTTCTAATAAAATTTTTAATAGAATAATTAAACAGTAAAAATTTAAGAAGAATGTTATAGATATTAAATTCAACACTAATGGCTTATTAGCGTGTTAACTGTCACATACATCATGATATATGTGGTTTATGATTATCTTAATTGAGATCAAATCTGTTGACCTAACACCGTCAAACCACCTACATCATTATTGAAAATTCACTAGTGTTTTGTGTGAAATCAAAGAAAACTAATTTAGAGATGTAACTTTATCAAAATTGAATGTTGTCCAAATGTAATTTGCCTTCTTATCCTTATTTATATATATATATATATATAAGCCACGTGAAGCAGCCGATGATAGCTGCTTCACTATTCCTTTTCCAATTTTAACCTTAAAGTAGTAATGATATTACACTATCATTGGCTGCGAATAAAAAAAAATGGAAGGTTATTTTAGCATATTCACTTCATTCTTATCTATTTAGGGACATAATTAAAAATGTGCATGTTTCTGAATTGAAAATGTGCTTGTAAGTTTGATTTTCAATTTCTCATATTTGTTGTACTCTGCCTATGAGTTTGGTTTTCTTATTGGTTTGTTGTTGTCGATGATGAAGATAAAGAAAATGGAAAATCTACTATGGATTTGATATATTCATTATTACTCTTTTTTTCCATTGGAAACGATTCCAAGAGTGATATTTTTCGGCAATTAAACTGCATCACAATAGATAAAAGAAAAAAGATACTATTGTTAATGATAAAAAACAGAGATAGAAATAGAAAACAGAGAAAAATTAGATGTAGATTAAAAAAAGAGATAGATTAAAGAAAAAAAAGACTTACAGTAAATCAAGATTTGGTTTGTTCTTTAATTGGAGTTTGGTGAAATAAGATTTTCTTGAAGTATTTGGTGGAGTATGAGGGAGAGTTATTGATAAGTAATTTGGTTTCAAAATCTAGATGAAAAGAGATGATAGAAAGGGAATGAGAGTTAAATTGTCTGCTGAATGAATTTTTTTGATAATATTGTAGTTTTATATAACCAAGCTGAGTAAAAGACGTTATACAAGAGTCCTTATTTCTCTAACTACTCTCGTAAAAGTAGCAACAACTAATAACATATCATTGAAAGAAAATAAAATATAATCAATCATAAATCACCAGATAATCAGCCACAATTATTGACTTGGTCTTCCTTGAACTTGGTCATGAGTATATGGCAGAGAACGTATCATGCCCTCCCACTAGCAACGTCCTTATCCTCAAGGATGAACTTGGGATATTGTTTGGAGAACGTCTATAAGTTTCTCCAACTCGCATCTTCACGAGGAGCACATTTCCATTGAATTAAAACCTCTATTTTGGGTCCATATTGTCCTTTCTAAACAACTCTCCTAGCTAAAATATGTTCCAGTTGCGGTAAGATCGACTCAGATGGGGAGATTAGAGGCAGTTCTAGAGACACTTCAACCGGAGAACCAAAGTATTTGCACAGTAAACTAACACGGAAGACATCATGTATCTTGGATGCAAGCAGCAATTCCAATTTATATGCAATAGGTCCAACTCTTTCAAGGATCTTATAAGGGCCAAAGAAACGTGGTGCTAATTTCAAAGAACTACGAAAAGTCACAAAAGCTTGCCAATATGGCTGCAACTTTAAATATACTTGATCACCTACTTGGAAATTAACATCACGAAACTTCTGATCTGTATGAAGCTTTATCCAGTTATGGGCTAGCTACAAGTTCTGTTTCAGTTAAGCTAGTATAGTAGTTCTTTCTTATAAATAAATATCAATAGCTTGCACCTTAGATGTTCCATGAACATAAAAGATTGGTGAGGGAGCCGATACACTATACATCGCTTCGAAGGGCATGGTTTTAGTGGCAGAGTGAAAACTAGTATTGTAGCTATACTCAGTCCATGATATCTAATCTACCCAAGTACGAGGTTGACCCCAACAAAGTAGCATAAGTACTGGTCCGAAGTGCGATCCATTTGACCGTGGGACTGAGGATGGTAACTACAACTCATATTGAGCGCAATACCTTGTAGCTTAAGTAAGACTCTCCAAAAAGCACTCATGAACACACGATCCTTGTCACTAACAATAGACTGTGGAAATCCATGTAATTTGACAATATTAACAATGAACACCTTGACCATATCAATTACCATGTACGAATGCTTGATCGAAATAACATGGCTGTACTTGGAAAGCCGATCGACAATTATGATAATCACAATATAACCTTATAAAGGGGATAGTCCTTCAATGAAGTCCATCGAGATATCGGATCAAATGGTGCTTGAGGTTATAGTAATCTGTAAGGAGCTATAGTGTTCGCCTTGAACTTTTGGCATATGGAATATTCTTGTATAAATTTTTTGACTGAATTTCTCATGTCAGGCTATAAGAATGAATCCTTTATCCGTCTTAGGCACTTTCTATAACTAAGGTGTCCACCTACTGCCGATGAATGACCCTCGTGCAATATTTTTGGATCAAACTTGAAGTCGGACTCAGATACACCTTTCCTGATTTCATCCAAACTTCATCCTTCTAAACGAATAAAGGGTTACTACCACCGTTGCTTTTGTGCAAACTGGAATAGAAAGAGTCTCGGTTTACTTCATCTTTTAATTGGTCCCACTAACAAAAAAAATAATATTCTCCATGGTCACGTCTACTCAGTGCATCAACCCCTATGTTTTCCTTTTCCTATTTGTATTCAATAATATAATCATAATCCATTAATTTTGGTAGTCATCTCGTCTGAGCCGGGGTCATGATTCTTTGCTCCATTAGAAACTTCAAACTTTTTTATCGGTTTTGACCACAAAAGGTTTGACAAGTAAATAGGGTCTCCACTTCTTTACTACCTTTACGATCTCTAGCATCTCTTTTTTATATGTCGATAAAAGCAATGCAAAACCTTTTAATGCCTCACCATAGAAAGAGATAGGTCGACCCTCTTGTGATAGAGTTACCCCAATGCCTATGCCATAAGCATCAAATTCAACAACAAATGTTTGTGAGAAATCTTGTAAATTGAGAACTGGTGGTGTGTACAAAGTGTGCTTGAGAGCATTAAAGGCCTCTGTTGTCTAAGCAGTCAAATTGAAACCTTCTTTAATGAGTAATTGTGTAAAAGGTAATGCTATTTGACCAAATTTACTGATAAAATTCCTATAATACCTTGCCAACCCAATGAATCCTCTGAATTGTTTAACGGTTGTTGGAGTAGGCCATTCATATTTGCATGGATTTTCTTTGGATCAATAACGACTCCTTCTTTTGAGATCAAATGTCCTAAATACTCCACCTGTGAATCTCTAAAATGACATTTGGTTTTTTTGGCGTATAATTGATTTTGTCTCAATAACTCTAAGACAATGCCTATTACTCTAAGACAATGCGTAAGTGGGACAAGTGTTCCTGCCATATCTTACTACAAACCAATATGTCATCAAAGAAAACTAGAATGAACTTACGTAGGTATGGGCTGAAGACTTCATTCATCAAGCTTTGAAATGTTACAAGGGCATTCGTCAGTCCAAAAGGTATTACAAGGAACTCATAATGTCTTTCATATGTTTGAAATGCAGTTTTGGGGATGTCCGCTTCACAAACTCATATTTGATGTTATCCGGTACATAGACCAAATTTCAAGAAGAACCTTGTGTCATGCAACTCATCCAGCAATTCATCTATTATGGAAAATTAAGCTTGAGATGGTGGTTCTTTGGGGGTTATAGTGTTAGGACCTATTAGATTGGTATTGTTGATGATAGGTTTAAACGGTGTGGTAGTGTGTGGTTTGGTTGGTGTGGATAGGTGGATTTCTTCTAATGATTGGATAAGTGTTTGTAGTTGGTTGTGCTAAACTTCTTGATTGGCTCTCATTTATTACATTTCAGTAAGGAGTGTTTGTAAGGTTTGGTGGATTTGATTAATATCGGATTCATGGCGATTCAATTTATCTTGTGCTTCACTAGGAAACTCGGTATTGCTTTGATTACGAGTTTTCATTGTGGGAAACTGGCTCTGATATCACTTGATAAGTAATTTGATTTCAGAATCTAGAGAAAAAGAGATTATAGAGAGGGAATGAGAGTTAAATTTTTTGCTGAATGAATTTTATTAATAATACTGCAACTATATATAATTAAGCTGAGTAAAAGACGTTACACAAGAGTTCAAATTTCTCTAACTTCTCTCGTAAAAGTAGTAACAAATAATAGCATAACATTAAAAGAAAATGAAATATAATCAATCATAAGTAGAATCAGCCGATAATTAGTTACAATAGTATTTTTTGGACTTGAACTTCGTCTTTAGTATACGACAGAAAACGTATAAATTTTCTTTTTCATTGACAGGAATGCTTTTTCTGTAACTTTTTTATTTGAAGGAGAAGAGGAAGTGGTTTGACAGAGATAGTGAAGGGAATTTATATAAGGATAAATAGGAAATTGGAGGTTAAAGAGAATCAAATAAATCGAAAATATGTTTAATGTTGGAAGATGAGAGAAAACATGAGTCCTGTTATGGGGAGTTATTGGACGCACAGAAATGATTAGGCGGTGGAGACAAATAAATAAATAATTATTATATATATGACTTTGACATATCGTTACCAAATTTTATTGTGATTATAAAGGGTTTCTCAGTTGAATATTAAAAAAAAAAGTTATTTTTAAATAATAATTTTATAAATCAAATTTTTTTACCTTTTTTAATAATTTACAAATATTTGTATTTATTAATTATTTTAATATTAAAATTGATTCCAACCGTATTTTATATTTATAAATTTACCTGATTAATTAATTAAATTAATTATCATTTAAAAATTCAATATATATTTATTAGTATATCTATTAATTATAAAAAATATTAGATTTAAGTAAACAATATTATTTTAATTTATTAAATAAATTGATCTGATTATTTTTTTAATATTAATTAAAATTCAAAGTTCAATCCAATTGCATTATTTATAATTAGGACACATCCATAAATTACAAACCATTAATTTGATAAAATTTAAGGGTATAGATTGTTTTTTAAAATAATAGAAAATAATTATTTATTTAGTACAAAATATCTTACTATGTATGTTTTTGGAGAAAATCTCCTGAGTTGAAAAAAAAAATATATTTTTTTATCAATAAAAAAATATGTAAATAGATTTTAATTTAGTAAAATTTTGTAAATAATATTAAGAATTTATTTACATACTTTATTTGAAAAAACTTAAAATAATCATCAATTCTTAAAAATAAATATATTTTTAAAAAATAATAATACTAATTAGATTAATTCTATAAACCATTTGGATTATGAAAGACATATTGAAATTGAATTATGTCTTAATTATCATTTAAATATTTAAATATTTTTTTAATCTACTGTAAATGTTTTAATTATTTAGAAGATTATTTCATATTTGGTTACTTGAAATTATAAAATAAATAAATAGATTGTTTAAATTTTATTTTAAACTAGATAGTATCCGTGCGCGATGCGCACCTTAAATTTAATAATAAATATTTAAATTTTAAATATTTAAATATAAAAATTATTATAATTATAAAATATAATTATAATAATATATAATATATATAATTATTGGATAGTAGATAAAAAAAATCGATAAATAATAGTAAAGAAAATTTATTTTAACCGGTTAAACCGATGAATATATATATACAAAGATGTGAAATTGTATTATCATATCGTATTGAGTTCAACCCACACTAATCTGATTCGCATTAACTCATTTGATCCTTTTATTAAAAAAAATATATAATTTTATTAAAATATATATCAAATTTAATAAATAAAATAATATAATAAATATAATACCAAGTATAAATAAGATTATTGCAAATATAATATATATATATATTAAAAATGAATGAAGAAAATAAATACATATGTATATTTCACACTATATGACATTGGTTTATTAGCCATCAGAACTTGACAATTCTTCACCCACGAATTTTACAATTGAAAAATCATTAAATATTAAATAATACATTGAGGAGTATAAACCACCACTATTAAATAATACATTAAGAAGTAAATTTATTTTTTTTTTATTTCCGTTCACCTAAAATTATAAAAAAAAAATGAATAAAAGAGAACTTATTAATAGATATGAAAAATTGAATTAGAAAAATAAGATGAATAAAAGAGAATTTATTAGAATATTTATTGATATGGGCGAGAATATATATATATTAAAAATTATTTTTAAAATATTATTTATCATCTTTAGCTAAAATTTATTTAAATATGAATTTCAATTTTAAAATAATAAATAATATAATTATTTATCTTTCAATTTTAATTTTAGGAATAGATATATTTCAAATTAATTTATAATTTACAATTAATTCTTCATTTATTTATTGAAGTAAAGTTTATCTTACAATAATTATGTTTTTATTATTATAAGTTTCTTTTAAAATAAATATATTATCTTTATTCAAATTAAATTATTAGAATAAAAATTCATGAGGATATCAAATACTTTAAAATAAATGAATAATTTTTAAATTATAATATGTATAAGTTAATATTAGAAATGATGAAATTAAAATGGTATATAAAATATACTATCAATTAGAATGATGTAAAAATATAATTTATAATTAATATTCAATTATTATGATAACAACTCCAACCATTATTAAAACATGTAAATATCTATATTAACAATGGATTTTAAAAAAAAAAAAAAAATCTATCACTAAATTAAACTTAATAAAGGGAAAAAGAAAAAAAATATTTTACACTATCTCATCTTCAAATACGGAAAAAGATTGTAAGTTCTTTCGGTAAACTGGGTAATCAAGCTTTATACATCCCTTATTTTTCAAATATTGTTATATTCACCTGCAATTCACCTGCAATTATAAAAAATGAAAATAAAAATTAACAAATTTGCTCACAATGAACAATGATCAATATTTTTTAAAAAAAAATCCACATTAGAATAAAAGAAAAAAGTATCGGAATCGAAAAAATGTATATTTACACTATCTTATCTTCAAATATGAAAAAAGGTTGCAAGTTCTTCTAAGTAAGCTGGGTAATCACGCCTTTTTACATATCCTTACTTTTCAAATATTGTTTTGCTCATCTACAATTATGTTCAAATATTAGTTCTGCACACCTGCAATCATCAAAGTTGAAAATAAATATTAACAAATTTGCTCAGAATGAACAATATGTACAATGATCAATATAAAAAAACCTCATCAAAATAAAAGAAAAAAAACTATCGGAATCAAGAGGAAAAATAATATTTACACTATCTCATTTTCAAATATGAAAAAAAAAATTCTAAGTTCTTCCAAGTAAATTGGGTAATCACGCCTTATACATATCCTAATTTTTCAAATATTGTTCTGCTCACCTGTAATTATCAAAATTGAAAAAAAAAAAATATTAACAATGAGCAATATTTATAAAACTAAAAAAAAATTACAATAAAATTTAATTTAACTGGTTGAACCGATGAATATATATACAAAGGTGTGAAATTTGATATTAAATCAAACTCTATCCGATTATCGAATAAATTTGAATATTTATAAAATTAAAAATAAAAATCACATCTGAATAAAACTTAATCAAATTACATCAGAATAAAATTTAACCGGTTAAACATATGAGATATATATAGAGGGGTGAAGTTTGATATTAAATCAAACTCTATCACCTTATCAAGATAAATTTAAATATTTATAAAACTAAAAATAAAAATTACATCCGAATAAAATTTATTCGGTTTAACATATGAATACATATAGAGGTGTGAAGTTTGATATTAAATTAAACTCTATCATATCATCAAGATAAATTTGTATATAAAATATATTATTTTTAACTTCTCAATTTCATCATTTATTTTTAAAATTTAATATATTAAGATAAGTATATTTTAAAATTATTTTTTCAAGATATATTAAAAATTGAAAATAAATTTATTTTTAATTATTATTAAAGAAAAAGATAACTTAATTATTATCGGTTAATTTTTTATTTATTGATATTTATTTTTCAAATATATGTTAGAAGATTATTTTTTTCAAAATTTTATTTTATGAAAAATTTGTTATTGGATGGGTTTGAATTTATATTAACTGTTAATTAGTAATAAATATAATAACATTAAAATTAATTTATTTTATATTTATCATAAATTTGTTGTTGATTGTATTGATAATATTAATTTATAAAAAAAAATACATAATTATATTTAAATTATAAAAAAAATATAAACATTAAATTTAAAGACAACTATTGTCTAATTAATACAAAGTTATTGTCTGATTAAGAGTTGTCCTGAGACTTTTCTGCTTTTATATATATACTAGATGGCACCCGTGCGCGATGCGCACTTAAGTTTGATAATAAATATTTAAATAAAAATTATTATAATTATAAAATATAATTATAATAATATATAATAAATTATATAAATAAAAAAACCGTTTAGATAAAAAAAAAATAAAAAATTAAGGGAGACAAATGTATAGAGCTCAACCTTACCCTATGATTATGTCAATCCGTTTGATCTTTTTATTTAAAAAAATACTTATCTAATTACAAATATAATATCAAGTATAAATGAAATTATTACTCCCTCCGTCCTTAATTAGTTGCAACATTAGGGTTTTGTACACTATTCATCAACTAATTTTATTTTACATTTTGGGACTTATGTGGTGGGAAAATGACCATAAGGAGTCATAGTCGAAGGTAAGAGCAAGCAAAGGGAGCCGAAGCCTAAAGCCATACTCGGCCGAAGACAGAAAGGGTACCCTAAAACCAAGCTCGGTCGAATACAGTGGGTACCCAAAAAGGCTATCTTCGACCGAACAAAAGGGGACAAGGGCCCAAGAAACGTGCTAGTCAAGCTCGACCGACATGGTCAAAAGGCCCAATGAAGTTAAACTCGGCCGAGTAAAGTAAAATCCAAACCTAAAAGCTCCAGCCCACCAAATGATTACCTAACTAAACACGGATTTCCAACGCCAAATCCGCGAAGGAAGAATAATCGTACCAGGCCAAGGATTTCCAAAGCCCAGTAGAAAAACGAAGACCAACCCCTATTGAAATAAGAGTTCTTAAAGCCAGATAAATAAAAGGAGACCGAATTCAAGGAAAACAAGGAGTCTAAATCCAAATAGGAATAGGACCCCCAAATACCCCCTATAAATAGGGGGTAGGGATGATTGTAAAGGGATCCGAATTTTTACTCATTAGAATAAAACTCTGTGAGACCATATCTGTAAGCTGTTTAGCTACTTTATTCAAGCAATCTTAGCCTAATATTTGGCTGTGGTTTATTTGGCACCACAGTTTGGCGCCCACCGTGGGGCTCGAACCTCACACACAAGGTTAAGGTTGGAAATTCGAAATTCAAGTTACAGTCCACACCTGCGCTTATCAGACATGGCTCCAGTGAACCCCAATACCATCAATGTAGAAGATCAAGTTCCGAAGACGCCAGAGGAACAACTGGCGATCTTAACTGAGATGTTGAAGAAAGCTGAAGAAGAGAGGGAGCAGTGGAAAAAAGAAGCAGAATCGAGAAGGAAGTCCACCAAAGAAAAAACCCGGCAATCGAGCCGGAAATACTCGCCCCTCCGAAAGCGCAAGCTCAACTTTAAAGACTCCGGTAGAGGAACATCAGAAGAAAGTGACGGGTCGACAGAGAGCTGTAAAAACATCGACCAGCATGATTCAAGTAGCTCCGATGAAGAGATCTTCGGCCCTAAATCCGCCCGCAAAGACCGAGAGAGACGCCGCGATCGGGAAATCAAATAACTCAAAGACCTGGTACAAAGAACTTCGGGAAAAAGAATCACAATGAGGTCGTCAATAATGCGATACTCCGACATGCCCTTCACATCCTGGATCCTAGAAACGAAGATGCCCAAAAGGTTCTCAATTCCAAACATGAGGCCATATGACGGAACAACAGACCCTGAAGATCATATCGCCGGATACAAAAATCGCATGGGAACCTGCAATATCCCAGAAGAGGATTTGGAAGCAATTATGTGCAAAAGTTTCGGTTCCACCTTGACGGGGACCGCCCAGAGGTGGTATTCGGCTCTGCCGGAGAAAAGCATCAAGTCATACTCATCACTAGTCACCAAATTCGTAAACCAGTTCTCAGATAGCAGAAAGAAGGAGAAAGACGTAGATGATTTGTATGATCTAAAACAAGGGAGTGTTGAAAGTCTCAGACAGTATGTCAGAAGGTTCAAGGAAACCAAAATGGCCATCCCCGACTGCCGAGACAAGAGCGCCACCAGAGCTTTCATCAAAGGCTTACAGAAGACCTCCAAGTTTTACGAGAGTCTAAAACTGATCAAACCCCGCACTTTCGAAGACGTTCTGGAAAGAGCCGAAGACGCGATGGAGTATGAGGAAGAGCTCCAACCTAAAAATCACAGAAACTCCCAGAATAAGCCAAGCTCCCGCGGCCAAAACAATACTGGAAATTTCGGCCGAACTGAAAGGCCGAGGAACGACTTCAAGGAGACTAACAGCAGAGGCCTGTCTAGACCAGATTATACCGGCCATAATTCCTCGAGGACAGATTATTCCGAACATGGCCGAAAGAGAAAAGAACTGCTACCATATCCACTCACCATTCCCACAAGAGAAACCCTTACAATTCTTAAAGGAATGGGAGACAGAGTCAGATGGCCTGATAAGCCAGCGAACCCCGCAGGAGCATGGAAAGATAAATCCCGATACTGCCATTTCCATGGAGACCATGGACACAACACAGATGACTGTTGGACACTCAAGAGAGAAATTGCCGAGCTAATAAAAGCAGGCCACTTGCGGGAATATTTATCTGAAAAGGGGCGAGAAATCGCGGCCGAGGCCGATAAGAATCGTCGGTCACCAAAAACGGTCCCAATCGCGAATGCGGAAGAAGAAAGGGTGATCAACATGATAGGTGGGGGATCCGACATATGCGGACTAACAAGCTCGGCAGCAAAGAGAAAACTGAGAAACTCCCTCAGCGTATATAGCATCAGAGACGGACCCACAACCAATAATTACTCTATCACCTTCACAGAAGAAGAGGCCAATGGGGCCAATGCGCCGCACCACGACGCATTAGTGATCAAAATCTCGATAGCAAACTTAACTGTAAAGAGAGTATTGGTAGATAACGGAAGCTCGGCCAACATACTATTCATCGAAACATTCAAGAATATGCAACTTAACGAGAGAATGATGCGCAGAAAGGCCGTCTCCCTTATCGGCTTCGATGGTAAAGTCACCTCGACAATCGGGGAGATCGAACTACTAGTGTTTACAGAAGGGATCAATCTACAAACAATCTTTCTCGTGATAAACTCGATGTCTGCTTACAACGTAATCCTCGGAAGACCTTGGATACACGACATGAAGGCGATCCCATCTACATACCACCAACTTATCAAGTTCCCAACCCCGCGAGGGATAAAACAGATAAAGGGTGAACAAAACTCCTCAAAGGAATGCTACGCCAACTGCCTAAAGCAAAAGGGGGTTGAAGAATAGCAATTAGCGGCTCGGCCGAACAAACCCCGAAGCCCGGCCGAAGACGAAGTCGATGAAGTCCCCTTGGACCAAGAGGGGGCGAAAACAGTGCAGATTGGGGCCGCAGTAGAAGGCTTGGAACGGGAAAACCTGATAGGTTTCCTCAAAGCCAACCAGGACTGCTTTGCCTGGACACATGAAGATATGACTGGGATCGACCCAACAATCATAACCCACGAGCTGAACCTGAAAGCAAGCGCAAAACCAGTCAAACAGAAACGTAGAAGGTTTGCCCCCGAAAGAAACAAAATAATTAACGAAGAGGTCGAAAAACTCCTCGCAAACGGGTCTATCAGAGAAGTCCAATACCCGGACTGGCTCGCTAATGTGGTAGTCGTCAAGAAAAAGAATGGGAAATGGAGGGTCTGCATCGACTTTACGGACCTGAATAAGTCGTGCCCAAAAGATCCATTCCCATTGCCACACATCGACCTCACCATCGATGCAACTGCGGGCTACGAGATGATGAGCTTCATGGATGCCTACTCAGGTTACAACCAGATCCTGATGCATCCCAACGACCAAGAAAAAACTGCATTCATCACGGAGAGGGGGATCTACTGTTACAAAGTAATGCCTTTCGGCCTAAAAAACGCAGGATCTACATACCAGAGGCTCATGAACAAGATGTTCGCTGACAAGTTGGGAAAAACCATGGAAGTCTACATCGACGACATGCTGGTCAAATCCGAGAACGCGGCTCACCATGTACATCATTTAAGCCAGGCCTTTGAGACGCTCAGAAAATATAACATGAAGCTCAATCCCACAAAATGTCAGTTTGGAGTAAGAGCAGGAAAGTTCTTGGGCTATCTGGTCACAAAGAGGGGGATCGAGGCCAATCCGGATCAGATAAGACCCATCCTGAACATAGCAGAACCCCGGAGCAAGAAGGATGTACAAAAACTCACGGGAAGGCTAGCCGCGCTAACTCGGTTCATCCCCAAGGCCTCAGAAAAATTCCAGCCTTTCTTCGAGGCTCTTAAAAAGTCCAAAGAATTCGAATGGACCGAAAAATGCAGCAAGGCCCTAGCCGATAACAAGGACTTCTTGACCAGCCCCCCGCTCTTGGCAAAACCAGAAGAAGGCGAAAAACTTTATTTATACCTGGCACACTCAGAGATCGCAGTGAGCGCTGTTCTGGTCAAAGAAGTCGGGGGAAAACAGCAACCAGTGTACTTCGCAAGCAAGACTCTAACATCGGCCGAAGCCAGATATCCTACCCTGGAAAAAGCCGTTCTAAGTCTTATTTTCGCTGCGAGGAAACTTCGAGCATACTTTCAAGGGCATCCAATCACGGTCATAACCGCACTACCCCTTCAAAGCGCAATTCACTCCCCCGACCGATCCGGAAGATTAATGAAATGGGCTTTAGAACTTAGCGAGCACGACATATCCTTCGAAGGAAAGAAAGCGATTAAATCTCAAGCGCTGGCAGACTTCATGGCTGACTTCGAAGATCCACCGGCCGAAACAGCCTCGGTCGATATTAACCAGCTGACAACACCCTCAACTGACGAATGGATACTAGAAGTAGACGGGGCCAGCAGACAAAGCGGCAGCGGTCTAGGCGTATACCTCAGACCCCCAAATCTACCCCCAATACTTCAAGCAATTCGATGCGAATTCCCGGCCACCAACAATAAGGCCGAATACGAAGCCCTTATCGCAGGGTTAAGAGTGCGAAAGAAAGTGGAGCGCACAATCTGACAATCAAATGCGACTCCCAGCTGGTGGTAAATCAAATAAACGGTACATACCAGGCCCGAAATGAAAAGATGGCCAAGTATTTGAAGATAGCCAAAGGACTTATGAAACGCTTCCAAAAGGCCATAATAAAACAAGTCCCAAGAGAAGAAAACGAAAGGGCCGACGCTATGGCAAATCTCGGAGCTTCAATGCATAAAGACGAGCCGACCGGACCAATCGTATACGCCTTCCTTCCCAAAGCAGCCACCGAATACGAAGAAGCCTTGGCCGTAGAACGAAGTGATTGGAGAACCCCAATCATCAACTACATCAATCACGGTCAAGTACCTGAAGACAGGGCAGAGGCTAGGAAGCTGCGAGCCCAGGCCGCCAGGTTTTGCATCATCGGAGGGTTACTTTTTAAAAGATCCATAAGCGGTCCCTTCCTAAATTGCATCTCCCTCCCTGAGGCCGAACTAGTGTTAAAAGAACTCCATGAAGGACCAGCCGGAAACCATTCCGGAGGAAGAAGCCTAGCATTTAGGACACACAGAGCCGGGTACTACTGGCCAACCATGAAGACAGATGCGGCCGAACTCGTAAAAAAGTGCGACAAATGCCAAAGACACGCCAACTACTCCAACCTTCCAGCCGAAAATTTACACAGCATCACCTCCCCATGGCCATTTGACAAATGGGGGATGGATATCATCAGGCCTTTTCCGATATCCACACAAGGTCGAAAAAGATATATACTGATGGTAACCGATTACTTCACAAAATGGATAGAGGCTGAAGCACTAGAAAGAGTCAGAGAGCAAGAAGTACAAAAATTCATCTGGAAACACATCGTCTGCAGGTTCGGCATACCAAGGGAAATTATCACTGATAACGGCCCCCAATTCATAGCGCAGACTCTGAAAGAGTTTTGCAACCAGCTAAACATAAGACTTACATACTCGACCCCAAGGTATCCCCAAGCCAACGGCCAAGCCGAAGCATCCAACAAGGCGGTGGTAGACTCACTTAAGAAAAAACTGGAATGAGCCAAAGGATTGTGGCCCGAAGCCCTTCCCGAAGTCCTCTGGGCATTCAGAACAACCCCCAGAACTTCGACATTGCAAACCCCTTTCTCGATGGTATACGGAACAGAAGCAGTACTCCCAACGGAAATCCTATCACCACAAGAAAGACTAAATGGGAGGGCCAATGAGCAAGTCCTAGCTTTCGAGAGAGATACTTCGGATGAAAAAAGAAACAGCGCACAGCGAAGAATAGTCGAATACCAAATGGGAATAGCAAGGCAGTACAACAAAAAAGTCAAGGCACGAGCCTTCCAACCTGGAGATTGGGTACTCAGAAGAGTGTTCCAAAACACGAGAAATCAAGCCCATGGAAAACTGGCCGAAAGCTGGGAAGGACCATACCAAGTGGGACGAGCATCCGGAAAAGGGTCCTACAAGCTGCTCACAAAAGAAGGGAAAGAGATAGAGCACAGTTGGAACATACATCATCTTAAAAGGTACCAATTTTGAAAACAGTATGATAATTGTAATAACGGGCACTCTTCCCCCCGAAAAGGGGATTTTAACAAGGCCCCACCTCAATGCAATAAAACAGCCTTTTTATCTCATCCACTACTCGACTTATGCACTGCCCAAAGGGCAACCCGAAAATTGCCAAAGGCAAACCCTCGGTAAATCTGGAGGATCTCGGGCGAAGACCAACTGCTCAAAGAGCAAAAACTGCCCAAAGGGCAACCCGAAAATTGCCAAAGGCAAACCTCCGATAAATCTGGAGGGTCTCGGGCGAAGACCAACTGCTCAAAGAGCAAAAACTGCCCAAAGGGCAACCCGAAAATTGCCAAAGGCAAACCCCCGGTAAATCTGGAGGGTCTCGGGCGAAGACCAACTGCTCAAAGAGCAAAAACTGCCCAAAGGGCAACCCGAAAATTGCCAAAGGCAAACCCCCGATAAATCTGGAGGGTCTCGGGCGAAGACCAACTGCTCAAAGAGCAAAAACTGCCCAAAGGGCAACCCGAAAAATGCCAAAGGCAAACCCCCGGTAAATCTGGAGGATCTCGGGCGAAGACCAACTGCTCAAAGAGCAAAAACTGCCCAAAGGGCAACCCGAAAAATGCCAAAGGCAAACCCCCGGTAAATCTGGAGGATCTCGGGCGAAGACCAACTGCTCAAAGAGCAAAACTGCCCAAAGGGCAACCCGAAAAATGCCAAAGGCAAACTCCCGGTAAATCTGGAGGATCTCGGGCGAAGACCAACTGCTCAAAGAGCAAAAACTGCCCAAAGGGCAACCCGAAAATTGCCAAAGGCAAACCCCCGGTAAATCTGGAGGATCTCGGGCGAAGACCAACTGCTCAAAGAGCAAAAACTGCCCAAAGGGCAACCCGAAAAATGCCAAAGGCAAACCCCCGGTAAATCTTGAGGATCTCGGGCGAAGACCAACTGCTCAAAGAGCAAAAACTGCCCAAAGGGCAACCCGAAAATTGCCAAAGGCAAACCCCCGGTAAACCTGGAGGATCTCGGGCGAAGACCAACTGCTCAGCAAAACTGCCCAAAGGGCAGTCCGGAAATCCTTAAAGCAGACTGATCGAAAGATCAACAAATATCAGAAATCAAAAGCAGCGAGCATAGAAATAATATACTCAAATTGCAATTAAACAGCTGGGGGATTACACCCCTCACAAACAAATTCAGCACAAAGCACAAGAAAAGATAGAAATTTCATTAATTAAAAAGAGGGGGGTTATAACGAGTACACAAAAGATCAAAAAAAAAAAAAAAAAGGTACACTATACTCGCTCAACTCTCCTCACGAAGAGCAGCCAACACGTCCAATTCCTTCTGAGCAGACTCAGGAGTCAAAGACCCCTTGACGACCTGTTCCAAAGAAAAGGACCTGATCACGACTTCAGTTTGGGCTGCCTCAACGGTAAGGCTCTCAACACGGCTCTCAAGCTCCTCTATCCGACCGAGTGAGGTTCGATTCGCCGCCCTCAATTCCTCTAACTCCGCCGCTTGGCGCTTAAGCTCCGCATCCTTCGAAACAATCGAGGCCTCTAGCCTAGCGTTATGAGCCTCCACTCTCTCAACTCGGCTGACAGCCTCAGCACATTGAGCCACCGTTTTGCCCAAATCATCCTGAGCCGCCTTTAACTCGGTCGAGGCAGACTGATACTTAGCCTCAAGAGCCCGTCTGTCCCGCAAAACAGGGCCGAAATGCTTGCGCATACCGACCGCCCCTTGGAGGCCCTGAAGATAAAGAAGGTAAACAAAGAGACCGCCTAAGAAAACAAACAAAAGACGAACTTACCCTATAAAGGCTCGAGATAGACATCTCATAGAATTTTGTAAAGGACAAGGACCCCAACCATTCCTCGTCCTGGGGAAAGAAAAAACCGTCCGCGGCCGCAATCATCTCGGCCGATATCTCCCTAGTAGAAGAATCCCCGGGGAAGTCAATCACATGACGACCATCGCCGCGAGGCTTTTGACCAATATGCTTGGTCCGCTTCTTGGCCGGCGCCTCGCCACCCGCCATCGGCCGCTTTTCCTTCGAGACCGGGGGGCGAGAAAGCTTCCGAGAACCCCCTGGAACTTCCGGGCGAGAAGCTGCAGCAGTCTCCGAGGGAACAGGACTTGGAGGTCGGACAGGATCAGCAGCCGGCTCAGACCGCTCTTTGACCGGCCCTTCATTCCCAGCAGAACCGGACGCATGGGCCTTCTCCTGCTCCGCCTAGATCTGACGCATGATGGCCCGCATGGCCAAAGCTCTCTGACCCTCAGGCTTGGACATCACGTAGTCGGATAATTCTGAAAAGACAAACATCAGCGAAGTTCAATCAAAAGAACTTGAAACACGACACAACTTACTCGTTCTAGTGAAAGCCCAAAGACGACTAACAGACAATTCGCCCAAAAGCGTCCTATAATCACGAGATTCGGCCGACAAAGCGAAAATGGCCTCGCTCCTAACACGCGCCCGAGGAGAAGGCCTGCAGTTCTTCGTCCCAAAATTCGCTGAAAAGAAAAGCAGTCAGAACAAGATCAAACTCGCCAAAAAAAAAAAAAAAAAACCTACAAGAGTCCCGCCAGTATGGAGGATAACCCAGCCCCTTTGACAGACGAGTCACCCCTTTAACAAAAAAATACTTGTCCTTCCACTTGGTCTCGTTAGAAGAAAAACCTAAGACCAAGAGCTGGGCATTCGACCGGGCATTCAAAATGTACCGCCCAAACTCGGGATTCTCACGCTTCACAAAGTACGAATAAAAGAAATCTTCGACCGTAAACTCTAAGTTATATTTCTCCTTCAAGCGGTCGACACACAGGAGAAGCCTAATAGTCATAGGAGTTAGCTGACTTGGATGAATCTGACACCAAGTACACAACTCTTCGACCAACCCCATGATTGGAAACCTAAGCCCTATTTTGAAATGACGAAGGTAGAAGGGCTCCCAACCATCGGCCAACATATCATCGACCTTTTCCTCGGGTTCAGGCAACCGCGCCCTAATCCAACTAGGGAACTTGTAAGCAAAGAAGGCCGATTCCAGCTCGTCCATAGTCATGGTGCTCCTAATATTAAAGAAAGGAGGCAGAATGCCCTGAGGGCTAGACTCGGCCGGAGAATTACGGACCGATGAACATTCTTCGCCCGCGTCCTCCGCGGTCGAGAACTCTGAAGTCAGATCCCCAAAAGAAGATGTGGCTATGGAATCAGTGGACATCTACAATCGACCGAGAAAAAGCAGCAGGTTAGAGACTCTCGACCGAAGTTAGTACAAACAGGAAGACAGAAAGCAAAAGCAAACGAAGTAGATCAAAAAAAAAACAAAGCAGACGAACAGACACATATTCAAACCAAGCAACTCATCAAGAACCAGAATACGAGTGAAGCAAACCTACAACGACAAAGAACTGAGTCGAGAAGGCTAACCTTAGTCGGAAGCGGGAGAATGGACCTCTAAACGTCGCCGGAAAATCAGAACTGGCAAGGGAGGCAGACGACCTTCGAAGAGAGAGAGAGAGAGAGAGGAGATTTGAAAGTAAAGAAATTAAGTGAGAGAAGCAAACCACCGACCCTTATATAGGCGAGCCGTCATGATGGCAAATCTTGAGCACGGCAGCCGAGGAGCCATCATGATGGCAAATCTAAGGCACAGCAGTCGAGGAGCCGTCAAATTTAATTGAGACAATACAGCCAGAGCTGACGTGGCCCACCAAGAAAACTACAAAAAAACCTCGGCCGAAAATATAAAAAATGGAAGTCCAAACTCGATCGAGATAACAACAGATATTGCCATGCTCGAAAGATTCAAGCCATGGCAATGGGGGATTACTGTGGTGGGAAAATGACCATAAGGAGTCATAGTCGAAGGTAAGAGCAAGCAAAGGGAGCCGAAGCCTAAAGCCATACTCGGCCGAAGACAGAAAGGGTACCCTAAAACCAAGCTCGGTCGAATACAGTGGGTACCCAAAAAGGCTATCTTCGACCGAACAAAAGGGGCCAAGGGCCCAAGAAACGTGCTAGTCAAGCTCGACCGACATGGTCAAAAGGCCCAATGAAGTTAAACTCGGCCGAGTAAAGTAAAATCCAAACCTAAGCGCTCCAGCCCACCAATGATTACCTAACTAAACACGGATTTCCAACGCCAAATCCGCGAAGGAAGAATAATCGTACCAGGCCAAGGATTTCCAAAGCCCAGTAGAAAAACGAAGACCAACCCCTATTGAAATAAGAGTTCTTAAAGCCAGATAAATAAAAGGAGACCGAATTCAAGGAAAACAAGGAGTCTAAATCCAAATAGGAATAGGACCCCCAAATACCCCCTATAAATAGGGGGTAGGGATGATTGTAAAGGGATCCGAATTTTTACTCATTAGAATAAAACTCTGTGAGACCATATCTGTAAGCTGTTTAGCTACTTTATTCAAGCAATCTTAGCCTAATATTTGGCTGTGGTTTATTTGGCACCACAACTTATGTATAAGAAAAAATATAGTTAAGTGAGATCTTGTTTTATTCGTTTTAATGTTTATTTTCCAAATCTATCGTGTTGATCCTAAATATTTTATGTCAACCCATTAAGCTCTAATGAATTTGTATCTTCCCATGATCCAAATTGCTACTCTAATTAAATTGAAATAAATATGACTTTATAACTTTAAGTATTTATTTTTTTTAATTTAAATTTATTTCAAATTAATTAATTTTAATTTTAATTTAAGTTCTCAAATTAATTATTTAATATATATATATATAAAATATTCAAAAATAATTGTTTTTTGTTATTATAATATTAACTAAATAATCTAGATAAATTAATATAAATATTTTAAAATTTTGATTATATATTTAAAATTCTTGAGGGGTTATCTTATATTACTTTATTTAGATAAACATCATAATATTATAAATTTATATACATTAATTATACAAATTAATTATTTTTAAAAATTAAATTTTTCATAAAATTGTGTAATTTGATAATATTAATTTTTTAAAAAAAAAATAATATAATTAGATAATTATCTTTTAAATTATAAAAATATATAAAGATAATTATTTTTTAAAAATAAGTATAAGATTGCTACACTAAACTTAAACACCCAAAATATGAAGTACAAAATATTTATAATAAAAATACTTTTTCTGTAATTTAATTATAAAAGATATATAAATTAATATTGAAAATAATAAAACTAAAATATCATTAATAAAAAAAAAATAATAATTAACCTTCAATTATTATTACAAAACTTGCAATTTTTCATGAGACGTGAGAGGTCGGAGTTGGTGGACAACTTAAGGTTTAGGAATGCTTGATTCGGGGTGGAGAGACGGAAGGGACAAAGTTGATTTGTGTCTTGTGAAACTCTAACAATAATTAAATATATATAAATTTATACGGATGTGATTATAAAAATTAATATATGTGATCATAAAAATTGAAAATAAATATATTAAAAGAAAAAATAAAAATGAATACTTATAAAAATAAATAATATATTAAAAGAAAAAAAATAAATATTTACAAAATTAAAAAATACATATATATCAAATTAGAATAAAATTATCCGATTCTATATATTGATACACCAAATTGGATCCCAATCTACTACAAAAATATGGAACATTATTTGGTGTGAAACTTCTCTCTCTCTTTCTATATATATATATATAATTTGATTAAATAGTTATTTTAAAATTTTAAATTATTTTTTAGTTATTATAAATTAAAAATTATCTAGATAAATTAATATAATTATTTTAAAATTTATAATTTTTTTCTAAAATTATACTGATATTTTAAGAGGAGTTATCTGTATTATATATATATATATATATATATGAAGATAAATATGATAATATTATATATATATTATAAATTAATTAATTTTTAAAATTTTATATTTATCATAAAATTGTTGTTGAGTGATTGGATAATATTATTTTTTTTAATTTTCTTTAAAAAATTATTTAATAAATTGTAATAATTAGTTTTAAATTTGAATAATAATTTAGATTTAAAGTTTTGATATATTATATGGGAGTTCTAAAAAA
Source organism: Cardiospermum halicacabum (assembly GCA_031304145.1). Taxonomy (NCBI): domain Eukaryota; kingdom Viridiplantae; phylum Streptophyta; class Magnoliopsida; order Sapindales; family Sapindaceae; genus Cardiospermum; species Cardiospermum halicacabum. Next base: position 7,498,251 of record CM062393.1, on the reverse strand, counting down.
ATTTAAAACATCAATATGGATTGTATTGTTAATTGTTGATTAAATTGGTGATTTCTATCATATTAATTTTTTTAATATATAAATATATAATTTCCTTTAGATTATAAAAAGTTATAAAAATAAATATAAAATTATTTTATAAAAGTTAAAGATAATTATACATATTGAAAATAAAGTTCATGTAGTTTGGGAATATTCTAATAAAGTTGATGTAGTTTGAGAATATTCTAATTTTATTTATTTTTGTATTATAATAATAAATTAATGTACACGATTATAATTTTTAATTCTAACTTAAAACTATTTTTTTTTAAAATAAAAACTATAAATATAACATTATTTAATAAAAAAATATAAATTACATGATTACATATAATTTTTCTATTCGAATATTAAGACTTCCGCAGTTGAATTATTATAAACTGAAAATGGATGAACTTCTATCTTTTATTCTCACATCACCTTGTATATAAAATACACATCACCTTATATATAAAATACATACATATAAATTACAAATATAAATATTCTATTCGAATCTGAAGACTTCATAATGATTTTGTTAGGGAGAGTAAAAACCATCAACTGCGATTATGAAAGAAAAAAAAATTGTATTTGAGTTTTGTGCAACTACTATGAGAAAAGAAAATGAGGTGATTAATTTAGACTAGAATTACCATAGTGATCTTGTTAGGGAGAGTAGAACCATCAAAACCTGATTCAGATCCTGCGATTATGAAAGGAAAAAATAAAAAAGAGATGATTAATTTAGATGAATGATCCTATTTACAGGGAGAGAAAATTGATTTGGAATAAAATTCCAATACATAATACAAATAAACATGAATATTTATCTTTATAATCTAAATTTTATTTTGAAATAAATCTATCTGAATTTTAATTTTTGAAAGTTATCAATTTATTATTTATTTTAAATTTAAAAAATAAAAATTTAAAGACAATTGCTGTCTAGTTAAAACAAATTGTTGTCTCGACCGAATATTGTCTTGAGGCTTTTCTGCTTTTATATATATATATAAATTAAAAATATAAATTTAATTAGTTAATATACTCTTAAAGATCTTAAGACGGTGAAGTTTGTAAATTTAAATAAAATAAAAGTTCTTTATTTATTTAAAATTAGTGAAATTCTTCTATTTTATTTTTTTTATTAAATATCATTATTATTATTACATTTATAATATGTTAATTATAATAATTAAAATTTGTTAACTTTTAATTTCAAACTTATATTTACTACGGAAATAGCCGCTTACCTTTTGTTATCTTGATATAAAGATTCACAATTATTTTTAATTATTAAAATTTTCTATTTAATTTTTTAAATTTTCACATATACATAAAATCTCAGCTTCATATTTCTACGTTCTTATGCTTAAAATGTTTAAAAAATAATTTAGAAACATAATTATAAGTTATGCAAAATTTATATAATAACTTCTTATTAAATAATACAAAATATAATATACCTCTAGCCAAATATCAATTTATCTCTTACAATTATATATTGTAGATAATTTAATAATTTCATAACAAAAATTTAATTAAATTTTATATTGTAGGTTTTTTTTAATAATTTCATAATACAAATTTAATACTAACAATATAAAAAAAAATCACTTGTTTGAGTAATAAAAAAAAAAATCAATCTTTGTCACTTTTAATAGAATGGTGATGAAAATAACCGTTATACTCTCCTAAACATAAATCTAAAAAAGCCATATTTAGATTTGCGAAAATAGGGGAAAAAACATTGTTTCAAAATATAGTTCAAAATTCCACTTGATTCGATTCTTAACTAATATACAATCTTTTACCGGTTTAAAAAATATATATATTAAAGAAAAAGAATCAGATTAATCGAAACTAATTAAATGGAATCAATTTATTAAAAATTATAATTATTATATAATATAAATATGTGTATATATAATTCTAACATATTATAACCTACTCATTTATATATTTCATTAAGTTTTCAATTAATACTTTTATTTTTTAAAGTTTTTTATTACAAATAATTTATTTTATATAAATTCATTAAAAAAAAAAGAGTGAAGTGTTTAATAATTATAAATATTTTGAAACAAATTCAATAAATTGATTCACAATTTTAAAACTTACCAAATTAATTTTTAATTTTAAACTTCAGCTTAAATTCTAATAACTACATGATGAATACTTTGAAAAATTAATTAAATATTCAAAATCGAAAAAACTTAAATTGATCCAAATCAAAATATTAAGGTTGATTAAATATTCAAAATCGAAAAAACATAAAATTGACCAAATCAAAATATACAAGTTTATTAAATATTCAAAATCGAAAAAACTTGAAATTGAACTAAAATCGGATCACGCATGTACTTTTTTATTTTATTTTAGCTAATCTTTATTTAATTTTTTTATTACTATGATTCATTTACATATTTAGCGCTGCTACATGTCAAATTTAACAATGAAAGTAGTTAATTTTTATTTATCTTTTTAGCTTTACACTATCTTTGGATTGAGGTTTTTACTGTAGTAATGATATGATTATAAATGATACTCTTATTTGTTTTTGTTTTTAGAGTGATAGTTCAAAGTGATACTCTTATTTATTTATATTTATAAGGTGTGTCGTGGGTTAAAACTGAGAAATCAATGGAATAGTGATTTGAAAAGAGAGAGTTATTTTGAGAACAAGAGAATGTTCTATATTTTTCAGTGTGGTCATTAATGTGTCTAGGTTTTTGTGCCTTTTTCTATTTATAGGGTCTATTTGGGATGGTCCTTTTACCGATTCACCCCTCTAACGCTCTATTTAACCCCTCCGTCTATTTTAACCAATTCTGTTTATCTAACTCTTCATATTCCTCTGTTTTAGTATTTCCAGTCATGGTTTTTACCAAGTTTAGACAACCCCCGAACGGTCTGATAACCCTCAGTGGCCTCGGGTAACTTAGCTAGGGAAATGACCGATCAGCCTTGGTGTCTACCAGACCTTCACTTTGACTGATTGGTCACGCATCTCACTGACGGTCTTCCCTTTTCCCAGGTTATGTGTCGCTCCATGGTCCCGCCTCACCTCTGCCCGATCGGTCATTTCCATTGGAACTAGGCTTTGTCCCGACCAGTCAGTATGGCTGCCAAGTCATCGCTTCTCCTCCTGCCTTTTCCTTTCTTTACGATCAAAGTTCCCACCTTCTTTGGCCCACTTGAGACCAACTGATAAGTCTCTGACTTATATGAATTTTCCCTGTTAATTCTTAAGCTTTTGTGATGAATCCAGAGTATTATCTGGTTATTTGATGATTTTGTTAAGATATTTCAGGTGATTGAGTTGAACAGGTAAAAGAGCGATAATAAAGATTATATGGTCGGAAAGCCAAAGTTCTAAGAAATGAGGTCGATCGAAGACAGAAGCGGGAGAGCACTATACTGAAGTGTCTGGCGACATGGCCTTTATGTCGCCAGACTTGTCGCCAACAAACGAATCAACAACCTGAGAAATTCAGCATTGCGGTTGCTGGCGACAAGGACCTTATGTCGCCAGCCTTGTCGTCAGTGAACGTATTCAGCAACTCCAAAGTGCAAGGTGCGTTGCTGTTTGGCGATAAGAGCCCTATGTTGCCAGACTTGTTGCCAGAGACCAACTAGGGCGAATTCCACCTGCTGTTCAAGGGCATTTTGGTCATTTCTCAGAAGAGTCTATAAGTATGAAGTTTTGAGATGTTGAAAGGACTTTTTGCGGGATTCAGAATAAGAGACTACTGCGAGAAGCAATACGGAAGTTCAAGATCAACATCCGGAATGCGAGATCAAGAGCGGAAAATCGGTGAACTCTTTCTCACTTTTTAGGAATGATTATGTTAGGAAGAGTAAACATGATTGCCATGTGTAACTAAACTCCCAGTCTAGGGCTACGAAGTAGCCGAACCATGTGACCCTAATTTTATTATTACTTTTATGAATGAGACAGTTTTTATTCTTTCTCTTGCCTGTGCTTAATGCTTGCTTTGCTTGATCACCAATTGCATGATTTAGTGATTTAATTAATGCTTGGAAGAGATTTATTGAATTACATTAGGGCAAGAGAATGTGTTTGTTTATGTTGCTAGGAATAGAACATAATATTCATATATTCAATGATAGGTATTTCTTAATGCATCTATCTAGACTATTCACATAGGAATATAGAATTAGGATAGGTAGATAGTCTCATGTGTGTTTGGAAGAAACCTTGGGAATAGTAAAACCTTGAGAATAAGAATAAAAGCTTGTTGACATATTAAGCATAATGGGTTACTGGTGAAGTGAATTCGTAGACCTAGAACTTAAGCTCTATATTGAATCATTACCTTAAGAAATTAGTTTTGTTTGATTTTTCATAATATTTACTCTTATAAATTTTACGCTTAGATATAGGAAATTTTATGGAATTGATATTAGATTAGCTTTAGTCCCTGTGGGTTCGACAACCTGAATTTAATTCACTTTACTACTTGATCATGTGCACTTGCGTGTAGAAAATCTTAGTAATTGCATCACTTTATATTATTAGGATTTTTGACATAAAGTTTTTGGCGCCGTTGCCGGGGACTACGGCTATTTTCTTAGTATTAATTCTTTAAATCTCTATACTTTAGGCTTTTAAATTATTTTATTTTTGTATTTGCAGAGTTGTCGTTTATGCGTAGAACTCGGAGTTCAAAATTGACCTCATCGATCCTTTTCCAGAACCAGAGAGAATTCTACGTGATAAACTGCAACAACAACGAATGGCGGAACAAGGTAGAGAAGAAGCTCAGCAGCGCCTCACCTTGAGGGAATTTATAGCACCATCTCTGAATGGGATTCATCAGAGTATTATTCCTCCGCCAGTGGAAGCGGCTTCCTTTGAAATCAAGACTTCCACAATCAGCCTGCTCCAGCATTCCTGTCAATTCCATGGACTCTCGAATGAAGACCCCAATCAACAACTGAAAAATTTTCTTGCAATCTGTGGAACCTTCAAGACAAATAGAGTTTCAGAAGAAGCTGTACTTTTGAGATTGTTCCCATTCACTTTGCAAGACAAGGCATGGAGTTGGCTGGAATCGCTCCCCAACGGGTCAATTACCACTTGGGACCAGTTAGTGTAACAGTTTTTGGCCAAATACTTTCCACCAGCCAAAACTGCATGCCTCAGACATGAGATCACTACTTTCCGTCATGGAGATGGAGAAATACTTTATAAGGCTTGGGAGCGTATGAAGGAGTTGGTAAGAAAATGTCCACACCATGGTTTAGCTGACGAAATTATTATGCAAATTTTCTATTCAGGTTTGCATATCACTACTCGTTCGGTGTTGGATGCGGCTGCTAGTGGATCACTTGCCAATATGACTTATGAAGATGCGTACCAAAGAATTGAAGATATTGCAATGAGTGTTCAGTGGGAATCAGAACGAAACCCACAAAAGAGAGTAGCTGGGGTTCATGAAGTGAGTCATTATGACACATTAGCTGCTCAGCTGGAGGCACTGACTAAGAAAGTGGATTCACTAAGCGTCTCAGATGTCAATGCAGTTGAAGAATGCAATGTGGAGAATTCTAGCTGCAAACAAGAAATTGAGGGCTCTGCAGAAGGGGTAAATTTTGTCTCTAATAAATCTTCTTTTAATAACCCTTATCCGCAGGCTTATAACCCAGGTTGGAAAAGTCACCCAAATTTTGGGTGGAAGCAAGATTCTAACAAAGTCCATCAACCAATGGGGAAAGCACCTCAAGGCACTTTTGGAAAGCAGCACACACCGCTAGGTTTTGCATCTCAAGCTCCTGCAGAGAAGAAGACTACCACAGATGACTTGTTTGCTCAACTGGTCAAGTCACAACAACAGCTGATGCAAACTCAGACTCAATTCATGCAAGCTCAACAAGTGAAGAATAACAATACCAAGGCCTCCATCAGGAATTTGGAGGTGCAGATGGGTCAATTGGCTCAAGCAATGCAGGATCGTCAAGCTAGGGCTTTACCCAGTAATACCCAGAATAATCTCAAGGATCAGAAAGAGTCTGTGAAAGCGGTCACCTTGAGAAATGGGAGAGTTCTGAATGAGATAGAGCGAAAAGAAAAACCCACAGAAAAGAGAGGGGGTACACCCCTGATGAAAAAGAGGAGGGGAGAAATGAGGAGATTAATTTGGGGGTCACTACAGAGACTCAAGATCCAAAAGTCAAGGCACCCCAAAAGGGTAAATTGGCTAACATAGTACTACCACCTCCTTTCCCCAATCAGCTGAAGAAAAAGAAGTTGGATCAGCAATTCAAGAGATTCCTGGATGTCTTCAAGAAATTGGAGATAAATATTCCTTTTGCTGAAGTCTTAGAGCAAGTGCCCAGCTATGTGAAGTTCATGAAAGACATTCTGTCCAAGAAAATGAAGCTGGGTGATTATGAGACCGTGGCTCTCACAGGTGAGTGTAGCGCCATACTCCAGAGGAACCTCCCCCAAAAATTAAAAGATCCTGGGAGCTTTGTTATATCATGCACCATTGGAGATCAATTTTCAAGAAAAGCTCTTTGTGATTTGGGAGCCAGCATCAATTTGATGCCCTTTTCAGTCTTTCAAAAATTGGTTCTAGGAAATTGCAAGCCTACATTGGTGATACTGCAGTTAGCTGATAGATCCCTGAAGAAGCCCAAGGATGTCATAGAAGATATTTTGGTTAAGGTGGAAAAATTTATTTATCCCCCAGAATTTATTATTCTAGTCATGGAGGCTGTTTAGAGGTACCACTTATCCTGGGACGGCCATTTTTGGCCACTGGTAGAGCTGTCATAGAAGTTCAAAAAGGTGAGCTGGTGATGAGGGTGGAAAATGAGGAGATAAAATTTAATGTTTTCAAGGCCCTCAAGTACCCCACAGAAGATCCAGAGTGTATGAGGATTTCTACGGTCCAGGAAGATCCACACGAACTAACTATAGAAGATTGCTTGTTTATTGATGCATTGGAAGCTGCCTTAACTAATATGATAGAAGAAAAAGAGGAAACAGCTGCAGTAGCTTTGGAGTTAGACCAAAGTCCCTACCAAGAGACAATGCAATGTGAGGTGGCTTTAACCTCAAATCAACTCAAGCCATCCATAGAAGAACCACCAGTGTTGGAGCTGAAAAAACTCCTAGAGCATTTAAGGTATGCTTTTTTGGGTGATTCTTCCACTTTACCTGTTATTATATCTGCCAAACTAACCCATGAGCAGGAAGAAAAATTGCTTGAGGTTCTTAAGCAATACAAGAAAGCAATAGGTTGGAAAATTGCAGATATCAGGGGGGATTAACCCCTATCTGTGTATGCACAAGATTCTGATGGAGGGGGACCACAAACCTTCAATTAAAGCACAGAGGAGATTAAATCCCAATATGCAAGAGGTGGTGAAAACGGAGGTTCTCAAGCTACTGGATGCAGGTATTATCTATCCTATTTCTGATTCAGCATGGGTTAGTCCTGTCCAATGCGTGCCTAAAAAGGGTGGTATGACTGTAGTAGCTAATGAGAAAAATGAATTGATTCCTCAGAGAGTAGTTACTGGGTGGCGCGTCTGTATAGATTATAGGAAGCTCAATAAAGCCACTAGGAAAGATCACTTCCCATTACCTTTTATTGATCAGATGCTGGATAGGTTGGGGGGTCATTCCTTTTATTGCTTTCTAGATGGGTATTCAGGATATAATCAGATAGCCATAGCTCCAGAAGATTAGGAAAAGACTACTTTCACTTGCCCTTATGGCACTTTTGCTTATAGGAGAATGCCTTTTGGTTTATGTAATGCCCCTGCCACTTTTCAGAGATGTATGATGGCCATTTTTTCTAACATGATTGAAAAATACATGGAAATATTTATGGATGATTTTTCAGTCTTTGGGACATCTTTTGATCATTGTCTAGAAAATTTAGGTTTTGTGTTAAAGCGATGTGAGGAGACTAATTTAGTCTTAAACTAGGAAAAGTGTCACTTCTTGGTCACAGAGAGGATAGTGTTAGGGCATAAGGTGTCTGCCAAAGGTCTAGAAGTGGATAGAGCAAAATTTAAGGTAATTGAAAAACTTCCTCCCCCATCTTCTGTTAAGGCTGTTAGGAGTTTCTTGGGTCACGCAGGATTTTATAGAAGATTTATTCGTGATTTTTCCAAGATTTCTAAGCCTTTGAGTATGTTGTTAGAGAAAGAAAATTCTTTTCAGTTTGATGATAATTATTTGCAGGCGTTCAATACTTTGAAAAATAAATTGGTCTCTGCTCCGGTGATTATTTCACCCAACTGGGACCTTCCTTTTGAACTAATGTGTGATGCAAGTGATTTTGCAGTTGGAGCTGTTTTAGGTCAAAGATGTGATCGTGTATTCCACACCATCTACTATGCCAGGTCGTACATTGAATGATGCTCGGTGCAATTACACCACTACTGAGAATGAATTATTAGCTGTGGTCTTTGCAGTTGATAAATTTGGATCTTATCTAATAGGGTCTAAAGTTGTTATTTTTAATAACCATGCAGCTATCAGGTATTTCGTGGAAAAGAAAGATAGTAAGTCTAGACTAATTCGTTGGGTTTTACTACTGCAGGAATTTGATTTGAAAATTAAAGATCGGAAAGGAACTGAAAATCAAGTTGCAGATCATCTGTCTAGGTTGTAACACCTTCCTCTAGAGACTACTGTGGACATCAATGAGAGCTTCCCAGATGAACGACTCTATGCCCTACAAGCAGCACAGGCTCCATGGTATGCGGATTATGTCAACTACATAGTTTCGAAGGTGGTTCCAGATGACCTCTCCCCACATCAAAGGAAGAAATTCTTTCATGAATCTTTGAGGTATGTGTGGGACGAACCTTTTCTTTTCCGTAGATGTGCTGACAATATTTTGCGTAAATGTGTTCCTTGTGAAGAAGTTGAGCAGGTTATACACCACTGTCATTCGTCGAAATATGGAGGACATTTTTCTATAGATAGAACAGCTGCAAAAAATCTCCAATCGGGTTTCTATTGGCCTACCATGTTCAAGGACACGCGTGCATTCATTGAGATGTGATCGTTGTCAACGCACATGTAATATTTCCAAGAAGTGGGAGATGCCTCAGAAAGGTATTCTTAAGGTAGAATTATTTGATGTCTGGGGCATTGACTTCATGGGACCCTTTCTCCCATCCAACAAGAATGAGTACATTTTGGTCGTTGTTGATTATGTCTCCAAGTGGGTTGAAGCCATTGCAACCCCAACAAACGATGGGAAGGTGGTACAAAGGTTTCTGAAGAGTCATATTTTTGTGTGGTTTGGGACTCCAAGAGCAATAATTAGTTATGGGGGCACACACTTTTGCAACCATCTCATTGATCGGTTATTGGCACAATACGGTATAAACATAAGATCACCACTCCTTATCATCCCCAGGCTAGTGGGCAAGTAGAGATTTCTAATCGAGAGCTTAAGAGTATTCTTGAGAAGACGGTGAGTCGTAAAAAGATTAGAGTTCAAAGTTAGATGACGCTCTTTGGGCGTATCGCACAACATTCAAGATACCGATTGGGATGTCTCCATTCCGATTAGTTTATGGAAAGAATTGTCATCTACCTGTGGAGTTCGAACATAAAGCTTTCTGGGCAATCAACTACCTGAATTTTGACCTCAAGCCAGCTGGAGAGAAAAGGCTCTTGCAACTAGAAGAACTAGATGCATTCCAACTTGAAGCCTTCGAGAACTCTCTGATATATAAATAAAGAACAAAGAAGTGGCATGATCGGCACATTATACGTCGTGAGTTCACTCCAGGTCAGCAAGTTCTACTTTATAACTCTCGTTTAAAATTGTTTCCAGGAAAACTCAAGTCTCGGTGGTCCGGACCTTTTCGAGTTCATCATGTACATGAAAATGGTGTCATAGAAGTGGAAGATGAGAATGATGGCCACAAATTCACGGTCAATGGTCAGAGGCTGAAATTTTATTACGGAGGTGATAGGGATGTTCCAGTTGCTACCGTACAGTACTTGGATGAGAAATAGAGAACGGCATGGTCGAGCCCACGACGTTAAACAAGGCGCTAGTTGGGAGGCAACCCAATATTTTGGTTCTTCACATTCGGTTTGAGTTTCTTTTATTTTTACTTATGTTTATATTTTATTCTTCAATTATTTTTCTTCGTTGGGTGTGTTAAAAAAAAGTGCAGGTTGTGCAGGTACGGACGCTTCTGACAACAAGCCTTCATGTCGCCATGCTTGTCGCCAGCAAACGACCCAGATGGTTCAAAGGACCCAGTTTCGGTCCATGTTGGCGATATAGCCCTTATATCGCCAGCTATGTTGCCAACGAACGTAAACTCACATGTACATACCACAGCGCTGGCGACATAAACGCCTTGTCGCCAGCCTTATCGCCGACAAGCGACTACAAGCGCACATCAGAATGGGCATCAGCAGGGCGCGTGCAGGTAAGTGTTTTCTCTTCTCTCGCCCACTCTCTCACACAACTCACACACAAAACACTCACCTCACCAGCACAAAACACACACACACAACATCACCATATTACACACACACCACAACTCACGCACACTGCCCTCACAACTCACCCACTGCCGAATCTTCTCCACCGTCCACTGCCGCGACCGCCACCGGTTTTCTCCTCCTTCCTCCATTCTCTTCCCCTTCCACTCTCTTTTAGAATGAGGTATGTCTCATTTACCCCTCTCATCTCTTCACAAATTCATAAAAGTAAGTTAGGGTTTAGGTGAGATTTTGTTGGAATTTGATTGTAAAGACTTCAATTTCGCACTTTAAGATGTTAGAGCTGCCATTCATGCCCGTTGGGTGCATTCATTATGTCAATTTTGTGCTTAAATCTCATTTTTCATCACGCCCATGACATGTTCGATTAAATGCCTCAATGAGATTAGGAGTTATTCTCATATGTGTTTACTATAGGAGTGCATTAGTGAGTGTTTCCAATCAGCTGGTGGGGTCAATTTTTCCTTGACTTGATTAATTTTGGGGGCCTTTTCCAAGTGTTCGATGAAATGCTCCAATGAAACAACATTGTGTTTTTTATCCTATGTAAGTCTATAATGTTTGTTGGGGCTGGTTTGTGCACTGCAGGGCAGTTGAGTGAGTTATTTTGCCAATTATTCCTATTGGTTTGATATTTTTATTTCGCATGGGATAATTGGTTTATTTATGAAGTGATTATTGAAGTTTTTTTCTTGCAACTTTTACTTATCATCATAAACTCCCATTTTCACTTTGCAATTGCTTTTCCATTGATTTTAAATTTTTGTAGGCATCTCTTTAGGTGCTTTCCATTCACTAACTTGCTTTTGTTCTTTTGCTGCCACCGAAACTCTAGATTTTTTCGCCGCACTGCTGCGGACGAAGAATGTGCTGATCAAAATAGAAGAGATGAGGCTGTAAGAATGGAGGAGCGGCATCGCAAATGGGTCGAAGACAGGAGGAGGGCTGTTGAAAACTCCCAAATTGTTGAAGAAAAGGGCATTGATGAGGACCTCCTACAGCAATTGAGATGGAGAGATATTCTTGCTCAGAGGGGTTGGTTACAGTTGGCTGCTGCACGACCACCATCCAACCTTGCAGTGGTAAAGGAATTTTACATTCATACGGATGGTTTGAGCCTTAGTAGGACTGGGGTAGCGCGAGTCAGAGGAGTCTTAGCCAGTTTCACCGAGAGGGCTATTAATGATTACTATGGGATTCCTCGGGCTGAGTGTCCCAACTACATATTTGGGTGGCCGGATGAAATTCAAAGAATGCCTGAGAGGATGCTGCTACAGGACCTCTGTGGTCCAGACCACACAGCCGATGCCCGCCACACAAGGACTGAGGATCTTTGCTACGAAGCACAAATCTGGAACATTTTCTGCTCATATTCCATCACTCCAGTGGGCAGACGTGGTCTGACTCTCGACCGAGTCCGTGTGTTATATTGTTTGAAGAATGGCCATGCTATTAATTTGGGGCGTTTGATTCGACTCCAGCTTTCTCAGCAGCTAGAAGGTAAACTTGGTCACCAGTCTATCATTTTTCCTTCCCTTATCACTGGTCTCTACAGGGAAAAAGGATTAGATGTTGATGGTGCCGGCGATCACATGATCACTCATTCCGTGATCTCCTTCAAGACTGTCAATTATGTTCGAGGAAAGAGAGTCATGCCTCATCTTCTCAATGCGAGAGAGCGAGCTCGTCAGAAAAAGAGATCTCGGGGGTCCGGTTCTTCCTCTGCATCCTCCAGCCAGTCAGGTTCTACCAGTTCTCCTCACACTTCTGCTCCTTCACCTTTAGAGACTCTACTTCAGCAGACTGTAGCTACTGAGCAGGAGTTGGTTCGCTCTCAAGCTGTGATTATGGAAACTATGGCAAAGAACCGTGAGGAAGACAAAGAAAAGCTGCTCATTTCAAGGCTAGACAGACAGCCTTGGAAGCTAAGATTGAGGAGTTGCAGGCACAGATCAATGCTCGATTTACAGATTGAGCACAGTTGACTATCTCTTTTATATATGCTTTTCATCTTGTGCTGTTTTTTTTATGTTTTTCCTGACTATGTAGGTTACTTATAGTTGGCTGGCACTAGTTTTTTTGGATGTTATATGCTTACAGATTTAGTACTTTCTCTATATCTATCCCATTCTATATGTTTTGTGGTACATCAGGGACGATGTACAGTTTTAGTTGGGGTGAGATATTATGTTATATATTGAGCATTATGTATTACTTGATTCAGGTACTGGAGCAGTTTGGATATTTAATTGTTTTTTAGGTTTTATATTGAGTATGTTGAGCTAAACAATAGACAGTTATTTAGAATAGCTTCGTTCTTTATTCGCCTTAAACCAATAATGCACCAGTTTTAGGAATTCTAATGATCTGTTTGAGTAGACAATTGGGAACATGTAGTGGAGATACCCTAGTGAGATTTTGAACCTTGATATGTTTATTTTTGAGAGAATTCATTTTATTCTTCACTTCACATACACTCTTTTACTAATTTTTGTGCATTAGAATCCCTTGATAGGGTTGTTGGTTTTGGCAGGTGTTCCTCAAGTGCATGGGGCATTGATTGGGTAAGCTGGGCAGCAAGGCAAAATGTGGGGAATGATGTGGGCATCGTGTGTAAGAGCGAGCCACGAAACAGTCCGAGCCTAAAGCATATCCTAAAATCATGTCCGAGTGAAATCCTGAGCCAAGTTGAAGCCAAACACTCTGAAGCTATTTCTTGGTCCTTATCCAGTCCAAGCCAAGAATTCGAGGCCAAAATTCGGAGAAATTCGAAGCCGAAACTCGAGTTCTAAACACTTACCTACCTGGGAACTCGTGAAAAGCACTCGAGAAAATAAGTTGGGGGTACAGGAAGAGATGGTGTGCAGCAGGAATTTCTGAAAGATTAGAGAATTATTTTCCGGAAGGTTAGAAAATTATTGAAGAATTATGCACTTTCTGTTATTCTTTGTGAAAAAAAAAATTAGAAATGCATAGTATGTTTGCTACTCAAAGAAAACTGATGGAAAATTTTGAACGAGAAAGCTATTGTAATCAGAAGAGGAAAAAAGTTCAAGCTGAGGGTGAAGCCATTCACGAGTTCAATTTTGTATCCCTCCAATAATCCAGTCTTTTTCAGAGCCGAGCCTAACTTCGCAGAACATTGAAAGACCCACTGACTCACATGATGCCAAGCTAGTCTAGCACCTTGAGATCTCTAATTGCCATGCAGCATCTTGCCAATTCTATTGGTCACGAGGGTAAAGTTCACTATTCTTTGTCTCCTTACACTAAATTTGAATCTAAGTAGTTTACGACATTATGCCAACATTCATACTACTTAGTATTGTTGAGAGTCCCAAGGATCAGAGAGAAAATATTTGAGTGAAATCTGAGAAGAGTAGATCAAAGCGAACTAGATTCCTAGACTTGCTCGAATAGGGAGTTAGACTTTCCGAAAAGCAGGATATATATATATATCATAGTAGGGTGAATAAGTTTTGAAGTTGGTGCTGATTGTGTTCTATTGTTCTTTTCATACAGAAATTATAAATCTGATGATTTGGTTTTGCTCTGGTTCTGAATTATTGTGATGCAATATGTTTGTGGGTGTCGTACTAGGTAAACCCTCAGGAGACTATAACTCCTCCTCTAGGGCCACTTAGAGGTTTAAAGGCTTGTGGCATATGCTAAATGCCATCGTGTGTCCTACGAAAGTGGCTAAATTATTTTGGGTTTAATACTGGGATGTTTTTCTATCTGTTTAAAGATTGTTCTGTCTTAATTAATTTCGGCTTGTACTTTATTGCTTGCTCGAGGACGAGCAAAGGTTTTAGTTGGGGGTTGTGATAAGTCTCTGACTTATATGAATTTTCCCTGTTAATTCTTAAGCTTTTGTGATGAATCCAGAGTATTATCTGGTTATTTGATGATTTTGTTAAGATATTTCAGGTGATTGAGTTGAACAGGTAAAACAGCGACAATAAAGATTATATGGTCGGAAAGCCAAAGTTCTAAGAAATGAGGTCGATCGAAGACAGAAGCGGGAGAGCACTATACTGAAGTGTCTGGCGACATGGCCTTTATGTCGCCAGACTTGTCGCCAACAAACGAATCAACAACCTGAGAAATTCAGCATTGCGGTTGCTGGCGACAAGGACCTTATGTCGCCAGCCTTGTCGTCAGTGAACGTATTCAGCAACTCCAAAGTGCAAGGTGCGGTGCTGTTTGGCGACAAGAGCCCTATGTTGCCAGACTTGTTGCCAGAGACCGACTAGGGCGAATTCCACCTGCTGTTCAAGGGCATTTTGGTCATTTCTCAGAAGAGTCTATAAGTATGAAGTTTTGAGATGTTGAAAGGACTTTTTGCGGGATTCAGAATAAGAGACTACTGCGAGAAGCAACACGGAAGTTCAAGATCAACATCCGGAATGCGAGATCAAGAGCGGAAAATCGGTGAACTCTTTCTCACTTTTTAGGAATGATTATGTTAGGAAGAGTAAACATGATTGCCATGTGTAACTAAACTCCCAGTCTAGGGCTACGAAGTAGCCGAACCATGTGACCCTAATTTTATTATTACTTTTATGAATGAGACAGTTTTTATTCTTTCTCTTGCCTGTGCTTAATGCTTGCTTTGCTTGATCACCAATTGCATGATTTAGTGATTTAATTAATACTTGGAAGAGATTTATTGAATTACATTAGGGCAAGAGAATGTGTTTGTTTATGTTGCTAGGAATAGAACATAATATTCATATATTCAATGATAGGTATTTCTTAATGCATCTATCTAGACTATTCACATAGGAATATGGAATTAGGATAGGTAGATAGTCTCATGTGTGTTTGGAAGAAACCTTGGGAATAGTAAAACCTTGAGAATAAGAATAAAAGCTTGTTGACATATTAAGCATGATGGGTTACTGGTGAGGTGAATTCGTAGACCTAGAACTTAAGCTCTATATTGAATCATTACCTTAAGAAATTAGTTTTGTTTGATTTTTCATAATATTTACTCTCATAAATTTTACGCTTAGATATAGGAAATTTTATGGAATTGATATTAGATTAGCTTTAGTCCCTGTGGGTTCGACAACCTGAATTTAATTCACTTTACTACTTGATCACGTGCACTTGCATGTAGAAAATCTTAGTAATTGCATCACTTTATATTATTAGGATTTTTGACATCACCAACCCGCTAGAGTAATCCTCCATTGTGATGGTTGGGCTTTCCCGACCAGGGCAATGTCTGGTTAGGTTGGTTTAGATCTACCCGTTTGTTTGTGACTAGGGGTTCATGGACCTTGTTCAATCCCAGCTAAACCTTTTGAGTTTCTGTAATCATGATATGACATATCTATTACTCTGTATCTTGCCTCGACTGTCGCGTTGGTTCACCACTTCTCTCAAGGTACCCCTTTCTCTGCCAAGTGTATATATTTTTGAAAAACAGCCCTTCTCTCTAACTTCTCTCTTTTGAAAGACTTATCTCTCCATCTCTCCTCCTTCGTATTTTCACCTCTGATTTTGAGTTCACCATTGCCACTTCAAGACCCTTCTATCCTCGCTGCCTTCAAGTCTCCTCCGTCATCACCTTCAAATTTCCTCCGTCGTTGCCGCCTCATTTTCCTCATTTTGACCGCCTCTAACAGTGAGTTCTTTGCGTTCTTGATTACACTTTTCTCTATTTCTTCGTCATCTATTATCATTAATGTAAAAATGGTTGTCTAGTTTTCGTTCTTGCCGTTGACACTATACTTTGCTTTTTCACTTTTGACTGTTTGTCCGATTGTTGGTCTATTTCGCCATTTTACTTCTGTGTTTACATCTAAATGAGAACCGATTTTGAATTTAGGATGAGGATATAGCGTTTCCCTGCTTGTTTTAACCTGGTTTAGGTTTTAGTTAGTTGGCAAATTGATGAGTCCCAAATAGATTCCCTTCCATTATCTCCTAGCTGCTGGCTGATGTTTGTGTTTGGTGTCTCGGCATATAGGTCGTCCATTCTGGTTTTGGCTAAATTGTTGTATCTTTTTTTGTTTCAATTTAATAGATATAAGGGCGGTCCCTGGTTGCTTAACTGTTAATGTCATCCATGACTGATCGGTCTAGGGATTTTATTTATATTATTTTCACCGATATTGCTATCTTCCTTCTTCCCTCACCATACGTTTCTTTTTCGTTTCGGTCCACAGATAGAGAATGGTGGTGACGATCCCGTTATCTCGGATCCCCCTCTGCGCATTGGAGATAGGACGGAAGTTCCCGGGGTAGACATCCCGTTGGATACCTAAGACGCGACATCCCTGAGAATAGACCAAGCAGGAGGAAGGGCTTCGACTGCCGACAGGGCCGTCTCGTTTCCCAACAGGCACCACTCTCAGGGCATTCTTCAGGATATTTACAACCTTCCGAGTGACGTTATAGAGGCTCACCTAGCTAAATGGAGGAAAAATATAACATCCTTTATTTCGTTGAGATGCGCTTCCCTTAAAAGGAAGAACGGATAGACGGGGCGACGCCAGGCTGGGAGCCTCTCTATGCTAAGCACTTTGACTGTGGCATTCGGCTTCCCCTCCAAGGCCTGCTTAAGGAGTTTTGTGAGTAATTCCTGATTCACGTGAGTCAACTCCACCCTAATGCGGTGAGGATCATCCAATGCATTGAGATCCTGCGCGAGAGACATTGTTTCCTTTTTGAGATCAGGGGGTTTTTTATGCCTATACGATGAAGATAGACGGTCAGGAAAATGGTCGTTACATTTTCTCTCGTCGTTCCAGTTGCGCTAAATTCATCGAACAAACCACTAGTGATAAGCACTGGAAGAACAAGTATTTATTCATAAGGGGTCTGACGGTGGTGACCCTGGTCGATACCATGTTAGGCATTGGACGGTCACTAAAAACCTTGATGTGGAGTTTTGCCTACCCCCAGATGGCAGTGGAGAAAGATGTCGGGTCATCTATCGAATACCCGCCCAACATAGGGATAGAGAGTCTCTCCTCAAGTGCATAGACGACAGTGCAATTAACTTATTTTCCCTTGACTCAGTATTCTCTCTTGATTTGCATTCCGTCCGGTCACTGTTGTCCGTCTACTAATTCTATTTTCTTTTCTGACCCGCCTTTTGCTCATTTTGTTGTTTTCGTTACTTTATTATTATCGTTGTTTATTTGTATATATATATATATATATATCACGCACATTCGCCTTGTTCGCTTCACTTATCCCATGTCTTTCTGTTCTAGTATTTGTAAAAAAAAATCATGGAATCCAGCAGTCCCTATGTCGAGGCAGCACGGCCATTAGCATTGCTACGGGAGAGGATGAGAAAACAAAAGGAAAATCAATTCTGGACCGGTTTGGGTTCGAATCCGCACATAGCCGACCTGGGGTCCAAAGCTATTGCCACGAGCGCGATGGAAAGATCACATGTGCCTGATTGGGCCGATACGACCGGCAGCATTCATAGGGAGGGTCTCCTGCTCGGTCACCAGTCCAACCAGAATCTCCGTCCTTCCATCAGTCACATTCGTCTTCAAGGGAGGCTTCAAAGCGTCCTCGTACCGTTCTGGGAAAGCGACCCCTGGAGGAATCGGGTAAAGATGAGGTTGAGCAGTCTTTTCCTGAGGGTATGTCCGCAAAGACCCATTTCAAGGAATTGCTCAAGATTGCTGAATTTACCAAATTTTCCAAGGACTGTGCAGAGCTAATTGGCATGGGGGCGCAGGGAGTGTTTGAATCTGCTATTGCTCATCACATTCAGGTTGGAATTGCCTTTCTTTTTTCTTTCCTTTACCCTCCCTCTCTTTTTCCTTTATTATTTATTATTTTTTATTTACGGTTTGGTTGACAGGGGATGCAACACATTATGGCTCTAGCCGATTTTATCAATGCGAACAACAAGAGGCATATCAAGACAGACGACCGCTTGGCCGAAGTGGAGAGGGAGAATGGTCAGCTGAAACATCAGGCAAAACAAGCTTCTGACCAGATTTTCGCTTTGGAGCAACTCCATTTCATTCTGGCTCAGACGGTCAGCATCTGGGAAATGAAGGTCAGTAAACTCCAGGCCGACCTTGAAGCCGAGAAGAAGAGACTGGAAGGGATCCAAACCAATCTGGCAGACGAGAAGAGGAAGGCTGGGGAAGTGGATTCCTTGTGGAGCCAAGTCGAGAGTCTGAGTGCTGAAGGTGATCGCTGTTATGTTGAGACTCGATTAGAGCTGCTGAGGGAGGTGAGAGATGTAGCGATATCTCCTGACGAGATTTTAGAGTAGATTTCCGAACAGGAGAAGTCCGTTCCCCCCTCCTGATTGACCGACCGGAACTAGCTATTAGTCTTTTATTTTAATTTAGTGTATTTTTTACCTTTTGTCTTTTAATGTTATCCAAATGTTAGCTCTTGGTAATAACGCTTGTGTCAAGTACTTAGTTTTTGTCATGGTTAGAAGTGGGTTGATTTTACCGAATGATTGCTAAATGAATGAGTCTTGTTTAAACGGGTTTAGTAGTAGAACACAACACAGCGGAACACCTGCGTTTAATTTATTTCTCAATTTGGACCTATCACATATCTTATGTTCTTTCAATTTTCATGTTGATCCAAAGAAGATAATTTTTCGTTTGAATTTGTAGTTTGAGAAAGTCTCTATTCAATCGTGTTTCTTAACGTAAAAAAAAAAACTATAAAATTCGAAAGAAATTGATTAAATTAAATAAAGGTCAATGAAGAAGAAGTTTGCTTCCTGTTATTGTTCAACATAGACTTTCTGGCTACAGATTGTTATTATTAATTGTATTATGATTTGTTTCTAGGCAATATTATGTTTGAACCGACATCACCAGTTAACTCAACAACTTTGTTATTAAAGTTATAATCACGATGATTATTTGTTTATATTATAATGTCATATATGAACCAATTATTTAGATTTACTATATGTCATGTAATTATTAACCATATGGTCATTTAAGCAATAGTTGAAGACATGTTTGGAATGATTGGCCATCATATATCGATATAAGCGTCTTACTCTCTTTAGGCTGGTTGGCCATATATTATGTGGTGATGTGATCTTAAGACCGATCAATCATCTGTTTGAACGATAGCCCACTCATGTCCCAGACCGATCGGCAACACGTGGTAGTCAAGGGTTCACGCTCTGGTTCGATCAGTCATCATGACTATCGTCTTATGCTTCAAACCAGTCGGTCGTACACCGTGCGATGACATAACAGATTTTTGTTCCCTACTAATCGGCCTTCACGTCTTGAAAATGGATTTATACCCTTGATATAAGTGATTTGTATTTTCTACCAGTCGACTACACTGGCCAGCTGTTTCATGGAAGTCATGTTGCCTACTAACTTCTTTTCGACCAACAAGTGATTTGTGTTTTTAGCAAATATATCAATACACATTAGCCGTAAAAAAAAAAAAACCGAATGGAATCTTTCTTTCTTTCTCCACCGACTCTCTCATTTATCAGATTGTAACTTGAATAATTAATTATCTTCATTAAACAAAACAATATCTTTTAAGGGTAGAAAAATAAGCCAAAGTTTGGAAGTGATGATAATGATGCTATTATTATATTAAGATTCAGATAAGTGGATTTCTTATTTTATAGTTATGAAATAACTACAAAATATTATCTGTTATTCACGTGAAGCTTTTGCAAGTGTTTGTTATGTGATTTATTAGGTCCCATGACATCAGCTTTTGGATTATGAATGTCGGTTTAGTACTTTAGGAAGATTTTGCGTAATTGATCGAATGGATTCGTTGAGTTCGTTCGGTTTTTTGCGGGTACGCTTGGGGATCCCCGACTTGTATAGGTGGTGGGTGCATTTTTGCTATCCCGACCTTTGTAAACTGGCCAGTCATTTTTGCAGGTACTTTTGTCGATCTCCGACTTAAAGTACGGGTACGTTTGTCAATCCCGACTTGGAGTGCGGGTACATTTGTCAATCCCCGACTTGGAGGCGGCGTCAATTTGTCGTGGATTAAAACTGAGAAATCAATGGAATAGTGATTTGACGAGAGAGTTATTCTGAGAACCAGAGAATGTTGTATATTTTTCAGTGTGGTCATCAATGTGTCTAGGTTTCTGTGCCTTTTTCTATTTATAGGGTCTCTTTGGGATGATCCTTTTACCGATTCACCCCCTCTGACGCCCTATTTAACCCCTCTGTCTATTTTAACCAATTCTTTTTATCTAAACCTTCATATTCCTCTGGTTTAGTATCTTCTAGTCACGGTTTTTACCAAGTTTAGACAACCCCCGAAAGGTCTGATTACTCGAGGGGAAATGACCGATCAGCCTTGGTGTCTTCCAGACCTTCACTTTGACTGATTGGTCACGCATCTCGCTGACGGTCTTCCCTTTTTCCAGGTTATGTGCCGCTCTATGGTCCCGCCTTACCTCTGCCCGATCGGTCATTTTCCTTGGAACTAGGCTTTGTCCCGACCAGTCAGTATGACTACCAAGTCATCGCCTCTCCTCCTACCTTTTCTTTTCTTTTCTTTAGGCTTGAAGTTCCTACCTTCTTTGGCCCACTTGAGACCAACCTGCTACAAGGTGATCATAAAGTAATACATGGCTCATTTTATGGTTCAAAATGACTATTGTGAGTCGTATTTTTGAAATATCCAAATCGGTGGTTGTTTGTGGTTATCTTTTTTTATCTGCCAAAAATAACTTAATATTATACGATATATAGATGAACCATACAATTTTTCCAAATATGAAAAAGAATATCAATGAACTATAATCATGCACCTATTGTACCCTCTCATACCAAATAAAAAATATTATTGATTTATTTATTTTTTTTTGAAAATTTTAAAACAAATACTAAGAGTGTGTACAAAAAGTGTATAATGAGGAGAGTTTTGGTGGGATATTTACGCACACATCTCCGATTACTCCTTATTTTTCCCTAATTTAATACCACTTTGATGTTCATATGGGAAAACCAAACCCATAATATAAAAGTGATTGGACCTTTCTTCCACAATTGTCTCATGAATATATTATGTCAAGGTCTTGCTCGTGACCTCTCATCTCTCTTAATTTATTTACTCCCTCCGTCCCCTAATACTTGCCACATTAGGGTTATGCGTACTATACATCAGCTCATCTTGTTTCATATATTGTGACTTATGTACAAGAAAAAATATAATCAAGTGGGATCTTATTTTATTCGTTTTAATTTCTATTTTTTAAATATAAAATTATCATAATTTTTAATCGTATATAAAGATATTTATCGTTGAAGTTATACATTGACAAATGTGTAAAAAGCAAATGTCCCCACATTTATGGTACAGAGGGATATTTTTTATCTTTCCTAATCATCTACATCTCACTAAATATCTCAACAAAATATCTAAAATAAAATTGCATTGTATATGTTATAATATAATTCTTCGGATAATTTTTATCAAAAAAAATAATAATAAAATAAAAGTGGTTAAAAATTGATAGCACCTGCAAGTCTAGTGTTTTTTTTAATCATTATTTTTTATTTTTTAAATCCAACATATTTGGTTCACCTAGTTTTTATAATAAATCCAACATGTTGATTCGTTGGGATGAAGTATGGCGCACCCATAATTTTTCGAAAGTGGGAATAGTACTTATGATATGCAAGTGTTTAACCACACTTTGATTGAGAACAGAATTCTATGCGAGTAATTAAGATTTAAGACTAATCTTTTTGTCCATTCCATTTGATATATCATATAAGCCACCAGATCTCAAATGTCTAAGTTGAACGACATCCAACAGCAAACGCGTTTTTCATTTCGAAATTCATTAAATAAGATCATTATTTTGTCCATGACTCTCCCACTTGCCCATTTTAATAAATACTCTTCTTTCTGTCCCAATAATGCCACGTTTATATGTATATACTTTCAATTTTTTGTAAGTAGAATTATTTTCTCTTTAATATTGTAACTATAGTTTATTAAAAATTATATAAAAATAATTTTTTTTTTAGTAAAAAATATTGAGATTTGAAATAAGTAGAGTTGACTCGTAAATGATTTGAACTTATTTTGTTTAAAATTTGGTTTTTGGATTTGAATTCTGAGTTCCAATAAACTTCTAGCAAATTGAACTCAGAATTTAAACTATCTTAACTCTTAAATTTTAAAATTAAAAATTTTCAATTTTGGCAAACTTAAACTAGTATATTATATATATTTATGTTTATGTAATTATATTAAAATAAAATATTAAATAATTTTATTTAATATATTTAAACAAGTAGAATTTTATATATTAATTTTCGAGTTGAAAATAAATTTTAATAAAAAAATTGATAAAGTTATAGTCGAATTTAAATATCAACGACATAAACAAATCCAAATGGGATCTATACCAACTTGGCTCAATAAATGCACCCATACTCCAAATTTTAAATTTATTATTTTCTATGAGTTTTATTAAAAATACCATATTTAAAATTACATTTCTTTTATATTCTAATAATATTTTATTAATTAAAATATAATTTTTAAAATTAATTTAAAGAATTTTATAACTCTTTTATTCTATTTTATTTTTGATTTTAACAATAAGAAGAAATAATAAATATAAATTTCATGTCATAAATAATATTGGAAAATCTATTGTCTATATGGATATATACATAAAAGAAAACACAAAAGAATAAAACTCAAAACTCAAAATAACAAACAAATAAATTATATCTTTTTGTCACTATATGGAAATATGAAAGATAAAATAAAAATCTCAAAACAACAAATACCTCAAATCTATAAAGTAGAACAAATATCTGATTAGTTAAGGGATGTTGAACAAATACTTGACATTAATAAAATAGTGAGGAATATAGAGATGTTTTGAGAAGTATAAATAGAAATAAATAATCTTTCACATTTTCAATTTATTAGAATAATAAATAATAGAAAAATTGTAGAGATACCATATTAAATGATGAGAAAGTTGAAAAAATATAAATTTTCAATTTATAAGCAAACACCTCATATTGACAGGATGTATATAATATGAATGATATATAAATAAATAAGAGTAATGCTATACAGTAGCCCACTTTTATTATCTATTTATAGGTGGCAATTCATGATTGAGTGATGGATATATAAAAATAAATATATAACAAATGCAAATTAAAATCATCCAATCACGAATGACTACATATGAGTAGATTGAGTAGATAACAAGAGTTCGCTATAAGAGTAGACTATTTGTCATTATTCAATAAATAAAGTTGAAAAAATACCAATAAAATCATGAATGACATATGAGTAAATAACTTACCCTATGAACCTATTTAATAAAAGAGAAGGATGAAGTTTTAGTCATGCAACATAAACGTATTTGGGAAAAGTTTGATAATATATATATATATATATATAAAAGCATAATATCACTCATTCGAAAAACAACATCACATGTAAAAAAAAAAATTAAAATAATACTAATACTGTATTTTGATTTTGAAAGTATTTCCACCATATAACTTTTAAGAGAAATACTATTGTTGGACCTGGAGTTGATGGACCTGAGAAAGGTCCAGCCCAAATCTTATTAGTATTGGACTTGGGGCTATTAGAGGATCAACAATAGTGATGGACGGTTTAAGTTCCATTTATTATTGTTGTCAGATATAAATAATTTTAAAATAAAAAATAAATAAAAAAATAAAAATATTGAGACAGAATGAAAAGAATCCACTTAAATAACTATTTGTTGAAATTTTATTGTATTGAGATAATCATGTAATTATTAATTGATTGTATTTCCATACTTGTATACATATCATATGTGGAAAGAACTTAACCTAAAAATTAGCCTAGATTCATTGAGTTAGGTAAAGGAATTTGTATAATAAACCCCTCTATATACATCGATGGTAATTAACAAAGTTTTATCAATTCAATCTTTTTCATCAGATTACCAATTTACATGGTATCAGAGCATTGTTTCTAGTGACTCTGCAAAATCACCTTTTTTTTGTGTAACACATTCATCGATCATCCATGTCCGACGTAACATCTTCCAAAAGTCTAGATCCCTCAAATTCTTACTATGTGCATCTTTCAGATCAACCAGAGCACATGCTCGTCCCGACGAAATTAAATGGTGCAAACTATCAATCATAGAGCAAGACCATGATTCACGCGTTAACTGCGAAGAAAAAAATGGGGTTTATCAATGGAACTTTCAAAAATCCCTCTAACAAGGCATCACTGTCAGAACTAAAATCATGGAACCAATGTAACAGTCTGGTTCTCTCTTGGATTGCAAATTCGTGGAGCCAGATCTATCCAAAAGCATTGTTCATGCAGCCAATGCGAGGCAAGTTTGGGAAGACCTGCATGACCAGTTTGCACAACGAAATTCTGTCAAAATATTTCAAGTTCAAAAAGCCATTGCTTGCATGTCACAGGGTTTTATGTCGGTTGCTGTCTATTACACAAATATTAAGCCGCTTTGGGCAAATTGGAGACCTATTATAAGCCTGCTACTTGCGATCAAGCCAAACTTCACAATGACGAGAGGAAGATGATAAAGTCATGCAATTTCTCATTGGCTTAAACGATGTCTACAAGCCAGTTCGATCAAATATTCTGATGATGACGCCTTTACCAAATGTGAGGCAAGTGTACTTCTTTGTCATTCAGGAGGAGACGCAATAGAAGATGTCATCAGAAACTCCAAAACACTTTTCATCGCTGCTGCAATTCTGAACAGATCAGAGGTTTCAAAGTCTTCAAATGATAAACACTGTGATCATTGCAACAGAGATGGACACATCATTGATGAGTGTCGAACACTTAAATTCTTTTGCAATTTCTAGTATAAACCTTATTACAGGCACTACAACACCCATCTCACACACTGACACTTCTTCATTTAACAAAGATGTATAATTAGATGATGTCTTATGTGCGCCCTCATTTAACCTCAATTTACTGTCCGTTAATCATTTAACTAAAGCCCTCAATTGTTGCATCATACTCTTTCCTAACTTTTTTGTTTTTCAGGATCTGGCTACGGGGAGGATGATTGACTTGGGTAGTCAGCATAAAGGTCTCTACTACATGTTATCAACTCCACCATCTCCAATAGTTATGCATGTCTCGCATTCACCCAATTTGTGGCAATATCGCCTCGGGCACCTTTTATTGTCACGACTCAAGTTAATATCTATTTTTAATAATAATATTTCTCCACATACTTTTGATATCTGTCTCATTGTTAAACAAACACACAAGCTTTTTCCACTAGTTCAATCTCTTCTAAATTACGTTTTGACCTCATGCATTATGATGTATGGGGCCGCATAAAATTTCTACACATTCCGGTGCACGATTCTTTTTAACCATTGTGGATGATTATACACGTTGTACCTGTTTGTTACTCATGAAAAATAAATCTGAGACATCGCGACTTTTAGAAAATTTAATTATCTATGTTCATACTCAATTTCACGCCACTA
This sequence comes from Cardiospermum halicacabum, assembly GCA_031304145.1. Classification (NCBI taxonomy): domain Eukaryota; kingdom Viridiplantae; phylum Streptophyta; class Magnoliopsida; order Sapindales; family Sapindaceae; genus Cardiospermum; species Cardiospermum halicacabum. The sequence goes on along the minus strand of CM062393.1, from coordinate 7,472,220 downwards.
TTAAAACCATTCGAGTGGATAATGGCACTAAATTTTTGCCTTTGTACTCATTTTTCCAATAGAATGGAATTGAACTCCAGCATTCTTGTATTTATACGCCCCAATAGAATGGGATCGTCGAGCGAAAATACCGTCACATATTAACGGTGGCACGCTCTCTTCTTTTTCAAGCCCACTTACCCCTCACCTTATAGAGTGAATGTATCCTCACCTCTGTTTACTTAATCAATCGCCTACCCTCTCTGCTCCTTTCCAATAAAAGCCCGTTCGAGAAACTATATAATTGTCCACCCAATCTTGACCACTTACGGGTTTTTAGATGCGAATGTTATGCAAATACAGTACAACCTAAGACCAAATTTTATCCCCGAGCAGTCTGTTGTGTTTTTCTTGGCTATCCACGCAGACAAAAAGGTTACCAACTTTATGATTTACAACATAAGAAATTTATGGTCAACAGATATGTAACCTTTTTTTAAGACAAATTTCAATTCTCTCAGTCTAGTTTCACTTCTCCCATAATACCACCCGACAACCCCTTCTTATTGCCAAACCTTTCTATTGATTTTCTTCTCAATCCCAATTCTTTCCTACCTCCTTCAACATCCTCAGATCCTCCTCTTGCTTCTCCAAACATATCCCCCAATTCCTCTCCATCCTTATCTCCCACACAATCACCTTCTTTACCTTCGCCTACACATTTCTCTTTCGACTTGAACTCCCCTACCCTGTCCTCTCCTTCAAGACGTTCGAGTCGCAATCACCATCCACCAACCTGGCATGACCTTTATGCGATGAGTGTTCTCACTAATCAACCGACCTACTGCTCAGATTCTCACAAGCATGGCACCAGGTACCCCATCTATAAATACCTCTCTTTTTCATATTTTTCATCCCATCATTGTGCATTCTTAACAGATATCACAACCACTCCTGAACCACGAGTTATGAGCAGGCATCAATGTTACCTCAATGGCAAAAAGTTATGGCTATTGTACTCAATGCCCTTCAACGCAACAACACATGATCACTGGTCCCTTTTCCTCATGGTCACAAAGAAATTGGTTATCGTTGGGTCTAAAAGTGAAATATAATTTCGATGGGACCATCGCGCATTACAAAGCACGCCTAATCGCCAAAGGTTTACCCAAGTCGAGGGATTGATTACAATGATACTTTTCGCCAATCGCCAAACTTACCACACTTTGTCGTCTCCTTGCCGTGGCGGTGACTTGTAACTAGTACTATCATCAACTGGACACACAAAATGCATTCTTGCATGGTGATCTTCATGAGGTTGTGTACATGAATTTACCTTTGGGCCATAGCGGACATGGGGAGAACATTATTTATCGGCTAAAAAAGTCCCTCTATGGCTTGAATCGGGCAAGCCATAACTGGTTTTCAACCTTTTCTGCTGCTCTTAAGTGTGCAGGTTTCCAACAATCAAAGGTCGATTATAGCCTTTTCACCAAGTCTCATGGCCATTCGCTTACTATTATTTTAATATATGTCGATGACATATTAGTGATTGGAAATAATATTTAGGAGATTACAAACCTAAAGTCTTTTATGCTAAACGCTTCATGATCAAAGATTTAGGTGAGTTGAAATATTTTCTTGAAATTGAGTTTTCATGTTCAAAGAATGGTATTTTCATGTCCCAAAGAAAATATACAATGGATGTTTTGCAAGATTCGGGTCTCTCTAGGGCCAAACCAGAAAAATTTCCAATGGAGCATAATGTGAAGCTAACTCTTACTAACGGTGAATTGCTTCGTGATCCAACCAAGTATAGAAGACTCGTTGGCCGCCTTATATACTTGACAGTAGCTAGGTCAGATATAGTCTTCGCAATGAGAACTTTGAGCCAGTATGTACATGCATGAACCACGTCAACCTCATTGGATTGCAGCCTTAAGGGTTTCTCGGTACATTAAGGGGAGTCCAAGACAAGGTTTATTTTTTCTAGCAGATAACCAGATGCATATTACGACATATTGTGATTCAGACTGGGCTGGGTGCCGTTCCACACGCTGGTCAGTTTCAAGATACTTTGTGTTTCTTGGATCATCACTTATTTTATGGAAGTAAAAATAGCAGACCAATGTTTCAAGGTCCTCTGCAGAAGCTGAATACATAGCAATGACAAATACTTGTTTGGAATTAACTTGGTTACATTACATTTTATAGGATTTAAAAGTTCCATTATCAGGTCTTTCAATGTTATACTGTGATAATCAGGCTGCATTACACATTGCTGCAAACCCTGCGAACAAATCACATAGAGATCATAGTCACATTGTTCGTGAGAAGTTGCAAGCCGGCATGATCAAGCTTACATATATTTGTACCTGAATGCAACAAGCCGGTGTCTTCACAAAAGCGTTGGGGAATAACAGTTCGAAGCATTGCGATCTAAGATAGGAGTTCGAAATATCCAATCTCCAACTTGAGAGAGAGTATTGAGATAATCATGTAATTATGTAATTGATTGTATTTCCATACTTGTATACATCCCATATGTGGAAAGAACTTAACCTAAAAATTAGCCTAGATTCATGGAGTTAGTTAAGGAAATTTGTATTATAAATCCCTCTGTATACATCGATGGTAATTAACAAAGTTTTATCAATTCAATATTTTTCATTAAATAATCAATTTACATATTGGTAGTTGGAAATCTACTGTTCCGCGTCCCAGTTCAGAGGCACGATGCATGAGATAATGAAGATGGAAGGATGATGTGATAAGATTTCAAAATAATATATATATATATATATATATATATATATTAATTTTTGGTAAAAATGAGACTCAAACTTGAATACTATTATGATGTTGTGAGGATGGTCCATCCAAGAAAGGCCCAATTCAAGAGCTATCTTATCAAGTAAGATAATATAGAGATTAATTTGAATTAAAATTCAAATTAATAAATTCAAAAGGAGTTTGAGTTCATGTGAGATTACTATAAATAGATGATCCCAATCCTAGAAAAACAAGATAAAGATAAAGTATACGTGTTCGAGAATCTGATTGGAATTCTTAACTAGTGGATTGGTAATATTGGACTTTCTTATTTCCATTGTTATTTGGCATGTTACATATACTAGGATGTATATTGAATCATCAGCTACATGACCCATCCTTTTATATAATACTACAGGAGAGTAGAAGAGTATATTAAATAACATTACTGACTCAAGTTCAATTAGTAAAGTAAATTTTAATATCAAATTGAGGTAAACAAAAATTCCTAAAGAGATAAAAATACTTGAATATACTCATCCAAATCCCATCGTTTTAATCATTAAAAAAATAATTGTTTAACTGAAATTTCGCTAAAAGACAAAACTTCAAAAAGGTAAAGCCAATTATTTTAATATTTTTGTCTGAAACACAAGAAAATAAAAAAAATAATATAAATCTCCTTTGTAACTAAATATCGGAGCTAGCAGAAGCAGACCGCTGACTAAGACTTTTGTGGGTCTTGGTTTTTATATTACATCTCCTCACACACAAATTGAAAATTCAATTCCATTCAATTTGGTGTAGCAACCCATTCTTCTTCAAATTCCAAGTAAACTGAAAACGTCTACATCTACATAATGAGAAGAGCATAGTAATGGTAATTTGAGAAGAAATGTTGGTTTGTGTGAGGTTTTAGCTGACTTGAGGAGCGATGAGTAGTAGGAGGAAGAAGAAGGTTGGAGGTTTCAGTGTAGAAGATGCTGTGGAGTTGTTGAATCATTTGAAGGAGGAGAAGCCTCTGTTTCCTTTGGTGATTCCATTGATTTTGCTTCTCTGGTTTGTCGAGAGATGGCTCTTCTCTTTATCCAATTGGCTTCCTCTTATAATAGCTGTTTGGGCCACTGTTCAGGTACTCTTTCTTTCTGTTCTGCTCTGGTTTTATATTGTTGTTGGAGATCATTTCTATGATTTTGGATATATATGTTTTTTTACTGTTTCATTTGATATCAGATGTTGTTTTTGGTTTGTGATCAGTTAGGTCAAATTCCTCTGATTTGCCCCTTTTTGTTTAAAATCCTCGATTGAGGAATTGAATTGGCATTATTGTTTTAGACCAGATTGTTATGATTTTCATTTTTTATTTTTTATTTTTATTTTTTTTGTTTTGTATTACACTCTCCTTATTTGTTGGCTATCAGTTTCAGATATCTCATTTTGTGCTAAAATGAGGTTGGAATAATATTTTCCTTTGTTAATTGACCCGTAATTGGCAACTATTTGTATCTATGCCTCGAATTGATGGACCTGTACCAATTTTTTTATTTTGTCTTTATTTTGACTAGGGCACTATATATATTTGGTAATTTGTTATGAATATGATTCATGGAGGAAGCAAACTATCCATATTCAGTGCTTGACACTAGTTGATTATATTGTATTTGTTTTTTTCCTTATTAAGGAGATTTACTAAATATTTATTAGTATAAATTAGTGTTCGTTAATGCTTTACATTAATAAGCCATGGCGGTTAAATATTTGTGAAAAGTTCTGGGTCTTCAGTATGGCAGTTATCAACGCAAGATACTCGTAGAAGACTTGAACAAGAGGTGGCAGCAAGTCGTACTGAACACTTCGGTACTTGAATGTTTTCTTTTGAAATGAGATTTAATTTTTTTTTTTCTTTTAATTGTTATATCTGAAAAATTTGCCATACTTTATATAGCCCATAACGCCTTTAGAACATTGTGAATGGCTGAATAAATTGCTGATGGAAGTTTGGTCCAACTACATAAGTCAAAAGCTTTCACTGAGATTTTCTAGCATGGTTGAGGTGAGACTATTTGCTTGAGTTTACTCATTTGCTTTACTGTTGGTTCACTATTATTCTTTACATGTTTTGTTCAATGTCTGTCATTAGATAATTAAATGCAAGCTAACATACTATATTTCTACTGGATTTTCTTTTCTGCAGAAACGTTTAAAGCACCATAAATCAGGGCTTATAGTAAGTAATCTCATTGTTTCCTTACTCTATCCATTGAGTTAGTGCATTTGATTATGTGATTGGTTGACATGGACTTTATAGTTTTTTACTTTATGGCAGGGTGAAACATGGCATTTTGCAAAACCTAGCCATTAGATTTGATAACCAATAAATAGTATGCTAAACGAGGAGCATGTACTCATTTGCTTGATTAGGAACCAAATTAATCAAAACAATTTATCATCTTGAAATGTGTTAAAGCTTTAATGGTGCAACTGTGAATAAAACTTACATAGTATTATCATGTTTTAGCCAAATGTTTGATCTACATTACATGACTGTCAATACATTCATCATGCAGCCAGACACAAATCCTCACGTTTTCAGCTAATTATAAATTCTTACATTGATGTCAAAAAATAGTCTGATGAATGTTTACAAGTAAAGTTTCTATGATGCAGGAAAAGATAGAACTCCTGGAGTTTTCACTAGGTTCATCCCCGCCTTGCTTGGGACTTCGTGGGACTCGCTGGTCTTCTTCAGGAGATCAGGTTTGCTATTGGTTTTTCAAGTTAGTCCTTTCCAATGAGTCCAAATCAATTTGTGTGGCTCTAGTTACTAGAATGTTTGGCAAGGGAGATAAATACCAAAGTTTTCTGGCTATTTTTTAAGATTATAATGCCTGAGCAAGGGTAATTTCTATGACCATTTGGACTACTTAAGAAGTGCATCCAATTGGTGCATTCAAGTAAATCTGAAGTTTCACTTACTTTTTTCCTTTTGAAGGGTGATATGGCATGCCATTAATGTAAATTGATGTTTTCCTTTGGGTTGTAATGTTGTCTAAATGGGAACAAATGTACAAGTATTTTAATTTCAACAAGACATTCTCTTCTGTACGGAAGCACTCCAAATCACCCATGTGTAATCCTTCCTTCTCCAACCTCTAGGGTCAGAAATGTACCTAGATGTTCTTGGTATACATCCTGAAGACGTTTAGGATAATTTAGCTATAAACAGCCTTATAGGTTGTTCTTCAATTTAAGGCATAGCGGTGAAATCCAGTGGTCTACTTGCAGTACTGAGGATTTTAGGTTCTGATTTCTTTGGAAAGAAGTTTCAGCCCTGCAACGTTACCTGTCATTTGTGTAAATGCTGTTAGTGATCTGAAAGATAAATGAAGTGACATAATGAATTGATCTTGGCCTGTCTCATGCATTTATGAGGTTTTGCACTTGAAGAAAAACACTAATCATGACTGAACCATCCATAGGGTTATCACATAATCAAGTCGACAAGTGGTCTTGGCAATTGTCTTATTGGCCTTGTGCCTGCGGGTTTTATGATTTATTTTATTTTATTTTATTAAAATTCCTTTCATAATCTAGTTTATTTGGCTTGACTATTTTCACTCTTTATTTGGGCAGAGAGTTATGCACTTGGGTTTTGATTGGGATGCCGATGATGTTAGCATTCTGTTGCAAGCTAAATTGGCCAAGCCATTACTTGGAACTGCTAGAATCGTTATAAACAGTCTCCACATCAAGGGTGATGTATGTGATGCCAATTCTTCCCCAGTTTGTTTTTTTTCCTCTAGTCATCTTTAAAAGAGTGTTTATTTTATAAAATATTGAAGTTAACACGTAAATAATGGATCAATTATTTGATATGTCAACAAAAACAAATCCTTTACAAATTCTAGATCTTGAGTTCTATGTCTAACTACAAGTCAATCACAGTCTGTCTCTCCCTCTCCTAAACTGTTCGGTAAATATCTTTCCATGCATGAAAAATGTCTACTTTGAACCTGACTGTACCACTACCTTTACACTACTTATCTTCTATGGCTACATCTTCATTGCTTCAAAGAATTTCATTGATATAAGGTTTGTATGACCACTTCTATTTTGATATATACATTTTGACCACAAGTAATTTATGAACGCATTTTCTAGTGACCCAACCTTCTCTCCTAGATAATAGCATAGTTGGACAATTGCAGTCATATAGAATTTTCCTTCTAACTTAATTGGCATCTAAGCATAACATAAGACTCCCCATGCATTTTTCCACTTAAGCTAACCCATCTCGATTTCATGCTCAATATCTTCTTCTTCATCTCCTTAACACGATACTGTGGACTCAAGGCGTCTAACTTCCCTCTAGGTTCCTAGCTTCATCACCATCCAAAGAAACCAGGTCCATTTGATCTTTCTAGGTACTAAACTTGCCATGAACATTCATTGTACATATTTTAAAATCTTTTTAACTCTATGTTTTTTGTCCACTGATTCTAGCTTATAGTAGTCTTGGTGCTCATAATTAAAACTATACCATTTGCAAAAGGCATGCTAGTAACTCCAGCATCAATATCTTTTTTCAACGTCTTCCATCACTAAGAAGAAAGTTGTGATCAAGCCAATGAAAGTGGATACTTCTCAGTGAAACCTTCAGCAATTTTCACATTTATTACAACCCCATCATTATTCTTTTTTATTATATTTATATGGTATTATAAGAAATTGCAAAATGATTTTCCTTGTGTTACTAAATAGCCATAAAGCAGTAAATAACATCATTTGTCTTGTTATATTGATTCTCATTTATTCATTGTGAAAATGATACAGCATGATGATTTAGCGTCATTGTGTCTATTGAACATGAAATTTAACTGAGACTTTTTTTTTTTTTTTTTTGAAGTGTCCATTTCTTCTTATATGAAGAATATTCGCTATGTTGCAATGCTCTGCTGTGTCTATTGTGTATTATCCATTTGTCATTTTCTTCTTGTGCTCTTACTTGATAGCTATTTTTGAAATTTGACATCTGCTGTTTCAAAATTTATATGTTGAGGTTTACGATGGTTCCTACTATTGCAATAATTTGTAATTCAAATTTTACAGCTTATGTTGATGCCAATTCTAGATGGAAAAGCAGTTTTATACTCATTTGTAACTGCTCCTGACGTAAGAATTGGTGTTGCTTTTGGAAGTGGTGGAAGCCAGTCTCTACCTGCCACAGAACTTCCTGGTGTTTCATCATGGCTGGTGTGTGTTCTACTAAGCAAAGCGCATAACAATTTAGATTTCTGCTTTGTCTGTTATTTTTGCATGCTAATTCAACTTGCTTCTATCATTCCCTTCTAAAGGTTAACATGAGCAATATGAAGAGTTTATCTTTATAGTTTTTCTCATATTCACATAAAATATGTTCTCTGGTTTAAGTGAAACCTTCGGGTCCAAAACCGTTTGCGGAATGTCGAAGGTTTGAGTGATGTAACAGGTGAACAGACACTGATAAGAAATTAAAAAAGGAAAAAAAATAATCTGTTTAATATTCCTACAAATTCCTAGTAAAGGAGGCTAGTTTGGCAATGTGATATTTGCCTACCATATTGTCTTTTTGTTTGTTCATGGACTTATGGTTATTTACTTTTGTAAGCTAAAACAGAAAGTATGATCCAGCATATCTTGTATCTGCATTATAATTAAATGATAATTGTTTGAAGCCTATCTTCTTCTCTGGGTTTATAACTACTTCTCTTACTACAAAATTACTACCTAGCCAACAGTTCATTCATTCTCTACCCCAGTCTCATTTAATCTATGTTCAAAAACTTTCTGCTCATATACTTTTGGCCTGGAAGAGAGGTCTAGTGTATATATATATATGTATACACACACCAGTCCTAATGGTGTAGTGAAGATGAATAATAAAATGCATACTTAAAAATCTAACTTGAGAGAGATTGTCACATGAAAAAATTAGGGCATTTCGATTTAAAATAATTATTTGCTCCCAATTGATTTCCAAAAAATTAAAATAATAAAATATAATGTTTTTCTTTTTCCCCATATTTTAAGATAAATAGTAAAATCAACATATTTTGATTGCAAAATTAGTCTCTCTCCCTCTATACAGTTTTGTCTGTTACACTTCTCCTTTCCATGTATTAAAATGGAAATGGATAAAATGTTTTATAGTTTTTAATGAAGTTAACAGGCAGGGATATATGGTTCTGCTTTACCATGTCACTTCCTTTTCAGGGGAGCAAAATTTTTTGGCAGCTAGGTGTTATTTTATTTTATTTCCAAAGCTTTTGCATACTGTGGACCATTTTGATTTGCAGTAACTAGGGTATGAGCTAATAATCTGAGGCTAATTTTCCTTATGTAGGCTAAGATCTTTAATGACACATTGGTTAAGACAATGGTTGAACCTCGCCGACGTTGTTTCTCTTTGCCAGCGGTGGACTTGAGAAAGAAGGCTGTTGGTGGAATTGTTTATGTGAAAGTCATTTCTGCAAGTAAAATTTGTAGGAATAGTTTGAGAGCAAGTCCATCAAGAAGGCAACAAAATAGTTATTCTGAATGCAACATAGAAGAGTACCGTGATGACAGAGATCTGCGAACATTTGTGGAGATTGAACTTGAAGAATTAACTAGGAGAACTGATATTAGAACGGGATCTGATCCTAGATGGGATTCAACATTCAATATGGTTTTGCATGAAGAAGTGGGAAATATTCGATTTCATCTTTATGAATGTAACCCTGGCAGTATCAAGTATGATTATCTAGCAAGTTGTGAAATTAAGGTACAGCCTCAGTTTGCCTCTAATCATGAAGCATAGTCATCCCTATCCAGTTTCACTTTAGGTGTTTTACATGTTTTATGCATAAGACAAAAGTGAGGTCCCGCCAGCATTTTATTCTCTGGTGAACTACAGTGTCATAGAAGAACTATAATCTTATGCTGGTTGATTTTTGTTTGTCCAAATAAACTTGTTTTTCTTAACTGTCAATATTTTGTGTCAGTATACTTAATTATCTATTTTATTTTAGTAATCCACTTTGTTTATGCTCTACGAGCAGATGAAGTATGTACTGGATGATTCCACAACATTTTGGGCAATAGGACCTGATTCCAGTGTGATAGCCAAGCATGCTGAGTTTTGTGGAAAAGAAGTTGAAATGACTGTGCCTTTTGAGGGGACTAACTCAGCAGAGGTACAATACTATACTCTCTTCCTGTGTAATAGTAGGCAATAATTTTTCTCTGATTGTCACCATCATGTGTATATAGTTTTCCTGAAAAATCAAGGATGAAAAATTATTTTGAAATCATCAGTATTGATACATTGGTTTTGGTAACCATTTGACTGGCTGTTTGCCACAATAGTAATTTCTTTTGTCCACTCCTATGGTGCTGCGCTTTTTTATTTGTATTTCTTTTAGGGTCAAAATTTGGGTTCCTATGTGTTGATAATTGAATTATGTTCTAGTGTTTGTAAAGTCATGTTTGATTTAGTCGGCAATTTACAATAATCGACTAATCTGGCTTAATATAACAGAGCATCAATTGTAACTGAGAATTTTTCCTTTTCAGTTGAAAGTGAAGCTAGTATTGAAAGAGTGGCAATTTTCTGATGGTTCACATAGCTTGACCAATTATGGTATTGGCTCTCGACAATCACTCAATGGTTCATCAAATTTTCCTTCAGCAACTGGAAGGAAAATTAATATTACTGTTGTTGAAGGAAAAGATCTCGTGTCAAGAGATAAAAGCGGAAGGTTTGAACCATATGTTAAACTGCAGTATGGAAAAGTAAGGTTTTCTTTATGATAATATCTTTTGATTTTGGTGTTTTCGAAATCATAACATTACATGTCATGCATTCATTCTAGATTTATAATCATTATCACTCATCCCAAGCCTAATTGTTTAGTAAATTTTTCTTCAGATCATCCAAAGAACTCGAATTTCAAAGGTTCCTAATCCTATTTGGAATCAAAAGTTTGAATTCGATGAGATTGGAGGTGGTGAATACCTGAAGATAAAATGCTACAGTGAAGAAATGTTTGGGGATGACCACATTGGCAGTGCAAGGGTTAATCTGGAAGGTCTTGTAGAAGGCTCAGTCAGGGACATATGGATTCCACTTGAAAAAGTGACCTCAGGAGAACTAAGGCTTCAAATAGAGGCTGTGAGAATTAGTGACTATGAAGGATCAAGGGTATGTTTTTATTGCCCTAAAATGAATGAGAACATTCACTTTTTAGTTACCCTAAAAGGATAGAGAATAAAAATGCTAACATAATTGTCCGGAAAATATAGTCCTAAGAAAACAAAAACCTCAGGTTTGAGTTGTTTTTATCCTATTTAACCTAAATCTCCAATAAACAGATTTTGAATCTTCAGATTATTTCTAGTTCATTAGCATTTATGACTAATGTTTCATTTCTAATGTCATTATTCTTTCTTATCCTACTAGGGATCAAATGCAGGTTCAGGCAATGGCTGGATAGAACTTGTTCTAGTTGAAGCAAGGGACCTTGTGGCTGCTGATCTCAGGGGTACTAGTGACCCATATGTTAGAGTGCAATATGGAAATGTGAAGAAGAGAACAAAGGTTTGCATTCCTCTTAAAGAGTACATAATGATTCTTGCTAGGGCACTCAGTTTCACTTCATGTTATTGTTGTTGTTATTAGTAACCTCATCCTGTTACTTTTAATGTTTGGTCAGTGCTCTTTCTCAATTAGCGGCGTGGAATCCTCTGTGAATCTAATTTTACACAGAAGTGATATCTTATCTGGCTGATTATTAAAATCTGGAAATTATAATATATTCCATGTTTCCACTGTCATGAATAGAGGTCTAAAATTTGTGTTCACTCATTGGTGTTTTTAAATCAATATGTAGAAATAGTTATACATGCAGTTACTTATTGTGCCACTCGTATTATTAACCTTGGTTGTCTTTCAGGTCGTATCTAGAACCCTAAATCCTCGGTGGGATCAAACCTTGGAGTTTCCTGATAATGGCAGTCCCCTCATGCTGCATGTCAAAGACCACAATGCTTTGTTACCCACTTCTAGTATTGGTGATTGTGTAGTAGAATATCAGAGATTGCCTCCAAATCAAATGGCTGACAAGTGGATACCGCTTCAAGGAGTGAAGAGGGGAGAGATCCACGTTCAAATAACAAGAAAAGTTCCTGAACTCGAGAAGAGACCGAGTCTGGATTCGGAGCCATCAATAACCAAAGCACACCAAGTTTCTAGCCAGGTGAGGCCATGATCCTATTTTCTGTTGATTTTAAATGCGTCTACTGTCTAGTCTCCTGCTGTTGGCACCTGACTATATTATCATTGTCCACAGTTTCAATTGTCTAGTTTTGAGTATTGACATTTGCTGTTCCTATGGGCGCAGATGAAACAAATGATGATCAAATTGCAATCGTTGATTGATGATGGGAATCTTGAAGAACTTTCAACTGCTCTAAGTGAGCTGGAAAGTCTTGAAGATAGTCAAGAAGAGTACATTGTACAACTTGAAAATGAACAAATGCTTCTACTTAATAAGATAAAAGAGCTTGGTCAGGAAATGTTTAGCTCTTGTCCTTCTGATAGCAGTTCCTCTAGAAATTAAGGGCTTCCAAACTCTTACAAATATAATTTCATTTAAACAAAAATCATATAGAATAGGTGTTGTATATGGTTTCCCAAGTGCCTAAATATGTAATCTCCCATAGCTTTGTAATTGTTAATGAATGGTTCGTTTTAGCAGCAAAATGAATAGTTTCCTGTTGGTTTTTGTCTTTGCTTCGGTTTGTAACTTCAGTCTGGCAGTGCAGTACTTCGTTTTCATGGCTTGATTTTGAATGCGGTTGATGTCATATATAACATTTGTTAAACTAACTACTCCCCAGTTGCACTGTGATTCTGCAACCTTCGACCTGAAGTGATCGGTCTTCCTTATATGAAGAACACTTGAGTTGGTTCAAAATCTTTTCTTGGCAAAATAAATAAGTTATTTTTGGATGAGCTGCTTATTTATTTACTTATAATAATTTATAGAATATTACATTCATTTGAGGGTTGAAATTCTATGTTTGATATGAGTTAGATTAGGATTTGCATTCATTTAATGATTGGATTCATTTAAAAGTTTTGAATTCAGATCCCATATTTGGATTAGGGAGAAATCCAAAAAAAACCCATGTAAATGTGTCAAAATATCAAAAAAAAAAAAAAATCACATTTGTTTTAAAAATATCTAAAAAAAAAACCACAAAAGTTCACTACAAATGAAAAAAAAAATATTTTTGCCTAGTTCGACCTTTAAATTTAATATTGACCACGGGTAATTATGTAATATTGTAAATTCATCATATTAATAATAATAATAAAAAACTAAAAATTGTTAAATAGCCCAAAGAAAATACATATATTAACTCGTTGAAAATCAATCCAATGTTTGAAATTTTTCGATTTTGAATTTTGAATATATAATTAATTTTTCAAATTGTTCATGGTATGGTTAATAAATTTTAAAATGGATACTTTTTAAAATTAAAATTAATTTTTTTGAAATTGTGAATCAATCCATTCAGTTTATTTCAAAATATTAATAATTACTAATTATTAAAACTTCACTCATATATATATATATATATTAATTATGAATTTATATAGAATCATATTTTTATAATGAAATTAAAAAAAAATCAAGTATCAATTGAAAAATAATGAAATATATAAACGAGTAGATAATAATATGTTAGAATTATATCTACACATTACTATATTAAATTATAATTTTCAATAAATTGGTTCAGTTTATTTGTTTCGATATATATAATATATATATATATATAAATTTTCCATACTTAAAATCAAACTTGAATGTTATTTTTGGATTTATTTTTAGAAGTGTATAAAGGTCATTAAATAAAAACGGCTAAAAGTACAAATAAGTGGTTTTTTTTTTTTTTTTTTGTATTTTTGAAACAGGTGTTTTTTTTTTTTTAGGTATTTTGGCAAACCTTCATGGATTTTTTGGATTTCTCCCTTTGAATTAATAAAAAAAAAAAAAAAAAACTAGCAATTAGTCCAGATTTTAGTTTAGATTTTTAATTAGCTGTTAGATCAACGCTTCAGATAATGTTAGCAGTTAGCTGCTAAATTAAAATTTTAATTAACTGTAAAGTTAGCTATTGGATTGAATGTTTGATATTTTTTAATAGCTTTTTTTATATATAAAATTACTAAAATTTATTACATATATAAATATAATTTAGAAAATAATGATATAATTAATTCTAAGATAAATGTTAATAAAGTAAATCACTATTAGCGTTTGGGTTGAAAGCTTCTTTGATAGCTTTTTTAAACGCTAATTGAAACTTTGGTGCCAAATATGCATTTTTTTAAAAAGCTAATATATAATTTAAACACTATCTAAAACGCTAATTGAAAAGCTTTCCCAAACACACACTAAAAAAAAAATAATAATAATAATAAAATAAAATAAAAAATCATTTATTTAAAAATCTAAATGCGATATTATTATGTAATAATTTATAAATTCTGCAATATATAGGAGGGTGATATTTTTGGATTTGTTGAGAAACTTATTGTTTTGCTTATATGGTAATTAGGGTTTTCTTACATACTTCGCAAAATTGTTTATTTATCTGTTTAGATTGGCATTATTTGTTTATGCAGGGTTGTCATGGAGAATAAATTGTAACATCTTAATATTTTCAAAGTGGAGGAAGAAGCGATCGATGTCAATTTGGGAGGAATTAGTGGTACTAGAGTAGATCTGGATCATTGTCTGATGGATCGATTTTTATTTGATTGTTCTTTTAATTTCGAGATTATGAGGAACTGTTTAGCCCGTCTTCGACCGCCTGCGGGAGAGGTTTCTATGAAGCTTTTGGAGTCGAATCTTTATATATTTCAATAAGGATCTGCAGAGAATTATTAAATGAGGACTATACACATTCTTAAATGTTATATTATTAACTCATAAACTATAATTGGGAGAGGGTTTGCCTAAATTAAGTTTTTTATTACAGAGTTTTGAATGTAGACCTTTAATTTTCCGGTTGATCTTATGGCAAATAATGTGGGAAGCAATATAGGAATTTCATTTGAAAATATGAAAAGCAATATAGGAATTTCATTTGAAAGTTTATCTCTTATAATGTTACGAATATAAGGGTTATTTGAAGAAAGTACATGTGGGTAAGGGTTGGAGTTGATATGTGATTACCATTGAAAAGGTCAAAGAATATTCACATTGCAAATGAGATTGTAGTTCAGGTGAATCTCATATATGAACGACTCCCTCCGTTCTGCTTCATTAGAATAAAGTTGGGTCATTTTAACCATTTTTTATGAAGTATTATTTTTTGTTCCTTTAAGAGATGTGAAAAGAGGGTGGGTATCCTAGATGAGAGTGGTTTTGGAAATGGTTAGAAGGGGGACTAGATGGTTGGTAGGGGTGTGGTGAATAGAGAGGGTCTTGAAGAAGGTGGTGAAATTTGGGAGAGATTGAGAAGGAGAGGAATGACCTAATGATGGAGGGACGAGGTGGTCTCGTATTGTGGAATAGGAGGATATTAAGATTATCGTAGTAGAGGGTGATAGAAAAAAAGAGTGGTGGCTTCAAGAAGTATGCATGAGTGTGAAGCTACAATTATATATTCATTCTAACTTAGCAATCGAGCTTGAGATTTAGGTTTGCTGATCGTAATGATTTGTTTAAGTTGGAAAGTTGAGGCTTGGCCAGCCTCCGAGCAGGTCAAGAGTAACAGAATCTTATTCGGACTCATAGGCCTTCGATTGTTTTCTTATGTGAGACACAACTTGTGATGAATTGAGTAGAGATTATTCAAAAATAGTTGGGATTCAATGATAAATGTGGAATAGGGATGACAATGGGGCAAGTCCTGAAGATATTGGACCTGCCCTGTCGCCTTGAATTCCGACCTGCCCTGTGGGGATCTACCTTGCAATGTTTATCATATTATTTTATCTTCAACTATTTTTAATTTAATAAAATTATACATCTACCTTCCATATTAATGAAATAATTTATTTTTAATATTATTTAGAGTTAAAAATACTTGGAGTGCTTTATATATTAATATTATTTCTATAATCGGAGATAAATTAAAATTATTTTAAAAAATAGAAATAAAAGAAAATAAAAAAATAATTAATATGATAGAGTATGGCGGGCGTGAGGGAGGGCGGGGCACTAAGTTGACTTGGAATTGTCTTGCCTTGCAGACGAGGCAGCCAAAATCTGACCCATTCAACAAACACGACAAGTCAAGTCAGGTCAGGGTACCTCAGGGCATGGCAAATTTGCGGGTTAGGGTAAAAATTGCCATCCCTATTGTGTGGTCGATAAGGTATGGTCTAGTTATTCTTTGGTGTGACTTAAAATGTTGTATTTTGCTCATGCCATCTAATAATTACTTGGGTGCGTTAGTGGTTAGTGGCCAGGTGAAGAAAAAGTTTATGGGTTTCCTAATTGAAATTATATAAGAAGTCTTGAGAGTTATTGATGCGTTTGAAGGGTGTGGATTCAAGCAATTAGTATGGGATAGAAGACTTTAATGATTTGCTCCATGCGAGTGATAAGAAGGTGTCTCATTGGACTTGTTGTTTTAAGGATTTTGGAAGGCTGTGGAGTTCTATTGTCTTCAGGAAGTGGTATGGGTAGGTTTTTTTGTTAACTTGGGAGTGAGGGAGAGGTCCTGTTAACTGGATACTAGAGAGGTAGGATAGGGCTTTTGTTATGCAATCATGATATGACTTATTCCTTAATGATTATGTTAAAAACTTAGTTACCACTCATTTAGATCATTCTTCGATTATGTTATCTTTATTTGATTAAATCCAGACAACTAATAATAGGAGCTTTATGTTTAAAAATCAATCTTTGAGGCAAAAGGGATTTTAATAAATATGTCTAGCAATGTTGATTGGACTCTATAGGGAGCAAGTCACTTAACAAAATGAGGAATTGTAATAGAGTTATGCAAGCATGGGAGTTTAAGTTTCTTTGTATTTTTAAAGAAAAGTTTAAAAGACATTTAGAGAATAAAAGAATAGTAGGGAGGATTTGAATGATTCATATTTTATTACAGAAAGATATGACAGATCTCCTCCAAAGTTAGGAGGTGTATGTAACATCCCGGCTAGTTCGGCTGGCCTAGACCGGCAGTGTTAGCTCTAGTACTAGCTAGCCAGAATATCCAATCTGGTGGTCACGAGTGTTTTCTTTCACATCTCTCAGCACTCGAACTCATGATCTACCACTTTAAGGATGATGTGAAAGCATGCTGAGTACCAACTGATAAGCTAGTCAGTTGGTACCCAGCATGCTTTCATATGATCTTTAAGTTGGCAGACCATGGGT
This sequence comes from Cardiospermum halicacabum, assembly GCA_031304145.1. NCBI lineage: Eukaryota > Viridiplantae > Streptophyta > Magnoliopsida > Sapindales > Sapindaceae > Cardiospermum > Cardiospermum halicacabum. The sequence goes on along the minus strand of CM062393.1, from coordinate 7,455,040 downwards.
TCGAGTGTTGCGGAAGACGAAAGAAATCAACTGTGACCACCAGAAAGGAATGTATAGCTAGTTGATAATAGAGCTAGCATAGTCAAACCAGGCTTGCCAGATCAGTCGGGTTGTTAATGTGTACTTGAGACAACGAGCTACACAATTTTTGTTAGAAAACGGTAGAACTATCTATGTTCGTAGTTTGCATAATGAGTGGGTTACTGATTAGTTGAATATGAACATAGTAGTACATGATTAGCTTGATAGATTGTTTATTGTGAAAGGGTAAGTTGATTGAGGTATTAAAGGTTTGGTGGATATAAATGTGCAGATAGTGGATAATGAAAATTTATTAAGCTTTAGAAAAATGTGAATTTACTAGAGCGATATTTCATTTCTGTCTTAATAAAGCACCTAGGCTGGATAGTCTTAATCTGACTTTTCTCCAAAGATTTTTGGACCTTTTCGAGGATGATAAATTTACTTCCTATATAAGTTAGTTAAATAAAGATTTTTTTTTGTGAAGGGTGAATGATATAATCATAACTCTTATTTCGAAGTGTAAAAGTCTTCATGCTATGAAAGATTTACGACCAATTTCTATCTATAGTGTTCTGTATAAGATCCTTACAAATTAATGGTAGTCTTTAGAGATTGTTTAAGTGAGGCAGAAGCTGTCTATACAGTATTGCAACTTTATGAAATTTTGTCATGACAAGGTAAAATGTACGAAAATCATCTTTAATAGAAATATTAATTTATAATAGTGTCTAGAAGTTATTTGGATCTACCTTCTCTTATTGGTAGGAGCCAAATAAGGATTTTTAAAATTTTTTTGGAAGATCAATAATAGGCTACGCTTCAGGGTGAGATGATAAGAATCTTTCTAGAACTGGTAAGAAGGTGTTGATAAAATCAATAGCGTAGGCAATACCTGCTTATTATATGAATGTGTTCAAACTTCTTGATTTGTTGTGTGAGGAGTTGCATAGAATGATGAATTCATTTTGGTGGGGTAAAGGGATGGTGGATCGAAAAGGATGCAATTTTGAGTTGAGACAAGATGAACAGAAGAAAAGAGGATAGTTGTTTGGGTTTTCAAAGTCTTAGGCTATGTTTAGATGGTAGTTTTGGATAATTTAGTTTAGGTTATTTATAACCCGTTGCATGTTTGGATGGTGGGTTGAGTTTCCATGGTATGGTTTAGCTTAGTTAAGTATAACCTAATTTGAATCAAATGTGTAACCCATCAAATTGGGGTGTTATTATGGGTTGATAATTTTATTTTTCAAAATTATCCTTATTACCCCTTAGAAATTACAAAAAAAAATAAAAAAAATTCAAACCTAATCTATTTCACGATTCTTTAAGTCATCGCTTATCTGCGTCGCCTCACTTCTTCATTATTGCTCTATGTCAACTTACTCTGCCGCCTCGCTCCGCTCATATATCATCAACTTATGTCAAAATATGTGAGGTATATTTCTCCAGAGTCTTTACTAAAAGTTGTAAATAGAAACAGATTAAGGTTCATGGTGAGTCTGAGTCTAGATACTTTGATCTTGTATATAAACTAACCCAGAATGATGATTGTATTATTGGGGAGATATAAGTTTTCACACTAATATTGAGTTGTTAGGGGAGGAACTAGGTTGCGTATTTAGTTGATGACTGTTGATACATTTACATGGACACTCAACATTGATGCAAAAGATACAGTTTCACAACTTCTTAGTTCTCTATCTTTGTTTCCTTATCTGGATTTCTTGTACTTCGTGACTAGGTCGAAATCCACTCTAAAGCTTACTCTCTTTGCCTTTTACTTCTTGCTGGTTTTCATTAGGATTGCTTGTAAGTTTTTATAACATCTTTTGACTCTCTAAAGTTATTACATTATCAATGTATGTATGTGTCTCTACATATGTAACAATTTATTAGGTTGTGTTTGATTTTTGAAATGGTTTGGTTGAATTGTTCCTTTTGCAAAAAGATACTGGAGCTGGTAATTTGGTTGTTAGTTTAATATGTTATATTTTCTTCATTATGTTATTCTGTTCAATGTGCCCAATTTCTTTTTCTATTCGCATTTTTTTTTTTGTTATTCTCAATTGATATTAACATAATTTATATTTTATATAAATTTTTAGGTGTCTTAGGTGTTTGAAAAAAAAGAAGTGTTTGGTGGAGCATATAAAAGCCAATTTAAGGATATCAATGTACTCTCACCAGTTCTCTCACTATAATTTGCAATCTTTTTTACATCAATTTCTTGTTTTTATTAGGATCTTTAATTTAAATTATTTTGCGATTGAAATTTTCAATTTCTTGTGTAATACTAATTAAGATTGCTTTGCTTTAGCTATTGTAACTTGCCTTAACTTATCTTGCTTGTATTATTGTTTATTAATTAGTTTATATTATGTTTCCAAATGGGTATGTCCTTATTTAATATTCATTATTTTATGCTTATTTTTTTAGTTATCATGTTTTCTTCGTCATAATTTTCATTAACGCATATTATAGATGGATGAAAATGATACATTTTGTAGACAACAAATGATTGCTATAATTGTAAAAACTGCTTGGTTTGCTATTAGTTAGGTTTGGCTGTTTAGGATGCAAGAGAGAGCAGAAAAATTAAGGTTACACATGAGATAATACTTGAAGATGAAATTGTTAGTGATAAGCTTATGAAACACATGCTTTCTAGTTCATTTTGTCATTATATGATTTGAATGAGGGCATTAGCTTTTAGAAACTTTTGTGATCTATTAGCCACAGAAGGTGATCTTAGGCCAACTCTCCAAGTCACTATTGAAGAATAAGTTGCAAAAGCACTTTACTTATTAGGTCATAATGAAAGAAATAGAATTCTAACTTGTTGGTTTCGGCATTCTGACACCATAAGCTGTCACTTCCATAATGTCTTGAGAGCTATATCAAAACTTCAAGGGAAATTTCTTAAGTGACCTAATGTTTCCTATGTACCTCTAGAGATAATCAATAGTTCTAGGGTTTTTTCATACTTTAAGGTGACTAAATTACTACAATACATCCATTAGTTTTATTTGTTTATTTTTTTAAGGGAATTTTTTTATAGGCCATAAAAAGTTTACTATACAATTATAGGCCACTTTTGAAAAGTTTGCAAAACTAAAGTTTGATTTTCACTCCATAGGCCATTCATAGACTGTGAACGTAATTCACAGACTCTGTGAATTGTAAAAATTCAGGGGTATTTTGGGAAACTTGGCCTATGGAGTGAAAACAAAACTTTTAAAAGCCTATTTTTGTATGTTTTTCAAAACAGGCCTATAATTGTATTTTGAACTTTAAAAAGCCCATTTTTTAGAATTTTCACTTTTTTTAATTGTCATAGTTTAATTCCAAGATTGTATAAGTGCAATTGATGGCACACATGTTCTTGTCTTTAATAAAGAAGCTCTTAGGTTTTGAGAAAGAAAAGAGTATCCCAAATAAAGTGTACTAGCAGCTTGTACATTTGATTTAAAATTTACTTATATCCTAGTTGGGTGGGAGGAAACTACATCTGATTCAAGAATAATGAAAGATGCATTAAGTAGGCGAATGATCTTAAATTTTTTAAGGTAATTAAGTTAAGTATATTATATTAGTCATAAATATTGTTTAGATTATAATTTAACTTATTTGTTGTTTTTAGGCAAATATTATCTTGTTGATGGTGGATACATGTTGAGGAGTGGGCTGATTACACCCTATAGGGGAGAGCGATATCACCTAAAGAAGTATTCAAGAAATCCACCTCAGACGGCTCAAGAAATATTTAGTAATCGACATGTATCCTTACATAATGTAATTGAACGAGCATTCAGAGTTTAAAAGAAGAGATTTCTCATAATTGCTAGTTGAACCGTACCAACATATAGGATTCGAACTCAAAATCTGATTATTTTTATATTCTATATTGTGCATAACTACTTGAGAGGTGTTGACCCAAATGATGATATACAATTAATGTTTGGCAAAAGTTCAATGAAGATGACCTAGAATAAGAAAATTTAAATGTTAGGGATAGTGCGGAAGAAGCTAGATTAGGAGGAACGATTAGGGATACAATATCGACTGAAATGTGGCATGAGTATAACACTAGTTGATGGTGTATCTCACTAGGTTTATTGTATTAGTTTATCAAGTATGATCTACCATGATATCAATAAACTTATCTAATCTTGTCTAATCTTTCTATGAATTGAAAGTACGATCATTACACTTGAATTTTGAATGTATATATATATATATATATATATATTTTTCAATCTTATTTCCTATGTTGATATTATATATAAGCTTAAGAGATCATTTTGTTTAGAGATTTTAGGACTTTTTAGATGTTCTACTATTAATTTTACTATTATTTTCTTGTGTGCCATCAATTTGTGGGACATTTCAATTAGGTTTATCAATAAAGATTTTATGTTCATTTGTTTATTTATGTTTTCAATGACAGAAATGCCAAAAAAGTCTCTAAAATCATATTCTCCGATTTTGATATGAACTTCTGCTATCAATGATGCTATTATTGTTACTTTGATGAATCAAAATAATTTAGGCAATATAGTTGGCAGAACATTCACTCCATATGCAATGGATTTGGTTGTTCAAGAATTGAAAGAGAAATATCCTGATAAGCTAATCGAAAAGGAGCGAATGCATAATCACGTAAAAAACATAAAAAGGCAATGGAACAAATGGTATGATTGTATGCATGGATTGAGTGGATTTGCTTGGAATCCACAAATGGAAATGATGAATGATGAAGAGGAAGTTACTAGTAATTTGATTATTATTATTATCGTGTTTAGTTAGTGGTAGATAATTTTATATACTGAATATGCCTGGCTATTCTCTATTTTTACTTTTAATTATGTTAGCTTCATTGAACTGTAAGTTCTATATTTAGACATCCTTTTGAACTATAAAGATAAAATAAGAGCGACTGTGAAAGTACAAATATACTCTGATTGTTTGGAATATCTTGAGCTCGACCTATAAATAATAGCATAGCCTTTTGTATTTATTCAAGATCTCATCAGCCCAATGGTTCAACAATTATACTCTGCATTTTTGTTTTTTCACTTAAAGTTAATTTGTTGAAAAGAAGAGAATAAAAAATTATCGAATCTGATTTGTAGGAATCATTTTGACATAAAAAAATTCATTATTATTTTTACTGTGTTATTGAGATATTAATATAAAAATCATCAAATTTAGGTTGTAGGTTTCGCAAATATAGCAAATTCTGGTTTGAAGTTTTATTTATCATTACCTAACACATTTATCTTCTAATGTATATTACTAATGTATATTGATGGTGGATTTTGAAATATCTTATTTAGATACTAATTCATTATTTTTGTTGTTGCTGTGTTATTGAGATATTGACATAAAAAAAATCAAATATTTAGGTTGTAGGTTAGGCAATGCACCAAATTCTGGTTTGAAGTTTTATTTATCATTATCTTACACATCTATCATTATCTAATTCATTATTTTTGTTGTCATCCTGTTATTAAGATATTGGTAATATTTCATATTTAGTTCTGTATCTTGATTGTGATGAGAATATGATTTATTAATTTGGAATATGTATTAATATTATTGCACTTATGAGGTGCAATTGGTACACTATTTTTAATTTCTTGATCTACAGGCTAATTCTGGAGCTGCAGAGTTTAAAAGAAAAAGAAAACATATAAAAAAATTACAAAATTTGATGGAACTAAATGGGAGAAATAGAGCAGCGGGGACATATACCGAAGGCCCACTTGAAATTGAAAAAAGAGCTATGAATAGGAAAAGAGGCAGCCAAAGTACAACAAAAAATAGAAGGAACGGACAATTCAATGAATGAAGATGAAGCTGATTTTGAGGGTTTTAATACTGAGTTTTGGGATAATTCACAAGCATAATCTACAACTTCCGGGGGGAGAGAAAGAAGAAAACGAGTGTTGTTACTATAGATCCCGCTGTAATGATCTTGGAGAAAAGGTTTAAGACTAGAACCTGATATGGAGGAAGAAGCTTTCATAACTTTATCTACAAAATGTGAATTTATAGATATGTTCATAGATTACCCAGCAGAGCGCTGCAAGTCTATAATGCTTAGGCATGTTATTGGTAATCATGATGTTAAAATCATCATAGTAACTATTGAATATATAACTTGTATTTTTTTTTTTTAGTTATATAGATATTTTAGTCGGATTAAACATATATTTGGTACATAACTAAATGTTGACCCCAATATACATAACACTGTTATGCTTACATGTTGATCATATATCAGTTAATACTCATTAAAAATATAAGTCTTGACATCTTTACTCTATTAAATCATATTCTTCTATTATATTTATTTAAAATACCAGCATTCCAATCCTACCTAGAGCAAGTAAGAGAACTCAAAGTAAATCTTCATGAATATAAAATTTATCATAATTTAAAATTTATCATAATTTATGTAAATTATAATCATTGTCTTGTTGCATATAGATTTCAATTGGCCAGGTTTAGTCTTTTGTTTATTTTTATCATTACACAGCTTCTCACAGATGTTAAATACATTCAAGAGCACATATCTAAGAAAGATAATGATCATACAAAATGGCAGGATACCTGAAAAAAATATATGTTTTTTTTTTTAAATTAAGACATGTAGGTTGTTAGCTTACTAGCTCGAAAGAGACTAATTGGTTGTAATTTAAACAAGATGGATGTATGGATACCTATAAGACAAGGTTAGTAGATTACGACTATAACAAAATAGAGGGTATGGAGTTTACTTTCTCATTTTTACATTTTCTTAAAATTATGACCATGAGATTGTTTATTTTAAATATCAGCTGTCAAGAATTAGTATGTCCATCAAGTACACATCAATAATGCCTTTCTATATTGTGTTATGCGTAAAAAAATTTATATATTTCTACCAAAAGCTTATAAGGAAGGATCAAAATAAAAATTCCATTTAAAGAAGTATCTAAATGGTATAAAACATACCACTAGAGAGTGGAGTATAGAGTTAATAAGTATACTAGCTTGTTTTGTTTTTCAATAATCTATTCTTGACAATTGTTTATTCACTAAATCATCATAAAAATAATTTATAACTATTGATATACATTGACATTACTTCTCATGGGTTCTTTTGATGCTAAAGTTTCATATGTTAAGTCATTCTTAGATGAAATTCTTACTATTCAAGATCTTTATCATGTTAAGTATTTTCTAGGCCTTAAAGTTGTTGGATCAATCGATGGTATGTTTCTTAATCAACATATATACATACTTGATCTACTAGAAAATTTTGGTTTATAGAATTACAAGTCTTATAAGACACATTTTATGTCAAGACTTAAATAAACAGGTTTAGTATCCTCCACATGATAAACTAGAGTAGTGCAAGAAGATAGTAAGACATTTAGTATATTTGGAATTGACCAAACCTGGTCTGGCATATTGTTCATAACTAAGTCAATTCATATCCACCCTTTGCATTCTCACTGGAAAGCTGCCACTCATGTACTTAGATATCTGGTAGGTAATACAGATATAGATACAACTGCTAACGGAAGATTCTATCATTATCCTTTTGTTTGAATTTTGAATATGTGTTATCTAGTTTAGTAGTTGTAAAGCTGTCATTGTATTCATATCCAAACTTCTATTTCTTTTCAAATTTTTCGTACTGTGTTGATGTGTACTTATTTAAAGTATGATTGTTCATATAATAAAATCATCACTTTTGATTCTTAAACTCTTTATGGTATGAGAACTCTTTCTCTAATGAGTTTTTTTTTAATTCCATGGGTGACACTGCTAATGTTATTGTCGTTAATGTTGACAACACAGCGACTGTAAAAACCACTACTGTTATTCAATATAATTTGGGCAATTGCATATCAAGCTCAAAGGAAGTTCTAATTTTATGATCTTGAAGACACAGTTTTCTATGCTTATGCATGGACATTATATTTTTGGTGATTTGGATGGCTCTTTAGCCTCTTTTACATGTATTGTTTCTCAAGACAATCAACAAGTATCAAATCCAGTATACCTACTTTGTTTTCACCCGGATTCTCTTATTCATAATGCATTTAAACACTGATTCCCTCCACTATTGTCATTGCTTCTATTGCAAAACACATTTAGGATTTCTTTATGTCCCTTATGTAAACAAATCTCAAACACAAGTCTTCAACCTTCACTATCAATTGTATCGGTGTGCTCTTGATTCTCAATCTATTATAGATTATTTAGGCAAGATTCATTATCTTTTAGATGAGCTTGCTACTGTTAGTTCACCATTTTCTAATGAAGAACTTATTGTCAAAATACTGAGAGGCCTTGGGTCTAAATTTCGTGATATCTCAGCGGCTATTCGTGCTTGAGATAGTCCTATTACATATGAAGAATTATATGAAAAGCTTACTGATCATGAGATGTTTCTTCGCCATGAAGATTCTACAAAGAGTCTACCTGTAACTGTTGTGGTTGCACAAAAAAATACTACTCCCCATTTTTGCAAAAGTGATGGTCATCCTTCTTCTCAATCCAATTTTTCTCAAATCTAGTATACCTGCTTGGTTTCACCAGGATTCTCTTATTCATAATACATTTAATGCTTCTATTGAAGCATCAATTGCCTCTACTGTTGTCATTGCTTCTACTGCAAAACAAGTTTAGAATTCTCTTTATGTCTCTTATGTAAACAAATCTCAAACACGAGTCTTTAACCTTCATTATTAATTGTATTAGTGTGCTCTTGATTCTCAATCTATTATAGATTATTTAGGCAAGATTCATTATCTCTTAGATGAGCTTACTACTGCTAGTTCACCATTTTCTAATGAAGAACTTATTGTCAAAATACTGAGTGGTCTTGGGTCTGACTTTCGTGATATCTCTAAAGCTATTCGTGCTTGAGATAGTCCTATACATATGAAGAATTATATGAAAAGCTTACCTATCATGAGATGTTTCTTCGCCATGAAGATTCTACAAAGAGTCCACTTGTAACTGTTGTGGTTGCACAAAAAATTAGTACTCCCCATTTTCGCAAAATTGATGGTTATCCTTCTTCTCAATCCAATTTTTCTCAATAGCATGCTCAAGGATCTCGATTTTCTTTGCAAACTGGCCCAACACAGCCTGAGTTTCATCATTCTACACCAACTAATGGACAATTTACTACTCCAGTTCAATGTTAGGTTTGTCATCAGTTCGAACATACAATCAATGTTTTTCAATCCCGATCCAACAATCATTTTCATGCAAAGGCAAAATTTATGAATAATCTTGTGACCTCTCTCTCTACTCCATGGGTTATTGATTCTGGCACTTCACATCATATAACAGGTGATACCTTTACTTTAACTCTACCACATGAATATCATGGTATTGAAGATATTACAATGGGAAACACTTATACAATTTCGATTACGCATACTGGTACTACTCTTATTCATTCTCCTTCTCACTCATTCTCTTTAAAAACAACTTTGTATTCTCCTGAAATTAAAACAAATTTAATTTCCGTGTCTAAGTTTTGTCAAGATAATAATACTTCCATTGAATTTGATGCCTCAAAATTTTTGGTGAAGGATATGACAACCGGAACAATGTTGGTGTGCAACTAGAATTATCATGGATTTTATGAATGGTCATCTTCATTTGTCCTACATGGTTTAATAGCATATGTAGCAACTTTATCCTTTTCTCTTTGGCATCGATGTCAGGTTCATCCTCATAGTCACAATGTGAATAAAGTCATTCATCATTATTTTCTTTGTCTGTTACTTATTCCTCATTGTTTCAGTTTTATAATTCTTATTACTCTAATAAATTGCATCGTATACCTTTTTCTAATCATATAGTTTCAAGTATACAACCATTATATATATATATATATTTATTTGACTTATGGGTCCTTCTCTTATTCATTCCGTGTATAATAAATTTTGTTATGTTATTTTTGTAGATCATCATACTAAATATATGTGGACTCACACAATACAATTTAAGCCTAATGTTACTAAATTTCTTTAGTCTTTACACCCTTTGCTTGAAAGACAATTTTAGAATAAATTCATTAAGTTCTATACTGATGGTTATGGTTAATATATCGGTCAGTCAAAATATTTTTCTACTTGTGGTATTGAACACTTACTGTCTCATCCACATACTCAGCATGTTGCCACTATTGAAAGATGTCATAGGCATAAGTTATTGAAAAAAAAAACTTATTACATCAGGCCTCTCTTCCTTCATATTTTTAGTCATTTGCTTGTCATCATACCATCTTTCTCATTAATAGGCTTCCTAACCTATTTTTGGTAACATCAGCTCATATGTCTCTATTTTTTCTGAGGATCCTGATTATAAATCACTTCTTGTTTTTGGTTATCTTTGCTATCCATAGTTAAAACCATATGCTTCTCATTAATTACAATCAAACTCCGATCCATATGTTTATTTGGGCTATTCTGCTAAGCATCATTGTCATATGTATTTTAAATCCAATTATGCAAAAAAAATATACTTATCACGTGTTATTGTTGTTTTTTGAACATATTTTTCATTATCAATATATGTTTTCCAAATTTAAATGTCAAACACATGTTTCTTATTAGGATTATGGTTCTGTTTCACCACATTCTTCTGATAGCTACAATACTTTGACTCAAACTGATATTGCTCTTCTACAACTTGTGATTATTTCTATCGCTCCACCAATCGCGTTGTCTATGGTAACTATTTTACCTTCCTTACCTTATTCTCTCTTGAATTCAAATTATGTTACTTTGTTTGATATTTTCTGTTATTCACATTTAAACTCTACGCCTTCATCTTCTTCTCTAAATCCTCCCACTTCAACATCAATCTCAACTACTTCTTTACCTGTCACTATTTATCCATTGCATGTGCAATCTATAGCATTACCATCTCCAGATGTTTCTGTCAATCCACTTCCTCCAAGACACTCTATGACTACTCGATCGCAGAATGACATTATTACTCCAAAAAGACCTTTTAACTACATAAATTTGTTCCTTCCTCTTAGTCCATCCCTCATACATACAAACAAGCACATTTTAGTTCTAAATGGTCATAAGCTTTGAATGACAAGTATCCTGCGTTAATTTATAATTGGACTTGGGATCTAGTTCCTATGGATATGTCCAAGTATTTACCAAATGGGCATATTGATCGATACAAGGTTCGATTGGTCATAAAAAGCTTTATACAACATCCAAGTATTGATTATCATTTTACTTTTAGTTAGGTAGTTAAACCGAATATTATTCGATTGGTACTCACAATAGCGGTTCAGAATGGTTGGACAACTGATGTTAATAATGCATTCTTGCAAGGCCATTAGATGAAGAAGTTTTAATGCATCAACCTCCTAAGTTTGAGGACTCTACTCATCCATCCCATGTTCGCCGTCTGCGTAAAGCTATTTATGGCATGAAACAAGCCCCTTGGGCCTGGTATCGTGAGTTGCCTACTTATTTATTATCAGTGGGATTCATCATATTTAATTCTGTTTTGTCTTTGTTTCGTCTTCATCGGTCTGGACTCATAGTTTATTTGTTAGTATACGTGGATGACATAATTGTCACAAGAAATAAGTCTGATGGTGTGAGTGTTATTATTCAAGGCTTTGCATTGCAATTTTCACTCAACAATTTAGGTCCTTTAAATTATTTTCTGGGAGTTCAAGTTCCATAAACTACTTCAAGTCTTTATTTATCTTAGGTAAAGTATATAGCATATTTGTTGAAAGACACCAAAATAGATGGCAGTAAAGGTGTTTTGACTCAAATAACTTCTTCTGATTCCTTATTTAAAAGCATTTGTTCATCTTTTGATGATAAAGAATATTGTCGTGTCATTGATAAATTTTAGTATCTTACTTTTACTCGTCTAGATATTAGTTCTGTGGTTAATAAGCTAGCTCAATTTATGCATAAACCAATAGAAGTTTATTGGCATGTTGTGAAATGTTTTTTTATGGTATCTTCGTTCCACTTGCCAATATGGTCTTCATATATCCAAAGTGAAAAATAATGGTTTACGTATTTATTCTGATTCTGATTGGGCTGGGGACCCCATTGATCGTACTTCCGCTACAGGATATATTGTTTACTTTGTTTCTACTCATATTATTTGGTCATAAAACAAACAACATACTATCTTGCGCTCTTACACTGAACCTGAATACTAGGCTACTACTAGTGCCCTTGCTGAAGCAAACTAGATTTCAAATCTATTACAGGAACTTCAAGTGACCATGTCTTTTGTTTCTACCATCTTTAGTGACAATGTTGGTTTTACTTATCTTTTTCAGAATCCAATGTTTCATAGCCGAATGAAGCATATTGAGGTTGATTTTCATTTTGTCCGAAATCAAGTTCATGCCTACCAAGTTCATGTGCAACATCTCAACTTTGCTGATCAGGTCACGAACATTGTCACGAAGCCATTGTCTTCATCTTTATTTACCAATTATTTTAGAAAGTTGTCTATGTTGGCACCATTGTCAACTTGAGAGGGCATAACAAATACAACTCATAACTGAAGATTCTATTATTATCCTTTTGTTTGAATTTTGAATATGTATTATCTAGCTAAGTAGTTGTTAACTAAAGATTCATATCCAAGCTTTTATTTCTTTTCAAATGTTTGTTACTGTGCTGAGGTGTGCTTATTTAAAGCACGATTTTTCATATAATAAAATCATTACTTTTGATTCTTAAACTCTTTAGTAGGAATGTCAATTTTATGAGTGTTTTTATCATGCAACTTCTTCTTAAAATAATATACCATTCTCAATGTTTATTGGGTGCTTGTTTGGATTCCAGTCATTGACTAGATATATTACATTAGAAAAATCTTTAATATCATAAAAGACTATAAAGTAGGTTAAATTGTCCTTAAATTCATTTGAAGTTAATATATAGAGTTTTAGCATCACCACCTTGTGAAGTTAAATAGTTTTCTAACCTCATTCATGCCTTACAAATTCCTTAGTCAACCTCTATATCACAACATTATAATTCACAATCAGTTATTCATATAATTTGCAATCCTATTTTTTATGAATATATAAACATTTTGATATTAATTTTCATGTTGTAATGGAGCACTGCACGTAGATTTTCTCAATTTAGTTAACATATCTTCAACCTCTAAACTTAACGAGAAACATGGTGTAAAAGGAAAAGTCTTTTTCTCCCACTTAAATAGAACATCTCCTTGTGGTTTATAGAGAAAAGCAGTCAGAACACGAAACATATTGCATCCATTTAATTTTTTCGGTCGAGACAATATTGAATTTATTAGTCCTAATTACTTGAAATAGTAAATAAAAACTTTAATAAATTTCTTTGCCAAACACTTTTTATATATGTTTTAATCAACTAAATTCAAAGTTACATTTGTGTGTTGCTTGGAAGAATTTAGAAGCATATATTATAAGATGCAATTTTATCACACATTTAAATACACTATAGTTAAAAATTCTTCACAAGTTAATTTAAAATGTAATTTTATATATATATATATATATATATATATATATATATATAAGTTAAGAAGTTGTTGGTATCAAAGCCCCGCAGGTCCTGTAACATCTGCTAATTGGGCCTAGAAGTTAGGGCCAATTTGAAATTTTTACATGTTTGATTTTCGATACATTCCACTTCGGAATAAGTCGAAATACTATAAAGGGCAATGATGAGATTAGAAAAATTATTTTGAAAAGAAAATACTAGGATCAAAAACCTTTATTTAATTTGAAATTAAATATTCAAAAACGGACTTGAAATCAGAATTGGGCTTTTAGGATAAAACTCGATTTAATTGGAAGCATGGAGTCAATTATTTTTGGACTTGGAAAAATATGAATTTTGAATATAAACGTCAAAATTTGGCAAAATTACAAATTTGCCCCTCTTAGCGGAAAAATTCGGATTTTTGAAATCGATGGTGGTTTTTAATGCAAAACTTGAAAATAAATTTTTGGAGAAGTACAGAAAAGTCGGAATTGAGTTTTGGTGGAAAACGGGCTCGGAATTGGATTGGGCCCAAACTTGGCCCAATCTAAAACTAAAGCCCACATGTGTGTGTATAAGAACACACACCTACCACCACACTCACTCATTCTCCCCTCTTCTTCTTCTTCTTCCCCCTTCTTATACGTATCCTTCTATTCTCTATGGCTAAAACCCTAGCTTTTATTTCTCTCATTTAATCACTCCAACCACCATCAATTTTCCCATTAGTTTCATCAACAACATTCAAGGAGGCCATTGAATGCTATTTGCAAGTTTTGAAAGCTATATTTTTTATGGGTAAAAATCTCTTCTCTCTCTACACTTGATGGTTTTTGAATTAATGATATGGGTTTTGTTTCATGATGCTTATAAATTGTTTTTGAGTTGATTTTAAGTGTTAAACATATGCCCTAACTTCCATTAGAGTTTAAATGCTAAAAGCCCTAATTTTCACTATTGTTGTTTTGTTATTTCTTGATGAGAAATGATTTTTGTTGGATAAATATTGTTAAATAATGATCCAAATGGTTTTGGATTATCTCCAACCCATTTGTAGAACCCTAATCTCATCTATTTGTGTTAATGCCCTTAATAGCTATATTATGTGATGATTGAATTGTATTGGAGTCTTATGATTATGATTGTGATGATATTATGGTTGTAGTGTGATAGTTGTATATTGGTGATGGCTTAGAACAAGTGGAAACCCTCACGGGAGCGGCTTTCTAACTTGTGGATCGGCGGATGGGAGGTTCGTATTTCCGTTTTTAGCCCTACACACTTCTTTGTTATTGGTTGATGCATTGAATATATGTTTACTTGTAATTATGCCATGAAATTGGTTAAATAAGATAACCATCCAAAAGTTGATATAATGAGCATACTTGCATGTTAAGACGCTAGAGCATGTATGTAATGCATGTAGAATCATGCTAGGCGCTGCTTTGGGAATTGAAGTTTTGGGTGGACCGAGTCCACATTGTTTGCGGATATTGAAGGGCATAGGTTAGAGACTTATCTTTCCGCTCTTGATTGTGGATTCTTGAAATGGTGTTGACATGTGTTTGGTAAGACATATTGGTTGTATACATGACTTGATAATTATGAACATATTGCATTTATGACTAAGTGAAAGTGCATATGTGTTCACCTTGTGTTTAAATGATTTCAAATGACAATGTTGTCTTGGTACCTCTAAGAGGTCAAATGTGCAAACGAAAGTTATAAAAGAAAGGATAAATGTGTGATTGTGGTTGAATCACTAAAATGGATAATTGCCCTTATTATAGCTAGTTAGCGAATGTAGTGGCATGCCATAGGGAAACAATGAGAATTCTCAACATATGTAGACATGAACGATAAATTGGCATTGGGGCCAAAAACGAACGAATTGAGGGACGACTCCTAACGGGTGTGACGGCACCACAACCTTTTTGGCCTAACGAACGAATCCAAAGGTAGATGACCAACTCGAGGGAGAGTAATTCGGCTCTACGGATTATTGGTCTTCTGACCCCAACGAGAGCTTGGCTCTAAAACGATGGCTTCGGCCCTAATGTCCCGTTTTCACTAATCAAGCTAGAGTTAAGGGCGATTGTTTAAAAATGGCATAATGTGTCTATTGAACTTGATTGTTGAGTATTTTGAAATTGGTTGGTCATATATTATGGAAACTTAACTTGTCAAATGTTTTTGAACTAGAAATATTTCAACTTGGATTGTTTGAACTTGAATGTTGAACTTCAAATATTTTGGAACTTGAATTGTTTATAACATGCCATATTTTAAACTTGCTTCATATTGAACTTGAAATGTCATTGATGATGATCTTGATGATGTATTGATATTGTCTTGCTAATGAACTTCATAACAAAATGACATTGTTATGGATATTGGAAATTTGGAATTGATATGAACATGCTTGGTAATCAAGATGACTAATGAACTTGACTAAATAAGAGATCATGACTGTCTTGTGCATAATCTTGATGCTTTGGAATGTTTGTTTAGTGAGCCAACCCTTAGTGCCTGTTTGGTACAGCTTTTTTAAATAAATCTTTTAGCCGTAGATTTTTTAATAATAGATCTTTTAGAAATAGAGCTTTGAAGAATAAAAGTTTAGGTGTTTGGTTATCAATTAAAAAAGTACTTATCAATTTCAAAGTGTTTGGAAATATCACTTTTAAAAGTATTTTAAAATATTATAATTACTTAAAGAGTATTAGATATAAATATTCACTTATTGGTTAATATACATTGATTGTTATTATATAGGAATTCACAAATTTTTCTTTAAATTTAAAATTTGGTTTAAATTTAAATTTCAAATTGAGAGTTGAGTATTGAAATATGAAATATTATCTACATGTAATACATATATGTTACTATATATTTTTTTGTTCTATTTTTTTTTACATGAAACCAATTCAAATGTGAATATTATATGTATATATTTAAACTCAATTGAAAAACAAAATCAAGTTATAAATATAATAATTATTATAATAATAATAATAATAGAAGATAAAGTTTTATAAAATCTTACAAATTTGTTTTATATAGAGATTTCATAAACTTACATAAAAAATTTGATTGTCAATTTAAAATTTTAAATTATTGTAATTTTATATATCTCAAAATAATAGTATTTATATGTAAAATAAGTAAAATAAAGTATGAATTCATGAGTTATATATCATATGTTACAAGGGTATAAAAGATATTTTGTATCTTTTTAAAAAAACTCAAAAAGATCTACTCGAAGAAGCATCAAATTTGTGTTTCTCTCCGTAGATGATTTTCTGCTTCTTTAAACCCTAAAAAGATCTACTCCAATTTCTGCCAAACAACCAAAAATAAAAAAAGAAGTGCTTTTAAATTTAAAAAAGCACTTTCAGTCAGTAGACAAGCCCAACCAAACAGGCATTTAGTCTAATACTCTTGTCTAGTGGTGTGATCCTAATATGTTTTTGTCAAGTTAAAATGGGTCTTTTTTAGCTTAATTGGCTAAATTATGAATTGGGGAATCATATTGAATGTCTGATAATCAACTTGTTGTTAACTTGGTTGGTAAATGTTGGTTTTACTTGAATTGGTATGGAAATGGTGGAATAAGTAGGAACTTGAAAATTGGAAATTGTTGTCTTCTGTTACTGCTGCAACAAGTTGACCAAATAGGCAACTTGTTCCGTTTCGTTTGCCCAAACGGTTGGGTTGCTTGACAAACGGATTGTTTGTATGTATTGTTTGATATGCAGAGATGATGTGTTTAAAATTTGGTTGCATTCCGATGTCGTTTGGTCGGGTTTTGAAACTGAGCAAATCGCTCAGATAGGTGACCTGGGCAGAATCTGCCGACTTACCAAATTACAGTGTGGTAAGCAATTCGGTATGTAATTCGTCCAGAGAGCTAGTTTTGTGTCTAGTTACTTACCGAATTACATTATGGCATGCAATTCGGTATGTAATTCGTCCAGAGAGCTAGTTTTGTGTCTAGTTACTTACCGAATTACATTATGGCATGCAGTTCAGTATGTAATTCATCCAGAGAGTCAGTTTTGCATCTGCATACATACCGAATTACAGTATGGTATACATTGTGGTACGTATTTCGGCTAGAGAGCTAGTTTTGCATCTGCATGCATACCGAATTACAGTATGGTATGCATTGTGGTATGTATTTCGGCCAGAGAGCCAGTTTTGCGTCTGCTTACTTACCGAATTACTTTATGGCATGCAATTCAGTATGTAGCTCGGCCACGAAGCCAGTTTTGTGTGTCTAGCTTGTCTGTCTTCGTTCTCCCTCATCCGAACTCCAATTTAGTTGTCGTTTGCGGCTACGAATTCATCTTTAAGTCTACTTTCCAACTATATCATCATATTTTGAAAACGTGATCATATTTATATCCTGATTTTAAATCTCCTCCAAGTGTTCGTAAATTTTAGCTTTTGAAAAATACGTGTAACTAGTATAAGTTTTGTATTCGGACTCCAAATTGAGTCCCATTTGTTGCTATGAATTTGTGATGATTTCCTTTAATTACTATATGTTTTGAAATTATAGAAATAAATCAATGATATTGAAAGGATTTCAATCTTCCTTAAATGTACGAAACATCCTATATTTAGGAATCGAAATTCTTGAATTAAAAACCTCTTGATTGAATTGTTTCCAAAACTTTTTAAATCTTTCACGAGTATATTTAATTGCTAGTAAACTCACCTACATGTGACCATTTTTGAAAATTTTATCGAATATCTTGTCAACGAAGTGTCTTTAAAGGTATTTAAAAACCATAAGTCTTGTAACATGAGAACTTGCAATGTGGTCAATTTGTTGATTGCTTCTTGTTCAAGAAATAACCTTGTATCTTTTAATTTTTTATTTGATACCGAACTGTAATTCGGTGTCCAGTTCGGTATCGAGTTCGGCCAGAGAGCATATTTTTCATCTTCACGTGTTTCCAAATTATAATTCGGTAGAGAGCTCGGTATGTAGCTCGGTCAGAGGTTTTGTCTTTCAATTGTGTATGTTACCGATCTGTAATTCGATAGTGAGCTCAGATAGAGGCATTTTGAGTCATGCATTGGAGTCACTAAACTGTAATTCGGTATACAGTTCGGTAGGCAATTCGACATAGTTTGATAATGTGTTTAAAACCTGACAATTAAATATAATCGTGGCTTGATTAAACCCCATTGATTAAAGATTGAAATCTTTGATTGTTGGATTGATTGGTGATCTACTTGAGTCGAGTTGTCTGGACTAAGCGGGGTTTGGCTCACAAGTCTATTGTAATTATTGGTCGTCATGAGATAATTGTATTGATTCACTTAATCGAATTGATCGTCTTGATTGACTTAATTGAAATGATTGTCTCGATTGACTCAATTGAAATTGGTTGTCTTGATTGACTCGATTGTATTGATTGTCGTATTGATCACATTATCGATTGATGGATACATATGGTTAACGTTAAAGATGAATGATATTAATCTTAATGATTGGTAAATCATAGAATGAGCATGCGAACCAGGCGTGTGCCTGACCCTTTCTTCTTTTTCTTTTTTCCCGTAAATTGTATTTTCAGGTTCGTTCAAGCAAGACATGTGGTATTTGAGCTCTCATGGTGAAGTTCACTAATGTTGTAATCACCCATACATGTATTTTAGAATTTTATCATATTTGTAAATGAGCTTATAATATATTTGAAGTATAGTTGTAAAAGATGTTTTATTCATTTAGAATTTCTAAATATTATCTATATATGATTTAAACTAAGTATCATATGTTCAGGAAAGTAACATCATTATTCGTTTTCCGCACAAATATCATATAAACTGATCGACTTTTTAAATATTCCTAAAATGGTAAATCGCAACTGCATCGTTAATGTGGCAGTTCGGGCACCCGCTACGGTCTCAACCGGGGCGTGGGTTCGACGCTACAGGTCCTATGATGAAGATAGGTCTCAAAGCCCTACACACAGTTAAATATTGTTTCCACTTCCTGGCACTCGAACCCACAACCTCTTTGGATATAAGAATTGGGGAAACATGCTAAGTACCAACTAAGCCATTAGCTTAATTAGTATGATAATGGAGTTTTAATTTATCAATAGTTAAATAATGAGTTTTTTAAATAAAAATAAATAATAAACCTAAAGAAAATAAATTTAATATACATATAATCTGTTTGGTATGACTTATATAAGCATTTTTACAATTTTCTAGATCCAAAAGCACCTCTTAGTACTATTTGGTTAGAAATTCAGAAGTGCTTATAAGTAGGGAAAATGCTTTTAGTGAAAGTAGCTGAGGTGGTGCTTCTGCTTATCCTCTTCTTATGTCAGAAGTCAAAAGCACAAGCTATCTAAACAAGCCCATAATATATTTTAAAGAAAAATATTAAAAGTAAATTAGTATGACATATATGAGTATAAAGTTAAAAGGTACGTTGAATATTAAAAATGTTGAAAAAGAAAAAAATTAGCTAAATTCATAACAACAAATACAAATTTAATATATATATATATATATTATAACTAAATTAAAAAAACACTAAGTTACTTTTATTAAAAGTTGTAGTAAAGCATCCTTAGCTTTTTAAAAAATAAAAAATAATGCAATTATTTTGTTAAAATAGTTGTTATAACATTGTCATGGAATATCTATATTTAGTGTTGTTATAACATTATTACGCAGTTTCTGTAGCTACATTTTCTGTCATATGACACCAAAATAATTGCTACATACCAAATTTTCATAGCTAGCTTTGCTGCAAAATTGCTACAAAATATTCATAGCTATATTTTCCTCTATTTTGGCGCCAAAAAAATTATTACGTATGACATTTTGCAGTTAGTGTTGCTACATAATATCTACAGCTACATTTTACGCCACTGTGGTGTCATAAAATTGCTACGTATTAAAATTTGTAATTAAGACTGCTACAACATTATTACAAACTTGCTACATTAATATTTTAGTTAGAATTTAAATTAATTCCGTAACTAGTTCATAGTAATACTATAGCTACATTGTTATGAAAATAACCTGTCATTAAATTCCATACTTATTTTAATATTTTCTAATAGTGAAAGAATATATTTTGATTTTTGGCTACAGTAGAAACAAACTCATACTATACTTAATGTAATTAATTTACAAAATTATTAGATATTGTCCGGTGACAAAATGCTATTCTATGATAAAATCAATCCAGATATAATTCTATTCCATAGATTATTATTCTATGGAATTAAATCCACAATAATAGTCTAATTGGATGTACAAGAAGAATCACTTTGAAGATGCCCTATACTTGAATTAAAACCATAAAAGATTGTCCGTGTAATTCCACCTCGAAAATAAATGAAGAGAGATTCCTTAAAATCCATAATAGAGGAATCTATGCTTCGAGTGCTGCTATTTGTGGTGGGGTCTTCTCTTGTTTGGTGCTTCTTGCTTTTGGAATTTTCATTAATATTCAGATTCACTTCGAAGTTGGACAAACCACTTGAATTTATCCCTATTCTCACTACAATATTGTGCAACGTCATAGCCACCATTTTTAGAACTTGTTTCCTTTACATTACCAATAAATTATATTTTTAAAAAATAATAATAAATTTGGTAACTTAAGAATCCAATTTTTAACATTTCATTATAGAATTATTTTCATAATTTAAAGAAAATAAATAAATAATAATAATAGATCTATTAAATTTTAAAATAAAATTATAAATTTATTTTAAAATTTTTAAATTTACATAAATAAACTTTTAAAATTTAAGTTTATTTTTACAATTTTTTAAAAATCTACAAAATCCTGAAAAAAAAATTCAAAAATTATTATAATATTATATTAAGTCAGTCTCTAAATGCTAAGTTAGAAGATAAAAATTTTAAAGGATTTCACTTATATAAATTTAGTTAGAAATTTATTTTTCATTTTAATGCGATTTTTCTTTTTGAAAATTATAATATATTTACTTTAATAAAATATAATGGATGAAAATTTGAACAATATATATATATATATATATATATATATATATGAAAATCACATCTAAAAATATAAACCACATATCAAAAAGTGATGTATAAGTTAATCCTAATGAGAAGAGAGAATATGAAGAGTTGATGTTGGTGGTAATTCTAGAATTAGAAGAAGTGACTGTAGAAGATATATGTACATATAAGATATGATTTGATTTGATTACCCGTTTTAGTCCAGTGATATGTATGCTTTATTCCAGCACTGGTACACGATTCTGCAACATGCGGTTGATATTCAGTGTGATTCAGCTTTTCAGATGATGAGTTTGGTTTTGTATTGTATTCTATTGTCTCTTTCAATCAACTTATCATCACCTTTTTGCACTGCAAATTTTTCACTTATTATATAATTCACCACCAATGTTATCAAAAACGTATTCCAATCTTTATTCTATTATTATATTCATCTGAGTCGTGTTTAGACACGATAATAGATAGAGTAGACACATGTAAATTGATTTACACACCAAACGAATTTGAAATAAATCCTATAAATCCTTGGTAGGTTTAAATTAGTGGCGCTCGCCACCTTTTTATCAAGAAATTGAGCATAATAAGCAAAATATGAAAACTAGTTAGTGAATCTATAAATAGTAGATAAAATTCGTGTTAATATAATATTGTCAATTTATAAATAGATAAAAATGGTTGTATTAGTATAATATTTTCCATTCCGAATATAATTAAATTTATATTATCTTAGACATTAGGTTATTTTTTATTTTATAGGAATGAATGAAGGGTGAGGGAAGGTGATGATAAAGAAAAGCACTAAGCCTAGTCATGAGCAGAATATGAGTCATGAATCACAAAGTAATTTGAATTAATTTACTGAGAAGTGGCATGCAGTGGTTGCTGACATGGACTGTATAATGTAAGCCTCCATTTTTCAAAATTTTTCCCTTTAAAAACCCCTCCGTTCCATGCAAATATTCAATATCACAATTCATTATCATCAACATGGGTAGCAGCAATACAAGCTCATCCTATTTCGTTGCCCTTGTGATGATAATAGTTCAATTCACATATGGTGGATCAAATATTCTAATTAAAGTCTCGTTTCAAAAGGGTCTCAATCAGCTTGTTCTCATAATCTATCGCCATCTAATCGCCATGATCATTTTAGCTCCCTTTGCTTTTTTCCTCGAACGGTATGCTTCAACATATTCTTGTGGCTGTGCTTGTGTTATATAAATATATTGATATTGATGATGAGGTGTTGGAACAGGAAACAACGGAGTTCACTGTCGTTTAAAGTGCTGGTACAGATATTCGTACTGGCATTGATCGGAACTACAGTTCAACTGAATGTGTTCTACGTGGGTTTACACTACACTTCTGCCACTGTTGCCAGTGCTTTGAATAATGCTCTTCCCAGTTTAACCTTCCTCTTGGCTTTCTTACTTGGGTAATTTAATTATATACCTATACACATACATTTTGTTTTGGGATAGTTTTTTTTTTTTTTTTTTTTTTTTTTTTCATTTTACCACTACTAAAATAAAAATTATTAAAATTTTTAAAAATCAATTCTAGATTTTAGTAGAATTCGAAGAGACTCCTCCAGTAATATGGTCCACCGGAAATTGGTAGTTGAATGAAACATAAATAATAGAAAAATCAACTATTTTTAATTTTATCCAATCTTCTTTTGTCGCCTAGCAATTGTGGCTCTTAAATCTAAAAAAAAATATAAGAAAAATCTCAAATTTACCGTGAGTTTATGGGATTAACCCTTTTATTTTGTTTTTATTTTTTTAATAATTGATATTGATATGTGTTTTTGGGTGGTGCAGGATGGAGAGAGTGAAGATGAAAGACAGAAGAAGCCAAGCAAAGGTGGCGGGAACATTGCTATGCATAGCAGGCTCACTAGTCTTCACCTTCTGGAAAGGCCAATACTTATTCAGAAGCTTCACAGACAGACCTCTAATCACTATTCACCCCACCAACCTTATCCAACAAAACTGGGTGAAAGGCTCTCTTCTCATCCTCGTCGGCTACATTGGCTGGAGTGTCCAGCTCATCCTCCAAGCCATTATTCTCAAAGTCTACCAAGCCCCAATCTCCATCAACGTCCTCGTCTGCTTCTTCGTCCTCTTCCAAAATGGCATCCTCGCCATCTTCTTCGCCAGAGACCCCATCCTCTGGATTCCCCACCTCGACGTCCAGCTTCTCACCAACCTCTACTGTGTACGCCTTTTTTAAAACTCAAATGTAGGGGTAATATTGTAATTTTGATATGTCTAATTTATTTACTTATTTGTTACAGGGTGTTGTGACGTCAGCGATCGTGTACTATATTCAGACATGGTGTGTCAGAGAAAAAGGGCCTGTTTTCGCTGCTATGTTTAGTCCACTTCAAGTTGTTATTGTCGGAATTTTCTCCGCTGTTGCTTTTGCCGAGCAATTCCACGTCGGCAGGTATTTTTTCTTTTATTTATTTATTTATCATTTAATTGATTATGAAGATTAATTAATTATTGATAAATTTAAATTTGGTGTTTTGAACAGTTTGGTAGGTGCCATTCTTGTGATTGGAGGGCTTTATTTCGTGGTATGGGGCAAAAAAATGGATAGTCTTCTTAATCAAGAAGTGTCAGACATCAAAGAAGATCTTGAAAATGGAAAAATGATCCAAATTACTTCCCAAAACGAATCAAGTTAAAATTATTAGTTTTTTTTTTTTTTTTTCAAACACATTTCAAATTTTGGATACTTACTACAGTTCCATGATTCATTGAACTGGGCAAAAGAAATGTATGTGTAATAAAATTATATATGTACTGATTTTGGGATCGATTCTGATTTGGTTAAGCAATATAGTTTAAAAGGCACTAACAAACATGAAGAAAGTGACATTATCATTGTAAATCCATATAGTGCCAAAATAATAATAATATTAATAATAATGGTGTAAAGAATCTGGTAAGTGTATGTGTATGTATTATCACTTTTGGAATAAAGAAAAAAGATTAAAACATAGTTAACACGGAATCTAGGTGGTGAGCACTTTTACTATAAGTCCGTCTTATCTAAGCGCACATTATATAGTAATAGTAGTAGTAAATGTGGATGATATTGTCAAAATTGGAGAGTGCAATAAACACTTTTCTTGCATGCTTTGGTGGCTTGTTTGGGGTGTGAAGTGGAGAAAATGAAAGTGGACATCGGCGTCCGTCTAGGTGGATACATGTTGCATTGCTAGTGGGTAGGTGCGTCGGTGCTATAAATGAATATATGCGAAGCAAAAACCTGTTTCGTATGAAATATTTTATTTTGCTTTAGATTTTAAAATGAATAAGAAAAAATGTAGTCGTCTTCGTGGTAAATAAAATATTCGGAAAGTTGGTGAGGGATATCAGTATAGGTCTTGATACATTTTCAATCAAAACAGTTTTTGGGACATAGATGGCACTAAAATTTTAAAATCGCATACAATAATTAATTAATTATTTATTTTTAAAAAAAATTTATATATAAATCATATCCCTAATTTCTAAACTGAAATACAATGACATAATACAATAAAATTTAAATATTATTATAATATTATTTTCTTTGTACGTGCAGTATTCCTACTTAACATACTTTCGTATGATGTTCAAGGTTAAGGTGATAGATTATAAATTCGCAGTCTTGAAAAAGACAAAAGAAACCAGTCGTGAGCATGGGTTGGGATAATTTAATTAGTTAGTAATAGAGCTATCATAGCCAACTGAACCAGTAGAATCAGCCGGAGTGTTACACGGGACCTTGGCTATTCCTAATAATTTTGAAAATTTTATATTTAAGATTATTCTCATTTGTCTAGAATTCTCAGTGTTTAGTCAAAGAATATAGCTTTTGGAATGGTAAGAATTGGATTGGATGTGGCGCTTTCCATGGGGAGAGACCTTACCTTGGGAACTAGATTCACTATAAAAATATTGTCCACCCTTAGTTTTATAGTGTCTTCAAGATGTCGATATGATAAAAAGACTTGAACCTCTTCTTCAACTGGTTTTTTACTCTGTGCTAAGGGCAAATCAACACCCTTACTTCTATAGTGTCTTCGAGATGTCGACAAGATAAGAAGATTTGAACCTCTTCTTCAACTGGTTTTTTGACTCTGTACTTAGAGGAAATCAACATTGCCAGAATATAATCCTCCTTTGTCATCTGCACAACTTTTCAAATGTCATTTATATTAATTTTGCTCTTCCTCGAGTTATCTTATTCTTTTAGCTTATTTTGGAACATATGATAACTATAAAGTCATTTTTGGTTAAGATCGAGTTGGTCCAAGAAGATTCGGTTGCTCGTCATTTTTTGAATTTGAGGCAAAAGACGTAGATATTTTTTGATTCTATGTTATGCAATTTCCTTTGTATAATATGAACTAGCTACTTAGAGAGAGGTTAAATTTTGTCTTCCGAGTAAATCAAGAGATCTTTACATTCAATGATCTTCTTTAATAAAAGGTAAAGTACTATTTAAGTTTTGGATATTCTTTTTTTCTTTTCTGAAAAAATTTATTTCTTTTTCGCTATTCGGGCAATTTGGTTGGTGAGATTTGAAGTGATCTCTAAGCATACCGCTTTTAATACTTCGACATTGTTCCAACTTATTCTTATTAGTGCATTTTTTAGATTAAATGGTAAACTATTGCCATAAATTTAATCTATGTTAAGTAGAAGAAGATTTATTCACCTTTGTTATAATCTACTCCTTTTGGATTCATGAAGTGGAATCTTACTATTTTCATTAATAATAAAGATAACAGTTCTGCAGGATTTGAAGGTGTACTAAGAGGACGTGTTAAAACATCATCGGCCTTTTTCCAAAGTGATAATTACCGCAGATATAGTAGAAGCTTATATGCGATTGAAAAAGTATTAGTTATTTCCTTCTCTTTTCTTTCCACTATAAAGTCCATAATTTAGTTGAATTCTTCTTCTTACAGGAGTATTTAAAAAGTAACTTATAGGATAGATTCTGAAAATATAACTTAATTCTCAATACGATGGAGTTGTGAACGTGTATGTTTTGTAATGTTTCCTTTAATCTTGTTTCCAGGTCCTAAAACTGGTTTGTTTTCTTTCTTACTAAGTAAAAGTAGTGATAGTTAATCTAAAATTTTGACTTGATTATAACTTTTTGTATTGTATAATTTTTTATTTGATACTTAAATTTAAAAATAAATAAATATTAATAAAAAAAATTCATCCCAAATCATTATTTAAATAATTAGTTCACCGATTAATGGCTAATTTATATTCCAACTATAGCTCTATATGATAATATAACTCCAACTATATCTCTAACCAATAATGTATCGGGAAAAAGTGCACGTTTAAACAATTGCCTTTAAACTAGAGATTAGACTTTGTGGTTTTCAAATGGGTTCATAAAGCACCATCAACACATTTCCTATAATTATGTCATTATTATTGGGAAAACATGGCTAGATCTGATACCACTTGTTGAAAAAATGGGTGATCCATTGCAGCGGAGACGAGTATCGGTAACCACGAAATAAAACAACATACATAAGATAAGAATATAGAGATAAAAAATAAGACACAATGTTTTTACATGAAAACTCAAAATGGAAAAAACTACGGCCATCAGAACGACGAGAGACTAATTTGCACTATGTAACAATACTCTCTCTCACTCCACAATCCAATTACATTGGTTACAGTCTCACACAAGCTTTCCTCATATGGCTCGATCCTAAAACTCAAGATCTCCATAGTTCCTTGACCCCCATTGGGCACCTCCCAAACCTAACCAACTAGATCTACATTATTCTCTCAGGATATCTAATAATAGATACAAGCACAATATTTATAACATTAGATTACTTAGTGTGTGTTCAAGAAAGTTTTTCAGTTAAAGTTTTAGATAGCGTTTAGATTATATATTAGCTTTTTTTAAAAAAAAAAATTGCGTGTTTAGTAACATCGTTTCAATTAGTATTTAGCGTTTCAATTAGCATTTAAGATAGGGTTTAAAAAAGCTATCGAAAATAGTTTTTAACCTAAATGCTAATAATGATTTACTTTATTAACATTTATTTTATAATTAATTATATTATTATCTTCTCAATTATATTTATATCGGTAATAAATTTTAGTAATTTTATATGTAACAACTAATTTAAAAACTAAAAATAATACCAAACGTTCAATTCAACAGCTAATTTAAAATATAATCTGGCAACTAAAATTGCTAACGTTATCTGAAACGCTGATCTAACAGTTAACTGAGAATCTAATGACAAACATACTCTTAGTCACAGAGTAATCCTAAACCATTAAAAAAATATTTTCCTATATATATTCTTAAGAATCTCTTTCCTAATTAGAATCCATTTTAAAAAATATTATTCTTAATCCAATATAATACTTTGAAAACAATTTTCGAATTTTATTTTTTTTAACTACAGCTCAACTGTGGGCATACCCAAATTTTCGGGGGAATCCTGACGAATATTATAAGAAATTTGACACACTAGGTGATTGTCAGGTAGAAGGTAGTGGGAAGAGACAGAGTGGATGATATGAGTTCGTTGCACTTTCTCTACATATCCCGAAGATTATGAGCCATGTAAATGCCTAGTTGCCCATGTTGTGTACGGAAGTGGTTAGTTGGTGACTGGCTTGTCATCTGACTCCTCCCACAATTATATCTATATCCCTACTGTACTGTACTTTGCTGATTCAAGACACCTGACCACTTCTTCCAGTTCAAACAATTCTAAATTTAATAAAACTTAAGGGACCAAATCGTAACTAAACACTTCATCAGTTCAAACTCCTATATAACTGACTAAACATACTACAATCTACATCAAATTTTATCATCAAAAGTTAAAGACAGGAGTCTCTTTAGCTTACAACCAGTTCTTTTCTTTCTATTTAAAACAATATTAGACTGGTTTTTCTTTAATACATAGAGAAATGGAATGGTGAGTGACATAAGTGTCCACCAAGTACATGCATGTTCTTGCACTGTCGAATGTTTGCTGTCCATCTCTTTCACTGTTCCAGCATGTTTTTTATGCACTGGTACCTTTCAATTTCCCAACAAATGTTTTTGTTTTTATGCAGAATTATTAGTGTCTATTTTTAATTATTCGTTCAATAAAGAGCTAAAGTGTATTTACCTGTTGGATCACTATCAGATTACTTTTTATAATTATGCACCTTAAGGATTTGGAATCTCCATATTTGTTGGCTACACATATCCACCCTCTTCTAGATTGCTCTACAACTGAATCAATTATATTAGTCTAATTGGTCCCATTCTTTTACTCACCTTTTCCAAATGCTTTTAAACTGTTTGTAATTTTTATATTTTAATTTTTTTTTTCAAATTTAGAGTAGAAGTATGGTATTATTTATCGTGAAAATAAGTAAAATTAGATGTTATAATTTTTTTTCTTAGTTTTAAACCAATTCTATATTTTTTATACTTTTAAATTTTTTTATAAAAAATTGTAAAATTAAATTTTTAAATAAAAAATTACAGAAAATGAGCTTTCCGGTATATACTACTGGGAAGCAGGCAAAATTGAATCAGCTTCTCGGTCCTAAGCATGCAAAATTCAAGCCTGCTTCCCGGTGTGTAGGTAAATTGAAATTCGCTTTCTGGTATTACACACCGAGAAGCTACTGGATATATTTTTTAGGGTAAAATGGTCATTTTCAGTCTATTTTTTGCAAAAAAAACAAAAAAAAAAATTCAAAAAGTTTAGTTTTATAAAAAAAATTACGTTGATCTTAAAAAATATATTTTTTTAATAAAAAAGTCCAAAAATACAAATCACCCATTATTATTATTATTACCTACAAACTTAATTTAAAAATCTTCTTTCTTTTGAAAAAAAAATATGTATATATTCCATAGAAATTAAAATTAATGAACTCCGATTGAGTTATATTAAAATAAAAATATTTTAATTTTTAAAATATGATATTTTAATAATTTGATTTAGTATATTTATTATATTTTTTTATAATTTAGTATTATTTTTTTTATATTATGTATTAACTTTATCTTATAATATCTTTTTCGATACGGAATTTTGAATTTAAAAAATATTACTTATTCTTATTCTATATTTAAATATTCTTATTATTTATATAATAGACATACATTTAACTTATTACTATTAGTCATTTAAATAATAATTATACTTATTTATTTGGATTAGTAATTCTTAAATTCATATCTATTTATGGATTAAGGTTTTAATTTTAGTGTAGTGACAATGAAAAAGTGTGCACTAGGAATAGATAAGAAATCCATGAAAGGCTTGGCATGTACTAGTTACTATTTACATTTGGACATATTTTTTGGTACATATAAGTAGTACCTTAGGCTAATAAGTTGAGAAGGGCAGGCTTGGATTTGATATATGCACTTTTAATCAAACATCATTTCAACAAGAGCAAAAATAATTGGCAAACCACAAAAGAAAATTGGTAAGTAATTATACAATGTCCATGAAAGAGACCATTCTTCACAGATAGTGTGTATACACACAACAAACACCACTACGTAATTGCAATTTTATTATTATTATACAAAAATACTAATACATCAAAAGAAACTACTTGGATTTATGCACATATAGTAACAAAATATAATGGTATATGATTAATTGGCAAACATAAAAGGTCATGCTTAAAACCAAAATTTTAAGAAGTTATGTCATAAAATAATATTATTATATTTATTTTTCAATAGAAATTAAATTAAAATTTTAAAAAAAATCAAGACCATAAAAAGATTAAATATATAAATATATATCTATATTGAAAAGTTTCCAAAAATAAAATTTTACTATAAATATTATTCATATATATATATATATATATATATATATATATATATATAAACTACACAATTTTTAGAGTATTTTGAAAGTTAGAGTTAAAAGAGTGAAAACGAAAGTTTATAATTGTAGTGGTTCGGACACAACAGTTCGATCCGGCCTGACGGAACTGGATTCTCTCGGACGATAGGGACCGATTCTTGATGTAAAGTATTCCTGCAAAAAACAATAACGGAAACATTCGAGCGGACCTTGGGGACATGGTGTGGTGTCTGCCGTAGGCACTCCGACGCTCAAGTCAGCTCTGGGCTTAGATAAGAAAATAATGGAAAAGGAAGAAGAGAGTAATACTTCCTACAAAGGATGGTTCTTGTCGGAAAGAAATGACTGTGTGGCAGTATGACACCTAGAGCTCTGGGCTCGATTGGTTAAGACCAATACGATGATCGGAGTCGTGAGTTATACACCAAAGTGTGATCGGAGGTGTGAACTAAACACCGGAATGTGACTGACGACAATAGCACTACGAGAAGTGATTTGGGCAGAGTTTCGATACGTGAAAGCGTCCCCCTCTCCATGAGGTTGTGGCTTCTATTTATAGAAGCTTGAGGAGCCTGTTGGAAGATCTTGCTGAGATCCTGGCGGAAGGATCTCCGCAAGATCCGGGATCCTCTCAACTGAGAATCTGTCAGTTGGAAGAGCTCGGAAGAAGGATTAGGCCTACGGGCCTCTCGGAACGATTGGGCCTGGGCCCCTCGGAAGCATTGGGCCTAGGTCCCTCGGAAGCATTGGGACTGGGGATTGGGTTGGAGGCCTGGTCGCTGATTTTGGGCTTGGGCCTTGGTTTTGGACCGGGCTAGGATTTTTAGCCCTCTACAATAATTATATTTTAAAGTTTAAAAAATTTACCTAGAAGAATTATATAAAAAATACACTTAATATTTTTATTATATTTTAATTCAATATTATTTTCTTCCAATAAAAATTGAATAGTATTTTGTAAATTATTTGGTTGTTAATTAATTTTATTTTTAAAAAAGATATTAAGATGTATTTATTTCCAATTAAAATTTTAATATATGTTTATATATATATATATTATATAACTACATTATATTAAATATATTATTAATTAAATTTGAATTTGTAATTTTATTAAATTAAGATATTCTTCGGAGAGAGTTTCATTTTTGTCTTTTTGTAATATTTATGTAGACTATATAATTTAATCTTTAAAAACTTAACTAAAATAAATTTTTAAAACTTTCACTTTTAAAACATAACTCCAATTAACCATTTTAATATTTTGTAAAGATTTTTTATACTAATACGTGGATGTGATTTGTGAAGATCATCTGTGAAGCTGTGAAGGGCTATTTTTGAAAATTAAAATTTAGATAGATATAAAATATAAATGAAATTTTTTATTTGGTTTTGAAATTTTAAACTTTATTTTGTCTATTTATATAATTTTTTCTATACTTAAAGTTTAAATAATTATAGATTATTTTGTTTAATATTAAAAATAAATTTATTAAGTATAATATATATTCTTTCTATTTTAATTTAAATTGTGTGTTAGGATTGTGACGAGAATTTGATATACTTCGGTATTCAATTGGTTTGTAATTAGAAAATGACTCAAAAACTATTTTGGAAGTGTCATATTTGATTAGAAATGAAATTTCTTAAAGTAATTTCTAATTAACAAAGAGATCCTTATGAATGTAAATATTAAAAGATTTTTTTAGTGGTCTAGAATTACTTTGTGATTAAATAACATTATGGGAGAACAATGTAGATCTAGCTGATTAGGTTTTGAAGATGCCCGATGGGGGTCTAGGAACCATGGAGACCATGGAAATCTTGAGTTCTAGGATCAAGTCCTCTTATCCTACCAGAGCCATATAAAGAGAGTTTGTTTGTGAAAAATATAATTGGATTGGGAAGTGGGAGAGCGATATTTTAGTTGCAACTGTCGCTTTATTGTTATGTAATTAATGTATCGTCGTCCTGACGGCAGTACCGTCTCTACATTTTTGGAGGCCCCCGGTAGATGTGATTTAATGGGCCCCTTGAATTTTTTTTTAATTTTTTTTAAATTTGATTAATTTTTTTTTTTAAAAAAACAATGTCAAACAACATCGTCTTATTAAAAAAAATTTTAAAAAAAATAAAAAAAATTTCCCATTCACCTCCGGCTCTGTGGGCCCTCCGGCGGTCGGGGCCCCTGGCGGTCGCCCTTCCCGCCGCCCCTCAGAGCCGGCCCTGCCTGACGGCGGTAGTTTTTCCTACTTTGGATTTCTATTTAAAACTTTTGTTTTACTTTTTATCCCTATTTTCTTCTCTGAGGTATATTTGTTTTATTTTGTGATTATCAATACTTATGCTATAAATCGTCTATTTTTTCAACCAATAGTATCAAAACAAGTCTAATTTTCCCAATAAAATTATGAATCTATTTTAGATGGATTTAAATATTAAAAAAAAAAATCGTTTCACATACCATGGCCCCCGAAGGTTTTTGAATAAAACATGTAATATGTGAAATGCATATACAAGGAAATTGGTTTGCCTTGATGGTTGTTTCTCTAATTAATTTCGTCAAAGGTTCGAATCATTGCCTTTTATTCCTATTAATTTTTTAAACATTCTTATTATATTATAAATTTACATGCGAAAAATATTCTCTTTTATTATTTCTTTAAATATTCTTACTAATATATTATAAATTTACATGAAAAAAATATTCTCTTTTAAATATTTTATATAATGTAAATTTTAATTTATTTTAAAAATATAATTAAAATTATATTTTAAATTAATATTTAAATTTTTTTATGTAATTAAATTTTATAAATTTTAAAAATAGTTAATTAAAAATATTTAAATTTTTTATGTATTTTTATTATGTAATTAAATTTTATAAAATTTTAAAAATAGTCAATTAAAAATAATTTTAAAATCACTTATAAAATATTAAAGAATTTTATAAAATATAAAGTTAATAATTAAATTATAATACACAATATATTTAAACAATAAAATTAAAGGTTTTAAATTATAAAATAAAATTATTAAAAAAATTATATACATTTAAAAAATTTATGTTATAATATGAATATTTAGATTAATTAAAACGGTACATAATTTATACTTCCTCCGTCTCTAATTAATTGTTACACTTACTAAAAATGGATGTCCCTAATTAATTGTTACACTTCCATTTTTAGTAAATTTTTATAATAGAAAAGATAATATTACCCTTATATTTTTTCAACCACTCAACCCCACCAACCAATATAATATACAATTTTTTCCTTTTTTAAATTCTCATATTATCTCACAACATTTTAGGTGGGCCCCTTCCATAATATATTCAATTGTAATTTATTTGTGTAAGGATAATTTTGGCGATTCATAATTTATCACACTACCTCACAAATTTCCAACTTCCAACTTCCAACTGTAACAATTAATTAGGGACGGAGGGAGTATTATTTTTTCAAATATTTACTTCAAATACTACCGTACCGTACCGTAGAGCGCTGTCACGCACCCGTAAATAATAATTTTTATGTTCGACCCCCTACCCAATCATCTCTACCTCCGTCCCTGATTTCGCATAATGTGACGCAACCTCACAAAGTAGCTAATTTCGAATCTCCAAGATATATTGGATACGAACAAAATATCTGAATATTTGTAGCGTAATCAATCATAGTATCTTGATTCTAATATTATAACAAAGTATCCTTTTTAATTGTTGTATATTATAATTAGATTGTTTAGTGACGTAGATTTACAGACATTAAAAAACAAAATAAAAATAGAAAGAAGGATATAATAAGAGTAGATATAGTAATTGGTGCATGAGATCCTATTCCACCATTCCATGTTAATGAATTAGTGTGATGGTGAGATCATGTGATGTGTGTATAGAAAAGTTGATTCAGTTGATGGCACTCACTGCGCACAAACTGATTCTTCTCTTCTCTAATAATGTTGCGTTCTTCTCCATCATTACCTAAATTCTCATCACTCAACATTCTTTTTTCACATCATCACCAACTTTTTTTAATTTTTATTTTATACCTTCACACTTGCAACTTATAGTTCACAAATAAAAATAAATTTATTTTAAAATTGATGAATTTTTAATTTTTTTAAAATTAATTAATTAATCAACATAATTTTCTAAATACTTCAAAAACTTGTTAAAATTAATATACTTTTATAAAAATTGTGTGGAGGGTATATTTATTATTTTAAATATTTTATTTAAATTTTAATTTTTAAAAATTTGTTAACTTATATCAAAATTTATTGGTCTTTAAATTGGAGATTGAACAACCGTATTTTATAAATATTATTTTTTAAATAGTTACAATTTTCCATTTTAAAAACTTTTTCTTTATCTTTAATAAATTTATAGTGGTTTTTATTAAATTTGAATATTTTTTAAAAACCATCACAGGCTAGTATAAAGTCGAGCAAACCGAGCTGATGAGGTTAAAAAGCCATGCAGCTAAAGCAATAAGTGGAATGGGCGAAAGATCCCAAACTCAACAAAATAAACAAGTCATGCGGCCAAACACATTTAATGGGCTCGTAGTCCATCAGGCTCCAAAGCCTACAACACAACTCATGCTAAGACCCTAAAATCCGAGCTGCTGGTATAATGAACCAGCTGACCTGATTTTCACAAAAACCTTAATTCTGCAAAGAATCAGGACGCATGGATTTTGGAATCACGCCATGATCTTTAACAACTGATCATTAACGAGTCTATCACTTCAAGAAACCTAGGAGGAGATCGCTCTCTCAACCTAAGGAAGTAAGATTCTCATATATTATACTGAATTTTTGCTATGGTAAACTTGAAGGCGATTCCGATCACCCCAATTTTCGGCCAACCTTACCGATGACTCTTGGCGGTCAAGTATTATTTTCTTTACTACACTTTTTTTCCTATATCAATTAAAGTCTTGTGCCGACTTAAGCATTTGAGTGACAGCGGTAAACACCTGTCTCCTAAAAGCTTTTGAATGCCTTAACTTGGTGATTGTAAGATCAACGTCTGAGCGAACTCCTCAGATCTCACCTAAACATTTCATCAGTCGATTCCTATATTCGCACTGTAGATACACATATCTACCCTCATTACCAATAATATTAGAAAATAATAAAAATGCTTAATTTGAAAAATAACCACTTTTCAAAAATAAGGATAGAGAGATGGAGAGAGAGAAAATGCTCTGAAGACAGGAGTTTGAAACAATGGCAAATCTTCATCAGCAGGTAAACTTCGGTTTTTTCATTCCTCTCGGTAACTTCATCCTTCCGCATAGTCCACCCGGTAGCTATAAAAGAAAGGCTTGATTCGGACATGGTTTCCTCCCTTCTAATCTAGGTTGAGGAAATAATTTTTTTTTTGATGTGGTTACATTCTTTATTAATAACTTACCTAACAAATGACCTGCTTTTAGAGTTAAAAAAATTCTGGTATGGAGAAGTGTTAAGAGTTTTTATCCCTAAAAGGCTTAGCAAAAATGGGTTGGTATTTGGATTTGTATCTGTCAAATATGTTAGAGACTTTGAAGCAATGATAAGAAAGTTGGACAAGTCTTGACTTGGGCAAAATCAGATTTCAGTAGAATTTTCTAAGCCTAATCCAAGGCCTAAGAATCCTAAAATCAATCTGATGGAGTGTAAGAAGAACTAAAGGATCGCTACCAAGAATAATGCTAAAATTGATAGTCACTCTTATGCAAAAGTTGTCGAACTTGAAAAAATAAATCCAAATGGAAAAAAGGGATTTTCCACCAGCAAACACAGGCTCTTTTGAGTATGCACAGAAAGACACAAAACTTGAATGGCTAAGTAGGAGTTTGGTTGGATGGTTACATTCACCTCTCAGTATTTTTAACATTCAAGACAAGATCATGGACTGAATAGAAGGAAAGTTGAATTGTAGTTGCAAATCATTAAGAGGTAATCTTGTTGTTCTATCTTTGCCTGATAGACAATCTTTTGAATAAACCATTGACAATAACATGGACTGGCTAGATGAATGGTTTGAGATTATTAAGCCATGGGACCCAAGTGTTGTGTATTCAATGGATTCACTTGGTTACATTTTGAGAGAGTGCCTCTACAGGTATGGTATGGCTGATAATATGAGTTGCGACACGACAGGTTGACATGAGAAAAAATCAATTATTAAGGATTAGGGTTGAGTATAATCGTGTCGTATCGGTAACATGTCGAATGAATTAATCCATTTAATAATCATGTTGTGTTCGTATTTGCATAATTGTGTCACGCGTTGACTCGTTTATGGAGGATATATATGTAATTTTCAATTTTGATATTTTATTTATGATTTTTTATTAAATAAAATTAATTTTATTAAATACATTCTTGTCAACCCATTT
Source organism: Cardiospermum halicacabum (assembly GCA_031304145.1). NCBI lineage: Eukaryota > Viridiplantae > Streptophyta > Magnoliopsida > Sapindales > Sapindaceae > Cardiospermum > Cardiospermum halicacabum. The sequence continues at coordinate 7,418,132 of CM062393.1, read as the reverse complement.
AATAATCGGGTTAACGTGTCAATTTCATATTGATGTATCGGATTTGATAATAACTCATTTAATAATCGTATCATCGTGTCGTGCCCGTGTTAACTCATTTCTAATCGTGTCATGTTCATGTTGGAAGTTCATAACCCGTTTAATAATCGTGTCGTGTTTGTGTCGTATAAAGTTAAACGACTTTGGGTTCGTGTTCGTGTCAGGGTCAACATGAACCGCGAACCCATTTTTTCAGCTCTATCTACATGCCTGGAATACAGAATTCTTTGGCAATATAACAAATATCTATAGCTCATTCATATGTGTAGATGAATGTGCTAGGAAAAAAAGACTAGACATTGGAAGGGTCTTGATTTCTACTCCTCTAACTTACATTATTGATAGAACCATTAGACCTAGAATAAATGGAAATATATTCTCGATTCGATTATGTGAGGAACCTAGACTTCCGCTCCCATACAATCTTTTGTCTAAGAGATCACTATCTCCCACTATCCGGTCACTTAAAGATGAATTCTCTGTCATAGGCTCGAGCGTTTTCGATTCACAATCCACCAAATCAGTTACATCTTTTGCAAGTCCCAACACAAAAAAAGGTAGCAAGCATCATAAGTGCAACTATAACCATGTTTTGTCGGTGAATTTTTATTCCCCCAAGAGGAAATCAATTATTTTTGAAACCCCAAAAAACCATTTCTCTATTGAGTCATCTTCTGAGAGAAATTCCTCTATTAAGTTTGTGAACAGTAAAGAGCTTAAAGATAATTTGGACCCCTATGATGTTCTTGTGGGTCGTTCGTCTAGTACTTCCAATTTCTTAAAGACCAAAGTCTCTCTAGTGGGCCTAACTGCTTAAAAGTCAATTTTCTCTCTCAATCGTAATGGATTATCTTTAAAAGGATTCAGCCTAGCATCTTTTCAGTTGAATCAGTCCTTTTTTAGCCTTGGACTTATATCTCATAAATTTATATCGGTGCTTTCCATCCCAAAATTAAACTCCAAATGGTATCAATCATGAGATCTAAACCTAACTCCCGCTCAACTAAAATCTCAATTCACGTCACTCCCAAATCATCAAAGTTATGTTCTTTGCAATCACAACCACGTTCGAATGTGAGTCCATCGCCTTCTTTAAATAGTGATCATATCTCATTGGTCAGATTTTTCAATCTCGGTAAGTTGCATCAAGAATGTGATTCCAGAATCATTGAAAACGCTTACTTTGAAATATTATCAGCTCATCTGACAGAAGATGAGTAGATTTGGGATTCGGCTAATATCATGGACATTAATTTTGTGGGGAAGAAATCCAACTTTGTAAATCATATCAATCAGCTTGTAGAAGAAGATCTGGAGGTGTGGAATCAAGCTGGTCCTCAAACTAGCTCTTAAATAAGAGACGTGGATACGACCTATTCTATCTTCATCCTTTATTAATCTACTCTATGGAATATTAGAGGAACTAATCGTCAATTAAAAAATGGATGGTGAAATCTTGGTTGAGAAAAAAGGTTTTTGGAATGTATTTCATTCTTGAATCAAAACTCATCAATACATGCTCTTCTGATGTTGCTCGGTTATGGGATAATTTGGATTTCGATTGATGTTGTTTGGATGCCCACGGTCTTAGTGGGGGTATTATCGTAACATGGAGGAAAAACTTTATTCTGTCTTTAATGTCTCAAAAAGGTCCAATTAGATAAAATTAACAAGTGATTTATTAGACTTTGGTGTAAAATGGTATTTCATTACAGTTTATAGCCGGTGATCTCATGTGGAGCAATTAGTGTTATGGGATGAATTCTCAAAGATACTTAATAGTAATACACCGACCATTATCATGGGAGACTTCAATACTGTCTTATGTAGCTCTGAAAGATCGCCTGCTTCTTTTTCATTGAAAGGAGAGAATTTTCAAGATTTTATTATTCTACGGAATTTATTGATCAACCCCTCATTGGTAGCAAATTTACAAGTGGAAACTCATTTAGTTATAATGGATTGGATAGGTTTATGTTGAATAAATCATGGATATCTCAATTTCCTTGTTGGTCTCTGTCAATTCCTCCTAGAGGAATTTCAGCCCATAACCTTATACCTCTATCCTCAGAGTCAATTGAATAGGGCCCAAAGCCATTCAGAATCCTTAATTGCTACCATTCTAATTTTGACAAAAATATCAATAAGTACTGGTTTTCTTTGAGAAATTATGTAGGCATTCACACAAAGTTGAAAAGAATTAAAGCCGGCTAATTAATACTCTGGAATAAGTCCGTCTTCGAAAATGTTGATAAAGAAATTTCAAATTTGTAACAAAAAATAGAAGATTTAGACAAAAACCTTGAAGTCTCATCCCAAAGTCATCCAAATTTTTCCTTCTTGCAGAATGAAAATAGTGTTCTTATCAATATATTATAGGGAAAACTTAGAGATAAAGATGTATTATGGAACAAAAATTCAGAAAGCAGTAGTTCTATGATGGAGATAAGAACACCAGATTCTATCATCTTGCTTCCTCAATTAGAAACTATACAAATAAAATTCTCTATCTTAATACAGATGCGGGTGTGGTTGCAAATAAGGATTCAATTTCAGTAGAAATACTCTCTTTCTAGAAGCAGTATTTTTTAAAAAAGAGGATAAAAACAGGGCCAAACTTTCAAGCTTTTTTTTTTTAATTTTAAATACCTGGCTCTATAGCTGATTCTCTTGAAGTCTCATTTTCGTTGGAGGAAATAAAGGCAGCAATACAGAGTAGTGAAAACTCAAGGCGCGAAGCCCGGATGGCTTTAATATGGATTTTATCGAGAGGAGTTAAGACATTATTAAAAATTATTTTGTGAAAATGTTTGACACATTCTATAAATTCAGCTCATTGCCTCATATGTCTTGTAGTTATTTTACCACTCTAATTCCTAAAATCTCTAGTGCATCTACTTTGAAAGATTCTCAACTAGTTAGTCTAATTGGTTGTCTTAACAAAGTGGTCGCAAAATGCCTATCTTTCCGAAAAGTTATTGGAGAAATTATAAATTCAGAGCAGAGTGCATTAATAAAGGGGATGTAAATACTAGATAACTTCATGGTTGCTAATGAGCTAATCCATTATATTAAAAACTCAAGTAATAAAGATTTAATGTTCAAGGTAGATTTTCAGAAAGCTTTTCACTCTATTTCCGAGGATTACCTCGACTCGGTGTTAGTCTTGATGAATTTTGGGGCAAGGTGGCATTCCTGTACACAAATTTGTGTAAGATCATCTAAAATCTCATTTTTGGCGAATGGAACTCCTTTCGCAAAAATATCTCCTTCAAGAGAATTGTGACACGCAGACCCTTTGTCTCATTTTCTTTATATAATTATCTCAGAAGGATTGTCAGGATTATTAGAAAGGCTATCAACTTAGGTCTCTACAAAGGTGTGAGTATTCCTTCTCACTCTACTTTGAAGTCTAAGATTGAAATTTCTAATCTTTTGTATGCGGACGATCAGAGATGGAAGAAGGGTAGGGATAGGGGAGACATCAACCCCTCCATAAATTTTAAAAATTATCAATACTATAAAATATAATATTATATATAAATAAAATAAAAATAAAATAAAAATATAATTAAAATCCGTGTCATACATAAATATAGAAATAATATATTAATATTAAAAAAATTTAAAGTTTCACTTCATTTGTAGGATCCATTTCAAAATTAATAAGTAAATGTTTCATAAATTTTCTTGGGCGAATCAAATTTGATTTTTTAAAAATTATAAAGAAAATAGGTAAATTGAAACTCTCACATCACCTCTCCTCTTTATTTGTTTTATCTTTATCTTTTCTAGGGTTTATGTTGTTCATCGATCGAATACAAATTTAACCTACCATCACTTCTCCTTTTTATTTGTTTTATATTTATCTCTCCTAGAATTTATATTATTCATCGATCGAATACAAATTTACCTACCTATTCACAAATAGAAGGCTTGTCAAATACAAATCTAACCTAACGATTCACAAATAGAATGGGCATGTATTTGGATGAGATTTCATGAGTTCAATCAATTTCAGTAAGTTTTATTTTTATTAACTTTATATTTATTTGTATACTTATTTATTTTTTAATTATTGTAAAATTTTCACTATTTTTAGTGTGGAAAAGATAATAACTTAAATTTTGATTTAAAAAATTTCTATTGATTATTGATTATGATGTGAGAAAGATTTTGTTTCTGATTCTAATGTGTATATAGTGTTGTGTTTGTACTTTAATTAAATTGGGCAATAGAACAATAGGCCAATTTTGATTTTCAAATTGGGTGTTTGCTTGTACTTAAATTAAATTGGGCAATTTTGATTTTAATTCTCAAATGGGGTGTTGTGCTTGTATTTAAATTAAATCAGATAATTTTGATTTCGATTCTTAAATTGGGTGTTTGTTTGTATTTAAATTAAATTGGGTGTTGGTTGTATGTAAATTAAATTGCCGCAATTTTGTTTTTGATTCTCAAATTGTTGTATACTGCTAATGTTTTTATTATTATTTTTTGTTATTATTATTGTTATTATCTTGTTTATCCTTAATTTTTCACTAAGGTAATCATTAGTTTCATCTATAATTTTTTTCTTTTATTTGTGTAGTTGTCAAATAATTTAGATGGGAACAAGCATGTAATGATATACATTTGTCCCCCAAACTAGAATTTCTGGTTCCGCCCCTGCGGACGATACCTTATTTTTTATGGAAGCAGATATGAAATTGATGATGATGCTAAAAAGGCTATTGTAGATTTTTTTAGCTGTATCTAGATTAAAGATTAACTTCTTTAAGAGTTTTCTTATCGGTATTAATGTGAAGCGAGATTTGATTAAGATGTGCGCGGACAAAATAAGACGTCAATCCCAATATTTGCATGTTACTTATCTTGGTCTTTCTTTAGGAGATAAGCCTAATTGTATATCTTCGTGGCAACCAGTTATTGAAAGATTTTAGAAAAAACTTGTAGGGTGGAAAAATAAATCTCTATCAATGACACATAGATTGCTATTTGTGAATTTAGTTTTGGCTAGTCTTTATATTATTTTTCTCTATTTAGAGCTCCTAAATCGATAGTCACTTAGTTGGAATGATCATGAGAAGATTCCTTTAGCGGAGTTCCACAAAATTAAGAAAAGTTTCTAAAGTAAGTTGGGACAAAGTGACATTTCACAAAACTCGGGGTGGTAATGGCATCTGTGATCTTTCAGTAGTTATCCAAGGTTTGTTATTCAAATGGTTGTGAAAATTTAGCTTGCAAGGTTCTGACTTGTGGAGGTGTGTGTTTTTATTAAAATATGACTTTGGCAACTCCTTAATTCTGCATATCTCACTTATAAAAATATGTCAAAAATTTGGAAAGACAGTGAAGTGTAGCTAAGTGTGACTTGTTTGCTGGAAATCTGAAAATTCTCATTGGTAATGGAATGTCTTGTCGTTTTTGGGAAGATCTCTGGGTCTCTAATTATCCTCTAAAGCTTACATTTTCACGTCTGCTTTCAATTGCTCTTCATCAAGATTTTATTTAGTGTGCAACTCTGGTTATTGGTCTGGTAATTTTTTATGCTAGAAAATAATTTGGAGGTGTTCTCTTTGAATTTGGGAATCACAATCTTCCAAAGAAATTTATAGTCTCTTGAATAATCACAGTCTCTCTAAGCGAAGCTCGGATCGGATAATTTAGACCAAATCTATCTCTAGAAACTTCAATGCTAACTCAGTTATATGGGCTTTTCCAGGTTCGAATACTTGTTTTTCTTTGAACCAAACTCTTGCGTCTATTCTAAAGGTTGTTCCACCTAAAGTTTTCCTTTTGATTTGGTTAGCGATACAAAATAGAGTGGCTCTAAATATTTTCTTGCAAAAAGAAATATCATTCCCTCTACTTCAGTTTTATGTTCAACATGTAACCTTTCTCTGAAACGCGTTGATCACATCTTCATCCACTGCAAAAAAAAGCCTTCTTAATTGGTCTGCACTAGTTAATTAGTGAGGTTGTAACTTTTTTGTTCCAAAATCTTTAGGTGATCAGTTCAATATTTGGCAGGGTATAGTTTCTGGACAGCTCCAAGATAAGTTCTGAACTATATTATTTCTACTGTGTGGTTTTATGGGTATCTAGGAACAACATGGTCTTTAACTCAAAGGAGGATTCGCATTATTCATTGTGGTATTCAATCTTCTCAAAAGTTTGTTTCTGGATAGGGAATTTAAATGAGTTTGATAATCTCAGATCAAACCTGGGCAGCTTTAATCCAGACAATGTAAACTTACTGTGAGTAACTCGTCCCCCTTCTTCTTCCCAAAACTGGTCTCCTCCATCTCTTTCTGCACTTAAATGGAATTCGAATAGCTCTTTTAGAGGTAATCTAGGCTCTTCAGGCGCCGACGACGTGCTTCGAAATGACAAAAGTACTATTATTTGTTTGTTTTCTTGTCTTTTAAAGGTCATGAACTCAAATGAAGCTATCTATACCGCGTACTATTATTGCCATGGATATTTCATCAAAGTATCTCATCTCCTCAGGAAAAAGTGTTATATTCGAACTTGATTCTACAAATTGTGTTGGGTGCCTGAATTCGGTGAAAACATCAAGACCTGGAAGTTATCTTATCTCTTCAATAGAATTAATAATTTACTTACTAGTCTTTCAAATTCGAATTCAATTTTGTTTCTAGATCGTGTAATTCATTTGCAGACATCCTAGTTAAACAAGAAGTAGACAAAACAACTTATTTTATTATGTGGATGTAACTTCACTTATTTATGAATTAAACTCTGATTAAAATAAAAATATAAATAAATAAAAAAAACTCCATATTTATTAATTTTTCCCTGATAACTTACATGGGTGTATCTAATCATGACTTTCGATGATTTTTATAGATTTTAAATGTCATTAAAAATCTGCAGGTATCTAATCATGACTTTTATAGAGTCTATAAAAGTTTTAGGGCAATTTAATTTTCATGACTTTCGTAGACTTTTAAACTTGACAGATTTTTATAGATTTTTGTAGACCTTTTTAACAAATTAAGGAAATTTAAAGTTAAAAAATTGTCCCTTCCTTTCCTACCAACTTTGAATGACTTTTGAAGATTTTAAAATATTAACAAGTAAAAACTCAATTTCAACCTCATTAGTTATTCTTTTACTTGTTTATTTTTTACTTTAATTATAATTGTGAAATATTTTGGAATCATCTATAGCTAGTTTTTTATAATATTTTTTATTTATTTTTATCAAGTGTTATTCTTTATTTTATTGAAACAATGCTTTTATTTCTATCATGTATTTATATTTGAAAAAATAGATTGTCTCATTTTATCAATTATATTCAACAAATAATTAAAGATTTGATTATAAAGTGTAAACATAATAACAATTTCTCTATAAATTTATACGGTGAAAAAAAGATACAAAACAATCGAAAGAAAAAGTAAAAGAAAATAAAATGGGAGGAAAAAATAATGGAACGTGAAAATGGGATATGATAGTAATGAAATTTTTAGTAAGGTTATTGTTAAAAACATAAGTACTTATTACTCTTAACACGAAAAAAAAATTAAATAAAAATTCTTTTATGCCAAAACTTTTTGCTTTTAATATCAATTAACTTTCATCAATTCCTAAAAGATATTTGAAAGTTCTATCAAAATTAACCAACTTATATGAAAGTCTATGAAAGTCATTAAAAGTTTATGAAAGTCAATAAAAGTCTACAAAAGTCATTTATAAAAATTCATCAAAGTCTAAAATTTCATGAAAAGTATATTTTAAAAGTTTATGAAAATCATTTCTGAATTTACAAAGTTTATGAAAATTTATAAAGTCTTCAAAAGATCATTCACTTTTTAAAGTTTATAATACATTTGAATTTCATTATTCACTTAAATGATAACACTTTTTTTACACTTTTTTTAACAGTTCCGAGTGATTGTATCCCATAAAGAAAAATACATATCAGCCCATTATATATATATATATATATATATTATCTCAATAATTAAATTAAAATTTTTGTTAAGCTATTAATTTAATTTAAACTTTAAAATGGTTAAACATAAAAATAATCTTCAATAAACTTTAATTTGTAATCATAATTTTAATTAAAAATAATAATAATTTCTCTTATATTTTACGTCTTTATTCTAATTTATATTAAATTTAATTTATTATAGAGAGATTATTTTCTTAGAACAAACCCATAGTGAAATATGCACCAAACATTTTCTAATACTTTCCCCCTTAAATTGACACCCATTAAATTGATATAATTCATGAATTATTAAGCAACTTTGTCAAGTATATGGTGAACAAGACAACACTTGCATAATGTTGATAATCACACATGCTCTACTTTACTTGTCCTAGAAGAATTATGTAACTCCTCTAAATTCCACAATGGAATTCAACTTTTTCTTCTTCTTGATTAGCATTAATGGATGGAGTCAAATCATATGTACATATTAATTCTTGTCTTTTTTGTAAAGGAAAAAACAAGGAACATGTATAAAAACAGTTGATCCATTCTAATAGGGTGGGGTTTGAGTAGGGACAATATTTAGATTTTTAGAATCCTCGAAAAGTTATTGGTCAAAGTCTCAATCCCATCTATAGTGAATTTTGACTAGGTTTCAATTCAACTGTTCCATGATGTTTTTTCTTATATGGTTTATGATATTTAAAGTATGATTTGAAAAGTATTTAAAATATTGTTTTTATTTTATTAACTTTATTTGAAATGTATTTGTCATAATGTTTTTGAATAAAAAAGTTCAAAAAAAAATAAATTAAAAAAAATAACAAGTTCTTAAAAGTAGTACTTATAGTAGTTTAATTTTAATTTTTTAAAATTATAAATAAAAAAAAAAAAACCATTTTTAGAATCCTCCAAAGCTAAATATTTAGCTGGTGCACAAATGTCTAGATATGACGTTTTATACTAAATGGTGGACCATAGTAAATATAAATATAATAAGTAAATTGAAAATTTTATAAATATAAAATTATAATCATAGATTGAAAGAAAAATTATTTTAAAAAATAATAAATAATAATGATTATAAGAGAATAATAATTTTCTTAAAAAGCACAACAAATAAAATTTTGATAGATAATAATATTTTAATATAAAAATTAAGCAGATGTATTTTTTACGAATAAAAAATATCTTAATTTTCCAAATTTGCTGGGTATTTTACATGTTTGGGATTGTTTCTACTTTTGACTTCTGTCTATAGAAGAAAAGAGGTGGAAGCCATTTTCAGGAAGCTAATATATTTTACTTCATCTGGAAGAGCTTCTGAGAGGGCAGAAGCACTTCTGCCACTTACCCAAACACCATCTGAAAGAGCTTTTAGAAGTTAGAAGTCAAAAAAAGCCAGAAGTCAGTCTATCCAAACAGGCCAGTTATGTAAGTTTCAGACATTCACATCGACATCCGAAATAGTGAATTCATATGGCTATTAGGTGTTTGTGCGGAGGAAAAAATACTTATGAAAAACTTCTAGGTGTTCAAGCACATTGGATTTTTTATTTGAAAATAGTTTAAAATATGTGAAAATTACTTAGATATATGATGGTTTCTTTGAATTTTTTTCACAAATAATATAATATCCATGACTTGGTTTTTTTTTTTTTAATAATAGCTAATATATTTAGGGGTGGCAAAACGGGTTCGCGAATTAGGTCTAAGTAGATTCAATACGATACGAATTCGCATTTGGGATGACACGTCACGAATTCATTTGTAAGCGGGTTAAAATTTTTGGATTTGACACAATTGATTCGATTATTCGGTAAAAAATTTCTTAACTCTTGAATCCGCAAACACATAACCTGTCAATCCATAAACCCATCAAATATAAATGGAGCATTATCAACAAATATAAAGCTATTTAGTAAACTTGAATAAACTCAATAAAAAAAGAAGCATTAACAACTCGTCAACCCATCAAGATGCCAACCCGCCACCCAATTTAATCGTGTCGACCCACTAACACGATAAGCAAACACGATACGAATTCGTTTATAAATGGGTCATAACGAGTCAACACGATTATGACACGAATTCACTATAACCTGCATTCGCTATTTTTTCCGAATTCGTGTCAATCCACCGTATCATGACCCATTTTGCCACCCCTAAATATATTCGACAAGATTACGGTAGTTTTAGTGGCGGAAACGACAAAATATTTCCATTATTTTAAAACAAAAAGTTATATATTGTATTTTCGGTTTGGTAATAGTGATGAGTATAGTCAAAGTTAATAATTATAAAAAGGGCTCTTTTTATTTTTGGGCCCTAGAAAGTTTGAATTATTTTTATAGGCCCAATTTCAAAATAAATCATAAATGAGCCTCCCAAACTTTGTATTTCACTCTATAGGCTATGATACCTATTTTGCCTTTATTTTAAAAGAAATTCAATTTAATTTTTTTTGTTATTATTTACAATTATCAGAATATGATTTTCCTAAATTACCCTTACCATGTGAGACCCGGTTTAGGTTTGCTGAAACCGGTTTGAAGCCAAACTATCATCATCGATTTTCTCCTCTTGTTCTTCGTTCTCCTGTTCGAGGTTATCTTCTTCATCCTGGTAGAGTTATCCTTTTCCTCGTTGATTGTTTCATTTCTTCAAAACCCATGAAGTAATCTCGTCTCTCCCCTCCTGTCGTTGATATGGATTCTAAATTGCGTCATATTCCCATTGCGGTAACAGAACCTGGCCATCGAATTCGATGATAGTAGAGAGAAGAACTTGCTCAACCTGTGTCGGTAAGCTTGTGGAATTAAGATATTGGGTTGGTTGGAGATAGTAATTTCTGCAGAAAACGTAAAATGAGCAAGGGAAATTTAACCTTATCAGTGGAGGATTCAATTTCTAACGTAAGTGTTCGACTGAAACCTTATTTGATATAAAAGAATCGCGTTTAACTTAATTGTACATGTAAATTTGGTTTAGTCATTGTTATGGTGGGAGTCAATCTGAATGGACATTAGTTGTTGCTATTAGTTCATATTAGCATGTTTGATGTTTGATATCGTTTTTTCCATTTGTCAATTATCCATTTTTTCTGTCAAAATCCAGGTTCTTGTAGTCCATTTGTCAATTATCAGCTTTTGCAATCCCCTATATGGTGCTTGTTTATTTCTGCTATGTGTACTGCTGCTATAAAACTTCTGTAACTAATCAGTTTTGGTTTGATTTTAATCTCTAATACACAGTTTAGACATTGATAATGACTATAGTGATTTTTACAAGTTGTTGGGACGATGTTTTGGTTGTAAATGGTAGTTTTAGCTGGTGTTTGAGCGGAGATCAAAACTTTATGATATGAACGCATTTCATTTTTAGATAGAGAATTTAGTTTAGGTTCGATGTTAGTTTTCTGTAGGTATGTTTGTATATAACTTTGTGGAACAATTGTGTCATTAACCTGCTGTCAAACTTAATGTCCTGCACTTATTAGTTTCTATACGGTATCAGAAAATTGTGATTAAAGTTCAATTTTTTTATAGCATATATATTTACATCGTTGTTTACTAGTTTATATTTTTCATTATTGTTTCAGTTGGATGGGGTCCTTCAAAGCTATTATCAACTACGATTCCGTCTGGGATGGTAGTTCATATGTATATGGTGACACAGGCATGGAGGTTTTTGACGGAAGCACCACTTATGAGGAGGTGGTGGAGAGAATTTATTCAAAAAAAAAAAGATACCGAAGGATAGTGTAGATTTATTTATTTATTTTTTCTATACCAAAGCTGGATGTCCGACACGTAGGTTGCCAATTCGGGATAACTGGGATCTTAGATTTGCAAGTGAATACGAGGACCCATTGGAATTATATATAGAGAAGGTGGAGAAGAATGTTTGTACTACAGGTGCTGGTTTAATTCAGCAGTGCACAAGTAGGAGTTTGGAAATCTCATGCAGAGGGACAGAAGATTTGGTTGCCGGGTCTGGTAATATTCTCCGCCAGGATGGTAATTTCGCTGACCCTGAGTTGCTTGATGATTTAAATGGCAATGTTGATCCAGAATTATTATTAGGTGCATAATATTCTAATGTTGAACCTGAGTATGATGTAGCAAATGACGAACAGAATGAAGGCTATGTTAATGATGAGCAGGGTGATTGTTTTGTAAATGATGATGTAGAGGAATGTTATATGAGTGATTGGGAGAGAGAAGCTGCTTGTGCATTAGAGTCTCAGATTGGGCAGGACAAAGAGGTAGGAGTATATCAGCTTCCTGGAATGGATAAGAATCATTTTGTTGACCAGCAAATATATTCTCTACATGCTGGCTACCATTATTCCGGCTTGATGAAAGGCTCTGTATTCAACAGTAAGGAGGAAATGAAGATTGCAATTTTCAAGTACGGTCTCGAAAATAAGTTGTCTTTATGTACTCCCAATTCAAATAGCAGGAGGTATGAGGTTGAGTGTATTAATAAGGGCTGTAAGTTTGCATTCCAGGCGAGAAGATGCAAGAAGGAATTTCCTATATGGCACGTCACAGAGTTTGTGCCATCATGCACCTGTCTACATGATCGCGACAAAGTAGAAAGGCGACAAGCAGGCTATAAAGTGATTGGGCACATGTTTGCCAATCGATTGTTGGAGGCCAAATTTTCAGCCAACAATATAATGAGTGAAATTAGATCAAGGTATGCTGTGAAGTTACTTTACAGTAAGGCTTGGCGGTCGCTTCAATTTGCTAAAGACCTTGCTTATGGGACCCATGAAGATTCATGGCAGTTGCTCCCATCTTATTTGAAAATTCTGTTGGAAACAAATCCTGGCAGTGTTATTGATATGCAAACATCCGCAAATGGTAATTTTTTGTATTCCTTCTTCAGCCTAAGGCAGTGTATTGATGGATTCCAGAAGTATATACGTCCAGTTGTGTGTATGGATGCTATGCACATGAAAGGAAAGTCAGTTGGTATAATTTTTGTTGCTATTGGTATGGACGGCTCAGATTGTATATTTCCTATTGCTTTTGGTTTTGCCCCAAAGGAGTCAGAAGCTTCTTGGACATGGTTTTTGCAGAGATTGCGCAAGGCGATTGGTGTTAGAGAAAACTTAGTTCTAGTCACTGATCGTGGAAAAAGCATACCTCAGGCAGTTCGTGTTGTCTTTCCCAATGTTCCTCATGTGGCCTGCTACTACCATTTGAAGAAAAATCTGATAAAGTTTTTTAGTCGTAGGGCAGACATTGAACAAGCATTTGCTAGAGCTGTGTATACCCACTCTACAGCTGAATGTGATAGGTTATTGGAAGGTATTGAGGTTGCTTGTCCCAATTTGCATCGTGAACTCAGCCTGCTTGGGAAAATGAAGTGGGCAAAATCTTATTGCCTTAGAAGAAGATATAACATCTTGACGACCAACATAGCTGAGTCCGTTAATTCTGCAATTCTACCAGCTCGCCGTTTGCCTATTACTGCCACTCATGAATTCTTAAGGGGTATGACATAGAGATGGTTTAGTGCTAGATATGAGGCTGGAAAGAAACTTCAATCTTCAATCACGTCCGCATCAGTTGACAAAATTCAGAAGATGATGGCAGATGCTGACAAATGTGATGTATTCCCAATCACAGAGGCTGCCAAGTATCAAGTCAGGAATGACGATAAAGGAGATGGAATTGTCATTGTGGAGGAAAGGACATGTTCATGCGGATTGTGGCAGCTTGATCAATTCCCTTGTTTCCATGTTGTTGCATATGCCAGGTATGTTAGAATTTCATGGCCATTGATTGTAGATCATTCATTTTTTATTAATCATCAGAATTTCTTATTTGACTTTAGGGAGCGTATTCAGGATTTAGGATAGCCATTTTAGCTATCGTTTATATTATTATTCAATAGCTATTTGTATGAGCAGTGTTATTTTATATCTTACTGTCGTCCGTATAAGTTTTGCAGGTATGTGAAAACACGAGTTAGTTTATTATGCCATGCGTACTACAGTAAGGATTTCTTGATTGGTGCATATATCAAGCCAATAAATCCTATTCCAGGTAAAGAAGCGTGGGATATGACAACCCAACTTGTCTTGCCAATGGAAGTTGTACGTCAAGCTGGTCGTCCGAAGGAAAAGCGGTACAGATCTCATTTGGAGAAAAATAAACATAAAGAATGCTCTCGGTGTCGTCAAAAGGGACATACAATGCCAACATGTAGTAACCCTCCAGTGTCTTCCGCGGAAAGTAATAGTAGTAAACGTAAGCATGTAATGCATTGTACTCGTTGTAAGGGTGCAGGGCATACCGTTCGCAGCTGCAAGGAGGCATCCGTAGATGTTGATGGAACAGGTGACATGAGCTCTCATGTGCCGTCCAATGACCAGGCTACAAGAGAACAAAGCCGTAGTGAGGCCTTAACTAGCCCAGCTTGAGACATCCCTAACAATAGTGGCAGATGTTGTTTATTAATTTGTTATACTCTATTTATATCCCTATTTTACAAGATTCTACGGAAGTAATATTGTTTGTACGTAATAAAAAAAGGTTATCTTTTTTGCAGATAGATCTTGAAAACAGGCAGCAGGTCGGACTATGGGTCTGTGTAGTTAACTTATTTGGTTTCTGAGTCGTCCTCAAAACTGAATATGCCAGATCAAAAATCTGATGGCAGTTCAGAATCAAACTTTTGGGACCCTAATGGCCGCGAAATCCTTTAAAGGTGTACGAGTAATGGTTAAGTATGAAAATAGTGCAACCTAAACATGAAAACAAAACCACTCCTCCACCTCAATGGAATGCATGAGTATGCCACCATAACCGCTTAACTCTTACATATCTCTCGAACTATACGTTCCCCCTATGATTTTTATGTTTTCTTTAGGCCAAACGTTCTGCAGTTAAGGGAGACAGATGCCTGCAAAATATAGGTCCAGTTGGTTAAGTGGATAAAGACTTATTTGGTCTCTGAGTCGTCCTCAGAAGTGAATATGCCAGATCAGAAATCCGATGCCAGTTCACAATCGATCTTTTGGGATCCTAATGGCCGCGAAATCCCAAGTTAGCACTTGTAAAACTAGTAGTTCAGGATGAGAATACCATTTAGGGTGAAAGTAATTGCACCATTGAGCGCATGCATATCTCATTATAGTTAGATCTGTTTGAAGACATAGGAAAAAACGGCAGATCAATAATATGATGATGAATCAGACTTGAGTTTTTTACCATTAGACGCTATAAAGTGAGATTAGAAATCTGATACTGGTTCAGAATTAAAGATTTCATGCTGATTTACTAATAGAAACACAAAAGTTTGTAATATTATAATCAGATTCTTACAAAATTGGTGTCTTAAACAAATATTTCAACCGAGGACACCACAAGATACACTTTTTAAACCCTAAAGACATGAAGAAACAGACAAACCAAGTGCTAATTTATCTCTCGTAGCACATACAAAAGCTCGGAGAAGAACCAGTTGCATTCTTATCCAATTGGCCCCCCATCCCACTGAGAGATAGAGTTGCTCTGGCCACAAGTGCAGTGAACCCTTGTGTTAGCATTTCCAACCCTTAGAGTTACTTTGATGAAACATCCCCTTGTAAGACGACTTACCCTCTGGCGACAGTACAACAGCTCGCTTACAGAAAAAGTAGACAGAATCTCTTTGCCCTTGTCCCTGAGTCTCTCGACATCGACGCAGAGCAGGAGTAGAGCGAACAAATAACAGGCAAGCTTGTTTCCTTGCAAAGCCCCTTTGTATAGCAGTTGAAGACCGGAAGTCTTCTCCATTCTAGCGAAAACCTTGGTGAACCCAACTATGAACATGGCGTCTGGGTTACCTTTCTCCAAACACTTGACAAGGAACTCCTTCTATGGGTTAACTCTCCAACGGGCGTAAGTGAACTCCTCCAAATTGACGTCTTTCATTACCTGATCCTCGTCCCCAAGTTCATGGAGGATCTTGGAAGCACTGGTTAGGTTGAAGAGGTCGCAAATAGAAGCTCGCCCCACCGTCGCCACGATTTGGGCCATTACCTCTGCTGGTAAGACATCAGTGATGCAGACAGAAGAAGATACCATTTTTGCTTTGGTTCTTCTCTCCATTTTCTGTCCTCCAAACCTTCAAAAGAACTTAACTACAGAGGTTAGAGTTTGGGTTAGATTTATAAGGGGAGGTGGGTTAGTTTAATGAGTGGTTTTTTAAAAAAAAAAGAGCTATTGATAGGATATCACAAATCTGGGAAATGAAAAGTCTGGTAGAAGTCGTAAGGATCTGGTTTTGAGATTTGATGGTTGGTACGTTTTTCGGAGCTTTAAATATAATATTCTGACCGCATATCAAATTATTCTGAATTAAAATCCAAAACACAATAAAATATGCATTAATCCAGGGAAGGTTAATACTCTGCAATTGGAATTGGATATCTTTTTAATAGGATTTCTGTCATCATTAAGGACAGTAATAATCATTATGTTAATTAACCTAATATAGGGGATATAGTGTTTCATATATAGAGTTACTATATTATAACACTGGTAATGAAATCACATCAGATTATTGTGAACTTGAAAGTTTTTAAATTGTTGTTCAGGCATTCAGCTTTGGAAAGTTTGTTCACAAACAACAGTCACCTAACAAATTAAGACATATTATTAAGACATTTAGGACCTGTGAATGGGTGTAAGTGTTGGTAACTTACGTGACAAGCAACTAATATCTTAAAACAAAAAATATCTCACCTCAAAAATTTTTTATCCAAAGATAGGCGGACCATTACATATAACCAAGCCAGAATCCATAAAATCATTTTGGTTCAGAATAGCAATCAAGTATGAACGTTGATTACAGGATTCATAACATCATTTTGGTTCAGAATACATATCAAGTACGAACGTTTGGTTCAGAATACATATCCAGCACAAGAAATAACATTACTAGGTGTAAAAAGCTAAGAACGATACTTAGTAGTTTGGAATATAACATTTGCAATATGCTGCCGCATTAACTTAGGCCAACCCCTTTCCCGGTTAACAAACCACTTTTTTCTTCCAAGTAAAATATCTTCAATACCAACACAGATATAGGCCCCGCATGCATGGCTGAAATATACCAATTACAGTTAACATCAGTAATACATGTATAACCAAACTAGTAAAGATTAAAAGATTTCCAAAGCATACCTATCAAGCTGACAGGGAACACAGTTATAGGATGGGAGGTGCATTCTCCACTCCCTGTCTAAAACAGGTGGTTTATAACTGTAGTACTAGGACATAGACAGGATCTGTGGCATAGTGTATGCTACATACTTGAATTGATTTGCCAAGAGTTCCCAACTTTGTTGATCATTGCCACAGTTGTTGCACCTGGAGTCTACCACCCATATCTCCTGTTTCGTTAAATCCAAAACGACTATTGCCCAATGCGTGTCATACAGATGGGCAGGGAAGCAAATCTATAGCAAATGATTTAAATACCATCAGTAAAAATATAGTTTTTTCTGTTATATATATTTAAAGCACCCTAAAGCTTACCGTATCTAGTTCCCACCAAGGAGAGCAGTTAAAATCTTCTTGAGCCTCTCCATTTATAATTTTAATCCACAGTTCTGGCACAAACAAACCCTTCAGTCCTTCCTTCTTCTTTAATGCTTCCTTATACCGATAAGATAAAGCTGAGTAGAAAAATGAACTTAGGACACCCACTTTCTGGTTCTTAACACCAGAGTGAAGCTTTTTAATGCAGTGCATAAAGATGTTGATCAATTCTCTTGAAAACCACGTTGTACAACTGAGAATTTCACGTACGATAGTGTTCTTGCAGGGATGATGATCGATAAATCACCTGCAACAACGTAAAGATTAAATAAAAAACGTTTAATATGCAATTGTGAGGTCACTTCAATATATTTGAAGCAAGATCCAGCAATTGTGTACACCTATCAGAATTAATAAAACTATTGCAACCCTAACGAAATATAACAAAAGCAAGAATATAACACGTATAATAGCTCTCCTTCTGCATTCAGCCATTCCTCCAGACCATCTGCCTTGGTGGATAGTTGTTTCGATCTTAAGCTCTTATCAAGTAATGGCAAACAGGAAGTAGATGAGTCATTTAAAATTGGTCTCTTATTTTCTGGCCACTCATGAGGGTCATGTATTGCAGAAACAGGTTTTTTGGAAGCAACCATTTTCAGGGACATCTCTTAGGCGAGTAACGTGTAAGTATCAATTTCTTCAGTTTCCCCCACATCACCTGCCAAACCAGAAAGAACCTTCGCGATAGCTAGGTCATTCTTAACCTGGTCATCCAGATCTTTCTCATTAGTTTCCGTAATTGGGACTGCAGCATTCTTGAATTGATCGTCTTTTCCTTTTCCATTGTTTTCCTCAATGTTACAGTCTGAAATTTTTTCTTTCCTTGCCATCGTCTGAGTCAGTACTCCAAATCTAGGCTTACTCGGAGAAACATTTACTTCCTGCCTTCCAGGTAATGTGCTAATAATTTCAGAAACTTTCTCATCCACTTTTAATTCCTTAGTTGAAGCCTCATCAACAACTGTAGGTGTTGCTTTCCAATATCTACTTTTTTCAACTCATCCCGAACCATTTTCCTAGTCTTAACCAGTGTTGCGAGTACAGTCCTCCCATCTGGAGCTTTGCGTTTCTTGCGACCCATTTTTGGCGTATTCTTCTTAATACTAGCTTCTTTAATAGATATTGGTCTAACAGAGACCCTATTCGATTTCACATCAGCATCTGGTTGCATGTGCTTTCATCTAGCTTTCAAGAGATCTTCGACCTCTCGTCGCCATTCATCCATTTCTCTACGCCATTGAACCAAGTCTTCAATATTCCTTTTAAGCTCACCCAACATTATATCTGCCCCCTTTCTGTCATGACTTCCTGACCTCTTCTTCTCCTTGGTCTTGATTATATATTCTTACATATTCATTTCTGAATCTTCCCTCTTTGAATCACTCATGTCCACTTTAAAATCACAACATTTGAAATACCAAGAATTTCTTTCTGCTTCAGAAGGGACTAAATTCGTTTAACCGGGTACCTGCAGTACAATATAGAACCTATTAAAATCAGAACATTCTAACGTCACATCCAATATAACTGACACCACTTCAAAAACAATTTAAACAGACAATACTTTAAAATACCTACAAAATTAAGTCAAACCTCTTGCTGGAGTTATCTTCAAAGTCCCACTTAACACATCTTGGGTACAGACTTTCATCATCTTCGTCCCGCTCGAGCTTCATTACTCTAGATGCCGCCCGCACATCAGGGAAGCAGTCAACCATCCACCACTGCACTCAGTCATTTCAATATTACCAAAATCAGCCTCAAAATACAATAAAACAGTGTATTCGTATTCAGTTAAAGGAAGTTAAGTACTTACCACAAAAGCTAAGGGAAAACCATATAAATGAACATCTCGAATAGGATTATTTAAGAAGGTACCGCCAAGCTTGGATTTAAAATCTTTAACCGTCTCCGCGTATACATACGAACCCCAGGTAAATGCTTTAAATCTTTCTAGATCATCTACCAAATGCCAAATGAAATTACTGATGACCTTCGTCATTGACTGGCCCAAAAGAAAGTGATACACCACCAGGACAAGGAACAACTTTTCCACGTCTTCTGCATCTAACCTCCTAATCTGGTTGTCCAGTAGTTTTTGTACATCCAATCAGCATACATGGAATCTCTTAGCATCAGGGAACAACCTGGCAACTATGTTTTCCCCATTTAGAGGCTCATTCTCTAAAAATTTTACATTTATATCAGATGCTCCAAACTTAAGCCCTATCACTAGAGCAAATTCCTATTTACCGAAACGGTGTAAAGCTCCAGCAGAAACGAACCACATCTCATCATCCTTAACACCGGGTAAGGTGACCTCCACACCAAGGACCCTCAGAACCCCATTTCCAGCGAAACAAATGGACTTGAAATCCATCATTCTTGCGCATTCGTAGAACTGTCTGAATGGCCCACTCTCAATAGACTCCCTAAGCAGTTTACCATTCCTGCCAATTTCATGAAGTCAGAGCCAAAATGACAAATCGGGAGGTTTATTGACACGCTGTTGTATTACTTGTTTCCTCCACCTTCTTCTGTATTTTAAAACCTAACGATTAAGAATTGCACATCACATTTACAAGATTGCAACAATATTTCACATCAGAATAATAACAAACCCTATCAACTGAGAAAAATACCCATTGAAATTACCAATCAACAAGATTGAAACACACAAACAATAATAACATTCAACTTATACACACACGATTCATCAAAGAACAACCTACTTCAATTAACAACATAAACATATACCATAAAAAATAACATCATCCTACTCTACCAACTGAATGCTACAACATAAATTGAATGAAGCACAATATTAGATGTTGAAAAATTAGGATTTAAGCACGGTAAACAAACTATACATACCAACAATACAGTACATGCATGATGAGAGGAATGAAAATTATAACAGGACAGTACATGCGAAAATGATAGACGAACTTACCTCAGTTGAGTTCGATGACTCGCCCATCCTAATTACTCTGCGCTCAGAACAATTGCTTGAAAATAAGAGCCTTCCACAAAACCAACAATTAGCTTTTTTCGAACTTTTAAATTCGAACAGAATGGAACCGACAATACTAATTATAAAAACAAACATCAACAGAGACGACAATCTACAACCCTAATTTCAGAATAGACTGCAACTCTCAAAAAACTTGCTTCAACCATGCCGAATTCAACCGACCAAAACACATAATGCTTACTCAGACGAAGATTACTGGAAAAGAAAAAGATTGAGATTTTAACCGTACTCAAACAAACCGCAACAGCAACTACAACTCAACGTGATCTGTCACAGAGTTCAACTTCGTGTGATAAAAGAGGTTGCGAAGTCTCACAGGTTTGTGAACCAGTTTCAGAGTTCAAGATTCAATTTAGCTGTTTGATTAGGTTGAAATTAATCTGATTTGTTTCAAATCAACAGTTTTGTTAATATGAGGGGTATATAAGTAATCTAACTCCCAAAATAAAACATCTGATTTATTGTAATGGCATTTTTGAAATTATTATTCAAACAAATGGTACAATAGGAAGCACAGCCTATTGGGTGCAAAGTAAAGTTTACAAAAATTATATTTGAAAGATTTTGAAAATGGGCCTACAAAATTAATTCAAACTTTACAAGGCCCATTTTGAATAATTTCCTCTTATAAAAAATATGTATACAAATTATTCTATTATATTTTATTTCATTTATTTATGTAAAAATTTTAAAATAGTATGTTTATTTGATTTACTTTAGAGAGTGTCCTGGACATCATTTAATGTTGGATTTTAATGGTTTCACTCATCACTTTTATTTTTCAAATTTCAATGATATTTATTCGATTTAAATAATATAATAAATTTCAATCAAGAAATTATATTTCATATCATTTTGATTATAATTTAAAATTACAAATTAGATAAAATAAAATTATACAGATGCTTTATAAAAATAAATTCATATCATCAATCATATAAAATACTCTCTCCATTCTAAACTATTAGTCATGAAGATTGTTTCACACTAAGTCATCTCAATAGAATGCCCAAACGGGATACCGAGAGAATAAAATATGTTTATGGATGTCACCATTATAAGTGGGTGCCCAGAAAAGTTGTTGAATGAAGAGAGACAAGAGAAGTTGTTGAATGAGGAGAGACAAGAGAAGATGCTCATGTAAATATCGATGTTCAATAAACAAAATTGGAGCATACACCTATGATTAAAAATTATTTATTAAATTGGGATATAGCCCCACTATGATTAAAAATGAAATTGAGCATTTGAAGTAATTCACTATTCAAGTAGCTAGATGTCAAAGAATGTGCTCAAGCGACTTCTTTTTTTTTTTTTTTGTCATACTTGAGCATCCATGAGTAGATACTCCCATGCGGATGCTGCTAATTGAGAAACAAATTATATATATATTGACTAATATGCCCTTTTAGAAGTCTTTATTACATTTAATACTTACTCCAACAACTTAGGAATAAATAATTGCAAACATAGAAAAAATGGAAAAAAGTTCCATTGATATCCTAGAGTGATCGTTAATATGAAACAAAGTAATTTTTTAAAAATGTAGTTATTATAGAACAGAGGAAATAATTATCAAATATATCAAAATATATGATTATATAACTTCTAAATACTAAAAATTTATTTTAAAGAAGTAAATTAATATATTATCTTTTTATCATTATGTTAAATTCTAAATATAATTAAAGTATAAAATTAAATTAATTATTTGTATTTAAAAGTATAAATATTGGATTACAACAAAGAATAAATCCGAATTTATCATCTCCCCTATTTTTTAATTTCTCAATCTACCACTAGCTATTTCTTTTGAAATTAATAGCAATGAGTAACTAAAAACTTAAAATCGATAATTACTCAAATGCCCCTATGAGAAAAAGACATTAAGATAACAATAAATGCCATTTAAAGATGTAGAAATGAGTTTAAAAATGGGGTAAAATGGGTCCTTATGGAAGTTTAGATTATGTTTTTAAGGGATTGTATTAAGATAAGAGTGTAGTCCACTATATAAATATAATAAATATATATATATATATATATATATATATATATATATATATATGTCTCTCGTCATTCTGATGCCCGTGATTTGTCTTGCATTTGGTTTCCATGTTAATCCATGTATTGATCTTCTTTCTCTTCTTATCTTTTTATAATTGTTGACTGTGATTAATTATGATTAGGTGATTATTAAAATTTGTTTGTTCCGTTTTATTTTGCTTAGCTCAATTTGATTAGTTAGGTTAAGAAATTTGATATATATACATACACACATATATTAAAAAAGTTGATACACATATATTTTTCAATCTGCCACTTCATACTTAATGTCTTTGGATTGGAAAAAGAAGTTGATGTTAGATTTTTTCATACGGGCAGATGTCCTCTTGTAAGCAGAATTTTTTTTTTAGAAAATGATGTACATGGTTAGCTATGACATCCTTCAGGTCATTTTCTTTATATTTTTATGTTGTACAATTGAAAGGATGTAAAGATTAACTTGCAGCAGTATTACAAAAATTAAAAAAAAAATTAATAATTTTAACCTGACCTAAACAGGAGATTACGTGAACACATAAATTTCCACTTAACTCCCTGAATCTACAATCACAAAATTCATCATTCAACTTCACTACATACTTCCTGTTTTCTTTTAAATTCTTCACCTCATACTCTCCAAGCCCTGCAGGAACTATGTTTAGATCACGTGCTTCACTAGACCTCTATTGGAGTTTCTTTTTGACAATAGGTGGGATATCACCATCCCAAGTTTGGACATTCAGAGACCTGTGATTTTTAATGAATATATTATATTCATCAAGATTTATCGGTCTCAGCTGCATTACCTCTTTATCATGTTACTCTAAATAACTTTATACATCACTGCCAATCACATGGTTCATGAACTTACGAAATATTTTGATATAGATGATCATGTTTACATGGAACACTTAAATATAAATTATCATGTTGTAAGAAATCTATTTAAGTTATGGTTTGTTTCCTTTGCAGTTCTCCCCATATTTTTTACTACTTTTTTTTTTTTTTTAAAATTGGGACTTTGTTTAGTGGTTTCAACTTAGAACTGTGAAGTTATATAAGCCCGCTTGTATTTATGAGCCTCATTCTGTGAAGTAATTATTTAAGCGCATAAGATGATATTAAGTGTAGTAGAAAGTGAGTTCAGTTTTGTAATTATATATATGTTTGATGTTGTTTGTAATTAACAAATAATCACTTATAGAGGGAAAAAGAGTCCATTAAATTTCCACTCTAATCATAAATTACAATGATCAATATCTATTAATTTTTACACGGATGTATATAAATAAATTTAGGATGGAATTGATAAATAAATGACATTTCACCGTCCCAAAAGCGACAATTTAAAATATCTCAAACAAGCCCTCAATAGATCAACCTCATTTGTGTCGGCGGACTTAAAAAGATTCTTTTAATTAAAAAAGAACTTGTTTTGTTGGGATTGTCTTGAATCACTATAAATTCTTTTTAGGAAAACTTTTTTTTTTTTTGGAAGGATTTCTAAAAAGATTTTTCTATTTTAAGTTTCTATCTTCTAATTTGTTTGATTTCTTGTTTGGGAAAGATTTAGTTTTCCTAATTTGGTTGATTGTATTCCTCTGTTGAAAATGAAACAAAAAATAGAAAAGTATGCTTGGTGATCACTATGAATAGAGTTATCTCATTGAGAATAATGTGTCTCATCCAAATGGGGTGGGGATCATTAGATTAGGGTCATACCCAGCGGGTATAATAATCATTGGAGTTGGGGTCTCACTATTAAAGAGATTTCAAATTGGGTAAGGGTCTTGCCATTAAAGAAATTTCGAATTGGGATTGTGATCTTTCCATTAAAGAGATTTCGAATTGTGATTATCTCACCATGGTTTGAGTTGTTTGCCTAAAAGAGATTTTCACTGGTTGTCTAATTTGGAATATATCTAATTAAATATATTGAGAAAACAACGATTTTACCGAGAGAGAAAATTGTTGGAAAGGTTTTGTAATTTTTTTTCTCCATAGTAAAATTATTATCTTTCCCTAGATTAGGCAATTTGTTAGACCAAATTAAATATTATATTTATTTCTTTTCTTGATTGAATGGAACTTGAAGCTAATAAGGAAGAGAGATGAAACGAAAATTCCTAACAAAAAGTGTTACATTTTTTCTTAAATATTTTAATTAAATTATTTTTATAAGCATGAAACATACCATTTCACAATTTAAGAAATTACAATTAAATGAAAAAGCCAAATTCTCTAATGTTTCATTTTGAAACTTGAAAACAATATTAAAAAAATACTTTATTTTTATTTTGTTAAAAAATACTTTTAAAAATAAATTAAAAATTAACGATTTTAATTTCAAATCTAAAATTTATTTAAAAGGAAAAGAAAAACCTATCAACCATATCTTTCAAGAAAAGTATTTATCTATTTGTTATGGAACTAAGCTTTAATTTGACAACAATGTTAAACAACATCTCCATTTTTGTCCATAGCTAGAAAGGTGGTAGTAGATTCCTCTTAAGAATTAAAACTTTTATTTAACGACGATTGATTATAACATTTTTAAAATATTAAAGAAAAAAGAAAAAAAGAAATTGTTGCAATTGTCCAAATTTGAATTTGACAATTTGTGATAGCGAAAAGTTCATACAAAGCTAATAGTTGGAAACAACTTTTAAAAAGAGATGATAATAATTTAGCAGAAAAGATTCTTACTTCTCTGATGTTCAATTATTTTTAATTGATGAGGGGGATGATAGTCATAGGTGAACACTTTTCAAAATCCAATCCAAAATCCAAATATATTATGAAACTTCGGATTTTGTATAACTCATGAATAATTAAAAATTAAATTAAATAATTTAAATTATAAAAATAATTCTTAAAATTGATTAAAATATGTGATTAGCTTTATAATCATCAAACTTATAAATTAATATAATTAAACATTTGTAATATTTAGTTTTCAATTAGTGATAAATTAATTTTGAAAAAAAAAACAAAATATATAATATTTTTTCTATATATATTATTTATAATTTTTTAATAATAATATTATAAACAAAATAAATATTATAACTATTACTAAAATTAATGAATAATGTTAGTACTAAATAAATCTACTTAAAAATTATACATAATATTTATAATATTGTTAATAATAATGCTATAAATAGAATAAATATTATAATAATTGTTATTAAAATTATATATATAATTTTAATTTTTTTAAATTTAAAATAAACCTTTTTAAAATTTAAAATCAAACTATATTTAATATTTTGAATTAATTTGATTAATTTAATTTAATTTAAATTTATATAATGTAACACATCATATTGAGACAATGTTAAAAGAAATTGAATTGTTACTCATATCACCAATACGCACATTGTTTTTCTGAACCCAGAACTCGAGAACTCTAAAATTAAGTGTGCTTGGCTTGGAACAATTTTGAGATGAGTGACCTTCTAGGAAGTTTGCCCAGAAAGCATGCGGTGAGAAAAAAGCATGCTGGAAAACGTAATGGTGGTCTGTGGGGATAATGGTCAACCTTAAGCCTTAAGACAAGGTGGTACTCGGTCACCATGCCTCGGATCATCCGGGAGCGGGGACCGGACGTTACACTTATCATATTAATTTTTAAGATAAAATTTTTAAAAGTTGTTAGAGATAACTTTCAATCAAGTTACTAATAATTTATTTTATTAGTCTCTCATTTATAATCAGTGACATTTAACTTTTCAATTTCGTTTATATATATATATATGATAAATTCTTAGTAATTTTTTAAAATGTATTTTACAGTATACTCTTTGAGTTTTATAATTTTTCATCCAACCACTTATTAAAAAACTAAAACTAATAGTATCAAAAATTCAAATAAAAATTAAATTTATAACTAGTTTAAAAGTTAATTTAATAACTACCCGCTATAACTTTTTGAAACATTAATATCTAATAAAAATCAAACATATTTTTAATAGTAATCAGTTTAATTTTTTTTAAAAATCAAGTATTTTAATTATAAACTAGTGTTTATGCCTGTGCGAGACGCACAGATATATAATATTGAAAAAAATAATCAATGAGTTAAACTTTCCATGTGTTATAACAATTAGTTGTAAAAATAAAATAAAATAATATAAAATAGTAACACATGATGTTAAAAGTGCTCATAAAATTGGTTAAAAAATAGCGAAAAATAACAATTATTATATAGATAGATAGATAAATACATAGATTACCGAAATTCTTTTATTTTATATTATTATAATGATTATAATATGAATTTTGGTTTGTATTAATTTCAAAATCTATAAATTGGATTTAAAAAAATTGAATATTACGAACTCATATTTAAGCCTCTAGAGGCCCGTGGTTCTTGTCGATGTACAAAAGAGACCAATGCCTTAAAGGTTAATATGAAAATCAGTTGAGTAAACATCTCATGTATACCAGAGAGCAGACAGATAGAATTGATAATATAACTGATTAAAAAAATGAGAAAAAATTATTATTATTATTATTATTATTATTATTATTATTATTATTAGTAGTAGTATTTTGGATTCATATCGATTTCAAAATCTTAATATTAAATTAAAAAAAACTTAAAAAATTATATATTTAAAATTTTATAGAAAGTAGCTTCTTTTAAGGAATTTTTTTATAGGCCATAAAAAGTTTACTATACAATTATATGCCACTTTTGAAAAGTTTGCAAAACTAAAGTTTGATTTTCATTTCCATAGGCCATTCACAGACTGTGACCGTAATTCATAGACTGTGAGCTTAATTCATAGAATCTGTGAATTGTAAAGATTTAGGGGTATTTTGGAAAACTTAGCCTATGGAGTGAAAACTAAACTTTTAAAAGTCTATTTTTGTATGTTTTTCAAAAGAGACCTATAATTGTATTTTGAATTTTAAAAAGCCTATTTAAAAGAATTTTCACTTCTTTTAATTTAAAAAGATATTCATCCACACCTAAAGTTCAATATCAAAATCAATTCACAACATTATATTTAAAGAGAAATATTTTATGTCCGGTAAGATTTAGCTGAATTATAATACATCGTCTAAGAAAGTATAATAGTAGTATATTATATATATATATATATATATATATTATAATCGATCATGTAGGTAATGAAAAAGAAAAGTAGAAAAAAGTCTTCTTAAAAAAATAAAAATTTAGTACCTTACAAGTTTTTTTATTAAAAAAATTATATTTTTAGACCAACATTAAAATTTTTTACGAAACAAAACTTTTGATTTTTTATTTTATTTTATTTTTTTGCAAAAAAAAAAACAAAATGACCATATCATCCTTTAATATTTAAAAAAAATACATTCAATAGCTTCCCGAAATTACACACCAGCAAGCAGGTAGAATTTTGCCTGCTTCCCGGTAGTAATGTCGGGAAGTTCATTTTTTACATTTTTTTTAAAAAAAAAGTTTATTTTTTTTATATCTTTACAAAAAAGTTTAAAAGTGAAAAAAAATTAGGATTGTTCTATAACTAAAATAAAAAAGTCGATAAGCTCTAATTTTTAGTATTTTCACTATTTATAAATGTCATAGGAAATCACTTACATACCATTGTAAACTTTTATAGAATTAATGAATAACTTATTTATTATTGAAATTGTAAAATTTATTTATTTATTTTTTAGACTATTAGAAGTATTCTTGAAATCATAAAAAATTTATTTATTCGTAATCTATAAAAATCATTTATTTAATATTGAAACTATCCAAATATTACATAAATCGTCAAACTTATTCAAAATCATTTATTCTTCTTGAAATTATCAAAATTATTATTGAAATTATAAAATTATTCGTACATTAACTATTACAATTTCTTGAAACTATTAAAATTATTATTTGAAATTATATAATTATTTTTATATATAGATAAAATAATTATTATAGTGCGGTCACCATATTTTATTTTAAAATTTTGATTATTCTAATAAAAAACCAATTATGTATTTATTGTAATCAGTGATATGATTAAAAAAAATAAAAAGTTATTTACTTTAAATAATTTAATTTTGAATCAAAATAATTTATTATATATTTTCATATTAGGTATATATTAAATGGAATAAAAAGTGAAAAATGCTAGGTATATGATAAATTTTATTAAATTAATTAAGAAGGATAAAATGATAAATACAATCAAAATACAATGCAAATAAGATATACCAAGAGAGGAAAAAAATCAAACTGCATATTTAATCTAAAGAAAAAATCTGTTTTAGAAAAAAAAAATCTCTTTAATGTCATTATTTGAATATTTTACTCTATTATTGAAGTTTTTTAATCAAATTTAATGGTACAAATTTGGAGTCCTAATATAAAACAACATCTCGGCAAAATAATATACATTGGTTTATGATGTTAATAAGAAAATATAAATAAAATAATCAATCATCAATTTGAAAATTCATTTAACAAAAATATGAAATTTGGAATTTTGATCAATATGTATTTACGGAATGAAAATATATTATTATTTTAATGGATTATAGTTAAATAAATTAATAAAAATATTTATTTAATTGTAAAGTATAATTTATATTGAATAGTGATACATGAATTAGCAAATTTTTTAATATTTAATTTCACATATAATAATGAACATTAATATAAATATCATTTTTTATTTTATTTTTATATAATAATAAAAATATATTATATAAATATTTTATAAAATAATAATATAAGTATATTACATATGTATGATAACCATGATAATATATTTAAATGATAAAATAAATATCTTAACATATATTAAGATTCGAAAGAATTATTGAAATTATGCCGAAAGCGGGAAAAATAGAAAATTAAATTTTAGATATAAAAATATTTCTTAACTTTAAATCATATATATATATATATATTATAAATTAGGATTGCAAAAAAAATAATAAATAAAATAAAATAAAGAAATTGAAGTAAAATTGGAAAAAAAATACAAATACATCAATATTAATGGGTAAATATAAAGTGAATTTAAAAAAAATACATAAATAGAAAGTATTGCAATAATGGTAATAAATATTTGCAAAAGTAAAGAAAAAAAGATTTCAATTAAATTTTTTACCCGTAAACAACGAATATTACTAATTTACTAATTTAGTATTCTTTATACACCACATTTGTCTAGATTTAGAGAATATTCTATTAGAAAAAAAATTATAAAACAAAATTAAATTTATATATTAATTGTATATATATAATTACAATCACATTGGAGCTTTTCCGTGGTCGGATTCATTGAAATCTAAACATATACAAAATAATTAAAACAAAAATTCTTTTAAGAATTTTCTATGTACACCGAGAATTTTTTTTCTTATAACCAAAATAGAAAAAATAAATCACATATCACCATAAAAATAATTTAAATTTAATATAATACATATTAAAATTTTTATAATTAATTCGTAGAGAAAATAAAAAAAGAGATCAAATATAGAAGACAAATTTATTATACATACAATAGTGTTCATGATTTATCTTCAACATCTTTTTTCTCTTTCGATCTTCTCTTGCACACTTTTCGGATTTGTATCATTTTTTTTCTCTTGCATATTTTTTGGATTTGTATCGCCTTTCTTTTCGATCTCCTCTTGATATAGCATTTCTGTTTTCTCCATCTACTAAAAAAATAAAATAAAAACAATCATATAAGAATATGAAAGAAAAACGAAAATTATTGAAGCGTAAAACAAACGAACACTATATAGAAAGACAAAATTTTAAATTTTTTTTTTTTAAATCTTACACTTCTCTCCAAAGATAAAGACGTATTTGTAATAACATGTAAAATTTAAAATTGAAAATATAAAAATATTATATTTCAAAATGGAAAGCATTGATCATAATTTACAATAAAAAATATTATATTTTGATTTATATATTTTTTTAGTCAAATTAATGTAAAAAAATATAATTTCTTTTTTTAATATTTTATCAACACATGTCATTATATACATTCGCCACTTGTTGATTATTCATTGGACGGATGCAAAATGAGCGGGAAAAACAACGATTATTATATATACAAAGATAATTTACATTTTATTATTACTTTATTAAAAATATATATAAATAATAATAATTTTTTAAAAAAATATATTGTGCTGTACGACAAGATTTTATACCGTAGTTCCAATTAAAATCAACTCACTCTACCCTAATTTTGTGGGTACATCCCTCTATATATATATGACGGGTGTCGAATCCGTCAATATAAATTTAACCTGCAATACAAATAAATTTATAGTAAACAGGGTCGATCCCACAGAGAACGGAAATCAATAATTGTAATTGTTAACTGACCAAGTAATGTAAATGGGGATTTGAAAAGTGGATTTGGATTGAATGCTAAAAACGCAAAATATTAACAATCAAATATATTAGAAGACCCAGCTAACCGATCATTTGATTAATGTGTCGATCATTGATTCAAAAGA
The DNA here is from genome assembly GCA_031304145.1 of Cardiospermum halicacabum. Taxonomy (NCBI): domain Eukaryota; kingdom Viridiplantae; phylum Streptophyta; class Magnoliopsida; order Sapindales; family Sapindaceae; genus Cardiospermum; species Cardiospermum halicacabum. The sequence continues at coordinate 7,386,952 of CM062393.1, read as the reverse complement.
TATCTCTATCGATTTTAATAACCACAGTTATAGTTATTGACAACGTGCCTAACAACCAATCTTTTTCTTAGTTATTAGACTGACCGGGTACGACCCTTCGAATTAATCACTAATCTAACACGTAGATTGCAATATGAACTAGAAAAGACCTATGGTCATAGCCAATGAATCAGTACGACAGTTCTTGAACTATGATTGTGGAACCTCAACACTACCTAGGTCAGATTAATTACGAATTATCTAACATGCAGTGTATTAGCCTACTCAATTAACCAATCGCGCGCTTAATCAATTAATCAAATAAAACTAACATGACCTTAACTATGGGCACAGAGTGACCTTAACTATGGGCACAGAGACTACACAAATATTAAAAGATAAAGCAACGAAGCAAAGATCTCACAACACGAATTAATTAAACTGATCGTTTAGCTGGGCAGACTAGTTTAGCACCCCATGGGCGCAATCAACATCATTGTCTAAAATAAAACTAAACGTACAAAAAGAAGAAAACAGATAGAAAAACTAAAGCTGATTCCTTCTCAAAGTCTTTTCAGGAAATAGAAGATGATCCAACTATCTGTTCTGCAGAGTAAATATACTCCGTTAAGAAAAATAACAAAACCCATAAAATCTCCTCAAAATCCTCTCCAATATAATCTCTGATTTAACTTTTGAAAGATGTGAAAGTTTGTCTTCAATCCTTGACTTTCTGCATTTTTAGTCTTTAATCCCAGAAATCTTCATAATTTGCACAAATGCCTCCAAACTGTTCATATTCACAAAAATAGGACAAATTAGTATAAAATCACAATAATGTCCTCAAAATAACTAATGAAATAGTGCATAAATGTTGCACATATGGTGCTTAGTCAATATATATAGACACGTAGAGTAAACTTACATTTCTACTTTCAATGGATTAAAAAGATAATAATAAATATTCTGGTCATTTAAAAATATCGAAATTAAAAATATTGGAGTATAATTTTTTTTTTTTTACATTTTGTTTCCCTCTCTAAATTTTGTTATTATGTTAGTGCTTTATTGAAATTTTATTTTTGCCACTTTAGAAACCTAATCTTACATTTAAATAATTAAAAATTTAAAAGAAATTTAAAAAAAGAAAAAAAAAAAAAACTCTCAAGTTTACCATCTTATGAGGATATGGGTGCAATTTGGCCATTCATATGGTGGTTTGATTTGATCAATGCAGCCCATGGGTAAGAAATTGGTCCGAGAGCCAGCAAGTGGGAGCAAATCTGGAATCTTTTATAGTTGGGCCGAAAGCGGCCCATTGTATGAATATCTTTGAAAATAAAAAATATCGATCTTATCTGCAGACGACGAGAGTGATGGCATGAACGAACCGCTGCTATCAACTGAAAACTGTCTCACCTTCTTCAACCTCCATCAATCTCCATAACAACAAACAAACAAACAATGAATCACAACAACGCTGCATAAACCCTACTACACGCTAGTATACGCAAATGGCACTGGCCACTTCCAAATTTACAGAAATGCCACTCCCACTGACCACACACTACTACTCTCCTTCACTGAAGCTCAAACATTTCCTGCTCTTCACTCGAACTTCAAAACCCTCATTCATCAGACCAATCTCCTCTTCTTCTATTCGTATAACGCCTCAGCGATCCCCTAAACCTAAACCTAATTCTCCACGCTTGACTCCGTGGCTCGACAAACCTAACAAACCTCCTCCGCCTCCTCCCGACAATAGGAATGTTAAACTCGATAACGACTACTTGCAGAACAAGTCTCAGAATGCAATTGACCGGATCGTCTTGCGGTTACGGAACTTAGGTATCGGTTCTGATGATGAGGATGAAGAAGAAGAAGAGGAGGATGGAGAGGAGGAGATTGAGTCGGTTGGCGTGACGGGAGAGGAGAGATTGGAGGATTTGTTGAAGCGGGAATGGATTCGGCCTTATGCGACATTAGCAGAGGATGAAGGGGAAGAAGACATGTTGCCTTGGGAGAAGGAGGAGAAGGAGAATGAGAGGAGAAGAGAAATGAATGATGGAGTGAAGCGGAGGAGAGTGAAGGCTCCCACTTTGGCTGAGATGACTATTGAAGATGAGGAGTTGAGGCGTTTGAGAAGAATTGGTATGCATTTGAGGGAGAGGATTAATGTCCCCAAAGCTGGTATTACTCAAGCTGTTCTTCAGAAGATTCATGATAAATGGAGGAAGGAGGAGCTTGTTAGACTCAAATTTCATGAGGCCCTTGCTATTGACATGAAAACTGCTCATGATGTTGTTGAGGTTGGTCTTGGCTCCTTACATTTCATAGCTTTCTGAGTGATCATGGTAGTGCCAATAGGGCTTGATAAATTGTTGTCCTGATGTGAATGTGTAGTATTGCTGACCTGTTGAAGCTGTAATTTAGTAGGATTGTTTCTGTTTATTCTTCATTGTTATGTTTTATGACATTGTGGAAATCATTTATGAGCAGTAACTGAGTGCTTGTAGTGATTGTAGCGACGAACTGGAGGATTAGTTTTATGGAGGTCTGGAAGTGTCATGGTGGTGTACAGAGGAAGTAACTACAAAGGGTCACCTTCTAAACCACAACCTCCTGATACCGGAGAAGATCTTTTTGTACCAGATGTTTCATCTGTTGATCGCAATACTTTATTGAATATCAATGATGCTACTTTGACTCCAGAAAAGACTGAGCCAGTTGTCAGAAATTTAGTCAAAACTGAAAACATGACAGAAGAGGAGGCAGAGTATAATAGCCTACTGGATAGCTTAGGTCCCAGGTTTCAAGAGTGGTGGGGTACAGGAATACTTCCAGTTGATGCTGATTTACTTCCTGAAACAATTCCTGGTTATAAAACACCTTTCAGACTTCTTCCTACTGGAATGCGGTCAAATCTGACTAATGCAGAAATGACCAATTTACGCAAACTTGCTAGAACACTTCCCTGTCATTTTGCCCTTGGTATTCACTTCTATGTGCACTTTTTTGCTTGCAGTTTCTGTTTCAGACCTGACTTTATACTCATCTTGATATTATTATCTGTAGGGAGAAACAGAAATCATCAGGGGTTGGCCGCTGCAATTATTAAGCTATGGGAGAAAAGTCTTGTTGCCAAAGTTGCTGTCAAACGAGGTATCCAGAATACGAATAACAAAATTATGTCTGAGGAGATCAAGGTGTGTACATTATCTTATGTTCCCTCTATTGAAAACATAAGCGAATGCCCTTAAACTGCAAAATATTATTGTTGCGGCAGCATGCATAATTACTCCATCTTACCATTGGCTCCCTTGTCTTGAATATCTAGCAAAATATTGAGTAATTGATAGTCTGTATTATTGTCTTATATTTGTAATTTAGAGTCATGAAGAAGTTGCTAAATAGGAAATTATATTTGATTACAACTTGTTTATGTTTTCAACATCAAGGTCCCTATGGACATATTATGTTCAAATAGAAATGAGTTCTTTTAGCATTAAGGGTTGTAGGTTTATCTGGTACCTGTGATATATCATATATTATATTAGGAAAAGAACGGCTGAACTTTTCAGATAAAGCACCTGAAACTATGTAAGTGGGAAAGCTTTCTCAATTAATCTGCTCTGCAGAAATTAACAGGAGGTACCTTGCTGCTTCGTAACAAGTATTACATTGTTATCTACCGTGGAAAAGACTTCCTCCCGCCGACTGTAGCTGCTGCTTTGGCAGAAAGACAGGAATTTACAAGACAAATTCAAGATGTTGAAGAGACTGTGCGGAACAAAACATTTGAGGCACCATCTAGTGAAATTGAAGGACAAGAACCTGCAGCTGCTGGTACTTTGGCTGAGTTTTATGAGGCTCAGTCCCGGTGGGGAGTTGATGTATCAGCTGAAGAACGTGAGAAAATGATCAAGGAAGCTTCCAGAGCTAAGCAAGCCAGGCTTGTCAGGAAAATTGAACACAAAGTAGCTGTTGTAAGTATATATATTTTCCTCAAACTAGGGTGAATTGAAACCATAGAATGCATTGTTGATAATGCCTATTTATGTTTATTTGAGACATTTAGTGACTTATGCCAAGCAATCCCGGTGATACTTTTTTTCATTGTTATTTTTCCCTCTTAAACTTTCTTCTAAGAGTTTCATTTTCTTGATGCTTCTCTCTTGAAAGTCATTAGTCGGTGTCTGTTCCCTATTTTTTGGCAATAAATTCTGTCAACATTCCGGACTGTAGGCACATATTTAAGGGCTTACAGTGTCTAATTTCAATTTTTACTTCCTTTTTACCATGGAATTGAAATTTATAGTGGCTTCAATATAACTATTTGTGTTATGTGCTTCATCTAGTTTATCAAATTTCTTACAGGATAGTTTCAAATACTATTAGTTCCATCACTGCAGAATAGTTTTTAGTTGTCAAAACAATCATTTGAATTTGCTATTGCTGCATATCATTTCACTAATAGTGCTTTATCAATTTATTAAATTGTATGATTCACAACTTTTTGTTGCATGAACAGGCTCAGGCCAAAAAGCTGAGAGCAGAGAGACTGTTGTCTAAAGTAGAAGCCTCAATGGTCCCTGCTGGTCCTGACTATGATCAAGAAATAATCTCCGAAGAGGAACGGGCTATGTTCCGTAGGGTTGGTTTAAAAATGAGAGCATACTTACCTCTTGGTCAGTATATTCTTTTTGGCGTGTAAAAATAACCTGAGCAGCTGAAGTTAAAATCTTATGATCTCTATGTGATTGATCAGGTGTTCGTGGTGTTTTCGATGGCGTCATTGAGAATATGCATTTGCACTGGAAGCACAGAGAACTAGTGAAATTGATAAGCAAACAGAAGACTCTTGCTTTTGTTGAAGATACAGCAAAGTTATTGGAATATGAAAGTGGTGGAATACTAGTGGCAATAGAAAAAGCACCCAAAGGATTTGTACTAATTTACTACCGTGGCAAGAACTATAGGCGTCCTATTAGTATTAGGCCAAGAAATCTTCTAACAAAGGCTAAAGCATTAAAACGCTCTGTCGCCATGCAACGTCATGAGGTTGACATCTTTTCTGTCTCCTATTCTACTATTTAACTTGATTACATGAGCAGAATTTGTCTCCTCTATCATACTAATCTCGCATGACCTTTTGCAGGCTCTGAGTCAGCATATATCTGAGTTGGAGAGTACCATAGAGCAAATGAAAAAAGAAATGGTCTGTAGTGGTTTTCCTTCATGCCTCCATATATAATTCTTTTCTGTTTAAATACACATGCAGGCACATCAAACTGTTTTTCCTAGCCAGATCTATATACTTAAACGGTGCTGATCTTAATATTTTGAGAAAAGAACAGCCAGAATCTTACTGCAACTCCAGATCTATGAAAATTTCGATATTCAGAATTGTATTAATAGAAAATAACCTCTTTGTTCAATAATCTATTTCATGCCATTGAGTTTTATTTTTTGTTTCAATGACTGCTATCATGGTAATTACCGCATTGAAAGCTAGTACACTGTCCTCATAACAGCTCCTTGACATCCCTTAATGTTTCATGTGATTACTCAGAGTTATATAGATAATTGTGGAGATCTTTTTATTTATTTTACTCATGATTGTGCTTGTTGATTATTTACAGGGCAATGTAGAGGTTGTAGAAGACCACGGCCAGTTTGATATTGCCTCTGAATTTACCCAGGTAAGATGTACTGCAAGGACTGCAACTAATTATAATTCTGTTTTGATAGTTACATATACACCCCTTTTGAGTGTTTCTCCTTCCTTCATTTCAGAAAAATGATATATAGTGTCCCATGTCTGTCAAGTGTAATATGATCCATCTCCTATTTCACTGTTACTATTTTTAACTTGGACACCGGATCTCAAACGAGGTGTTAAATAGATCTGGTGCAAATGAGCATGGATGAAGTTCTTGCAATTTATGCTTTTCTGGGATAACTTTCACGGGAAAGCTTTTTGAAAATTTTCACAAAATGGATTTTTAATTTTTTTTTTTTTTAAATATTTAAAAAAGAAAGAAAATAGTAGGTTTCCATTTTTATTGGAGAAAACTGGTAATCTGACTGAACAACTTGAAAATTTTCTTAGGGAACTCATTTGGAGAATTCTTGGCTTTTAAAGAAAATTGAAAACCAAAAACTCTCAGCTATTCGTTCTAATGGCAAAATGTTTATTTTCCACTGATATGGTTTAATCATGTTGAACTTTTGCAGAGCGAGGATGAAGGAGACGAAGATGAAGATACAGATGTAGGATCTGACGGCGATTATGACTTTGATGAAGAGTCAGATTGGGAAGCAGATGATGAACCTGATCGCAGCTTTGAAATTGAGGATATTCCTGTGAGCAAGAAGAGTTGAAGGAGCTTGAAACTTCATTTGTTGAGATAATTTTACAGTCACTCTCTACATCTGTGACAGGTAAACTTGCTTGATAATTGATCTTGTATATCTCTTGGTATTTTTGCTTCTCTTGTTCCACTTGTGTACTGAATCATAAGGTGACTGCCCATTATTTCATAAATGGTTTGATTTTAGGATAGATGCCTTTTGGTTGGAAGTGAATATCCAATTGTAATTGATGTGCAGGTAAAATGGGGCGCACGGTGGAGGATGATTATAGTTCCTGTCCTTTTTGGGATATCAAGGGAACCACGGCAGCTGGAGGGGATATTCTGATCCAAAATGACATCAACATTTTCCTGCTCCGATTGAAAACCAATGGGGAGATGCAGTTTTTCTTCTTTTCTCAGTGCCTCCTCGTTTCTTGTGAAATTATTTATAAATTTGTAATTATCATGTAATAAGTACTTCTGCGTCCAAAAGGAAGGAAAATCTGAAGGTGACTGCTCTGCTATTTACATGTATTAGGCAGGCATTTGTGAATTAGGGAATGAGAATTTGTAAAATGAACTTTGCATCCAGCTTGATATCTCAATGAACAATAACATCACGTGCACAAATGCAAGTCCTTTAACAACTATAAGCGCACTTGTCAGGGTCATCGAAGTAACTCATTTACGCATTTTTCGCCGTTGTTACTTAATCACGAAGGACTGTGCACCAATTCCTCGAAAAACTCTGATAACTAGTAAGAGTGAAAGATGTTTTATGAAGAATTTAGGTGGGAAAATATCGATTTCCGTCTGGATCAAGAAAATGGAACCCTTCATGATCTTGCCAGCTACTGAGTATGTAAACTGAAACTTATTTTACTTCCCTTCACGAAAACACAACTTGTTCTTGGAATTTTCATAAAGATGAAAGATTCCTGTTGTCCATCTTTAATTATCATTTGATGACTCATTGTTTTCTTTATTTGTTCAATTAAATATTTACAAACTAAAAATATAAACTATATTATACTTTCTTTTCATAAAGCGTTGGCAACTGCTCGGTTCATTATTTTTATTAATTTTATTTATAGGCAAATGAAATTTTAAACTAGTTTAAAAACAAAGTATGCTCGGCAAAATTGTTCTCATTCTAACTGAGAAATTTAAATTTAATTTATCAACTAGAAATGTTCATGTTGTACATCAGTAATCATGTAATTAGCTTCGACAAGACCATGAAATGATTAACACTTACACATATAACTGGGCTCCAGCACAAACAAATAAATGAAAATGAAAACTTTTGTTGCCTGTTGAGAAATAATTCCTCTGTGACATGAACCTGAATCAACCTCCAAAGAATCTTCTGATAAGACTCCAACAAGCTACACACCGATCTCTATGCAAAATGGCGATTTTACTTTCCTCTCCTCTCCTCCCCTAATTCAATCTAAGATCATTAATTCGTCTTTCATTGACGCAAAATCTGCTGCAGCTGAAGCACCTGGTTCCTCTGCTCTGGAGGCAAGAGATTGATCTGCTCTGGCGTAAGGCTCATGACCTGTTGAAGTAGAGCTTTCTCCATCTCAGGACTCAACTGCACAATCGCCAAAACAAATTCAAATACTGATTTTGATAATGAAGTATATAAATTCTGTTTCTCATTAACAAGTCAAAATAGTACCGATGATGATGCTGATCGAGGGGGCTGATTGCCTGGGCCCATCTGACTAGGTACAACTGGTGACGGCCCTGGATGTTGTGGAATAGTAGAATTATCTGGTGGACCAGACATCCAAGATCCTCTATCTACTTGCATGGAACTTCCAGCTTGATTGCCAAAATCTGATCCCACATGTGAACCTCCAGCCTGAATAACAATGGGAATTTAAAGTTTTCAAACTCCAGCAGCTGTTTGAGAGATAATCATATATAACATGCAACTATAAAAAAGTTACCACATAATATTGATCTCATATTGGCAAAAGCATCCATCAAGAGTAAAATGAACATAATCTAAACCTGATAATAAATCTATACCTGATACAAAGATTGGGGTGGTGGTTGACTGGGAAGTGGCGGTTGGCCCTGCGAGAATGAAGGCCCCATGCCAGCTGGAAGCTTATTACCTGACTGAATAGTTGCAACAGAAATTATTCCAAAAGGATCATGTGTAAACCAGATAGACATCCAAAAATGGCAATGAGAACAATCGTCTTACATGAAAAACTTGTTGTGAAGAATGTTGCTGAGCACCAGGGTGCTGGTAACCCATGTTTTGCCCCATTTGAGGGGGATACTGATGGTGGAAAGGTTGCATCTGTGATGGTCGAGGTTGAGATGGCAATGGTGGTTGAAGCTGCATATGAGGAAGTCCAGTTGAATGCAATGATTGTTGCATCTGATTGGGGGTAGTAGGCATTTGAGATTGATGCAGAGAGGGTGATTGTGCAGCAGAATGATGAGGATGTGGAGGCATGTTGGAAATATGAGAAGATTGTGGAAGAGACATAGGTGTTGCTGGGGGATTCTGAGGTCCCTTAGGCTGCTGTGGCATTTGTAAGGGGTGTGAATGTGTGGGCTGGGATTGAGCAGGCATGGATGAAGACGGAATTGGCATAGAGGATTGGTTATGGGGCTGCTTCCTTAACGAACTCTGGGTTTGAGACGTATTTGTTTGGTCATGTAAACTCACTTGACTCGGTAAAGAGTGTGGAGCTTGCACGTTTGACTGCTGAAGAGGCTGAGCTGGTTGCTGCTGATGTTGTGTAGTTGTTGGCTGGATGCTTGGAATCTAAAAGAAACAATAAAATTTAGGATACAACATACAGATACTCTGGAATGTGTGTATATATATTCAAAGAAATTTGTGAAAGACTAAAGGCATACCACTTGAGGAGGTTTTACCATTCCAAGCATAATTTGTGCCTGATTTAAAAATTTAATGGAACAAATTTGGGTTAGTAATCAAAGCGCTGATAAGAGCAAACAAATTTAAAATAACTATAGCGTAACATTTACAAAACTAAAATAACTAAAACGAAAAAATTTCACTAGGTAGTATGATAGTGTATATCATCCATCCATTAGAAAAATTATGGTGACTCAAAGCCTCATGCATGAGTTCTTGCATATAGGAGATTGCAGCTGAACTTCAACTACAAATAAGATGGTATTGCTCCAGTTCTTGCATTTAAAGGCGTATTTACAATTAATATGTGAACAAGCATCTCATCATGTCATGTGTAATGTAAATTGGTGTGTCTTCAAAAGTTTTCATTCACCATGTCATATTATTCAAAGTGTTCTTACTGATTTATCTAGTACTAGATTATATAAAGCAATTTACCATACTAGAAACGGTCATGTAAGAATTACTTCAGCAATTAACAATGAAAACCATATATATGTAAGCCAAAGGTAATTAGTTCAGCAATCAACAATTATCAGACGCATAAATGGAAGTATATATCCACATGAAGCAAAAAGATTAAAGAACAACCCTAACCCTAATTAGACAAGAAGGAATTCTCACACAGCAATCAACAGACAACAAAAACAAAAGCCAGAAAGATGGATTAGTTGATGGTATATAGATGTCAAGCAGCTTTATGAAAATGTGAACCTGAAAAAGTGCTTTAGTCAAGAGGGGGTTTTGGATCAAAATCTGTCTGGCCTGTTGCTGGTTCTGTTCGATGAGTGTCTTCATCTGAGACATGATGTCGTAGAGCTGGTTCTTCGACATTCCAGTGAAGTTCGCCGGCAAGCCCTCGCCAGGGAATTGATTTCCCGCCATTGTTCGAGAGGATTTGATGGCGAGAGACGGGGGGTTGTCTTCTCTCAGGTTTCTTCAGATTGTAATTGACAGACACTGCTCTCACTCACTCGGCCCAACTGACTTGCTTAACTAATAATGAAACCCTTGAGCCTATAAACTATACAAATATAACATGAAGTTTTTACGGTAGTAAAACCAGTTTTTTTTTTTTTTTTTTTTTAATTTAATTGTCTTTATTAAATAAATACTATATTTCAGTTAATCAAATAATATATTTAAATTATTTTCATAAAAATAAGTTTATTAATAAAAATAAAATATTTTAATTAATAACACATTTTAATTATTTTAATTAGATTAAAAAAATAAATTAAATATAAAAATAAATTTATTTACAAATAATACATTTAAATTATATTAGTTATATTAAAAATTAAAATAAAAAAATAAAAATAAATAGAAAAATTAAATAAAATAACTTAAATAAAATTTAAATTTTTTATTTATATTTTTATTCCATTCAAATTTTAATTTTTAAAAATATCCCTTTACGTGGTTCTCTTCAAAATTAATTTACATTAAGAACTTGTAAGTATTATAAATTGCACGTCGATTGAATATTTTTCTAATTATAGTTTTATATTGCTATAAAAAAAATTAAGATTAATTGTACAGCCATTTCTCTTGATTTATAGACTCGTTATTTATGAATTTGGGAAGGCTTTCACTTGATTTATATACTCATTATTTATGAATTTGGAAAGATAATAGTCATGCATCAACATGTGAGACGTTACGTCTCTTCCTTCGTGCACATAAAAACAAGGGTAAATTAAATTTATAAACCACCAAAAGTTTAAAGTATAATTATAGGCCCATTTTAAAAATCATACAAATCTAAGTTTTTTAAAACTTTGTTTTCATCCTATAGGCCTAACTTTCCATACTACCCTTTTCAATTAAAAAAATAGTAAAAATATATTTTTAATTTACTTTAAAAAAAATGTAACCTTCCAAAATTGCCCTTCAACCAGTTAGGACTGGTTCTGTTTTTGTTCATCAGATTCCATTCAGAAAAAAAAAAAAAAACGATCTTCTTCTTTCTCCACCATCAACCTAATCAATCGTAAGTCTCCGTCTTCTCCTTCACCATTTATAACAACAAAAGCCTCCATCTTCTCCTCCGAATTGAAATCTTCTATCTTCTCCTCTATTGACAGCTTCTGTGTCATCTTCTCCAATTACGACCTAATCGATCGAAGCCTCAACCTCTTCTTCACCTAATTCATCGAGAGCCTCCATCTTCTTCTCCACCGTATCGAAATCATCCAGATTTGTCAACGGGTATTGATTTCATTGAAAGCTTTTGTGTCGATCTTCATCCTGCAGCTCAAGTCGTCGACTGGTGTGGAGATAATTGGAGAATTGATGAATGTAAGGTTCTAGTCATAGTGGTCTGCCGCTAGATCGTGACACATCTGCCGCTAGGTCGTGGGGCTGCTTGGTCTTCTTTGATATAAAAGGTAAGCTGTTGATTTGAATTTGATGCATTTTGGTTTTGTTCTAGTAATAATTGTGGGATGCTGACAGCTATTATATTGAAATATTTTGTCTTTGTTATTCATGTATTTCTTCGTTATTCACAGTCTGTGAATTGATAAATATGTCATTGGTAGTAGATAATTCATGGCTTAATACAGAGACTGTGAATTTTGATGTGTATTGTTGTTGAATGTTAGAGCAGTTCACAGTCATTGAATTGTACATAGTTTATAGCAGTGATAATACCGTGAAAAAGAAACTATAAGGTGTGATGCAAACTGCTGTTAGATTGAAACTGGACCAAAACTGTTGTTGTAATAAAAATCATGAGTGCAGTGGACTAAAACTGCTATTAGATTGAGTTAACTAGTTAGGTAGATAGAGATATAGAAAGACTTGGAGGGCATCCCTACGTACTTCCTTAGCAAAAAAATTTTATGATAAAATTATCTCTATTTATGTTTTCTTGACCTGCTGCTATTGAAAATTTTGTTTCTGTCGATTCTATATGTTGATTGGAATTTGTAGTGAATTGCTGTTGAAAGTCTGTGATCCTTGTTCATAATCTATGAATTTTCTTAGTTCCATGATCATTATCCACTGTCTGTGAGCAGATAACTCTATCTACTATAATACAGGTTGTGAACTGATGTGTTGTATTATTATTGACAGTGTTTTCTGTTCATAGACTGTGAACTGATAACGTAAATATGTGTGAGATATATTCACAGTCTGTGAGCAGATAACATTGTCAACTATAATACAGGTTGTAATCTGATGGACTGTATTATTATTGACAGTGTTTTCTGTTCACAGACTTTGAACTGATAATGTAAACATGTGTGAGTTATATTCATAGTACATTCACAGTTTCTGAATAAAGATCATAAATTCATGAACTGATGATGGTACTTGTTATCTTACTGGTTGAATTAATTTTTTCAGATGAATTATGTAAGAGCTGTTCTATTCTACGACGCAAAGTGGAATGGTACTGAATATAGTGGTGGAGAACCCGGGGCTGAGGTTTTCGATTTAAACACGACGCTGCAGCAATTGATTGATAGGATTTCGTCCAAAAAGAGTAGACAAAGAGAGAAGGAACGTCTGCAGCTGCATTTCATGTGGAAGAATCCAGATGGCATAAAAATTAGGATGCCTATTAATGATGATGGTGACTTGAAGTTTGGTTTTGGAGAGAATCCTTTAGTTATTTACGTTGATAGTGATGGTCGTCCGAAGGCAAATACTACAGCTTTGTTGCAGATAAATCGATGTCAGTCTCAGCAGGTTCAACTACAACAATCTCTCACTTTTGGTGAATCTACAGGACAAGAGAGATGTTTTACGAGATAATGATTTGCTACCGAGGAATAATGTTGATTTTGATGATCCTGATTTGCGAGACCTACTTGATGGCAATTTTCGTGGTGATGTTGATACACTTAATGACTTCATCATAACTGATGAATATGGTGGAATTGGCGAAAAAAGGCATAGGTTGGATGATATTATTGATGATATGAACGACGGAAGTGATAGGATAAATGAAGAGTGCAATGATTGCTTGAGTGATTGGGAAAAAGAAGACGACATAGAAATAATGCAGCAAGATAAGGAAACTGACACTTCAAGCGTGTACCACCTGCCTGGGTTGCCTAAACAGAAGTGGCAGCATCTCAAGTCTATTGTCTTTCAGATTCCCAAAATCGTAATTCTCTTCGTGTTGGTGCTATATTCAACAGTAAGGATGCTATGAAACTTGCAATTTGCAAGTATGCTCTAGAGAAGAAGCTGTCTATTTGCATCCCAAACTCCAACAGCGTTCGCTTCGAGGTTACATGCACGACAAAGGGATGCATGTTTGCTTTCAGGGCAAGAAGAGGTGTGAAGGGATTCCAAATATGGACTGTGACTGAGTTTATTACAGAATGTAATTGCCTACACGATCCGGATAGAGCTGAGCATAGGCAGGCTAGCGCTAGAGTGATAGGGAATATGTTTGCTAGTCGTCTTGGTGAGTGTCAATTTACACCAGGTAATATTAGAAGTGAGATTAGAGATAGATATGCAGTTGTATTGTGGTATAGCAAAGATTGGCGGGCATTACAAATTGCGAGGGACATTGCATATGGGACTCATGAAGAATCATGGAGTTTTCTTCCTTCATGGCTTAATGGACTACGGGAAACTAATGCTGGTACTGTTATTGCTATACAGACATCTTTGAGTGGGCACTTTGTGTACTCATTTATGGTATTAGGAGTATGCATTAAAGGTTTTAAGTTCATTCGTCCTGTAGTTGCGATGGATGCAACACATCTTAAGGGACAACTTAGAGGGGTGATATTTGTTGCAACAGGTTTGGACGGGTCTAACTGTATATATCCAATAGTTTTTGGTTTTGCGCCTTGTGAGGATGAGAACTCCTGGTTTTGGTTTGTCAGTAAGCTTCGGGTAGCTATTGGGAACAGAGATGATCTTGTTCTTGTTACAGATCATGGTACCAGCATACCAAAGGCTGTTCGTGAGGTGTATCCGAATGTGCCTCATGTTTCTTGCTACTATCATTTGAAGCACAATTTGCTTAAATACTGCAGAAAAAAGAAGGATGTTCAAGAAGCCTTGTATGAAGCTGCCTACTCCCACTCTAAGGAGAGGTGCGATGAGTTGTTGCAAGGTATCGCAATTGCATCCCCTAATATGCATCAAGAACTCATTAAGTTAGGTGTAAAGAAGTGGGAAAAATCATACTGCCCAAAGAGAAGATATAATGTTATGACAACAAACACTGCAGAGTCTTTAAACAAAGTTCTCCTACCAGCCCGTCGTCTTCCCGTAACTGCAGCTCATGAATATATAAGGCTTTTGTGCCAAAATTGGTTCTATTCACGTTATGAAGTGGCAAACAAGTTAACAACTTCCATCACAGCAGCAGCCTCTGCCAAAATCAACGACATGAATGAAATAGTAGATAAATGCAACGTCTACCCCATTCGTGAATATTTGAAGTACCAAGTAAAGCATTCAGAATTGGGAGAGGGCATAGTAAATGTAGAGGAGAGATCCTGCACGTGTGGTCGCTGAGGTTTAGACCAGTTTCTTTGTTTTCACGCCATAGCATATGCAAGGTAAAATTACCAGTTTTATTGCGCCCTGTCAGATCTAGTCTGTGATATATGTTCACAGTTTGTGAATGGTGTTCATAGTTTGTGAATACAATTCACAGAGGGCTGTTAATACGTTAGAACTTTGCAATATTCTTAATTTTAGTTGATACTTTTCATTATATTTGGTTTTCTATGTTAAAGATTTGCCCGAGTCAGAGTTAGTGAGTTATGCCATGAATATTATAGCAAAACATTCTTGCAAGGTGCGTATGGGAAGGCAATCAACCCTGCACCAGGTCCAGAAACATGGAGGCCATCAGACATGACAGTCCTTCCTATGATAGAGAAACCTCAGACCGGTCGACCTAAAGAAAAGAGATTTCGTTCAGCTGCTGAAGGTACTAGACAGAAAAAGTGTGGTAGGTGTCAAATGTTGGGTCATACAAGGAGAACATGTAGTAATCTTGTTTCGTCGTCCATCGGGAGTACCAGTGGGACAGCAAATGTGGATAGATCAGAAGAAAGACGTGATCAATATTCACAGACTGTGATATATGTTCACAGACCGTGATCATCGTTCACAGTAATCGGATATCAGTAAATAATTATTACAATTACACTCAGAAATATTTAGAAAAACAGCAAATGACACTTACCTTAGGTAGCCCATTGAAATTTTTAATTGACTCATCGGTCAATGCCCACTTCACGCACCTTGGGAACTTTTCTTCTTCCCTTTCTTTTGGCTCAACGTTTAACACCGGCCTCACGTGCTTGAAGGCCTCCAGCATCCACCACTACAAACGATACAAAGAGAAATATGTTAATTCAACCTAATAATTCAACTGTTCTAATTGAATTTAACTTACTGTGCAAAAAATACTTACCGCAAAAGCGTATGAACAACAATACATGTTAACACCAAACACCTTATTCTGAAATAGCTTGTCAGACATCAGACTCTTCAGTGCAATAATAGTTCTGTTATAAACATCGGACCCTCAAGGAAACTCAAGAAAGGCATCCAGGTCTTCAACTCGATGCCAAAGGAAATTGTCTATCATTCTGGTCATGGGATAACCATAAAAAAAATTATTCACAACCAAAACACAAAAAAGCTTTTGACAATCAGGGAAGAAAAGCTTTTTTGACCCATGTAGACTCGCCATCACTATATTTCCACAAACTGCTCCTTTCTTCTTGCCAAAAAACCTTGAGAACAAGCTGTCCTTTGCATGAGGCTTCTCTTTCGGCTGCTGCATGTCATCAACATTCGCCTCCCCAAATTTCAATCCTATTATCACGGAAAACTCTTCTCTGCCAAATCTGTGCAGTACATCATTGACCTCAAACCACATTTCATCAGATCTTTGGCCTTCAACAACTACTTCATGCGACAGCAATCTCAACAATAAATTACCTGGAATTCGCAGGCGCTTGTATCCAGCAACCCGGGCACACTCAAGGAACTGCCTAAATGGACTACTCATAAAAAAATCAACCAGTTTTTTGTGCTTCTTGGACAGTTTATCCATGCTATTGAAAATCTTGAATGAAGAAAAACAATTCACACGCCGTCTGTCTATCGCCCCTGTCCATCTCCTCTTGTACACACTTTCCTGAAAATTATAAATGAATGAGTCACAAGTAATGAAAGGTATTATTTAAGAACTACACATTCATATTGAAGCTAATCAGAAGTAAGAACGAAAGTTGAAAGCAATAAACATGTCTACGAATTAAATACATTTCTTATGAAAAAAAACTCACATACTGTGAATATAGTTCACAGAGTATGAATATATATCACAAAACGTGAATATTATTGGCAGACTTGTGCATAAACTATGATCTTATATCCAAGAGATGATCAGACACTTTAAAACAATCATTGCTCACATTGAAAACAAAATCATAAGCATTTTACAAAAATGGAAGAAAAAAAACGTATTTAAACAATTCATAGACAATTAACCATTCCTAACATTGAAAACAAAATAACACTAAACAATCACACCAAACAATAGTCACAAGATTTCACTCAAAACAATAGTATTTCACAATTAGTTAAGGTACACAATCAAAACTACAATTACTATTCCAGCAACAGTGAATACAAACTGTGAATATTATTCACACACTTCTCAAATTCGAAAATAGATGCCATTTGACATTAACCACCAAAATCCAAATAGTAGACAACACCAGAAAGTACAAAGCAACAACCTGAATTAAAAACCTAACCCTAAGTAATACTTTTTGCTAATTGTACACAAGTACAAGAACTCATGCAATATAAACCAACAAACATGACACCAGAAGAACCAAAAAGCAACAAGCAACTCACCTGAGATGCCATGAACCCTTCTAGAACCCTCGACAATGTTCAATCTGAAAACAAAATAATTACAAACCTGATTAGGATATGCGGTGGCGAACGGCGACTAAGGGCGAGCAACAAAAACTCACCTTAGACAGTGATGCTACCTCTACGAAGCAAAAATGAAATGTGACGGTGGATTGCGTCCAATGGCGAGAAAGCGTCGACGAACACAGATAAGATGATTGGCGGTTCTGCTTCGACGAACACAGAAAAGTGGAGATGGGCGTTCAACGGGTTTGCTTCGACGAACGAGGAAATGGAGAAGAGAAGACAAATGTGGGTCGGTGGTTTCAATCAAATGTCTGGTTTTGATTTTGAATTGAAGTTCAAGGGGTGAAATTGAAAGATGTGAGCACTGTCTGTGATTGGGTGAATAATGTGATTGAGGAGAAACAGTTTCAAATACAATTTTAAACGTTGGTTTTGTAAGAGTGGTATTTGTGGAATTTCCTATTTTTATTATATTTGTTTTATATTTTAATATTATATAATGGCAATTTTGTTATTATAATTTATTTACAATGGTAATATTGGAAGTTAGGTCTATGGGATGAAAACAAAGTTTTATAAAACTTATTTTTGTATAAATTTCAAACCAGACCTATTATTGTATTTTAAACTTTTGGTGGCCCATTTGGAGAAATTTTCACTAAAAATAATGTAATTTCATAATATCCTGCAAAATAAAATATAATATAAACGGTATGTGGATATTGAGTGTAGCCGGTTACATGTATGATGTATGAACCAACATTAGATAACTGGGGATGTAATCGACGTAGAAGAATTGGATAATGATGCATTTGGAGTCAATGCAGAGTTGTAGAGTTGCTGATTTGTTCCTCATGTAACTTATATGGACATGATTAAATCTTTTAGTTTTGTAATCAATCAGCTTTGGTCCTTACACCATGACCTTTGTATCCTCTTTATATCAATATTTTGGTTAATTATAGTTCCAATACACTTCACTACTTTGACTCTATCAATGAGCTTATGTTCAATTTATTTATTCGAAGAGTTTGTTAGTCATTACAATGACTTTTTGGATTGCCACTGGACATGTCCAATTTCAGATTTATGTTTGACGCTTTTCAGCTTCACAGAAAGAGAAAACATAAATAAATAGGATTATTTCCAAAAACACCCCATTTTTTCAAACATTTCACTTTGAGCGTCTGGTTTTGAAAGTTTTAGAAAACCACTCCAAAATCAAAACCACTAGTGGTTTTTGGTATTTTTGTGAGTGGTTTTGGTGTTGTATTAGTGATTTTGAAATTCTATATGTTTAATTTAGAGATTCGAAAATTTCCTAAAATGAAAATTACTCATACAACACCAAAATCACTCACAAAATTACCAAAAACCACTAATGGTTTTGATTTTGGGGGTGGTTTTCCAAAATTTTCAAAACCGGGTGCTCAAAGTGAAACGTTTGAAAAAATAGGGTGTTTTTGGAAATAACCCTAAATAAATATATCTATGGATTCCTTATCAAAGGGTATTAAAAATATTGAGTATATAGATTTTAATGTAAACAGATGTCTCCCACCACCTTTAGATAGAATTTGTCATCTTTAACCATTGACACATAGTATAGTACATGTCAATATCTCTTTGTGCATGTATACTTTCTGAGCCTATAAAAAGCTTGCTCACCTCATAATGAATTTGCTTGCTTCAGTTAAATTTCTGAAGTAAGTCATGTTACTATGTTTCATTATTCTTGTGCTTCTTCTTCCTCTTTCTTTGTTTATTCATTTTTAATTTATAACACGTTATCAGCACGAGTATGCTATCTGGTTGCCGCCCAGACGGATCCTCCAGATCAAAAAGTGATGGTAACGATGTTCTGATTATACTGAGATGCTGTCAAAATTATATTGAAAAATTGAGATATTGGTCTGGAACCATAAAAAAGAGGAAAATGAAAAATGGGCAGAAAAGAGGAAAATGAAAAATTGATTGAAAAGAGGAAAATTGGAAAATCGATATAAAATAGGAAATAAAAAAAACCGATAAAAGAAAAATGATTCTGAAAAAAAAAGAAGAATTATATTATTGTTTAAATTGTTGATATATTTATTTAATTTATTATTTTATTTTTATATTTAAATTATTTGTTATATTTATTTTATTTTATTATTAATTGTGAATATATTATTATTATTTTTTGTATAGATCCGAGGAAAGAAAAAATGTCAGAATTAAAAAAAATTGTATTTCCATGCCTTGGAACTTTGTGGAAAAAATTACATAACATGGATATCGGATTTGAAAGTTCATTTAGGGAATTGCAAGAAACTATATGTGAAAATAATGCAACTTCTATCAAGCAAAAGGCTCAAGCAATGGAAATTATTAGACATCATATAAATGAGAATCTGAAAGCTGAATATATGAATATTGAGGATCCACTGATTTTGTGGAAATCCCTGAAAAATAGATTTGAATGAATGAGAGATATAGATCTTCCAAAGGCTCAACATGAATGGATCCATTTAAGGTTCCAAGATTTTAAAACAGTTAGTGAATATAGTCTGAGCTCCACCGTATTGCGGCGGTATTAGAATTTTGTGGAGAAAAGAAAACTGAAGGGGAGAAAATTGAAAAAACATTGAAAAAACTGAAGGTATCAATGGATATGTTTTCTAATGTAAATATTGTGTTTATTTGAACAGAAAAAGATATGAAAATTCAAGGAACTATTTTAGAAATATGTTTGATTGATAGTGCTACAACTCATTCTATCCTTCGAATAAAAAATATTTCTTGAATATATCTGAATACAAGGCTCGAGTAAATACCATATCTAGTTCTGCTGATTTAATTGAGGGATATGGAAATGTAATAATACTGTTAGAAAAGGGAACGAGAATATGCATCCATAATGCATTATATTCGAGTAATTCGCAACGAAATTTGTTGAGTTTTAAAGATCTAAGGAAAAATGGATACCATATTGAGACAATAAATGAACAAAATATGGAGTATTTGTATATTACGTCTATTGTTTTTGGACAGAAAATTGTTCTAGAAAAATTCCATACATTATCATCCGGTTTATATTTTACGAAAATATCTCCAATAGAAGCCTACGCTGTAATGAACAAGAAAATAATTGACTCTAAAATTTTTCAATTATGGTATGATAGACTTGGTCATCCTGGGTCCACGATGATGCGTAGAATTGTTGAGAATTCTAATGGACATCCATTGAATGATTTGAAAATATTGATATCAAAAGATAGTTTTTGTACTGCTTGTACTCAGGGGAAATTGATAGTTATACCATCCTCAGTAAAAATAAATGTTGAATGTCCATCGTTTTTGGAAAGAATTCAATGGGATATTTGTGGACCAATTCATCCACCAAGTGGACAGTTTAAATATTTTATGGTGTTGATTGACGCATCTGCAAGATGATCACATGTATGTTTATTATCAACACGAAATGTGACATTCGTTAAGTTACTTGCTCAGATAATAAGGTTGAGAGCACAATTCCCAGATTATCAGATTAGGAATATTTGTTTGGATAATGTTGTTGAATTTACATCAAGGGTTTTTGATGATTATTGCATGTCAATTGGTATAAATGTTGAACATTCAGTACCCTATGTTCATACCCAGAATGGATTAGCGGAATCTTTTATTAAAAGGCTTCAAATGATTGCCCGAACATTGTTATTAAGAACTCAATTACCGATTTTCGCTTGGGGACATGCAATATTACATGCAGCCACATTGATACGCCTGAGACCCACTGCATATCATGAATATTCTCTGTTACAGTTGGTAACTGGAAATAAACCAGATATATCTCATTTGAAAACTTTTGGTTGTGCTGTATATGTTCCCATAGCACCCCCTTAAAGAACCAAAATGGGACCACAACGTCGCTTGGGAATTTATGTTTGATATAATTCACCGTCCATAATTAGATATCTGGAACCCATGATGGGTGATATGTTTACTGCAAGATTTGCAGATTGCCATTTTAATGAAGAATTATTCCCGCGACTTGGAAAGGATGCACCTTCTAATGCTGGTAAAAATGAACTCGTTTGGAAAAGTGAAAGGATGCATTATCTGGATCCACGTACTGGTCAAAGTGAAAATGAAGTACTTAGGATAATTCATTTACAAACTATTGCGAACCGATTACCAGATAGTTTTGTTGATACAACTAAAGTTACGAAATCTCATATACCAGCATTCAATGCACCAGCTCGACAGGATGTGCCTACAGAAAAATCAAAACAGATGGTAACTGGTGAGGCATCTGAAATCCAGAGAAAACGTGGTAAACCTCTTGGGTCTAAAGATATTGTACCACGAAAACGAAAAAGTTAGAATCGAGAATACTATTGATATAATACCTCCGAAAGATACTAATCAAAATTTACAAATTGTGGAAGTTGAAAATCCAACTGAGGAAAAGACCTCTGAGGAGGTAAATGTATCCAATGCGGTTTCGCTGAGTACAGATTGTGCAGTTTTCAATTTTTTTTGCCTCAGGTATGCTGGTATCCCTTTAATCAATAAAAATTAGGATTCTAAATTGATTATTTGAATTTAGGATTTGTTTTGATGTGTTGGTTTGATGAGTTCTAACTGCTATATAGTTGATTAGTTGTGGTTTTATAGATTAATGGTGAACGATAATGATCTCGACCTATTAATTCTGTTATCGATAGTTCTATGTTTATTATGGTATTTATTTTCAATGTTATCATCGGCTGTTTGCAATACGTATTGGGTTAGGATATGTTTAGTGATAAATTTTGTAGTGTAATGTTAATATAGTTGTGATTTTTGTGATAAAGGCTAATGTCTGTGATGGGTATCATGAAAAGATTTACCTTTACTTAGATTTGCTCATCAGTCACCTATTCTAAACATACCCTCTTGCATTCTCAATCTGAGAATGGTGATGAAATAGTTGTTGATGTAAAAAGATCCGAGCTTTATTTCTTTATGTGTTGTGATCTGGTCTACTCCTAATTTTGACAAGATTGTGATGTTGAAATACATCATGAACTTGCCATCAAGCAAAAATGGTGTTGTTGATGGTGGTGGTAATAGTAGAAGATATCAACAGGGAAGAGAATGAGGTTTGAATTTGACTCGAAAAATATAAGTGCTATGCAACCTACTCTTTGTGCCTACTTTCGTTGCCTACCCTTACGTGGCAATATATCATTGGATATAAATTTTATAACAATTAATGCATTAATTTATTTACCCAATCAATTCTTGCCATGTAAGAGTAGGCACAAAAATTTGTCACAAAGAGTAGGCTATCAATCATTACTCAAAACATAAACAAATGGTTCATATGATGGATCAGAAGCTAAGTCTTGTTATCTATGGAGATTAAGGGCGTTAAACAATTTTGAGAGTACTTGCTTCTTTAATTCTGTGCCGCAAGCTTTGCTTCATAGTCCACCTTTTACTAACTATTTCTTGAGTGATCACCATAACCATCAAGTTTGCAAGAAGAGGTTCGATGAGGGTCTTCATCCTCTACTACATTTTCTAGGATCTCCTCACAATCCTACTCAATTTCTTTGCAAGTCTGCTATCGGTTAATGTCAACATTATCGGTTGATCATTGAATGGTTATATTGATTGGATGCTTATGTGTGCATAAAGATATGATTTTTCATGATTTATGAATGAGACATTCATTATTCATCTTTGAGTGGGATTAATTTTAGTTTGAGTAAATGTATATTGTTACTTGTTTGATATTGATGAATTGACACTGTGATAACAAAATTTTATTATTTTGTTTGTGTTTGAAGTTGATGGCAACATTCAAAGGATTTAGGGAGCTATGAGCAACAGGATGCTCATGAATTCTTCATCTTGTGTTGGATGAATCCATTAGAATGAAGGAAAAGCAATAAGTCGCAGTATAGGTAAAAAAATACTGAGGGGTAGTGTTTATCTGCTTAATGTTGATATCATTTGTAATGCTTGAGAGGTGTTCGTTCTCAATTGTAAAGTCATAGAGAATATATAGAACAATTTTATACGACCTGATTTTGCAAAGATTTGAGATCATTTCGTAAATATATCATTATGACCTTCACACAAAAAAAAATCCTTCAGAAATATCCTTCACAACCTTTACACCAAGCCTTCACATTAGGAAAACTTCATCTGGACCTTCCTTCATGAAAAAAAAAAAATTTTCTCCTTCAAAACTAAAGAACCCTCCTTCACATGTATGGGTCCGTCGGCTAACTTACCCATGATTTGGACCGAGGTCCTTCACAAATATCCTTATGAACTTCACATAAAAAACCGCCCTTCACAAATATCCATCACAATCTTCACACTAAACCTTCACATACTTCACAATGTGGATACATACCTTAACGAAAAAGAAAACAGACTTCACCAGAGACAAGGTAGGTCCATATTGACCTAAATTTGATTGAGATATAACTAATAACACATAAACAAACAACTTTAACATCAAAACCATATTTTCATAAAATTGAAAAAAAAATCGCCTTTACCATACTATGTAACCATGTAAAGTATATGCAAGTGAAGATATGAATTCAATCAATCACATCTTTTGTCAACAAATCTATAAAAATTTGTATGCTACTTGCATTTTTAACTTTTTATTTTTATTTTTATAATAACAATAATAGATCGATCGATGGCCGACACAATTTTGGTCGGTAGTCAATTAAGGTCAAACAATATGCGATAATATCCTTGTTTTATATTAAATCTAACTGACATAAGTTCCGATTAAGATATTTCATTATCACCTCAAAATGTAATCATACATTAAGTGTTCTGTTGTTTGTAATTAGAGATGTAGTGTCAAATTTAGGCAACATAGGTTGACAAGTTGTGTTAGGTCTCACTTTTATGCACAACGGTGTCAACTAAATTGGACACCACATCAAACAACATTAAAAATATGCACCCCAAAAACACACGTAGTAGATAGAGTGACATATGACACGTCATAAGTACTTTAGTGGATTCACTCATTAGATGTAAAACAAACCATTTAGGGCTACAATATTCAAATTTCTTGGCATTAACCATTGTGCGCATTAGTTGCAATCAAACCAAACTCATATAAGCTGTTGGTCGCCGCCGGTTGTAACTAGGGGTTGGAATAGGTCAGGCCAGGCTAGGTTTTTGGTTAAATAGGCTCAGCCTGTATTCTAATACTTTGGCCTGAGCCTGGCCTACAAGCCTACAATAGGCTTGTATTATAGGTCTGACTTGACCTGTTTAAAAGCCTGTTAGGCCTAAAAGCCTGTTTAAAAGGCTATAAATAACTAGTTATATTTATAAATAAAGTTTGGGCTTTATATTTATAAATAAAATATTAGATTTTAAACTTATAAACAAACACGCCAATAGATTTAATAAATAAAAGTACATAGAGATAATATATGGGTCGGCCTATTAAGTTATGAAGGCTTTTACCATAGTCTAAGCCGGACCTACTTAATTAAATAGGCTTTTGAAAAAATTTGAATCTAGCCTATTTATTAAATAGGCTAGGCCTTATATAGGCCAGGCTAAAGGCCCCTGAAAGACCGTCTGGCCTATTCCCACCCCTAGTTGTAACTCATTTATCAAAGGTTCAAAGTCTACAATTTGTACACCACACTCTATCTCTTTTATTTCATTTGACTTTCTGAAATAGAGGGTTTAAGCCAACCAATTTTGAACAAACAAGATTTTTTTTAAAAAAAAAGGTCGGCAGTATGTAAGTACTTATCAGGTGGCGTCCATTTTTGAACACCACTTGAGAAGTATTTACACACTGCCAAACCAATTTTGAACTAATAGGTTTTTTTAAATAAAAAAAATGGCAATGTGTAAATTCTTCTCAGGTGGCATCTAGTTTTGCATACCCCTGAGAAACATTTACACACTGCTAAACCAATTATAAACTAATAGTTTTTTTTTTTAAAAAAAAGTTGACAGTATATAAATGCTTCTCAGGTGATGTGTAAAACTGGACACCACTTGAGAAGCATTTTCACACTACCCTCATCCAAAGGAGGAGCAGTTTCACCTAGAATATGTCAGAGTGGGCGTGCACTAATAACTTAAGCTCATTTGAGAAAAATGTGGCTAAGGAGCTTCCTGGAATCACAACAAGCTCTACTATGCCTTATATGTCAGATGATTTCTTGAGCTCCTATCACACTTGTAACAAAAGGCTTAAGGACAAAGACATCTACTTATACTAGTAAACCCCCACATATACTCATTGATTTTGTGCAATGCAATTATCTATCTATTGAGTTTGATTACTAATCTGGTTTCTTTTGCTTTAACATAGAGGTGAGAAAGCATTCTGCAGTCTGGACTGTCATGCGGAGGAGATTTTTATGGATGAGAAATTGGAGAAAACCAAAAGCAAATAAAGTGAAAGCTCCACCTCAGCTGAGAACACAAATGAGTTTACCACACAAATGGGTTTACCGAATGAGTGATCTTTTACCTTAAGCACCACCATTTTCGTGATTGATGAACAAGATGGACGCTTGATCATCAGTTTATAATAGCTAGAGCTGTTTATGTTCATCTTTCCTTATTAGCAGCCGCTGATGGTCGTTTTGTACATTGGTTCGTTTACCTTATCACGTTTCAACTTTCATGGTCTGGTGGTTATATCTATATCTACCTATCCTATGATGCGGACGTGAATATATATATATATATATTAGAACTTCCAAATTGAAAAAAGTTTTATTTTAATGAAGGGTTGATATAACACCAATATTGAGACAAGGTTAAAATAAATTGAATTGCTACCCATAATACCAATGTGCACATTGTTTTTCGGGAGCCCAGAACTTGAAAACTCCAAAGTTGAGCGTGCTTGGAGCAATCTTGGGATGGGTGACCTTCCAAGAAGTTTGTCCCCAAAGCATGCGAGTAAGGACAAAGCATGTTAGAAAGCATAATGGTGGTGTGTGGGGCTAAAGGTCAGCCTTAAGACTGGTTATGTGACAAGGTGGCTTTCCACGCCTCGGGTTCATCCGGGGGCGGGGGCCGAAAATTACAGTTGAAGCTGTTTATGTGCTCCCCCATTTTCATTTTCATCTTTGCCTTATGCTTCTGAACTGCTGTTGAATCTAAAATGTATAACACAATTTGACTCACAAAATAATATTAGTATCACAATTGTCTTCTGTCTTCTCTAACTAAATTGATTTTGGTATATGTTGAAATTATGAGTTTTGATATTGCTATTGGAATTTATGCCCTCCCTCCACATCATACAAGTCTGGTGACTGGATTTGTGGGGATTTAGCCGACTTTAAAGAAAAAGGTTCATTTTTCTTGAGTACATTCACAGATTTCATTGGATTCATTAAAACTATTCTCTAGTTTCATCATAGAGCTTCTTTTTATACAAACTTTATCATGATACACTATTTCACATGATTCCACTTTTACCATATCTCAATGAGATATAAATTTAGTGGTAGATATTCACCTTTTAACACTGCATAATATAGTTTTTAATCATCTTATGTATGATGATGATTCATTTTATAAACCAACTCTAAACCAACTCACAAAAAAATTTCTCTTTGAATATTCACATTAAATAGGCCACATTTTACCGTTATTAGACAAGTTAGAAACATGAATATATCATCATCTTCATATCATGAATAAAAAACTTGCATGACCTTTTATTATTATTATTATTATTATTATTATTATTATTATTATTATTATTTGATTGTCTCTTTCATTATCAATCTATAAAATCCTAAATCAAACATAACACCACCAATCTATTATTCCCACATATACATTAATCTATCAAATATTGCAAAACACTACAATAACTAACTAAAGAAATACTTAATTACTCATTCTTTAACTACCAACAATAAACCTCAATCACCATTTAAATAATTGCAAACTAATTCTAAAAATCCAATTCCACCTGCATAAACCCTACAAATGTAATTACAATCTAAATTAGTGCTAATAAAAAAATTAAACCTTGATGTGGTTATAATATACTAACCTCAATATAATACTTATCAAACTTGATGACAACCTTCGATGAAAGGAAGTAGTAGTAGTGGGGAAGATAAAAATGGTGAAAGTGAAGCAATATACGGTTTAGGAATTCTTGAATGGGTATTGGGTTTGAAAGAGGTTATATTTATATGGGCATTAATGTCATGGTGCAAGTGAGGGTCTTTATGGGTATTAATTATTTTCTTTCATTTTCATATTTTTAAAATTCATTTTTTAATTCAAAAGGGTATATAGGAGTATTGGATAAAAACCAAAGTTTGCAAAGATTAATAACTTAACTCAAAGTTTAAAGGCCCATTTACTTCATTACAACTTCTAAAATGCTATTTGCGAAATTAATTCATTGAGTAATTTATTTATTTATTTTTTTAATTTTTTTACAATGAAACAAGTTTTACTCTTCATCTATAGAATTTCCACAGTTTCAATTTTACGAAGCAAGCCAATTTAATTATTTTTTCTCTTCACGGACAAGTGAAGATTCTCCATGAATAAATAAATTAAGCTTATACTAATACTAACCATTGGATGAAGACAAGATTTAAAAAAAAAATTGTGTCTACGGATATGGTAAGAAATATATTTACAATAAGAAAAAAAATATTTCTGACAACTACTTGCCAATAAATATTAACAACTGATGTTGGTAACTATAAAATAAGTTATGAAATGTAAAGCTGTTTAAAGTCACATTATTGGTGGTGGACGCGCATCTGTGGCAAATAATTTTTAGTAATTGATATTATTAAATGCTAATAATTATTAAACATCAATTTTAGTTGTTAAAAGTTTATGGAGAGCTAAATTATTTTATTTTATTTTTTAAATTTACAATTAAATTGAATTAATAATACTTGAATTTATTTTATGTCACTACAAGAAAAAAAAAGGTTTTAGTGACAAAACATTTACGTTAATGAAACTCAAGTTTTGTCACTAAAAGCTTCCGTGACAGAAATTATAGTCACAAAAATCATCGCTGATACCCTCGTAATTGATACTCACTCAATTTTTTGTGATACATTTTTTCATCATTGAAAACTGTGTTGGAATAATTTTGTTACTATTCCATAGGTGTTTGTTTTTTGATAATGCAAAAAATCATGTCACTAATATTGTGATCAGTCATGAATTAGTGACGGAAATCAATGACGAATTAGTGATAGAAATTAGTGATTGATTAGTTACCAAAAGTGTTGAAACTACAGTATTTTGATCCTTAAAGTGAGAAATTAGCTATAGATTAGTGACGATATGTGATGACAGATTAGTGACTGATCGTATATGGCAGATTAGTGAGGACCTTTTGTGACGATATATTGACAAAATTAGTGACGAAAATCAATTACGGATTAGTGATTAAATTTAGTGACAAATTAAAGACGAATTAATAACCATATTTTACCACCAAATAGTGACATAAATTTTTATGTCAAATTAGTGACGAATTTCAATGACATTTTAATGACCACATTTAGTGACGAATAAGTGAAATATTACTAGTGGTATATTGTGATGGAATAATGACTAATTAACGATATTTTTTTTACAGATTAGTGATGGATTTGGGTTTTAAACGGTAAAAAATGTTTCACTAATAATAAAACCGTTTGATTTTTTTAATTTCTTTGTTTATTTTGAATCCTGTCCGGATTATAATTATGTAATATATTAAATATATAATCTAATATATATATAAAAAAAAACTCGACAAAATATCTCAAAGAAAGTCTAATAATCCAATACCAACTAATAAAATATATTTAAAGAAGTTGATATTCCAACAACATTGTAATACCGCTGCGAATATTATCCAACCACCTAATCAATGTTTAACATTCCAAGTTGGCTAAACAAAAGTTTCTTAATCCAAAATGATCAAAATTTAACACTAGTTAAAATATGATAGAACTCATTATATGTATTGACATATAATGCAAAACTACTCATTGCTACCTTAAGTAGACATGGGTGAAGTGTCTCCTTGCTGCAAGCCTCCTTGCTGCAAGGTTCCTTGCTTAACCAACTCAGTAAACATCTTCTTCATTTCTTCTCTCATGCATACTTCCATGAGTGCTTTGATCTTTAGTTCCAACTCTTGACGTAAATTCTCTTTACCTATCTTTAGTTGCTCATCATCAATACCATGCAAAGATCCACCTTGCTCTTATCATGTTACAAGTGTAGGCTCATTTCTACTCCTAAATCCATAAAGTCTCCCTTTCTTAGTTGAATCTTTTACTGCATCCATCCTGATATCTTGATCAAAATTTGGTTGAGATGAAGAATTTGAACCATATTTTGCAGATAAAGCTAATGTCTACTCATCCTACAAATGAAAAAAGATATTAGTGTTAAACAATATTAATCCAATAATAAATAAAATACATCAATATCACATACTCAAACTCTTTTTGTCTTTTGATCTACCAAATCCCCGATAGTACCGTCCTTGTTGCAATATTTATGGACATATTCAAATACTTCTAATTTAGCGACCCGCCTCCCTTCTTTTTACTTTATAATATTGAAATTATTTATGTCAGAGATAACCAATAATTATCACCTTATTAAATAAATAGATTCTATACCGTACTAATCGTTATCCTTGTTCTGAAAATGAAATAGAATCATTGGTATGTGTCACCATTGCCCCATTTTTCTTTGTGTTCTTATTTTCTTTTGCAGCCTTAGAATGATTTCAACTTGGGCGTCGACCACTAATTTACTAGCTTATCCCATATATCTTGTCGAATCCATGGAGTATTAAGACCTTTCAATTTATCAACATCACCTTTATGATGGATCTCACATTGATCACTTCTTGATTTATAAAGCATATTGCTATATGAATATCCACAAATTGATATGAATAAGTCTTTCACAACTTTATTTGATTCGTTCCACTTAAAAGTCGCCTAATAAAGACATAACATTAATGAATATTTAGGTAAGATAAAAAAAATACATACCTTAAATACAATATAAACCTCAACATTTCACATTAATATAACATCTCAACATTTCACATTAATATAACAACTAAATTTAATATAAACCTCAAATACAAACATCCAAACTCATAATATTAAAAAACTAACAAAACAACGCTAAATATAGCCCCAACCACTAGCACAAAACCTTTCAAAACCCTAAAAAAAAGCCCCAAATTAATTTATAAAGAAAAATAAAAGAGACCCCAAGTAGCCTCAAGAATAGATCCAAAATAGAGAACTAAAAACAACCTCAAAATATAAGAAAATAGTCCATCAAAATAACCCCTACACACTGTCATAACCCTTTCAGAAAACCCAAAAGAACAATTCATGTGCACTGCCACAAAAACTTTTAGAACCCTAAAAAAATAGGCCAAACCAATCTATAAATAAGGATAAATTATATCCAAATAGCCTTAAGAATAGACCTAAAACAAAGCACCAAAAACAACCCCAAAATTGATGAAAACAACCAAGCATTACATTCCCTACATAATGGTGCTTTAATTCCAAAGTATATATCATATAAAACCACCACACTCATTCACTACAAAAAAATGTGAAAATAGATACAGAATATAGTTACGAATTATTTTCGTAGCAATTTATTGATGATATTGCTTTAGAATAACTACGGAATTGCAACGGAATTAGCTGAATTCCTAACTAAAATGCTAGCATAGCAAATCCGTAACAATATTGTAGTAATGCTAGCTATGAAATTGTACTCCGTAGCAAATATTTTGGCGCGACAATGGTGGGACATTTAGATTTAACTATTTCGTAGTAATATTGTAGCAATGCTAACTACATAATAAAAATTAAAGTTAGCTACATATATTCTATAGCACTGCTAGCTACAGAATAAAAATTAAATGTAGTTATGAATATTTTGTGGCAATGTTATATTAATGCTAGCTACAGAATTTTACTATGTAGCATATTTCGGCGCCGTAGTAATTAGAAATGTAGTTACGAATATTTCGTAGCAATGGTGTAGTAATGCTAGCTACAAAATTTTAATGTGTATCATCATTTTCTAGTGTCATAATGGTAAGAAATTTAGCTACGGATTTTTCGTAGCAAAATTGTAGCAACGGTGACTACAAAAATTACATAGAAATGCTAAAAATATAGTTATGGATATTCCGTAGCAATTATGTTTCAACGTTCACTACAAAATGCTTTGCATTTCTAGAAATAAAAGGAATTTAGAATTTTTATATTTATTGGTATAGAATAGATATAGCAAGCCTATTAAACTATTTGTATAGCTTTTAATTAATTTATTGAAAGAACAAATTGCATGCCGAAATTTCAATTGGTAACATTAATCTTCCTAAATAGTTCCTTTAATATATATATACATTAAAAAATCTTAAAAAATATTTTTTAATTAATTTAAATTTAGTGTTATTATAATTATTTATTTTCATATTAATATTTTTTATTTTAACATTTATTTAATTTTTCTTCATACACAATATTAGAACAAGAGTTTGAACTATTTTTTTTAAAAAAAAATTAGATTTGAAAATCAAAAGGAAAAAAAATAACTTAACTAAAACAAGAACCAATGTCGTGGCATGATTCTTTGATTAGTAATAAACCCAAAAATATTTCAATCCTGCTCTAAGCTTAAGCACTCCTCTTTTTGACTCCAAATCGCACCCTCTCAATTTCAGCTTTTCTTAATCCTATTCACGTTTTTTCATTCCCTTCTTCCAAATCCTCAATTTTAACCCCAATCATATTACTATTCCATCATAGACATCACTGACCGCCTAAATTCCGCCATCATTGTTGTAGTCATCGATTACCTTTGTTTTCTTGGGTAATGAAGCTAGTTACTAAATATTTTATCAATTACTATATTGAGATTGTTGATTGATTAGTTATTAGTTTATTCTGTTGAGTTGCAATGGAACAAACTAAGCCTTTAATTGTTGCGATTGTGCATTAGTTACTGAGCTCTTGCTATATAAAACTTCAATTAGAACTTGAAAATTTCGATAAGAATCATCAGATTCAGAAGGAAGTTTATGATATTAAGAGGCATGAGCAGCTTGTCAAAGGTTACAGGGGTTAAGTAATCATTCTTTTGTTTTCTTTTCTTATGGTATGTTGATTCAAATCGGTATAGGTTTATAAGTTGTTAAGGGTTGGATTTTTATGTATTTCAAGGGTCTTAAAATTCTTAATAGGGTGCTAATTTTTAGACATATTTAATGTTTAGGGAAAGTTGGTATCATATTGATTGAAAATTAATTGTGGGATAGAGTTGTGAAATGCCTGAATTAGGGTGTTAGTTTGGATTAGTAATTTATGGACTGAGGTACTTGATGGATTCATTCTTTGTCTGGACTCTGGCAATATTGTTATTGATTAGGATTTGTTTATTTCATTTTCTTGACCAATTGTAATTCAATTCTTAACTTTAATACATTAGTTGAATGTTGGTTGGTGGGGTTGCACACTTAATTGCTTTGTACCTTCATATTTGTAAACAAGAATTTTTTGGTTTGTACTTTGATTGATATATGTGAAATTAGAGAAGTTTGTCTTTTCTATCAAAAAGTCCTTATATCTATTTTCTTCAACTCAACGTCTTCTCTATTATGTTTTCTTCAATTTAATCTCCTTCTGCTTCCACAGATCACTACTCCAACCACGAGTAGTTTGAATTCCATTTCTTCTCTAACTAGCATATACTGGTAAGTTTGCGATGAATATTGATTTATTGAATTGTTAGCGAATAATTGTGAGTGTATTGTTTAGTAGCAAAGTTTCATTTAGTGTATTTGTGGAAAAGACCGTATTTTAATTTGCATTTGATTATATGTCTCTTGAAAGCGTTGATGTGATATTATTAGATTTTAATAAAACCAGAGTAGAGTAATGAGTTTTTTTTGTTTAGTTTTTGTGCAACTTTCTCATTGGGTTTACCAAAGACTTCCAATTGTGACTAGCGCAGTAGTAATGCTTTTTATCATTGTTTAGAATAAAATATTGACTTCTCATGTTTTTAATAGGATGTAGACTTACAACGTACTAGTAAAATTCAATGTAACATTTCTCAAACTACTTAAAACAAATACATTGCACGTACAATTTTATAACAATTTCATGTCTATTAGATGTAACCTTATAATTTCAACTATAAATTAATTTGGTTTTCTTTTTCATTAATGTTTAATTTTTATTTTTGCATTCAGTTTCAAATTACTTGTGTGTAGGTCATCTTTTCTCAAGAAATATAAAGGTATGATTTCTTTTCATGAGTAAAATGATTATTTCCTTGTAATTTGTATTATGACTCCATATGTATCTTTATAGCTTTTGATTTTTAAGAGAGTAAACAACATGAACTGGGATAAGGTATAGAGTTCATTTGAGTGTCTTGTAAGGTGTATAGAGATGTGCAAGCTAGACAAATCCTTAAGCCTCGTAGATCTTGTTCTTAGAGGACTTCAAAAATAGTTTAGTGATTGGTTTTCTGACAAAACAAATAGTTTAGTTTAGTATCCAAGATCATTGAAGTAGTCAAACTGGTGGGTGTAAGCGAATAAGAAGTTGAGAACCCTCTTTTGAATTTTTTTTCCACGATTTAGTTGATAGGGCAGAGAAGAGAAGAGATGAGACGAGAGAGGGACTTCTTGAATTAGGAAAGAAAGTCTGATAGCAATTGAAAATAACATTTGGAAGTCTGATAAAATTAATTAAAAAATAAAAAGCTAATTGTTGATTGCCAAATATAAGTTGACTGCCTAGGCAGTTCATCATATTCTACGCACCTAGGCGGCGCGTGGACTGCCTAGGCGCCTCCTAGGCATTTCAACACCTAACAATGCAGCCAAGTTCCTATTCTCTACGTTACATTACCGCCTAGAACATAGCCGCGATTTTTATAGCACTTACAAATCGTATATACTATTTAAAACAAGCACACATGTGGTTCTCACATTTTGAAAAACCAAAAACTATATATAATAAAGTTTTCTTTTTAATTGCCATGAGAACTTCTGTTTTTTTACATCATCTCCTTATATAAAAACCATGCACTTTATATATATATATATATATATATATATATATATAAACCAAAACCGATGGGATTTAATTCTAATCAAATTAAAATTATAATTATAATTAAAAAGAAATTTTTTTAAGCCCACAAAAAGTTTAAGTACATAATTATAGGTCTATTTTGAAAAAAATGCAAAAATAAACTTTTAAAAGTTTGAATTTTACTATTTAACAAGTCATTCACAGACTGTGAGCGTAGTTCACAAACTGTGAGCATAATTCACAGATTCTGTGAACAGCACGATTTCAGGGGTATTTTGGGAAACTACGTCTATGGAGTGAAAACCAAACTTTTAAAAGTTTGTTTCTGTAAATTTTTTAGAACAGACCTATAATTGCAATTTGAAATTTAAAAGGGCCACTTAAAAGAATTATCACAAAATGTATAGAGTTAATATTGAATTCAATATCCAAATTCTAATCCCATTAAAACTATAAATAAAATATTTATTTTTATTTATTTAAACTTTAAAACTAAATAATTATATATTAATAAATAAAAACTATTTAATATTTATAATAGGGGTAAATTACAAAAAAAAACCTTTACTTTTTCAAACTTTTTGCATTAATCCACTTGTTTTAAACGTTACTTACAAAAATCTCATTTCTAGTTTTGGAACAGTACTTTTTAATAGGAAAAATGTTTAAAAGCAGTGGGTTAATGCAAAAGGTTTGCTTGACCTGGAATTTTTTTTTTTTGTAAAGAACGTTTGAAACTAGTGGATGTGCCGATCATGCCCATCATGTGTTTGCTGAAATGTCACAATGAGATGTTTAGTTCTTTTCATCATAGCTTGCTATAGGAGTGCATTAGAGACCCTGTTGAACATCATAGCAAACTCTATTTTCACACTAATTGATATATTTAGGGATGCCCACAAGGTGATTGACGAAATGCCTTAATGAAGAACAATGAGGAGAAGAAGCTCAGCAGCGCCTCACTTTGAGAGAATTTATAGCACCCTCTCTGAACGATATTCATCAGAGTATCATTCCTCCACTAGTGGAAGCGGATTCTTTTGAAATCAAGACTTCCACATTCAGCCTGCTCCAGCATTCCTGTCAAGGAATCTCGAATGAAGACCCAAATCAACATTAGAAGAAGTTTCTTGCAATCTGTGGAACCTTCAAGACGAATAGAGTATCAGAAGAAGCTGTACTTTTGAGGCTATTCTCATTCACCTTGCAAGATAAAGTATGGAGTTGGTTGGAATCGCTCCCCAACGGGTCAATTACCACTTGGGACTAGTTAGTGCAATAGTTTTTGGCCCAATACTTTCCACCAGCCAAGAATGCACGCCTCATACATGAGATCACAACCTTTCGTCAGGGAGATGGAGAGACACTTTACGAGGCTTGGGAGCGTATAAAATAGTTGGTAAGAAAATGTCCACACCATGGTTTAGCTGACTAAATTATTATGCAGATTTTCTATTTAGACTTGCATATCACTACTCATTCGGTGTTAGACGCGGCTACTGGTGGATCACTCGCCAATATGACGTATGAAGAAGTGTACCAGAGGATTGAAGACATGGCAATGAGTGTATAGTGGGAATCAGAACGCAACCCACAAAAGAGAGCAACCGAGGTTTATGAAGTGAGTCACTACGACAAATTAGCTGCTTAGCTGGAGGCATTGACCAAGAAAGTAGACTCACTAAGCACCTCAGATGTCAATGCAGTTGAAGAATGCACTATGGAGAATTATTGCTGCAAACAAGAAAATGAAGGCTCTGCAGAAGGGGTAAATTTTGTCTCTAACAAATCTTCTTCTAATAACCCTTACTCGCAGGATGATAACCCAGGTTGGAAGAGTCACCAAAATTTTGGGTGGAAGCAAGATTCTAATAAGGTACATCAACCAATGGGGAAATCACCTCAAGGCGTTTTTGCAAAGAAACATGCACCTCCGGGTTTTGCCTCTCAAGCTCCTGCAGAGAAAAAGATTACCACATATGACTTGCTTGCTCAACTTGTCAAGTCACAACAACAATTGATGCAGACTCAGACCCAATTTATGCAACTCAACAAGTGGAGAATAACAATACAAATGCCTCTATTAAAAATTTGGAGGTTCAGATGGGTCAACTGGCTCAGGCAATGTAAGACCATCAAGCTAGGACTTTACCTAGTAATACTCAGAATAATCCCAAAGACCAAAAAGAATCTGTGAAAGCAGTCACCTTGAGAAATGTGAGAGTTCTAAATGAGATAGAGCCAAAGGAGTAATGCGAAAAGTTTGAAAAAATGGTTTTTTTTTTTTTAGTTAACCCATTTATAATATATAATTATATCTTATGGTTACTTGATTAAAAATTTTATGAAATATAAAATTATTAAATTTGTCACACCGTATTTATCCAATCCTATTAGACAGAATCCAACTTTTTGGATTACTTATAAATTTAATCTTATTAAAATTTATCAATTTTTCTATCTTTTTTTCTTTTTAATCCCTATAACATCTAATGTTATCAACTTGAATCTCATTCAATAGCTATTTTATTCCGAATACAAAAACTCTTATTAAATGTCACTCAATTAGGTATCAGAATATGTTGGCAGCAAAGTTCGAATTATTAATTCTCACCACACATATCAATATTGGCATCTAGCCAGACATCATGACCCTAATTATTCTGAGTAGTTCGTAGTTCAGAAAATAACTTTGATAGCTCGGACTTGTGCAACATATTCCTTTCGTTAAACTATATCTCATTCGGATTGGAGTATGTACTGCATATCAACTCCTTGTTAGAACCATTATAAAATTATAACTCCAAATTACTATTTTCTTGTATTAGAAAATATTTTACTCTAGTGATGTTTATCACGAAACTTTTTTCACAAACACTCTCACATTGACCAGGGATTAAGAGAGTAAAGTTTTTAACAAGAAATATTGAGATATATCTCCCATTATCAGGAGCGACGAATCATTTATTGGCCACCCAACTACACCAGGATATTTTGTGCTACACTAGATAATCACCCTATAAGAAAACTCTCTAAGTCTACAAGGAATGACATCAAAGTGCAGAAACCGAATACTTTGGATACTTTGGAGACCTCAAGTCTAAGGATATTCGCACCCACTACTGCCGTGAGATTATACACTAATATAAGATCATTTTTCCATATGTAATCTCATTAGGGGTCATCCGATGAACTTATTCCAAATAAGCATCCATGTGTCTAGTTTAGACATCTCATATGCCTACATATAAATAAGAACTATTGCTTGAACACATTAAGAAGTATAACATATGATAGTCTATCCGTATTATCAATATCTCATCTCGCTAATACTATGACTAGGTATATTTAAATGTAATCACAATCGCATGTGATAAGAATCTCATAATCATGAACCATTCATGATTCCTTCACACTATGATTATCATTGAGGATTTTATTATACAGTTAAATATATCAAATAAAATTAATCTGAATAATAAAAATGTTTTATATTCTTAATAACAATAAAACAATATATTGGTTTTACGGCACATCACTAATAACATGCATCTCAAAGTTCGTTTTCCTGATGTGTGTAATGAATGAAGTGGAATATATTGA
The DNA here is from genome assembly GCA_031304145.1 of Cardiospermum halicacabum. Taxonomy (NCBI): domain Eukaryota; kingdom Viridiplantae; phylum Streptophyta; class Magnoliopsida; order Sapindales; family Sapindaceae; genus Cardiospermum; species Cardiospermum halicacabum. The sequence goes on along the minus strand of CM062393.1, from coordinate 7,349,066 downwards.
TGTTGTTGTTTCTTTGATGAGGGAATAAATAAATGATGGTACTTAGATATGCGTTTAAGTATTTAGTAGCAAAATGTGCCATCTTTGGTAAAAAAAAAAAAAAGATATACGATCTATCAAGGTGACACACTCGCAAATGTGAATCATAAGATTATTAAGTTTCAAGATACTATTTTTCATACAAATACTTTATATAGTGCCAAATAAAAGCATTACCTCTTTACAAAGGTTTGTGATGCATATGTTGTGATGATTTGGTGAGCTTTTACATTTCTTTTCTTGAAGTTATTTTTTTATTAGAAAAAATACCACAATCTAATTTGGTAACATTTAATTCAGAGGAACATTAGAATTTAAAAGGAAAAAAATTAAATAAATTAGTAAATGAATAGAAAAAATAAAATATTTCACAATATTGTAGTTGAAGTAAATTGTACGAAATGTTAATGACAAAATTAAAATATTACAACTTCAATATTATATTTGACAAAAATGTGAGACAATTACAATATTGTTCTTAAACTATTTAAACAAACCAATATAATTATAAATAATATATATATATATATATATGGAGAGAGAGAGAGTAAATATTCACATATATAAAACGAGTTATATTGTAAATATACATATAAATGGATGTATATATAAAGAAGGTTTGTGATCATGATTCGCAGTGTTAAACGGACATGTCCGCTCTTGCCCTCACCTACCCGTGAAAAGCATATGATTTTACGATCCCAAATATAACGACCGTATCCACACGGTTACGGACCGCCCATGGGTTTTTATGCTATTTTGGCCCTACCAGTCTGTGCCTGCAAAAACCCATATTTTTTTGGGCATCAATATGGTAAGCGTGTCCGCCTGTACCCACAAGGCCATGGGCCGCGCCCGGTCATAAGCCGCTAGCGGTCACGAGTCTTTTTTCGACAGCACGTTATAATGTGATGTTAATAAATTATGGGTGATAATTATATTGAATGTAAATATACGGGTCAAATTAGATATTTTACAAATTTAGTTAGACTAGTGATGTTGTTAAATAAGGAGTGAATTATGTTACAGAATGTAATAGATCATCTTCTTCGAGAGTTCTTTTTCTTCTTTTCTCTGCAATTCAGATTCTTAATATAAACTCTGCGCTTTCAAACAAAACAAAACTAGAGAGCCATAAATACCACACACAGACTCACTTCCGTTGTTCAAGTGACATGTGACACAAATCTATAATTTGGAAAATTCCATATCTTTTTTAAAACGGTGATAAATTATATAATTAGTTGAGTTTTGCACCATTTTGTTGAAAAAAAATTATTCTTGAATATATGCTCAATAATATATATATAATTCGTCTCACCAAATAAACATGTAATACGTCACATATATTCATTAAGCTTTTCTACCTAATGGACAAGAAGATGCCATACCACAACATCCTTGTCCTATATAATGGATAAGGAGATGCCACAGCAAAGCATCCTACGAGTGAATGACGATTGTAGTTGTAGCTTGAGTGCGAGAGAATAGTTATGATTAAAAAATACACGTCACTTTTTTATTTTTTTTATTCTTGCTTATGTTTGTGATTTCATCTACAAACAATCACGATGAATATTCAGTTTGCACCCAACATACATTTCTAAATGTGGGTCACAAATACTTAACGTTTGTTATCCATTTTGGGTAAGGAACAAACCACTGTACTGTGGAGTTGATGTAATGCTCGAAATTGAATGCATAAATGGAGTTCACATCTTACAAAGCGAAGGCCAAAAATTTAGAGTGTAAGCTCTCAATAATGTTGGAGCCTCTATGATGATTGCCCATAATGATCTTTGGGATAATCTGTATCCCGAAATAGTTTCTCAAGCTAACTTTCTCAACAATCTCTATTTCAAGTACAATACCATATTCATTCGGAAACTCAAATTTTTCCATGGTTGCAACAAATCCGTTCTTGTTGATGCTACTAACTATTTCGTCTACAACTTGCATGGTGGGGAACAGGTTTCCAGATTTTGTGCATTCGAGGTACCCAAGTTCAACCTTCTCAATTCGACAAATAAATGTTAAATTGAAATTGAAGTTCCAATTCAGCTAGCTGAACTGATTGGTGTCTCTGGGATGCAACAACTACTTTAAGTGATGAGGAAAGGATTCGAATTATAGTACTATCTTAGCACTGTCAAATTTTGTCCGCTACCAACGGGTAGCCTGTGACCGCCCATTTTTTCACAAGTTTAGGCAACGAAAATGAGGACTGCGGACTTTTAAAGCCCAGTTCGTAAAAACCCGTAATTTTATGGGCATAACCGTGAGCAGCTCGAAACTACCCACAAAAATTTAAAAATAAAAATAAAAATAAATATTATATAATAAATAATTTATTAATATACATATAATATATATAAAATTGTTTTTACATTATATATATATAAATATAATACACTAAACAATATATAATATAATAGAAGTATATATTATTAATATATTATATATAAATAATATATAATTTATAAAAATAAATATAAAAATAAAAAATAGGCTTGCTCATGCTCGTCTGCGAGACTGTACGGATGGGCACGAGCATAAATAATGTTATCGTAAATTTATGGGTCCGAGCCCATAAAAGCCCGCGGGTAGTGACAGATAGGTCCGAGTAGCCCGTTTTGACACTACTATACTATCTTGATGATAAACACTGTTCTGGTTGTAGGTCCAGTGGATAACATGTTCCTTTGTTCCTATAGTTATAGGGCGACGATTCATATACTTTTTCCTTGGCCATGGTCTTGAAACGATAGCTTGCCAGGAAGGAAAAAAATTGACAGTGGGACCAAGAAAAAAAACCAAATGAAATAGTGAAGTGAAGAGAAAAATGAAATGTGATACTGAAGGTGATCATAGGTGATCATAGGTAATCATCAATTTTGTTGGATGCCATTTTTTATTTGAATGTGCTATTTATTTTCCTATGTTTATTTGTCACTGATTCTGTAGGACCCTTGCCTTTTCTTAGGTTATTTATGATTGCTGATGAATAAAATATGTATTTCAACATGTGTAGGAGCAATGACCATCTTAGCATTCATTTGTTTCTATTTATATAAAAAGCAATGCTGAAATTCTAATAGTTTAAAGAAATTCGTATTTGATCTGGTTCCCAAGTTGACAAGAAATGTTGAAATCCTTCTACTCTGAAGATTTTTTTAATTGATCAAGTTTAGAGGTGGCTTCTGGTTTTGATTTTGTCAAATATCATGTATTGAAGCAACATCTTAAGAGACAAATAGAGTTTGATTTGAAATGAATTGAAAACTTATTTAACTGTCCAAATACTAATTTATCATACAAATAGTTTATATGATCCCATAATCAAATAAAACTTCTCTATTTACAAATAGGAATAAGGGGCCTTAAGAGCCCTTGAACTTAGTTATATTTTTCATGTTAGCCCTGCAACTTCATGAAGGTTCAATTTAACCCTTTAACTTCTAAATACTGGGTCTACTAATTCTTTTTTGCTGATGTAGAGGGCTTAATTAACATTTTCAAGTTAACCATTTTTATTGCCAGCTCAGCCTCCACATTAGCAAACAAATGCTTAATTAACTCATTATTTGTAAGTCGAGGGACTAAATTGTCCCTTCGTGAAGTTAAAGGGCTAACTTGAAAAAAGTAAAGAAGTTTGGGGGCTCCTGAAACCGTTATTATCTTATAAATGTTCATGCACCAGATGAGAACCAACTATGTTGTTGTTGTGATGATTGGCTATTCTGGAACTCCATTAAACTGTCATCAAAATTTAGTATTAGTTTTAGATATCAGACTACAATCTAGTATTCATAGGATATATCCTACACTTTTCTTTTTTAAAAAAAAAAAAGAAAGAAAGAAAAGAAACATATATCCTATAAAAGAATCTATTAAAAGTTGATTTATGGGCAAATATGTGGATGTACACTCAAATTATGTATTCACCTTATCCAAGAATATCATAAATCTATGCCTCAATCCGTATCTTTTTATTTTTTTTTTCTTTTATTCACATAAGCACGAATAGTTTGACAGTTCAAATTTGTCGGCAAAGGAAATCAAGTTCTTAAATTCTTCTTACTCATTTTCCATTTATGACAAAGAAATTGGTAACCTTGACCATAAAATAACATTGGAATTCTACTCGAAAAATAATAATAATTTTACTAGAATGAGTAAAGTATTTCATATTTTTCAAGCTGGAGTAGACTGTACAAAATGTTTATGACAAGGAACACTTGGCATCATTAAAAGTAAAGTCAATAAAATCAGCCATTAAGTTGAGTGTGAAAGACTTATAGTCATGTTCATAAGAAGACCAGTCATCAAAATAATGAAGCTTCAACATTTCATTTAAATAAATGAGGAATGAAGTAAACAAGCACCAATTATAAGATTGGCCTTAAAAACGAATACTACTTGAACAAAGTGACGCAGTTGTAACATATAAATACAGGGCCCCACCGCTTATACACACTATACAATTTAGAACTTACCATACAATTACGCTGAATAAACATAGAATTGGCCAATCATAAAATGAAAAGAAAATACAAATTCTAGATGCCATTCGGGAGAATGTTAAAAAATTAGAGATCAATGATGATCATATCATAGCCTTCTTGACGAGACAACAATGTGAGATGAAAGGGTGGGATACAAATCAAAAATGAAGCATAAACCTAAAAAATGCACAAATAAATTTCAAAGTTGAAACTTCACATTCTAAAATAAGTTCTTTTCTTTGTTGAGTTTGAATATAGAAATTTAAATCTTATTCTTCTACTTATAAATAGATTATAATCAATAATTAAAGATTATGAGTTCCAAAGAAAAATGAAGCGAAATTTAATATTATTCCATATGTCTGTTCCTAAGCAATATTATTCGGAGATTTATCAACTATAAGAAAAACTTAACTAATGCAAGCCCGTACCTTTTTTTTCTTAGCAGTTTATATATGTTATATATATTATATTAAAATAAAAACCGCATATAAATATATGTTAGTTATATATAATATATGTTTATATTCTTAGTATCCTAAATTTTAAATGATGTATATATATATATTAAATATAAAATGCATATAAGTGATGTAGTTTAATTTTTTTCTAATGGATAAATCACGGGATTGCCCCGCGGGCAGCCCGTATTCGGCCGTACCATCACGGGCCTGTACGGTTCAAGCTTAAATTACCCGTATTTTAACATGCTATGACCTTATATGTCTGTGCCCATAAAAAATACGGAAATTACCGATACCCACGAGCTTAAAGCCTGTTTTGACAGTTCTAGAGGCAAATTGTTATACAAAGGTGCTCCAATTCTGAATAAATATGGTGACATCAGAGCAAGACCTATAAGCTAATAACAATATGGAAATTCAATTTAATATAGCTTACCAAGAAACCAATGGGGCTGAGAATAGCTGGCAATGGCATGAGAGTATAAACAGGGTAGAATCAGGTGGGGGTGGATATCCTGTATAAGTTTGCATAACTTTTTGTGGCTACATTTGAGAATCTCTAGCATTAAAATTATGATGGGAACCCAATTTTTTTACTAATTATGATCCCGCTTACCACCATAATTATGGTGGTGAGAACAATCTGCACAGAGATAAAAAGTTACTATTTCGATTTCTATATGAATTGTGCAACTGAGAATGGCTTGTAGGTAAAAATTTTAATACATTATATTATGTTGTAACATCATTTGAAAGGTTTTTTTTATATAGATGAATACATTAAGAGAAAATAATATTTTCTTATACATAAGAAATATACAAACGAAATCTAGATAAAAATGATCCTATTACAAAATGCAAGAACTAGTTTGACAAAATATCAAATTCATTCTAGCTAGAAAAGCAAAATGAAGAAGAAAAACTCACGTGATGACAAAAAAAAAACTCATAAGAATTTCTTCTAGTGGGAAAGTCATAAGCATTTCCTCTAGTGGGAATCTCCATGATTTGATAGATGCATATCTCGCCATAAGCTATTAACACTAAAAAATTTAACTGGTATGATAACGTATATGCAAACACAAAATTAACTCCTGTAAAACATAAATGGTATAATGGGAAAAGAATATAGGCCATCAATACAAGGAAAACGAAATAAAATCAGTTTAAAGTTTCTATTTTGAATACCGAAACTTAAATTACATAGATATAAGGATAGAGCTGGTCAATGAACACATATTAGATGAATGAAGATTACACAATATTTTCATCTGTAGATTATATAGTATCTACACCTTTTTAAGCAGCTAATATAAACATTTTCGAAAATCAGTTGCAACATGGTTTTTACTTAAATGTCTGGTTCACAACACCATCAAGTGCAGTTCCATAGTCTTAGGTAGGGGTGTCGAAATGGGTTATGACTCAATGGGTTGATACCAACTCGCAAAAATTAAGTGGGTTGGGTTTAAGCTAAATGGATTTAAGCTAAATTGATTTTGACCTATTTATGACACGACACGTTTAACATGCTTATAAAAAAGTCGAGTCGAGTTTTACTAACAAGTTAACGTGTCGACCCGTATAATTAGGCTAAAATAAAATTTATATAATTTTGAAGGGTTAAATAATAATTTTTTAATATATATTATCAATCTAACAATACCGTAACTTTTTTAGAAAATTAAAAGTTATTCCGTCTCTTTGTCTCCTCTCTCGCCCTTAACTGCTCGGCACAACTTCCTCTCCTCTACCTCCTGTCTCGTCATCAACCGATAATTACTCAAATATCACCTCTGCTGCCCCTCTTTGTGGTTTGTCTCAGACGAAACTTTTCATCGATGGCTATTTATTGTTAGCATTATCAATAACCTTCATCATTGATTTATCGTGTGGTATGTTTCTTGTAACACTAATTGTCTCAATCCCTATATTTTTATCTTTAACTTAGGAGTCGGCGTCTCTCTTTGATTTAATGTACTGCTCTTGATTTTTATTAGCTTTAATCAAATTTGCAAGTAAAGGTGTATAGGTTTTGATTGATTAATTTAGTGCTTGAATATATAATTGTTAATTCAAGTTTTGAATTGATATATTGTTATTGATTTTTATTAAGATTTTTTGTTGTTCTTTATTTATTTATTTTTAAATTTTGACTTGACGCTTTTAGCGCATATTATTCAAATCGGTCATCAATGCAGCATATAAAAATAATTGTCGGGCATACCCACATAATTATTTATTTGTTTGTTTGTTTATATTCTTTTATCTTTTGAATTTTGTCTTGTTATTTTTTTTCCCATGAAAATTTTGAGGCAACTGTTGTTGTTTGTTTTTGTCTTTAAATTCGAATTTTGTGAGGCATAATGTTTATTTGCTTCAATTTATATAAAGTGTAATAATATTTATATACAAATATATTCTACCTTATTTATTAATATTTTGGATTTATAAAAAAATGATAAGATATAGACCTCATAACCAAGTTGTATGAATTTTTTCGAAAGAAAAGAAAGCGTACTACACATGCGTGGCAGTCATTTTAAATGATTTCACCAAATGCAAATGGAAACAAGAGATGTAAATATGTTTGTTGCGGTATAAAATATTCATGTCCTGGCAGAAGTGGCGTAGATAACTTGATTTGGCATTTGAAAACTTTTCTTAAGAGTAAAACTCGTGATATTAGTCAAATATTTATCAGGGTGGGGCAAAATTTTATATCTTTAGGTGGTCTTAAGCGTAGCAAGCAAGAGGAATTTAGGACAATAGTGGCTGAACTAATTGTGATGCATGATTTACCTTTTAAGTTTGTGGAGTGGAAAGAGAAAAAAATGTTAGTCAAGTTCTTGAATGACAATTTTGAGTTGGTGGCTAGAAACACTGTGCGAGGAAATGTGATTAGCTTGTTCAATAGGGAGAAACAAGAACTTACAAAAATATTAGAGAATATTCTTGGTAAGATATGTGTGACTTTGGATTTATGGACTTTGATTGTTACAGATGGTTACATGTGTGTCACTACTCATTTTATTGATTCCAATTGGATTCTACACGAGAAGATCATTAACTTCTATTTTATGCCTCCTCAACATGATGGTAGTTCAATTGCTGCTACAGTTATGCCATTGTTGTATGGATGGAGTATTGATAAAAAAAAATCAGTAACTCTAGATAATGCTTCGTTTAATAAGTGTTTTATTGATAATTTAAAAGGTCAACTAAATATTAATAGGGCACTTGTTAGTGGTGGGGATTTTTTACATATTTATTGTTGCGCACATATTATTAATTTGATTGTGCAATATTGATTGAGAGAAATTGATGAGAGTGTGTGAAGAAAGTTTGTTCTAATGTGAATCAAGATTTAAAACAAGATGCTCCTACTAGGTGGAATTCGACTTACCTCATATTAGATGATGCTTTATAGTATAAGCGAGTTTGGTGCGAATTAGGTTATGTAGATAACAACCTTAAGCAATGCCCTTATGAAGTTGAGTGGGATAAGATAGAGCAAATTTGCAAGTTCTTACGTTACTTTTATGAAATCACTAATATTTTCTCTGGTTCATAATATCCCACTTCAAATTTATGTATGACTAAGGTGTTTACTGCGCATTTGACTTTGAAGCAAAATTTGGAGAGTAACGATTATAATAATAATAAGGCCCGACCTGTATCTAATTATAAGCTTGAGATTGAGTCTGACCTATTTACCTAATATAAACCTAAAATGCGATCCTGGTCTGACCTTTTTAATATATATTTTTATTTTTTTAGTATAATTAATATAACAAAATTAAGCATAATAATAATAATGAATTTTAAATTTTTTATTTAAAATAAAATTAATAATGAAAGTTAAATAATTATGTTTACCTTTTAAAAAGATATTATAATAAAATTTACACATGACATAAATTACCAATAAAAAATAAAGTAGTAGCAGTAATAATAATAGGCAAGCTTGTTTGGTCTAATATGCTTATTTAGAAGTCTAAAATTTGGCCTATTTAATTAAATGAGCTTATTAAAAAATTTGAACCCGACCTTTTTGTTAAATAGGCTAAGTATAAGTCGGTTTTAAATGGGTTGGTCGTGGGCCCGAACGAGCAGCCCGACCTATTTCCACTCTAAGCAGTGATAAATGATATACTTCCTACAACAATATATGCTAAATACAACCAATTTCAACATCAAACACATAGAAATCAAAATAATAATAATAATAATAATAACAATAATAATAATAATAGTAATAATAATAATAATAATAATGGTTTAAGGTTAAAAAGAATACTTGTGTTCCTCTTTATCTTTGATTTTTCTCATCCTTACTCTGTAAGACTTCATTAAATAGAGTTCTCGATAAGATTCACTAACAGATCCAACAGAGAATAAATTAAACTTAGAAGAGGTTAAATTTATTCAGAGATGGGAGAGAATAAGTGAACAGATTATTGAGTAACTTGGAGTTATAAGCGACTGTAACATCAATGGTATGAATGGAAGACGAAGACAGCTTGTAAGTTGAACTTAGAACAGATTTTCGGTTCCAAGAGAAATGAGAAGATGAAAATCTAACAATGAGAGAATTTGGGTTTCTTTTTAAGCGGTGGTAAATGACGAAAGATGAAGAGTAACGAGACTTATTCTGTTTCGCAATTCACAGTTCAATTGCAATTACGATCTCATCAATTTGCGTCTCATATGGGTCGATTTTATTATTCGGCGCCTCATATGTGTCAATTTAACGTATTTTCAACCGGTATTAAATTATCATCGACCAAAAGACTTCATTGTCCATAACAAATTTTATGTATATATTATTTTAAAATCCAAATAAACAATTTAGGGTTGAAATTTTGGTTACACCTAATGAATTTTTATTTTTAAAATGTACGAATTCATCGAGAAAAATTAGTTTTAAAAATTCAATGAACTCAAGGAATAAAAATAATGGTGCCAAATTTGGTATCAAAATTATTTTTTATTTACAACGATATTGTATTCGTAATCGATCGAAATATCCATCACCGATTTTCTAATATCAGCGATAATTATCGTAAAAATATTATTATTAATTAAATTATAAATCATAAAAAATTAATTGATAATAACATATTTGTTAACAGTAGAGATTTTTCAAAAGTTTAAAATAAATATGTTTTTGAAAATTGAAATTATTCTGGAAATTTTTTAATATTTCAATTCTCTCTATATAACTCTATTTTTATTTTGAGTAAATGTATTAAGAAAAATAAACAATAATATGATTATTAAAAATTAAATTTTTAAACATATTTAAATTGAATGTGTTAGATGTTTTCATGATATCTTTTAATGTTCTTGGGCCCCCTTTTGATACAATATTGTTGGGCTTTTGTTGGGGCTGTCTGATCTCCTCGTGTGCTCATTAAGAAGCCTGTGCACTCCCTGACTCTTGCATCTGAAGATCCGCGCCTTGATCCTAATACCAACCCGACCCACTGTGAAGACCTAGCTATTTAAAGATCTTTTTGTCCACTGTTCATCTGGCCGTCTCTCAGAAGCTTATTTCTTTGTGATTTTCTCTATTAGGGTTTCTCTGTTTCTCTAGTCTCTTTGTGTATTCCTCTATGGTTTCTTGGTGGTTTGGTATAGATCTTTGTGATTGACATTGTACATGTACTTCTGATCTTGATAGTGGATTACTGGGCTCAATTCTGAGCCTGTCCCGTGGATGTAGCCTGGTTTTAAAGGCGAACCACGTAAAACTTTGTGTTTCTTGGTACTCTGAACTCTGACTTCTACTTTGTGTGATTATGTTGCTACGTTAACCTTTGAATTGCTATAACATGTGGTATCAGAGCAGCTTCATAATCTGTTCGAGTCTAAACGAGTTTTTATCTTGAAAACTTTTGAGATTCGGCCCGATTTTGAAAACCCTAAGTCATTCTAAACTCTGTGTTACGATTAGTCTCTGTAGAATTTTTAGGGTTTCTTTTATTCTGAAAGTATAACGGTTCTTTGAAGTCACAGGTACCCTTTTACAAACGAGGAGCAAAGGAGAGAGTCGAAAGGGGTTTATTCTTGAAGATTTGCGGGGTTCTACAAGGGTGACATTTTTCTAAACCTTAAGACTCTTATTTACTGCTCTTTGAACTGTGTATTTGGGTTATTGTGTATGGCTGAGTAGGGTATAAGAACTAGTTTCTTGTTAATGCCCTAGAACAGTTACGTTGGTCTGTAAAAACTGGCTTGTTTGTCTAGCTGCCAAAGGGTACAAGCTTGTTCTTGTGAAAGCCCAAGGGTATAAGATCTTTTGATCTTATTAACGCCCATAGATAAGGATTCTTTGATTGCTTGCTTGATTAATTGATCTGTTGTGAATATTCTTATTGATATATTACTCTGTTAATATTGTTTTTTGCTCTTTGTATTCTTTTGACTGTCTGTCTTTGTGCCTTTTTAACCTGCTTTTGTTTTTGAGAGTGAGTGTGCCTCAAATAAAATTTTAAAACAAACCAGTTGAGTCAAGAGATCCACAGCATCATTATCCAGATTGTAACTATTTGTTTGAAAACTATTTTCTAAACTGTGAATCAAAATTGTTTCTGTTTTTCAAAATTTCATTGAAAATGTCTTCAAAACCTGTTTCACACAATGTTATGAACATTGAAGTTTTTGATGGTTCACAAGATTTTATAATTTGGAAAAAGAAAATGTTATCTGTATTAGTTTATAATGGTCTTGATGCTGCTGTTGAGGATGACTGGCCTACTGAAATAACTCTGTTAGAAAAGGGTAAAGTTAAAAAGAGAGCTTATCACACCATTCTTTTACACCTTAGTGATGATGTCCTTACTGCTGTATCTGAATACAATAATGCATCTGACTTGTGGAGGGGTCTAGAGAATCTTTATTTGGTAAAAGATGTATCTAATAGACTTCTAAGTTTGCATAAATTGTTTGGATTTAGATTTAAAACTGATAAGTCTGTAACTGACAATTTGGCCACTTTTAATAGACTTGTTCAGGATCATAACAGTAGGACTGCTGAGGATCAGAGATTGAGTGATGAGTATCTTGCAATGATTCTTCTTCACTCTTTACCTGAGACTCATTCAGTAGTTAAGGAATTTGTTTCATTTAATAAAGAGTCCCTTACAACTAAATTGATAATGGATGCACTTAAATTCAGATCTGTAGGGGAAGAAATCACTAAGAACGAGAGTGAAGGTCTGTTCTTGAGCAAGACCTCCACTTCTCAAAACAATAATCAGGTAAAAGGAAAGGGTAAAAAGAACAATTACTCTAATAACCGGAATCAGAATAAATGGAATAATCAGAGTAATAATTCTGGTAACTATGGTAATAACAGGAATGACAATAAGGGTAAAGGTAAAAATGGAAATGAAAGAAAATGTTATTACTGCAAGAAAACAAATCACTTAATAAAGGACTGTTTTCAGAAGAAAAGGATGAGGCTAATGGAAAACTTAAGAATGAAGCATCAAGTTCTTCTGCTAAACTTGATGTTCTTAACTGTGAGGGCCTAACTGCTGTTGCTAATTTGTCTGATAATCTGTATTCTGCTAATATTGATTGTGATGTCTGGGTGATTGACTCTGGCTGTACTCATCACATGTCCCCCCATAAAACCTGGCTTAGTGACCTGAAAAACCAAAGTGAGGGTTTTGTTTTAATGGGTAGCAATCACAAGTGTAGGATAGAGGGTATAGGGACTGTCAAACTACAACAGTTTGATGGTAATGTCACTAGACTTGAGAATGTGAGATTTGTCCCTGGTCTTAGGAGAAACCTTTTGTCTGTGAGTGCTTTAGGGGAATCCAATTTACATTGCTTGTTTAAAATTGATTCAGTTGAGATTGTCAGACCTGATGGTAGGATTGTTATGAAAGGGAAAAGGGTAGAAAACCTTTATATCTTGGAAGGTAAAACCATAGAGGCCCTAGCTAGCACTACCACCAGCAATAGTGTTGTTAAAGCTGTAACGTGGCATAGCAGATTAGGTCACTTAGGGTTGAATGAGATGAGAGAGCTTAAGAAGAGAGGTATTATAGATTCTGATGTTGATCTTGATATGCCATTCTGTGAAAGTTGTATAATGGGGAAACAAACAAAACAATCTTTTGAAAATTCAGATTTCAAATCAAATCAGATTTTAAACTTGATTCATTCTGATTTATGGGGTCCAGCTCAAACACCAACTTTCAGTGAAAAACTATATTATGTAACCTTTACTGATGACTTCTCTAGATACAGTTGGTTGTTTTTACTTAAAAGAAAAACTGAAGTTTTTGACACTTTTAAATCCTAGAAAACATTAATTGAAAATCAAAAGGATTGTAAAATGAAAATTTTAAGAACAGACAATGGTTTGGAATTTTGTAATGATCAGTTTAATAAATACTGTTTTGAAAATGGCATTAGTAGACATAGAACTGTTACTTATACTCCTCAACAGAATGGCATAGCAGAGAGACTGAATAGGACCCTTCTAGATAAGGTTAGATCTATGTTGTATGAAGCTAGACTACCTAAAAGGTTCTGGGGAGAGGCTATTAATACTGCAAATTACCTTAGAAATAGGTCTCCCACCTCTGCCTTAGGTCTAAAGACACCTTATGAACTATGGAATGGAAAGTCTCCCAATCTGTCACATCTTAGAATTTTCGGTTGTAAGGCTTATGCTCACCAAAACCTAGGAAAACTGGAACCTCGATCTCGTGTTTCTCTTTTTATGGGCTATCCTGATGGCATTAAAGGCTTCAGGTTGGTCTATAAGGAAGGAAACACATACAGATTTATCATTAGTAGGAATGTAGTCTTCAAGGAAGATGAACTCCCTGGTTTTCTAGGATTTGAGAACACTGAAACTAGGATTGAACCCTTACCTATCAGTGTGGATGATTTCAGCATAGAATCTAATAGTGATACCACCTCTGAGAGACCATTAGTGGGTTCCTCTAGTAGTAATAATTCTCCATCAGCTGACAATCAAAGTGATTCATCTGAGCATGAAACTGAAATTCCTGTGTCTCAAACTCAGTCTGTTGATCCAAACTGTATAGATCAGGATCCTCCAGATACCTATAGAGAGTCTAATCTGGATAACTACCTTCTTAGTCGGGATAGAACCAGGAGAGAAAATATTAGGAAACCTTCTAGGTATCTAAATGCTAATCTGGTCATTATTGCCTTGAATGCTACTATATCTGAGAACTACATTCCTGAAACTTACCAAGAAGCAATTTCCTGTCCTGATTCTCCTAAATGGCAAGTAGCCATGGAAGAGGAAATAGAGTCTCTTAAGAGAAATCAGACCTGGATATTGGTATCCAAACCTGATAACAAGAAGTTAGTATCCTACAAGTGGGTCTATAGAGTTAAAGAGAGTCTTCCAGAGTGTGATCCTAATAGGTTTAAGGCCAGGTTAGTTGCCAAAGGTTTCACACAGAAGCCTGGCATTGATTATTCTGAGATTTTCTCCCCTGTTATTCGTTATGGAACCATTAGAATAATGTTAGCTCTGTCTGCATACTTTGATTGGGAACTGGAGCAGATGGATGTTAAAACGGCATTCTTACATGGTTTCTTAGATCGTGATATCTACATGTCTCAGCCTGAAGGTTTTGTATCTAACCCTGACCTTGTTTGTCTCCTTAAAAGGTCCCTATATGGCCTTAAGCAGTCTCCTAGACAGTGGAATGAGAGGTTCCACAGCTTTGTGATTAATATTGGCTTTGAACGCAGTTTATTTGATGCTTGTCTGTATTATAAATTTGATAAATCTGCTCCTGTGTTCCTATTGCTATATGTTGATGATATACTGTTAATGTCTCCTGATATGAAAGTTCTGAAATTGGTTAAAACTCAACTTGGTAAAGAATTTGATATGAAAGATCTTGGAAATGCATCTAAAATACTTGGTATGACAATATGTAGAAAAAGGGATGATAACCTGCTCACTCTTAGTCAGAAAACTTATCTAATGAAAATATTGAATATTTTTGATATGTTTGATGCCAAGCCTAATTCTCTGCCTATTAATGCTGGTCATAACTTGGATACAAAGAATGACAATGATGATGAAATACTGACTTCTATCCCATATGCAGAAGCTATAGGAAGTCTAATGTATGCTATGGTCTGTACCAGACCTGATATAGCATATTCTGTTAGCATTCTTAGCAGGTTTATGATGAGACCAACTCTGAAACATTGGAAGGCCGTGAAAGGTTTGATGAGATATCTAAGGGGAACCTTAGATATTGGACTGGAATTCGGAAAGTTTTCAAACTGTGTGAACATTGCAAGTTATTCTGATGCTGATTTTGCCAAAGATCCTGAATTCAGGAGATCAATATCATCATATATAGTCACTGTATGCGGATGTTGTGTGTCATGGAAATCAAAACTGCAATTTGATATTGCTTTATCAACTACAGAATCTGAATACATTGCTCTCACAGAATGTATTAAAGAGGTGTTATGGACACAGGGCCTACTAAATGAACTGAAATTATTAGAATGTAAAGGTGTTATATACACTGACAGTCAAGGGGCTTATAATATAAGTCACAATCCTGTGTATCATGATAGAACTAAACACATTAGTGTTAAATATCACTTTATTCGTTTACATGTTTTGAATGGAACTGTGCAGGTTGAGCAGATTTCTACAGACAAGAACCCAGCTGACATGGGTACCAAGGCTGTAGTGGTTAGGAAGTTACTCTTTTGTAGGAGCTTCCTCCACATCAACCAGACCTAGTCAGTTGGGGTTGGATGGGCTATGAAGAATGAGTCTCCAGGAAGTCACTATCAGGAAGTGAGGAAAATCATGTACACCACCAATCTATTGTAATTCTGAAATTGTAACTTGTTGTAATAGTGGATACATGAAAACAGGGGAAGTATGTTAGATATTTTCATGATATCTTTTAATGTTCTTGGGCCCCCTTTTGATACAATATTGTTGGGCTTTTGTTGGGGCTGTCTGATCTCCTCGTGTGCTCATTAAAAAGCCTGTGCACTCCCTGGCTCTTGCATCTGAAGATCCGCGCCTTGATCCTAATACCGACCCGACCCGCTGTGAAAACCTAGCTATTTAAAGATCTTTTTGGCCACTGTTCATCTGGCCGTCTCTCAGAAGCTTATTTCTTTGTGATTTTCTCTGCTAGGGTTTTTCTGTTTCTCTAGTCTCTTTGTGTATTCCTCTATGGTTTCTTGGTGGTTTGGTGTAGATCTTTGTGATTGACATTGTACATGTACTTCTGATCTTGATAGTGGATTACTGGGCTCAATTCTGAGCCTGTCCCGTGGATGTAGCCTGGTTTTCAGGGCGAACCACGTAAAGCTTTGTGTTCTTCTCTTTGTGTTTCTTGGTACTCTGAACTCTGACTTCTACTTTGTGTGATTATGTTGCTATGTTAACCTTTGAATTGCTATAACAGAATGTTAGAATGGAAATGGATAATTTAATTGGAAATCAGATTGGGAGAATAATTTAAAATTAAAAAAAAATTTTCTCTTTTTTCTTAAATTTTAAAAATTTTATCAAATTTTTTATACTCTAAAAAAATCCTCATTTATCACTGTTTGCTAAAATAATTATTTCCACGCATAAATATATTAATTAATACTAAAAAAAAACTCTTAAAATGCGGCAGATATCATTATATCTGCATTTTTAATTCATTTCATGACCTCCTTTCATTGGTTTCATCACCTTTGAAATGGTCAAA
Organism: Cardiospermum halicacabum; assembly: GCA_031304145.1. Taxonomy (NCBI): domain Eukaryota; kingdom Viridiplantae; phylum Streptophyta; class Magnoliopsida; order Sapindales; family Sapindaceae; genus Cardiospermum; species Cardiospermum halicacabum. Next base: position 7,332,305 of record CM062393.1, on the reverse strand, counting down.
TAGGAAAAAGAAAATTGCAAACAGACACAAGCTCTAATAGACAGAATTTCTATAGATTATCATCATATTCTAAGCCTCACGATATATAATATATCCAATCAAATAAATCCAAATGATACATAATCCAAGTAATTATAATTGTCTTCCATATGAAATCGAAGTAGTCTCCATCATCATCATAAATAAGAGAAGCAAAAACAAGAAACATCAAACCCTAATTTTCCAAGCATTAATTAACCAGTCTCTTTCCCATTAAATAAATGTGAGCTTGTAAACAGTAGAATGCAATGGAAGATAAGAGTTTCTAGAAAAGAAGACAATGTAGTTTATGGTAGGATTGAAAGTGAAGGAAAGGGTTTGAAACTTGAGAGATACAAAACAAGGACCAACACATGGTCGTGTGGGTTGGTGATCCTATTAACCACTCCCTATATAGAACATATATAGTAATCTTTTCCTACATGTATTTTATTACTTGTTTTTATTTATTTTATTAAAATGTATGAGCAGCCTTAAACAAGATCTATTAGTGTCAATTGTCAAATATTCTTATTCATATCTGCCAGCTATTATCTGATGTCTCTTTGTATTATCTGATCGGATCTTGTACTTTTGACTTGTAATTTTTGGTTGATTATATATGGATTGACAAGGTAAAAATTGAAATATGGTGATTCCAGGTACATTTACTGATTCTGCTGGAGTAGATTTGACCATACCGCACAATCTAGTAATATTGGATGGTAAAAGGTATCGAGAGTTTAATATGGTAGACTATAATAGTCTAATTTTGAAATTTTAATTTTTACATCATCTAAAATTTGGATAATAATATAAAAAATTATAAAATTTGAAATGAATAATTTATTATGTAATGGGAAATAATAATTTTATCCTCAATTTCAGCTTATATATTATTAATTTATTTTTTATTTAAAGAATACACAAATATTAAATGTCTTAACATCATCTATCATAAACTTAGTTACCTTCATCTTCACTAATGTCTAAAAATAATATTTTGAAATTTTCCATATAATCAAACTGTAAGTTAAGAGAAAATCACTTATAACTACATTCCTTAATTTTCAAATTTCATAAATTAAAACAGTTAAACCTCTCATTCTCACTTTACAAATTAAGGATTTACCTAATTCTTTTCGACAAAACCAAATTAATTCACTTTTCCAATGTATAATCCTCATGTTGAAATCACATCCCACGTCTAGATAAAATATTTTCCCAAATGAGCTGAGAACTCTTGCATTCAAAGAAAAGTTGGGGTAAGCATTCATTGGCCTTATTATACAAAATACAGTTTTTATCTAGATGAAACCATCTACTCAGTCGACATTTAGTTGAAAGTTTGTTAAGGGCTACTAATAAAAAGATGAAATAATGCCTTGAAATCTAATTTTCCAATCTAGCTTACACCATTTCATTTTTTGATGTTTATTTTTGATATGATCTAAGCTGATCTCACAAAGAAAAGACTAATATTACTTCTCCAACTGATAATATTAACATCTTCATTGATCACAACACTAGATACTAAAGACCAGACTTTCAAAATGTAATAATTGTAAGCCACTATTAAAGACCAGTTATCAAGTTTATAAACATCTTTCACTTTAGAACGTTTTCCCTCATCAACATCATGTCATTTATACGAGGAAGAAGATAAACTGAAGTATTTTCATTCACACATGGATCAAACCAGAAACAAAATTCACAATCTTGCCAATTTTGTATTAAAAAAAGCCCTTAAACTCCATTTGAATCTTCATAAAACATTTCTAGCACTAGCTATCTTTTGGAGTTTTCACCATGCCCCAAAAACTAAGCTTTTAAGCTTAGTAGAGATAACCCATTTGGTCCACAAAGACTTTTTTCACATATGACTTCTAAATGTTTCGAGCTAGCAATGTTGTGTTAAACAAAGACAAACTTCTTAAGCCTAAACCGCCATCTCCTTTAGGAAACAAACTTTCTTCCATATAACAAGATTTCTTTTATTTACATCTTCACCATTTCAAATGAAAGCTCTACATTTAGAATCAACCATTGTTAAACACTTTTAGGAATGATTAAAATAGGAAACCATAAAATTAGGATGCTTCTGAGCACAACTTGAATCAATTGAAGTCTCCTAGCATAAGAGATAAGCTTTCTAGACCAAGAATGGAGAGCTTTACTGAATTTATTTAACAGCTGAATACAAGAATCTTTCTTAAGATTATTAGTTAGTAAAGGGACCCCCAAATATCTCATTGGAATAATACCTTTCCTACATCCAACCATGTCTAGAATCTCACCTTTAAGATTATCACCAATAGAGCAGAAAAAATAAATCACTTTTCTTTACATTTATTGAGAGATCAGAGACAGTTTTGAACTCTTCCAACTTCTGAAATAACTAAAAGATTGATTCTCAATTTGCTCTACTAAATAACATCAACTCATCATCAAAAGTTAGATGAGTAAGCTTCAAATTTTCACAATCCCTGTGATATGTAAAGTTGGAAGGAGAAGTAGATAAAATTCTTGAAAGACAATTTAGACAAAGGAATAATAATAATGGAGATATAGGATCTCCTTGTCTCACTCCCCTTTTCCCTTCAAAATACCATCAACCTCTCCATTTATAAGAAGAACATAGCTCACTCCTCTAACACATCTCATAACCCAATTAAGAAAACAATTAAGAAATTTTATGTTTATAAGCATTTCTTCAATAAAGCCACAATGGACAGAATCATAAGTTTTTTTAAAGTCAATTTTAAAAGTACATCTGCCTTGAGAGGGCATCAAATGATTGTTCCTATTGAGTTCATGCGCTAACATAATATTATCCTTTATAGATCCCCCTATAAAATTAGTTTTGCTAACATTGATCAAATTAGGAAGAATTTTAGCAAGTCTATTAGCCAACACTTAAGAAATAGTTTTAAGTACCATAGTACAACATACCATGGATCTATATTCACTCACTCTCTTAGCATTCTCCTTCTTAGAATAGACCATAGTACAACTCATATCGCCAATGATTTTAGCTACTCGAATTATATATTTACATCAGTTGTAGTTCTTACCGAATATTAGATCACCCTGATAATTTTATACGGATCTCAGAAAATTTTTACTATCTATTTTTATTCGGATTTTTAAAAAGAGTTATTAGTGATTTGACCCTAAGAAATTTGGTTGGTAATTGATAACTAGATTATTTTTAATTTTTTTAAAATTTAAATCGGTTTTATTTTAAAATTTTGATTATCCTCACACTGTTCAAACAGTAATTCAAGACGGCTACCATTTAAAATGTTCATAAAAAACCACTCCAAATATGACCTTTAAAAGTCGTAATCAACATTTCTTGCAAATGAGTCTAAAATCTAGAAAATGAAATAGCTTCTACTACAAACTGTCATGTCAAATCATATTCACACCAATCAGTGGTATTATTCTATATGCAATCTTGCATTTGAATAATCAAGAAACAAACAGTATTATTTCATATATTGTTTTGTTTTCAACAAATTAATAAGCTATATATTCAAGACACTTGATAGAGAGAGATTAAATCAAAATGATGACGATGGAACCGACAAGTGCCGATATTATAAAATGATGTTGTGATTGGTGGTTGAAAATGGGTAAAGGTTGTTGGGGAGGATCACACAACGAACAAATAATTTTCTTCATTTTTGGTATAAACAACTCTCTCTCAATTCTCAACTCCCTCGTGCACAAAAATTTTATTAAAAATGGATGGATCCTATTACATTTCATATGTATGATTAAAGTTTTTATCAAAATTTTAATGGAGTTATTTATTAATTTTTGAAAAAAATAAATATTTTTTTAAAAAAACTTATCATCTAATATATTTTATTTTTAAAATAATTTTTAATTTTGGTATTATTAGATATAGTGCCTCAATACTTTTTCAAATTAGGAGAAGATTAAAAATAAAATAGAAAAAAAATGCAAAAAATGTATTGAAGTGGATAATAATTTTGAAAATGATTTTTTTGTCATATAGTGTATTTTTAATAGTCAAAAATATTATTTAAATTATTTTTTAGAAATGAAATTTATTTATTTTTTAAATAGTTTAAAATATGGTGTGAGAAAGAACCTAAATGAAATCTAGAAACGGACATATCTGAGAGATTTATTTACCACTACATTACACCTAAATGTGTGATGGTTTAATCTTCTTTTAGACGATTGGAAAATAGTTTATTTTTTATTATCGTTATATTTTTAAATTAACAAATTAAATTAATTTTAAAAACAAAAGTGAGACTAATTTTAAAATTCAAGATGTGTCGGTAATTTGCCATTAATTTAATAAGGTGAGAAATCATACCAAATCCTCATCAATTCAACCCTAATAACCCCAAAATTACGGTCAAGTGTTAATAACAAAAGAAGGCCACGTAAGTGCGTGAAGGGCAAATCAGTAAAATAAAAGAGAAGAGAATCCATAAATTCATGCAGCATTGTCAAAGTGTTAGATGTAATATAAACTAAAGCCATTAATATATGACCTGCTCTGCTCAGATCATCATTTACAAAACATGGAGGAAACTAATCTCCCTCCGGGCTTCAGATTTCATCCCACAGACGAAGAACTCATCACCTATTATCTAACTAGAAAAGTGTCGGACACGTGTTTCGTATCAAAGGCAATTGTAGATGTGGATCTCAACAAAAACGAACCCTGGGACCTTCCAGGTAACATTTTCAGTTTTTAATTTTATTATAATGTTTTGATGTCGAGAAATGGTACGTAATAATAATAATAACTAACAGGTAAGGCTTCGATGGGAGAGAAGGAGTGGTATTTTTTCGCGTTGAGAGACAGGAAGTATCCGACGGGGCTTCGGACGAATAGAGCGACGGAGGCTGGGTATTGGAAGACGACAGGGAAGGATAAGGAGATATATAGAGGAGGAGGAGGAGGAGGAGTGTTGGTAGGGATGAAGAAGACACTAGTGTTTTACAAAGGTCGGGCTCCGAAGGGTGTAAAGAGTAATTGGGTTATGCATGAGTATAGGCTTCATAACAACACTACTTTTAAGTCCACTAAGGTACATTACATTACATTACATACATATCAAATATCTTCAGTATCATATTCTTTTACATACAAACAAAATAATTAGCTAAAGGAAAAAAAAAAAAAAAAAAATTTATATGTATAAATAAATAATAGTTAAAATTTATATTTTTATTTTTTTTGAAAAAATTATACATTTTCTCCAGCCACTAACTCTAGATTCAAAAACTTCTTTTTTTTATTAATTTATCTTCACTATTAGAAATATATTAATTTATTCCAAAATCTTTCAAACATTATCTAATCAAATATAAAATAACTTTCACTAATTTGAATAATATTTTTCAAATTAACATAAATGAAAATTTATCAATAATATTTTCTAAAAATATAATAAAATAGAAAATTTTAATAGTAAGGTTTAATATTCAAATTGAAATTTTCTCCAATTATCTCTAAATTTTAAAAATATTTTTTATTGTATCATCCAAAATTTACCTATTTCATAAAACGTTATAAATTCGGAAAATTTCACTTAATTTCTATCATTAACTTTTATAAATTAATTTTTAAAATATTTTTTTTTGAAAAACAAATAAATATTGATTTCTAACTTCAAATTTTTATTTATTTATGTATTGTTATTTATTATTTAATTATTTATAAGTTTGGCCCATTTTTTTATTATTAGAATTTATTTAAAAATATAAAGTAGCATTTGGACGTCAACTTTGGAGTATGAAAAATTTATGTTCTTTATAAATATTTCAACTTTATTTATGTATTTGTTTTAATTAAAAATGACATAAAATTTATAATTATAAATAACTCTTCATTTTTTATTTATAAGTATGCATCATATTTCATATGAATTATTGTTAAATTTCTAACATAAAAATTAATCACCGATATTTTTTATGATATTTATTTTTGTCTAACATAATGTTTAATAAAATTTAGTAAAAATGTAAAAATTTATAAATTATATTGAATTCATAAATTTAGTTTAACTCAAAATTATTAATTATTAAAATTACTGTAAATATCTAGTTATACAATTTAATAATAAATTCAAATTTTAGTTCACCTATAATGTTTATAAATATGAATTAAAATGATAAATTCTAATTTCTATTTAAGAATCAATATACACCCATATGAAATATTCTCCGCCTTAAGTAAAAAATGGTTAAATGCGTACGTGTAACATATTAGTACAGTATTCTTTCAACTTTATCCCTATATTTAAATAAAAATATTTTAATTTTAATTTCTAAAAAAATTATTGATTTATTTCAATTTTTAAAAATAATATCAATTAATTACTTTTTTTTAAATATCCAAATTTCCTAAAAGGTAAGTATTTTCTATTTAATTAAATTTTAAAATAATAATATATTGTGATTATTATTAATTTTGTATAAATATAGAAATTTAGACATTAAACAAACTTAGACATTAAACAAATTACACTCTAAATCACAATTTAATTAAAAACTGAAACTAATTGTTACAATTGACTGATAGCTTGATAGATGTTATAGATATAAATAGTGTATATCCATTTTATTATGTTTTAACTGGACAAAAATATTTACATAGTTTTAATTATTTCCAAGGGTAATTTTAACGAAAAAAAATAATAATAATAATTTTAAAACTTTTTGTAACAGCTTCATACATGTTAAAAATTCTCTTTTAAAACTAAAATGTTTAAAATAATTTTTTTTTAATTTTATTTAATAATTTACTCTTAGTTCTAATTTAGTCTTTATTTATCACAATCTAATTTTTCATATTAAAAAAAAAATTACTAAATCCAAATATAGGGTGATCCAAAAACACATTTTAAGATAAAACTAATAAGTAAATAGAAAATATATTACTATAATAAATAATACAATAACAATACTCAAATTATTATAATTAAATAAAAATGCTACTAGCAGCATGGTAAACAGCAAATTTATATTATTTAGATTTTAAATAATTTTATTTATAAATTCTATTAATAGAATGATTATATATATATTAATTAGTTTGAAAGATTTTCCATGACTAAAGTGTATAGAAATAAGAAGAAAGTAATGATCAGTGTATTTGATTTGTTAGGGTTCAATTTATATCTATTTAATTAATTAATTAATTTTTTTGACATAGTTAAATTAAGTCATTAGTTAGGCTATGAGTTCATATGCACCAAAAAGGGGGAAAACAACAAGGAAAGTTACATAGTAGGTAGAACTTTAAGCTACTACATTGCATGTTCACATGCATAAATATATTAATCTCATCAAATTTGACAACTTCTTCTTCTTCCTAGGACGAATGGGTGGTGTCCAGAGTCTTCAAGAAGAGCTCATCATCTGCAGCCAAGAAACAACAACATCAAACACCATCATCACTTCCACCACTTGAATCTCCATGCGACACCAACGAATTCGGAGACATCGACCACCAATTACCAAACCTAAACACAATCACAAACTTCTCAAACATGCCATCAACTTACACTACGGACAACAACTGGGCTGCAGTGAGGGAAGCAAGCAGTACACTTCCATCGCTTTCTTGGCCTGCAAGTCTGCTGAGTCCGAATCTTTCAATGAATTCCTTGCTTCTCAAGGCACTGCAACTTAGAAACAATTACCAACAAGGAAGGGAGGCAGCAAGTGGTGATAACGCGTTTCTTTCGGGAGGGTTTTCGCGATTTGAGAGCGATTTGAATTCGAATTTCGTGCAAGGTGGTTCTTCTTCTTCTTCAAAGGTTTTGGATCATTCTCAGGCGGAGCAACCGTTTAATTTGGACTCCATTTGGTGACTCTGACTCAACTAACATGGATTTGTAGACTTTGGTTTGCAGTGAAGAGTATTTTAGATGTTTGTTACATATTGGTCAGGTGTATGTGTTGATGTTTATGATTCTGAGATGTTTCATTTGTAGTTTGGTATGGTGATATTTGTACGTTGGTTCCAATGCACAGTCTCTCAACTTTGGAAAATCCTCTGTTGGGCCTATCAATCGTGTAAATGTATTATTTATGTATGTTGACCAATTTCACTTATGTACCATCCTTATTTAAATACATACTTGCTTTAGATAATTTTTATTCCAGTTGTCAATTAACCCATAAAATTTTTTATTTGGAAAATAATTTGAATTTTTTATGATATTTTTCAAATTTTCTATTTAATATAGAAAAATATGTAATATCAGTTCCAAAAATAGTAGGATAGAGGTAATTTTTCTAAATTATCATATAAAAAATAAAATTCTCTCGTAAAAAAAATAAAAAAATTTCAGTGAGACACAATCCAACAGCTTATCAACCCATCTCTTTCTCCATTGGCCCACTTGACCACGGTGAGCCAAATCTCGTACGTCAACAGAAAAGAAACTATGTTCAGAGCCTTATTGTACGTTTAAATACTTCCTACTGTGATTAACATGATATCTATTTTGTGGAATGTTTAGCTGGGCCATCTTTACCTACTGCTATTAAAGCCAAAGAATTTTAAAGCCAAAGAATTTGAAATAGTATCTGATTTGCACGTATGTTTGTGCACGCAAACACTAAAGACATATTCAGGAACATTATCTGTTATGAACAGAGTTGCAGAGATTGTAAGCCTTTCTTCACCTCGTTCTTTGCAATTCATTCTTTGCAATTTAAAAGCAAATGAATGCCAATGAAGTGACAGAAGTTTTCAAGGAGTTGTGCAGATGTACATGTGGACAACGGGTGATGGCCCAGATTATTTAGTATTTAATTTTCTCCAATATCCAAAATCTATAGTTATTTCACAATTGCAATGAACATATATATATTTTTAACATATATTTTTTAAGCTGAATTAAATACATATCAACCCAAATCCATGAAAATGTCATGCATGGGAGGGTAAGAGGCACAAAGAGTTCATGAAGTACGTGAAATAAAAGGCTAACTTCACCTTTGGTGTATTTTGGTGTATTAATGGTTGGAGTTAATTCCCAAAATCACAAATTTTCGGTGGTGTTTGAGTGGTTTTTGTAATTTTGAATGATTTTGCTAATTATTTAGTTTTAATAATTTTTAAATTTTTGGTTCGATAATTTAGTAAATTTTAAATATTTTATTAAATAATTTTTTTTTTTTTTAATTTTAGAAATTTTAATTTTTTAATTCATTAACTTTAGTAATTTATAGTTTTAATTTCTAACTTTCATTTTTACTAAACTACAACTAGTATCAATAATTTTAAAACTTTTAAGTCTTTTATTTAATTAGCTAAATAATTTTAATAATTTTTATTTTTAACCTTTAATTTTTAATTTTATACTACATACAACCAATAATTATCTAATTTAAAGAGTTTTTAATGAAAAATTGAGTTTTATTTTTATATTTAATTTTTTAAAAATAAAATAACTATTAAATATATCAACACTTTTTTAGTTATTTTTCAATTTTAAATATTTTTTTATTTATTGATATTTATTTATAAGAACCTTTAAAATTATAATAAAATAATAATATAAATTTTTTTAATAAATTTTCAAACATACCTATAATTAAATAATATCTTACTGCAAGTTTTTGTAAATTAAAAAATAAAAATTTATACAAAAAATTATTTAACAAAATATTTAAAAAATTATTAAATCTACAAAATATTTTTTAATTTAGTAAATTTAAAAAATAAAAAATTAAAACTAAAATTATTAAAAATTATTAAATCAAACATTTGAAAAGTACTAAACCATATAATAATTTATTTTAGTTTAGTAAAATTTTTTTTAAAAAAATTAAATAAAAAATATTTAAATTATTTAACAAAATATTTAAAATTTAGTTAAATTATTAAACCAAAAATTTAATAATAAGTAAAAAAAAATAGTAAAACCACTCAAAATTACAAAAAAAAAAAAAAAAAAAATACAAAAAATCACTCAAAAACACAAAAACCACCCACACCTCACCAAAACCATTAGTAGTTTTGATTTTGAGGGTTGTTTGGTATAACTTTACAAAACCGGGTGCTAGAAGTAAAATGTTTCAAAAATAGGGTGGTTTTTGGAATTAACCCTTAATGATTGAGCATGAAATGCATAATATTTCTATATTATTTTATTTATAATTCCGGGACTTTATTGAATATTTGTTATTTAATTGCTCTAATTTTGTGTTTATTGACTGTCTCGAGACAATAGTGGGATGATTAAAAAAATTTGAGGACTTAAAGGAGAATTTGTCAAGACTAGTCAAAGAAGACCAAGTTAATTGGATGTTATCAGACTCGTTTTATTTTAAACTCTCAAATTTTAACTGTAATCTAAACGAGTGAGATTTTTATTAATGATTTTAGGAGTTGGTTTCAGTGGAAGTTTTTGCAATTTTAAACTAAATTGACTATACTACCCTTAATATTTAAAAAATAAGTTGAAGATAATTAAAAACCGACCTGTCCGGTTCTTGGCCGGGCCGGGCTGGGCCGAGCCGGTTTTCAGTTTGGCCTTGTCTAGTGAAGTTTATTTATTTCTTCAAATTTGGTCCTCCATTCAAACATGTATACATTACACTTATAAAATTACTGAAACTACGAAATCATCAATTCAATTCCAAACATATTGTATCCTAAAATCATCATCGAAAATTCAAATCTCTAATTAATTCAAATCCATCAACATAAAAAATAATCAATTATCCAAAACAACAAACCATATTAATCTAATTTAAATTCTCATCATCTCCCGAATAAAAACTAATAGCAACATACATATCCATTAAAATCCTATTAAAACACCAATAAAAAAAATAATAGCAACATATTTCATATCCATTGATATCCTATCAAAACACCAATAAAGAAAAAAAAAATTGTCCAAACATATGAATAAGAAAGAGTTCTTCTTTCCAATGCTAGCCTCTCTTCACCTACAAAATACAATTAATCAAGATCAAATATATATTTATAACATTATAAGAATTACATAAGCATAATAACCAATACATACTTACTTCAAATAAATAGACTTATTAAATGACGTCCATAGAAGTTGATGGTCCACATAATGGGGTAGCTTCAACATCTTCAAAATAATAAGCTTATATTAGTTCATCATTGTAAATATTAAAAAAAAAAAAAGATTCAAGTAATGAATATATTGAATAAAAATAATACCATGATGATTTGCATCATGATTTTCACTTGTCTGGCTTTGTATTCTATCCCACAATAATTCTTCCTCACTTTGAGATTTCAATGGTTGATTTTCAAAATGATCATCCAATGACAATCCACTACCAGCATTCTTAGAAGAAGAGCCATCTCCACTAGAAGAATTTAAAGATTGGTTCAAAGACTTGTAGGTCTCATATAATTCATCCAATAAAGACCTAATCTTCTTCACCATTTCCTTTGCCTTTTCCGCTCCAAAAAAAAACTTTCCAACCGAAACTTCATATAACCAAACTTGAATCTAGGATCAAGCACACAAGCTACCATCAATAGGTTGTTTGTTTTCTCTAAACTACCCCAATACTTATCAAATTTAATTTTCATGACAGTAGCTATTGTGCTTACTAAATCATCTCTTACACCACCTAGTGAGATCAATTTATTGTATATGGTAACCCATGAAAGAAAATATGTATTTGATGTCACCTTCAATGAAGCACTAAAATCCAAAGTGACATCATAAAATGTAACCAAGAATTTACTAAGCACATTAGCATTCTCCCAATGTTCTACATTTGGTGGTCCAACCCTTTGCTTTCCATTATCATTTTCTCTAAAGTAGTTCATGTAATGCCCATCTCCCTCCTCCATTCTCTCAAAAGCTTTTCTCAACTTTATTGCACTATCCAACATCAAATAGGTGGAGTTCCACCTTGTCGGCACATCTAGCACTAATAGCCCTTTGTTTTGTACCTTCTCATGTTCAACACATTTTTTGAATCTTGCAAATCTACTTAGAGAAGATTTCACATATTTTACCGCATTCCTAATTCTTGCAACTGAATCATGCATATCCTTTAATTCTTCATTCACAATCAAGTTTAGAATATGAGCATTACACCTCAAATGAACAAACTTCCCATTTAAGACAACTCCATGCTCATTCCAACTTTTCAACTTTCTAATGATATAACTTAGTGTAGTAATGTTAGCGGTGGCATTGTCCACGGTTATAGTGAACACCTTATCAATACCACATTCGAGTAATACCATTTCTATGCATTTTTCTATTGATTCTCCTTTATTATCACCAATAAGTGAGAAACTCAAAATTCTCTTTTGCAACACCCAATCATCATCAACAAAATGTGCGGTTACTACCATATAGTTTATGTTTTGAATGGATGTCCAAGTGTCCGTGGTTAAACACATCCTCAACTTGGAATATTTGATTTTCTTCTTCAAAATGGATTTTTCATCAACATAAAGTTGATACAAATCTCTAACAATAGTCCTTCTTGATGGCACTTCAAACCTAGGGCACAAGGTATTACAAAAATTACGAAATCCCAAGTTCTCTACAAACTTAAATGGTAACTCATCAAATACTATCATCCCCGCCAAAGCTTTCCTACAATCCTCCTTACTAAATGAGTAAGTAGACAAGGTGCTTCCATATGATTCAAGAGTTCTTTGCCTAGTATGCATTAAGATTTTTTTGTTTCGGATTTTTTTTGGTTCTCATACTAGCCAACACTTTACACCTTTCCTTTATGTGTGCATTTAGGTTTCTAGTCCTGTTATTAGGGTCACATGAATAATCATCTCCACAATGTTTGCACCTAGCTATCTTTCTCTCATTAGGTGCTTTAAACGACACAAAATGATCCCAACATTTTGAATATTTTTTTCCCTCCCTAACCTCACTTTTTTCCCACTTGGACCTATAGGAGGTTTTTCCAACTCATTAGAATCTTCACTACAAGATATATTGTTATTGTTAGATACTTCAACATCATTAAAATCGGATTTGTAATATCCATCATCAACATCTTGAACATTTGTAACATCCATATCTATAAATTCATAACATAAATATTTTAAAAGATAAATTAATATTGATTTTTTTAAAAAAATTAACAAAACAAGTATAACGTATTTATCTAAAATATTTTAAAATTAAAAAATTTATTTATTTAATATTTAAAAACATACCTGATAAAGGTATTCAATGTAGGACAAAATGAAAGGCAGTCGGTTATGCTCTTTTTAACCCGCTTCTATCTCACCTTGTGCAAGCAAATAATTGATAGATTTATGCCGCAGAAAATCAACATCAAAGTTTAATAAAAATATTAGATCACTTAATGAGTTGATGAACTAAAATAAATTAAAATAAAATAGAACAGGATTATACTTTCACATTTGATAAGCAAAGAACTTATTTGTTAAACACACATTATTTTCCTACTAATATCCAAACTTAAAAAGTGCATATATATATATATATATATATATATATATATAACAAGTCAACTCTAGGGTGTTAAAAAAGAATACAAAAATCATTAAAAAGTGAATGAGATATTAAATGATGTGGCATAGAATTGTGTGCCCGGTCGTTTTTTTCTTCTTAGATTCATATTCCCTCTTCCCTGTAAGTGATAATTTAATATTTTATTATATTTATAATGGTTCATCAGAATCAAAGTAGGTGGAAGCTAAACTTGGACAAGATCTGGTATCAAATTTGGAGATATTTTAGAATTTGGTTTCTATCATCTCTAAATACCTTGTCTAGTTTTTGTACATTAAAAACCCCTTAACAAAAAAATACTAGTGTTCAAAAAACAACAAAAAAAAATCAATAAAATAGTTCCACAATCAGCCCGTTTGACATTCATTTACGTGGTAGATAGATAAGTTCAACACCGTGGCAGTGACGCCAAGCCCGAAGGCCGCAAAAGCAAAGTTGTTCACCAATGAAACTAGCATCAAACGTCAGTTTTTTTCTCTCCCTCCATTCAACAAAAAAATCAACACCGAAAAAGGTAAGTATAATATTCAAATTTTATGCGATATAAAGGAAGATAAATTAAAAAAGGAACGTACTTTGAATGCAATTGAAGGAGAAATCTTGAATGAGATTGCAATAGTAACATTTGAATTCTGGATAGCAAATCCCTAAGTTAGCCGTGATCGGTGGTGTTGTAAATTCCTTTTTTTAATTATTATTATTATTATTATTATTATTATTATTTTAACTATTTTAAATTTATTCCAATTTCTGAAATATTTTCAAATTATTATAGATTTTTTTCCTTTATTGTATCCGATTTTCATAAAATTTTATTTTAGAAATAAAATATTATCAAAATATTATTTCTTACTTATAATATTTTAATATATTTATCGTTCATTTATTTACATTTTTTTCATATAATATATATATATTTTTGCCTAAATCATTTTATAAAATTATATAAAATATAATTGTATTCATTTGTCAATTTAATTTTTACTATATATAATATAAATATAGAAAATTACGCAAAATTAAATATTATTTCCATAAATTTATATAACGTTTTCGAAGCTTATATAATTTCATCTTACACTTTGATTTTCATCCTACACTAATTTCTTTCAAACAAATTCAACATGGTCAACATTACATTTTTAGTTAGTTTGACCATAAACTTAAGGTATCTTCAGAACATGTGCAGCAAAAATTTATACAATTAATAAGCTTTTGGATGAAGTTTTTTCAAGAGGTACACATGCAAGAGGTGCACGTGCTCTTTACTTGTGTTTTGCACGTGGAATAATGTTTAGGAGCCTATATATGAAGATGATTGAGTTTAAAAATTGTATACAAAAATTCTCAATGCTGGTTTAGATTCAATGGAAATTGAAGTTAAAGAGACAACAAATGAAGAAGATGGTGATAGTGATGAGGATGTAGATGATCAAATGTTAGATCTTCTGAAAAAACTTTCTATTATTCAGAAGTAACTTTCTATTACTCAGAAGAAATTTCTGTGAACGTTGGAGGGGAATAAAGTTGCAATACTTTAAAATATATATATATGTTGGTTTTACTAATTTATTTTAATTTTATAATGTATTATTATCAATATTTCTTAAATTAAATTAATCTTATTTATACTAATAATTTTTAATGTTGGAAAGATATTGAAATAGTAGCAATCTCTAAGTTTGCCGTTGTTTTATGATTGAAGTCATGCTCAAAAAGGAAATTCTTTTTTCCTTTTCTTTTTGTTTTTAACATTGCAATTTCCTTTTCTTTTTAAATAAATAATTCGGTTATTTCAAATAATATTTGATTAACATTATTTATTTAATTTTTTATTTGTTTTAATTATGCTATTCAAACAGTTAATTCAAAATTCTTACCATAAAAATACATTTCATTTACTATCAACAAATATAACAAATATAAGTCAAATAATTATTACCCGTACCTAACATCATGTCTAAAAACTTAACACAAATTCGAAAATATTAGTAGTAAATATATATAATTCTATTTGATAATGAATTAAATAAAATATAAAAGCAAAATAATATACTTAACCCTTTTAAATTTACCCATTAATTATTTTTATCACATAAATTCATTAAATTCCAATCTATTTTCTAGGATAAATAGAAAACGCAAAAAATAAAAGAATTTATTTTATTTTATTTATTTATTTATTTTTAATATAAAAGTACGTCCTTCGTCCAATTTTTTTCTCCTTTTCATAATTTATTTTTTAAAAAATTACATAAAATGCGCACATTGCGCGAGCATGTACCCTACTTTAAAAAAGTATGATTGGCAAGAAAAAATAAAGAGACATGGAATTTCAAAATGCTTTATTTTTTCTATTTTTTAATTTAGTAAAAAACTCTCAGCCGTGTCACATCAATTTTCTGGGACTCGCCGAGAGTTCTCGTTTATATATATAAATTCATGTGGTGTTGCCCAAATCACAAGTGACTAAAAATAAAATTTGAAGATAATAGTATTTGTAGATAAGAGGAGAATACATAAAAGGAGATAAATTTGAAGTATATTTTTCCCTCAATTTTTCACACTCATGAATTTATAAATTATCGTGAAATAAATTCGATCCTCAAATAATTTGGTGAAATTCACGAAATTGAAATGCAAATACTTTAGAAAATTGAGTACGAATATTCTGATAGAAAAGAGCTTGGAAATATCCGGATGATATTTGAAATTCTCCTCTGAATTTCTACTAATCCAAATTTCATTAATTATACAAAGGTAAAGGTGTATGGTTGTGGATGCAGTAGCTTTAGATCACCGGTTCATTATTTCTTTTGGTATATTCTTTTAATTAAATCAAATCATCCTATTATGTGTTTTCAACTCTTCTTCTAGCTTGGTCCTTGTTATTTATTTATCTTTTTCATAACAAAAATTTTATAAATTTCCATCACCAAAAAAATATAAAAGAAATTTACAATTTAACATTTTATGAATTCCCGTAATTAAAATATTATCAGTTGTGTATTTAAATGATGAAAGAATTAGTAATTAGTAATCTCATCTTATCACATTATATTTCTATCACAAATTTAGATTTCATAGAACAATTTTCTAAATTCTACACCATGATGAGAAATCTTGAAGCATGCGGCTGCTGTATATACACATAAAGATGTTTTCATTGTTTAATGAAGAGTTGAGGAAGACATTTGAAAACAAGATCGAGTGTAAGAGTCAACTTGGAAGTTCAAGAATATATGAGGTCAGACCATTTGATCGGGCTAAACAACATATGGTCACATATGATTCCATTGAAGGTTCAATTTCTTGTAGCTGTAGGAAGTTTAAATTCTCGGGTATGTTATGCTCGCATGGTTTAAGTATTTTAACATCTATGAATGTTAAACGAATACTCGATGAATATATCTTAAAGCGGTGGACAAAACATGCTAAGAATGAGATGACAAGAGTTTGCAATGAAGGAGTTGTGATTGTTGATGAAAAAGTAAGAATAAAGTTGCGATATAAAGAGTTATGTAACTCATTCATGCAGTTGGCTGTAAAAGCAACCGAAAGGGAAGATATTTATACTTATGTTAATGATTGTCTCTTAGAAATGGATAACGACATTGTTGGAATGGTAGGGAAGGCAAATAACGTGACAGTTAAGGCAAAGAAGATTGGTAATGTTGCAATTGATGATGAGGTCATGAAAGTCAAATTAAAGGCTTGAAACCTAAAGGAAGGGTTACATACCAAACATGTAAGAGACCAAAGAATACTTTGGAGCATGTTATTCGTAGAAAACGGAAACCAAAGACAACAAAGAGTGATTTGGAACATGCTTCTTCCACGCAGGAGTCTCAAGGGACTACACTCATTAATGATGAGTACTGGAACTTGCCGTACACTGCTTTTGATCCACAAATTACATCATAACATTGATCACTATCAGGTATTTTTTATCTGATCAAATTTAAAACCACATTTATGGTATTTTTTACAAAATTCTTTTTTTTTTCTAGATTTCAGGCTCAAAGTGAATGTCCAAACATTTCAAAACTTTTTTTTTAAGATGGAAAAGGAGGTTGCAGAATTCATAATATGGAATGGACTATCAAAGTCTGCAAAATCAAGGAGAAATAGTCGAAAAAAAGAGATTCATTTTGTGTTCCTGCCATTAGTCTGGTTGAAAGCTCTGGTTGACACATCCTCAAATATGTTTGAAAGCTCTGGCTGTCCATTTAAATACTATAAGTTCACTTAGCTAATGTTCATTCTGTAGGCAGCCGTTTCTTCTTTGTTCGATTATATTTGTATGACACAACTTGTTATGGGTTGTGTTATCTTTACCGTGTTCTTCATGTGTTTTCTTACTAATATCATACTCTGTCATTGGTTGTGTATGCTTAAGATTGGCAAACTATTAGCTTAGTTATATATAAATGAATTCCATTCATTGAATTCCTTTTATCTTTCAGCACAACAGACTAGTATTGATATATACATAGACATTTTAGAGCCGCATCGGTATGACTATAAAAAACAACTGCAATTCTAATATTAGAAACCATTCACCATGGATTAAGAAAAGACAGGTTGTAGAGTTCCTCATCAACTCACCTCTTAATTTTAAAGGAATTTTCAGTCTCAAAGATAATTTCATAGAGTGCAAGAGAATTGTGAAGAGACATGAACGTGTTATGAACAATTTTTCACTCAGAAATGTTGTGTTACAAAAAGATAAGGTTATATTTTACAAAATTTATATACATGATTAGTACTACAAAATTACACAAGAGGCTGCTGGAGTGAAGTCAATTTGAGCAAATGGAACTTATATGCATAAACGTTAAAGAAAGTCTTGTATTACTCTTCAGCTTTCCAAGTAGTAGCTGAGCTTCTTGACCGTGTCAATATGGTGAAATGGAGGTTTTGCTTCTCTTGCTTCTTTTGAACCCTTAAACAATGTCTAGGAAGGTTTCATATTTTTTTCTTAAAAGGTATCAACAACCTCAGATGATAATCACCACATTAAAGCTAATATGATTAAACACACAACCATATTTGGCTTCTTCAATAACCAGTCCTGCATCACCCAAATTATCACAGTTAATATACATAGTAATCAATGTATTAACCATATACACATCAACATAAAACCCAGTTTTCAACACCAAGAAATGCACATGCCTGTCAAACTCCTCCAAACCAAGACCACACACACTTAAAACACAAGCTAATTTCTATTGATCATGTCTGATACCCAAATCATGCATTTCTCTAAACAACCCAATACTAATCTCTTCACAACAGTTCTCCACACACCCAGTAATTAAAACATTATACACTGTCAAGTCCCGTTTAGGAATTTTATCAAACAATTCGCAGGCATATTCAAATGGCCCATTTTAGTGCAGCCACTAGATAAAGCAGCTCACCTAATTTTGTACTTGTTTCACAAGTAATTTGATCGAGATGAACCTATAATATTTGCAGACATTAAGATAATAGAATTCGTATATTCAAATAAATATTAAAACGTCAAAGAATCAGAGTGGGGAAGGAATTTACCGAATTAACAGAGGAAGAAGAATCACAGGGGTCGAAAGAGGTGGTAGCAACAACACTGAAGAAGGGCCGAGTGAAGGTGAAGGCGTGTTGGACTCCTGATGTGTTTGCGAATTTGTGCGAATTTGTGCGTTAAAACTAACTAATGTCTGTTTGGAATGCTTTTTATTTTATTTATTATTATTATTTTTTAATTGTACACGTGTCAAATTTCTATTGGTGTATTAGGAGATGTTGGAGAGAATGGTAAAGGTGATCCAACTCGATATAGTACAAGGGAAAATACATCATTTAACCTAAGGGCACAGATGTGGCTTTATTTTGACACAGATTTCGATGCCAAGAGATTCGGTTTCGATTCCTGGCGAATGCATCAACCAAGTCCCTAACTAATCATTGCAGAGTCCAGGGTTCGTTTCACGCCGGTGGGAGCCTAGAGTGTCCATGTACCATGTACTTAAGGTCTCAGGTTCAAATCTGATGATCTTCTCTTTTGGCGCCCGCGTGTCCAGAGATCGGGTTCGATTCCTGGTGAGTGCATTAGAGTCCAGATATCCATTACAGGCCTCACCACCATCGTGCAGAGTAGGGCTGGACATGAGTCAAGCCGGCTCGTGAGCCGCTCGTGACTCGATTTGATAATTGCTCGTTAAATTTTGTTCATGAGCCAGTGAGTCAAGCTTGAGTTTTAAATTTTTAGTTCGATTATTAAATGAGTTGAGCTTGAGCTTAGATGTGTTCGACTCGTTGGCTCGTGAACTAGCTCGATAAATTTTATTAATTAAAATTATAAAATATAATACATACATAAATATATAAATAAAAATAAAAAATATATATAATTCACCTTTTCAACCAAATTGATTTGAATGCGTATTCACATAATTTCTATTGAAAATAAAATTCTGCAAACTAAAGTAATATAAAAATATAATTCATATTATCAAGTGTCTCTTCCTTATAAATAAATTATTATTTTAAATAAATTATACAAAATTAGTATAGTTATCAAGTATGTTTATTGAGCTTGAGCAGCTCGTGAGCTTGTGAGCTTTAGAGGAGTTGAGCTTGAACTTGAAAAATGAGCTCATTAATTAAATGAGCCGAGCTCGAGTTCAATCAAAATTAAATGAGCGGAGCCGAGCTGAGGCCCAACTCGGCTCAGCTCGGCTCATGTCCAGCCCTAGTGCAGAGACACTAGGAAGATATAATTTTATTTCTTTTTTAAAAAAGAAATCTACATAAACTTAAAAATTTATAACAAATTTGTTTTTATTAAAACAATTCATATAATGATATATGAATGAAAATTTTTCAAAAAAAAAAAAAACACGATGTATTTAGTTACGACAACAATAACATAATATGCATGATTTTATTTGGAAAATTCATACAGTAATTAAACAAATATATAGTTCTAAACATACATATTACAGTGAAAACGTAAATTCGGATAGAGATACTATACTAGTAAATCGGTCGAACAGTAATTATGGTTGTACGAAATTATTCACCAAATAAGAGCGACCACCAGATGAACGCCGTTGAATAATGATAGAGAATGGAGTGGTGACACGCGATACTTCTCCGTTTCTCTCCTTTTATTTATTTCCTTGATTGTGTGTTTTATTTTATCACAAGTGGAAGTTAAAAATCAATTAAACTTCTCTCTTATCTAAAAAAAACTACCCAGTATTACATGTACTCAGTTAGATAGGATATTGGGCGGGAGCTTACAAGGTGACCTACCTTTATCCAGCAAAATGCAAATACTTTATAAAATTGAGTACGAATATTCTCATAGTAAAGAGCTTGGAAATATCCGGATGATCTTTGGAATTCTCCTCTAAATTTCTATGAATCCAATTTTCATTAATTATATGAAGGTAAAGGTAAAGGTGTATGATTGTGGATGCCGTAGCTTTAGATCACCCGTTCATTATTTCTTTTGATATATTTTTTAATTAAATCAAATCTTCCTATTATGTGTTTTCCATTCTTCTTCTAGCTTTGTCGTCCTTGTTATTTATTTATCTTTTTCATAACAAAAATTTTTATGAATTCCCACAATTAAAATATTAAGACATACATATAATCATTTGTGTATTTAAATGATGATAGAATAAGTGATAGTAATCTAATCTGATCACATTATGTTCCTATCACAAATTTAGATTTCATAGAACAATTTTCTTAATTTTACACCACGATGCCAGCCACTTCTTAGTATTTAGCATTTACAAACGAGTAGTAGTACTTAACAAGATCATTTACATAACTCAAAAGCACATATCTAGACAACAGTAGCAACACCACCCTGCACAACTGCAAATTAAAAAAAAAAAAATTAGAAAAGAAATAATTTATTATAAGAGTAAAAAAATTGTATGATACCATCCTCTCCAGAAGCCATCACCCTTGGACACAGTTGTGTAGGGAGGAGGTTGAGTGTCATCATATTTCATTGGATAATTCATTGCAGGTGAGTCCACATGATGAGAATCTTGTTTGCTGCTATATACTGCCAATGAACAAGCACAATACAACTATGTATGAATTTCGAACAACGTAAGAAGTAGTTTTGTTTTACTATTCTATAAGAACTTACACTTACCTTGAGGGTGCTTTTGATCCACATCGGCACTCATGTTTGGGTTCATGAGAGAATGATAAGTTGAGTTGAATGAGGGGATATCTCTTCCGGCTATATAAAGAGAGTAGGTGATCTAACCATGCAGTGGAGTTGTTGTACATATCAGAGTCAGTACTAACTCCACCAAGTGATACCATGGGTACAATGGACCAAACGGATCATACTGGCTTTTGTCACTCGATGTAGAATATTGGTTGTATACCGCGTCATTTTTATTTGAAATAGTTTGGTTTCGTTTGATATTATATGGCTTGAATTATAAAATAGTTTGGTTAATTTAAAATTTTTCAAAAATAGGTTTGCTACACATGCTTCGCATGTGCATTTTTTTTTTCAATTAATAAATTGATTTTAATTTATTTTAAAATTTACATTACTGAGTATAAATAATGACTTAAAAAATAAGTTAAATTATTTTTGAATATTTTTAAATTTAGATAATTAAAATTTTAAAATATATATTATAGTATTATATAATTAAAATATGATGTTAAAAAATTTATACAATTAAAAATATCATTAAATAAAATTGTTATCAAATTTCGTAATAAAAGAATAGTTAAAAATATTAACTAATAGTATTTCAATCATATATTTATTTTACTGGTGGTAAATCGCTTCAACTTTGTTGTGCCAAATTAACCGCAGCCAAAATTCAAAGTTAAGATTACTTGACAAAAATAGCTAGAAGCTTACAAAACAATATAATTTGATAACAAGAATTTCAGATCATTTTACAATCATCCCTTCCCCTATTATATACAAGAGGTATACAGACCTTACTCCTACAAAGATGGGTCTCCTAATCCCTCTTGGACTTGATCACCTTATTCCTGTCGGAGAAGAATCTCTTAATTTGACATGCTTCAAGGAACCATGTTTGGTATGGACTGGGCTTGATGGGCTTGGACCTCCCTATGTTGTGACGAGAGGGGCCCGTTAGGCTTGTGATATTAAGTTCGGCCAAAAGTGATTGGGGTTTGGTGGGCTCCCTTCGGCCGAAGTCGATCTTGCTTTAAGTCAAGCTCTTGGACTTAGTTGAAATCTCTGACCCCTTATCCTTTAGGCGTTTTGGCTTCCAATGACCCATGATGGTCTTAGGTTACTTTCCCACCACAAACCTCAACCCGATACTAAATCCATTTATTATCGTGTCGATTTGTGTTGACCCATTTATTAAAATAATATAATTTTATTAAAAAATATATTAATTTTAATGAATAAAACAGTATAATTATATATAATAATAAATATAATTAAGGTTTTTATTTTTGTAATATTTAACTAAAAATATGATAAATATAAAAAAATTGATAAATTAATAGTTTAACGGATTTATCGTGTTGCTTCAAATTATTTCCTGTCAACCCATTAAGAATATCTCCAATGGCATGCCCAAAGAAAGGAGAAAAGGATGTTCATACCGTCCCTTTTTTTCATAAATATTGTACATGTAAAAGCCACCATAATAATTATTTTTAAAAAATAGGAACATTTAAATGAAATGCCACTATTAGAGTAAATAGATGTAGAAAATGTGTAGGACACACCATGAACACCCACAAGTGTAAAAAAAAAAAAAAAAAAAAAAAAAAAAAAAAAAAAAAAAAAAAAAAGAAGAGGAAAGAAAGAGGAATGATACACTAGGTCTTATATTGACCCAAATTGCTACCTTAATTTAGGCGTTATTTGAATCCCTTAAAATATAAAATTAACTACAACCAGGCCTCTTAAGAGACCTCTTAATTTTAGCTACATGAGTTCTTAACAATTAACTCATTAGTTGATTCAACCCTACCAACACCTCTTAACATATTGCAAAAGACTTAATAGCCCCACCATCTCCAACTCATATTGATTATTAGCTAGCTAGTTAGTATTAATAGGGGCAGGTTGGTCATTTAGACACTATTAGCTAGTTACCTACTAATAGATCCAAACCATGGTTTAAAAAATCCCCCACCTGGACCGCATAGACACCCGCCTGACGCCTTGACCGCTTAGGCCCGACTAGGCGTCCGCCTTTTAATTAGAGCTATTTGTCATAATCAAAGTGATTTATTTGGATCAATATGAGTATATTTTATTCATATTACTTATGATTTGACAAGAATGAGAACATATATGAAGTTTTAAATATGTTTGGGAATTTTTAAAAATATAATATAATTTTTAGTTACATTTTATAGTTCATCAATATACTTTTTATTTACTTTTAGTAAAACCGCCTTGATTGCCTAGGCCCCGCCTCAATCGCCTAGGCCTTTTGGAGGGTCGGCGCCTCGATTCCGATTTCCGATTTTTCGAACACTGATCCAAACACCCCTATTAATTATAGTTAGGTAACTATTAGCAGCTCTTAACAATTAGTTGGCTAATTATTATCTCCTAAGAGATCAAACAATACCTTATTTTACAAGTTCTTGACTTTCTACTAAAAAAAACATCTATCACAAATTATATGGATGATATTAGTAAATACGAAACAAAAGTAATTTTAATGGTATAAAAAAATAAAAATGATATTTCCATTTTTTTCATCCTATAAAATAATTTAATTTGTTTCAAATTGAAAAAATAATACATAATTGTTTATAATTGGAAAAATTAATATACAATTTCTTTTTACAATATATGATTCCTATAAAATTATGATTAATACTGTTCCTTTCCTTCAATATGGTTCACAATCAATGGCCTAAATGCTACCACAATAGACTATTTTATTTAGATCTCTCTACCACTTACATAATAAGTAATATAAAATATAATAAAAAATATACAGTAATATTTATAATTTACCGCTAAAATTTTAAAAAATAAGAAGATCTAAAAAAATCATCGAATTTATTATATATATAATCAACGCACACAACGTTGAGAGAGAGGAAAATTGTCATCAAGGAAGAACAGAACTATAAATATAAAGAAAAACATGAAGTTAGTTTCTTAGGATTGTGACGAGAATTTGGGTATATACCGGTACCGATAATTGGTTTGGTAATTTGGAAAAAACTCGAATACTGTTTTGAAAGTGTCATATTTGATTAAGAATGGTATTTCCTAAAGTGGATTCTAATTAGGAAAAAGATCCTTGAGAATCCTAAATAGAAAAAGGTTTTCTCGTTTAGGATTCCTTTGTGACTAAGTAATCTAATGTTATAAATAAGATGCTTGTATCTATTATTAGATATCATGAGGGAACAATGTAGATCTAGTTGGTTAGGTTTGGAAGGTGCCCGATTGGGGCCTAGGAACCATGGAGACTATGGAGATCTTGATTTCTAGGATCGAGTCTTGTTATCCTGTAAAGCCACATGAGGAGAACTTTTGTGTGAGACTGTAACCAATGTAATTTGGTTGGGAAGTGAGAGAGGGATATTCTAGTTGTAACTGTTAATTTATTGTTACATAGTGAATTAGTCCTCTTCGTCCTGACGGCCGTGGTTTTTTTCCAGTTTTCGATTTCCATGTAAAAACCTTGTATCTTATTTTCTATCTCTATTTTCTTGCTTTGTGTATAATGTTTTACTTTGTGGTTACCAATATTCGTCCCCGCTACAATGGATCCCCGATTTATTCAACAAGTGGTATTAGAGCTAGCCGTGTTTTTCCAACAACTGGTATCAGAGCCCTTGGTTTGTGAGCTAGTGTTGATGTGATTTGTGTGTTTTGGTTTGATAAAACTAAACATGGATTTAGGTAAGATAAAAGCAAAATGTTTTAAAGGATGGGTAATCTCCCGGATTCTCTAGAAGTTTTGAAAAAAATTTGATTTGATTTCTCAGATCGAGTTTTGAGCTGATTCCGTGAGAAAAAACAAAGTCAAAACTGAGAAAAATAAAAATTGCATGTGATGTCAAGATTTAGTCTGCGTTGTTATAGAGATGAAAGAGCTTTAGCTACTTCTCGAGTGATGGCGGTGGTGATCTACGACATGTATGATTGTGGTGGTAAGGTAACTTTGAGACTTTTGTGGTTTTCTGTTAATGCAAAGATAAAAAGAAGTGGTCAAAGATTCAAGTCAGATTAAATAGTCAAAATAAAACTGAGGGTTTGATTAGAGGTGTTTAGGGATCTTTGTGGGCTAAGAATTTTGATCAATTGGCTGGTGAACTCGAATAAGGAAGGACTGGTGAGTGGTTTAGCAAAGGCTCCGACTGTATGTTGGGATATATGTCCTTATGTCATGTTCTGAACTACCAAAGTTGTCATGATAAAGGATAGAATAATTCTAGCGTGTCCATAATTGCACGGACATCTAATCAGCATGGATCTGGGTGTGGTGGAAAGTATGTCGATGGCTGAGGAGTTTCTTTAAATTTGATGAAGGAAGCTACACCATGGTTTATTCAGCAAGTATTTCGACATGTGTCGAGAAAAGAAAATCTTGGGTTGATGGTTCCTAAGGGGTTTGTCTTTGGATGGATTGTACCTGAGTGGATATATCTTCATGGAGGGGTATGATGACTCTATTTTGGGTAGTGGTCATCGGAAAGGGACAAAGGGAATTCTCGTCAATGGGTTGTTTGTTAGGATTGTGACGAGAATTCGGGTATATTCCGGTATCCATAATTGGTTTGTTAATTTGGAAAAGACTCGAGACTGTTTTGGAAGTGTCATATTTGATTAGGAATGGTATTTCCTAAAGTGGATTCTAATTAGGAAAAAGATCCTTGGGAATCCTAAATAGGAAAAGGTTTTCTTAATGGTTTAGGATTCCTTTGTGACTAAGTAATCTAATGCTATAAATATGATGCTTGTATCTAGTATTATATATCCTGAGGGAACAATGTAGATCTAATTGGTTAGGTTTGGGAGGTGTCAGATTGGGACCTGGGAACCATGGAGACTATGGAGATCTTGAGTTATAGGATCGAGTCTTGTTATCCTGTGAGAGCCACATGAGGAGATCTTGTTTGTGAAACTGTAACCATGTAATTAGGTAAGGGAGTGAGAGAAGGATATTCTGATTGTAACTATTACTTTATTTATTACATAGTGAATAAGTCTCTCTTCGTCTTGACGGTCGGTGATTTTTTTCCTGTTTTCGGTTTCCACGTAAAAGCATTGTGTCTTATTTTTTATCTCTATTTTCTTGCTTTGTGTATGTTGTTTTACTCTATGGTTACCAATACTCATCTCCGCTACAATGGATCACCGATTTGTTCAACAAGTGGTATCAGAGCTAGCTGTGTTTTCCCAACAAATTTTCTATATTAAATATATCTCTTATTAGGAATATAAATGTCAACATGTCATTTCCACAACCCGATAACACCAAAACAGACAACACAATCTAATAGCCACTTAAGGAGAAGGTGAAAATAAAAAGGTCACACCAATCAATTATGAGCAATACACAACTCACCACTATGTCACAATTTTGGTTAGTTCAAGTGATTCGAACCGGATGTATGAGAGATTGAAAGAAAGATATTACAGTTAATAGAGGTAAATTTCATGGCTTATTACTTTATAATTCCCTTATAATATTTGTAATAAGACCCTAGTAGATAAACACAATCGAGTGTATCGTGAATTGACGTTAGTACCCATCTTTCCATATCTATTTCTTAGTAATTTATCTTTCTAAATATGTAATATTTAATAGTTAAGAGGATAAAAAGGGAAATTTGAAATGGTAGTAGTTTTCTCAACACCCTGTAGATATTTTTATATGTACTTCCTCTGTTTTTTTTTACTCACTACACTTTCTGTTTACGCGCTTTCCAATACTTAATTTTAAAAGTAATTATCTTTAATTATACGTAATTAAAAAATAGACTTCGAAACGAATAAAACAAGATCTCGCTTAACTATATTTTTCTTTATATATAATTAACAACATACGAAATAAGATTGATGAATGAATAGTTTATACTATTCAAGTGTAGTCATTAAAAAAAACGGAGGTAGTAGTATATAGATTATGGTTTCATTTGATTTTCTAAAATAAATAAAAAACCGTTATATAATATATATATATATATATAATAAAAATATATATTTTTACTATATTTTAAATTCCCTTTCTAATATTAACTCAAATAAAAAATTTAAGTTTTACAATATTTAAAAATATGAATCTATAGTCAATTTTATATATAATTTTCTAGAATGATACTTATAAATCTATTTTTTTTAATATATAAAAAAACTGATATACATATTTGACTAGTAATTTTCTAATAACTATATACATACTTAAATAAATCAGAACATTAAAATAAAATATGTATTTCTAGAAAACAATTATGTTATACCTTTTTTTTTCTTTTCATGAATGGTATGTAAATTGAAATAATTTATTATATTACCTCACCTACATTATAATCACAATTTTATTTGTCACATATAATAGTTTCTATTACTATTTATTTAAAAAATATTAATAACAAATAATAGAAATAAGTATAGTCACTCGAAACTATAGTCGGGTTCAATGTTGATGTTTCAAAATAGATAAATAAATTGCAAAACAAAAAATCAAATGGATGTATTATAAGTGACAAAATTTTGACGATTTAAAACCATAATCCATCATTAATCCGTCAAAGAATTTATCATTAATGAGTCACCATCCCATCACAATATACCATCACTAATATTTCACTCATTCTTCATTAATGTGGTCACTAAAATGTCATTGAAATTCGTCACTAATTTGTCATAAAAATTTATGTCGATATTTAATAATCAAATATGGTTAATAATCCGTCATTAATTTGTCACTTAATTTAGTCACTAATCCGTCATTGATTTTCATCACTGTATTGTCTCAAAAGGCCCTCACAAATTTGTCATTAATTCGTCATAAAAAATTGGTCACTAATTCGTCACAACAGGTCTTCACTAATGTGTCACTAAGTTCTCACTTTAAGAATCAAAATAATTGTTGTTTTGTCACTTTATGGTAACTAACTAATGTGTCATTGATTTTCGTCACTAATTCCATCACCAATTCATGACTAATCACTTTATCAATGACGGAATGTTTTACACTATTTAAAAACATATAGCTACAGAATTAGTGACAGAATTATTCTGTGACAGTTTTTAGTGACGAAAAAATCTGTCACAAAAAATTAAATGAGTATCAGTGACGAGGGTATCAGCGACGGATGTCACTATAATTTTTGTCACTAAAGCTTTTAGTGATGAAATTTTGAGTTTTAGTGACAAAAATTTATATCAATGAAGCCCTTTTTATTGTAGTGCCTAGAGTTGGTTGGACCGCTAAGAATCGGTTTAAGGCTGCCCAGACAAAAGATCCTACAAATGATAAAGAAATGAGATTCGGAACCTTGAAGACACGAGTATGATGTTTGTCATAGGCATTCCGATGCTTAAGTCAGTATTGTCCTTTATATGAAAGAGAATAAAAGAAACAAAGAGACAAAATAATCTTCTCTTAAGTCTATTTGGATTGTCACAAAGAGGTGGATCGCCGGAGAGATGAGAACTACAAGATATGAGGTTGCCTTAGCAATGTCAAAGTTTTAAAGTGTTTATCTTTAATAAGCCTAGAATTTACCTATGTTTTAGCATCTTTTATGAGTATAAATGTAATGAAATTGAAACTAAAAGATGAGATATTGAATGCATTTCCAGTAATTCTAGATTATTATTGCTGAGACAAGGACTTGGATGAAAAGTTGTGAAAAAGGAGCTGAAACGTGCAAATTCAGAAGAAAGAGGGACCAAATCAGAAATTCATCCAAAGTCAGCAACTGGGGAAATGATATTGCTAAAGAAGAGAGTTCGCCTGAAGATCTCGCCTTGATTCGGAGTGAAAGGAGACGTAGCAGGCGACATAGAGTCATTTTCGCCTCAAAGAGTAAAGCAAGGAAGGCGATTCAGAGATCCCTCGCCTTTGCATATCGCCTTCTCAACAGTAAAGTAGGCAATGAAGATGAAGTTTCGCCTACCTTGAGGCGATGTTTTAGGCGATAAAAGAGAGATGTCGCCAAAGTTAAAGATTATCACAGGCGACATTTGATGAGACATCGCCTAGGAAGATTTAATCTAGAAGGTTGTTTTGGCGAAATATGTCCACTCGCCTGAGCATTAGGCGACATTTTAGGGCAACATTTAAGATATTTCGCCTGGAAAGAGTTGAAGCTTGGCGATCAAGACAAGCGAGATGTGAAGAAGTCGTTTGGTTCAGGCGAAGGAACAGGCGACATAAATGGAGAAAAATGTGAATTCGCCTATTTGTGTTTCTTTGTTGATTTTATTTCGAAATTGCCACTGAGCCAAACTCTATAAATAGGAGCTCAGATGAAGCAATTGGTGTGAAGTTTTTTAGAGAAAAACAGTTTTAGTCATTTGATTTTCACTCTTGACATTCTGTTATACTTTAAGAGAAATTCTAGATTCTTCTATACGCTTTATTCAACATCTTCAGATAAGTTTCTTGAAGAAGTTTTGTGCTCTGTTTTTCTTGATCATTGAGATTTAGCTTGAAGGTTGTGAAGCAACAACTATGACAGAGTCTAGCTTCAATCTTCTTGGTAAGATTTAGATCTTAGGCATGTCGATGATGATTTCCTGTATTTGATTGAATATGCTGATGTAGATATGCTAGCTAAAAGCTCTGTTGATCTGTTGAATCTTTATGTCGATTATCATTTCAATTGCAAAGTTTCTTGTTCAATTATAGCCATATCTACTAGATTTCATGAGCTAATTGAATTACAAGGACGAGAGTTACGTAATATTCTTAATCTAAGATTTGATTTAGACCAGAGATGGCGATCAGGTTTCAGATATGAGAACAGAGGATCGTAGTACTAGAGATAGACTACAAATCCATTTTTCTATAGATTGTGCTTATCAGTTGTATAAGTTGTAGTATAGAGATATATGCAACTATATAGTTGAGATCTGTTAAATTGAATCGAGAGATCTTTTAACAGATCACTGATGATGATTTAGAAGGTAAATCTGTGATTTAATATGAAACTTGCATGAGAAGTTAATTGAAATCAGACTTAGCAAATCAGTTTATTCTTTGTTAAGATCAATTGAAGAATAGTGTACTGACTTGAGTTTTCATGAATGAATGTCATGAGATATTTTTACTTCACCTCAACTTTATAATTCCATGATTCTCTGATTCTATGATTCATTCTGTATATAAATTCTTTCAACATTTAAGATTAAATCTTAGTCTCAAAGATGCTTCTTAGCTTACAATCTCTATGGAGACGATATCTAAAATACTACATTAGACGTTGATAGGAATTTCGATTGAGTACTGTGAATATAAATATCAGTCGAGTTTCGTCCCATCAATTTCTTGGAGCCGTTGCCGAGGATTTTTTTTCTTTGAAGATTAAGATTTATTTTGAACTGCGCTAACATGATTTATTAAATTCTTTTTCAGTTTTAAATTTGTTTGTTCAAGTGTGTACTATATGCAGACAAGATCTAAAGGTACTCAAGACTTGCAGTTTGATCCTGAACCTGAGAGAATTGTTAGACAATCAAGAACAAGATCAAGATCAGCAGCGAGAACTGAGTCAAGAAACACAATGTCTGGAGATCGCTACAACAGAAATAATAATGATAATGAAGGACGAATGGATCCTGAGAGGATGACACTTCGTCAATATTCCATCCCACCTATTGATGGCATGCCGCAGGCCATCAATTTACCAGCTATAACAACTGAAAATTTTGAGTTGAGATCTGGACTCATCCAAATGGTTCAACAGAACAAGTTTGGAGGAGGAGCCACTGAAGATCCTAATCAGCACCTGAACACATTCCTGCACCTGTGTAGTATATTTCGACACAATGGAGTCTCAGATGATGTAGTTAAACTCCGGTTGTTCCCATTTTCACTGAGTAACAAGGCTCACTCCTGGTTATACTCGTTGCCACCAGGATGTATCAATAGCTGGGAAGATCTAGTTAAGAAGTTCTTAACTCGCTACTTTCCTCCCATTAAGATGGTGAAACTGAGAAATATGATTTCTTCTTTCCAGTATGTGGATGGAGAGTCATTATATGAAAGATGGGAGAGGTTTAAGGAGCTGATCAGAAGATGTCTACACCATGGCATAGCATCTTGGAGCATCATGATGACATTTTATAGTGCCATGCCTCCTCAGATCAAAATGCACATTGATTCCTCAGCTGGAGGATCAATAATGGATAAAGAGCCAGATGATGCTCATGATTTCATAGAATTGCTGGCAGACAATGATTTTTGGATGGAATGAAAAGGAAAAGGCTGCAAATAAGAAGCAGTCTGAAGTTTATGAGCTGGAGTCTTTCAATGCATTATCTGCTCAGATAGCATTTTTGAATAAGAAGATGGACAATATGGCAGTTAATAAAGGCCATCCAAAGAAGACTTCAGTTAATTCTGTTGAGAAACAGAAGACTACTCTGGCAGAATATGCTCAGGAAGCGACACTTGCTGATGATGAAGATGAGCCAGAGGAGTCAGAACAAGTAAATTATTTGAATAATAATTATGGGAACCAGCAGAGGCCATACTATCAACAGAGGAATCAACCCTACCAGAATCAGGGTTATTACCAAAGAAATCCTCAGCCTGGTTACCAACAACAAGGACAGTTTTAGTATCAGAAGAAGCCTAGTATGAAGGATCTTTAAATCAAGTACATGGAGAAGACTGATGCTGTTCTTACAAATCATACCACCTCAAATAAGAAATTGGAAACTCAAATAGGGCAGCTTATGCAAGTTCTGAACCAAAGACCCCAATGAGCACTTCCAAGTGACACTGTGCCCAATCCAAAGGTTAAAGATAAATCCAAAGAGGAAGCACAAGTTCATGCTATTACATTGAGAAGTGGGAAACAATTGGAGAACTCTAAGGAAAAGAAAAGTTATGAACCTCCTGCACAGAATAAGGAAAATGAAGAAATTAACAAACCTTTTACTAAAGAACTGGAGGCTGTGAAGATTGCTTTACCTTTTCCTCAAAGGGATAATAGAAAGAAGCTGGATAAGCAACTTGAGAAGTTTTTAGACATGATGAAGCGAATCCATGTCAACATCCCATTTATTGAGGCATTGAAACAAATGTCTGTTTATGCTTAATTCATGAAGGAGTTATTGTCAAACAGAAGGAATTTAGCTGATTTGGGATGCATTAATGTGAATGAAAGTGTGAGCCAACTTGTCAAGTACCAGATTCCCAAGAAAGAGAAGGATCCTGACAAGTTCACCATACCTTTGACCATAGGCAAAAGATTCAAAGGAAGAGCTCTCTGTGACTTGGGAGCTAGCATAAACCTGATGCCTTTGGCCATCTATGAAAGGTTGGGAATAGGGCATTTCAGACCTGATAATGTCTTATTACAACTTGCTGATAGATCTTTCACTCATGCAAAAGGAGTTGTGGAAGATGTGATAGTCACAGTAAACAAATTCATGTTTACCGTGGATTTTGTAGTGCTTGACATGGAGGTAGATGAAGATGTACCTTTGCTACTAGGTCGACCATTTTTGACAACTGGAAGAGCATTGATAGACGTGGCAAATGGTGAACTCACACTCAGAGTTAATGAAGAGGAAGCAAAATTTAGTCTCTTGGAGTTATTGAAATTTCCATATGATTTTGATGAAGTCAAGAGTATACAATTGGCAGCTGATACAGTGTTGATGGATAAGATTCTCTCATTGAGAAGTTCTGATCCACTGAACAATATATTAATCAATGATGTGGATATGGACATTCCAGAGGAAAGTACTTACAGTGGTGAGCTGGAGTGCATGACTTCTCATTTTGTCCTCAACATTAGTGATATACAACAATCTGCCGAGCCAATGCTTCCCTCAACTGAAAAACCACCACGGTTGGAACTGAGCACTCCCAAGTCATCTCAGGTATGCATTCCTCAACTCTAAGGATTCTAGCTTACCTATTGTGGTTTCCAATGATTTAATAGATGAACAAGAGGAAAGCCTCCTCCAAGTGGTGAGGAAACACAAGAAAGCCATTGCATGGATGATAGCAGATATTAAAGGAATCAACCCCACTTTCTGTACACACAAGATCATCTTGGAGGAAAAACATACACCCAAGATCCAACCTCAGAGAAGATTGAATCCAACTATGAAGGAGGTTGTGAAGAATGAAGTACTTAAACTCCTTGATGCAGGTATTATTTTTTCAATTTCAGATTGTGAATGGGTTAGTCCAGTGCAGTGTGTACCAAAGAAGGGAGGGATTACTGTGATAAAGAATGAAAAGAATGAATTGATCCCTACTAGAACTGTTACAGGCTGGCGTATGTGTATAGATTATAGAATTTTGAATGATGCCACTAGAAATGATCATTTCCCCCTTCCCTTCATTGATGAGATGTTAGATAGACTAGCAGGACACCCTTATTTTTGCTTTTTGGATGGTTATTCTGGATATAACCAAATCCCATAGCACTTGGTGATCAACATAAAACAACTTTTACCTTTCCTTTTGGAACCTTTGCTTATATTAGGATGCCTTTTGGACTGTGTAATGCACCGGGAACATTTCAGAGGTGTATGTTAGCTATTTTTACTGATTCCATAGGCAAGTTTTTAGAAGTGTTCATGAATGATTTTCCCATTATAGGAGACAGTTTCAATGATTGCTTGAATAATCTTGAAAAAGTGCTTAAGAGATGTGAGGAAACTAACCTAGTCCTCAATTGGGAAAAATGCCATTTTATGGTAAGAGAGGGTATTGTTTTAGGCCATAAGGTGTCTACTAAGGGATTAGAAGTAGGCAGAGCAAAAATTGATGTGATAAGCAATTTACCCCCTCTTGCCAATGTAAAAGGCATCAGAAGTTTCTTAGGACATGCGGGGTTTTACAGGCGTTTTATCAAAGATTTTTCAAAGATAGCTAGACCCCTGTGTGTTCTGTTAGAAAAGGAAAAGAAATTTGAATTTACTAATGAATGTTTGAAATCTTTTGTGTAGCTTAAGGAAAAGCTTGTCTCAGCACCAGTCATAATTCCACCAGATTGGAATTCTGAATTTGAAATCATGTGTGATGCATATGATTTTAGTGTAGGTGCAGTGCTGGGACAGAGAAGGGAAAGGCTATTCAGAGTCATTTATTATGCTAGTAAATCGTTGGTGGAAGCTTAGAGAAATTACACCACCACTGAGAAAGAATTGCTAGCAGTAGTCTTTGCTTTGGATAAGTTTAGATCATACATTTTAGGGTCTAAAATTATCATTCATACTGATCATGCAACATTGAGATACCTATTTGCTAAGAAAGAATCTAAGCCTAGGTTGATCAGATGGGTGCTCTTATTGCAGGAAGTTTATTGTGATCCTGCAGTTACTTCTGCTAATTTGGAACATATGCTTATCTTGGATCATAACAAGACTCCTTATTCTTGGGAGCCAACTTCTGCCTTGTCTATTCCAGATGGATACTATTCTATTATATTCAGACAAGTTCGAAGGTACAGCAATTTCTTAAGGCAGTTGGCTAACCCAACTCGTTATCCACACAACAGATGTTTCAAGATTCATCCTCTCAGTGAAGATGAAGCTGAGGAAGCAAAGGTTGCTCAGAAGAAAAAGAAGCATGTCAAGACTGCAGTCCAGAAGAAAAGGAAAATTTCAGCAAAGCCTCACAGATCATTTGAAGCCAGCCCGAAGCCCAAGAAGAGGAGACCACTAAGTCCTCTCAACAATCCAAATCCTCAGATGATTCCTTAGATAATTTTTAATTTTTATGTGTTAAATATTCTTTTGTAATATTCAGGATTGGTTTTTATTTTGTCATCACAAGAGTAATGTGAATTTTTTATGTTAGTAAAGAGTAATGTGTTTCCTTGAGTCTTTATTTTTAATTTTTCAAGAATCATGTGATTGATTATTTTGTCTTTATCTTTGTCTGTTAAAAGAGTAATGTGATTGCTGGTTAATAACTGTTATAGAGAGTTTTAGATTTTAAGTTGGGGGTTCTTTTCCCCAAATCAAAGTGAGTTGAGTTTACAGGAAATAACATTAACTATGTAACCATTTCTCACTTTGATTTTTGAAGTTTACATGTCACTCTGCAAGGATTTTAATGAAACAGTGTGTTAAGGCGAGATAGAACTCAAATCGCCAGAATGATCGCCTAGTGTAAGGCAAGATCTTTGTTTCTCGTCTGGTTGGTAAATTCTTCCATATGGTACAGGCGAATGGTAAGGGCGATATATCTTTTATTTAGCCTAATTCTGGATTTCTCTTTTTGGCGACATTTCTATCTTGTCTAATATTTCGCCTGCAGGATCTGTATTTCGCCATGACATTATTCATCTATGCCACTCTAAATTGGCGACTTCTATATCTCGCCTAAGTTTTTCGCCTAAGGTTAGCGATCAATTTCTTTCTCGCCTATTGTTATTTCGCCTAACCAATTTTCTTTTTGCACTTAATTTGGGCGACTTATCCTCTGATAATGGCGACATTCAAGTACTTTGCCTAACTCTCTGGTTCATTGTTTTATACATTCTCTCCTCTACTTCTATTCATTTCTGTTCTATTGAGCATTGAGGACAATGCTTTCTCTTAAGTTGGGGGTGGGGTAGCAATCACGTTGCTATTATTCTTTGTGTTTAGTTTTATAGTTTGATTTTGTTTTCTTTGTGTTTAGTTTTATAGTTTGATTTTGTTTTAGTATTTTTTTAGGATATTAGATCTGAGTGCATGATTGAACTTACATTGCTAATAATTCAAAGTGATTTAGTTTTTCATAAAATGAGTTTTCAAACAGTAAAACAAGTGTTCAAAACAAGCAGTTTTGATGAGCAATTTTTGACAAATTTCTTTGAACACTGATGAAGATTCCGGTGAGTTTTGAATTGTGAATAAGTTGATGAGTTTTAATAAGGAAAGAGTGGAGAAAACCTTGGGTGGAATGTGAGGTTTTGAGCTTAATTATGTGCCTTTTTCTTTATGAGAGGGGTTATTTTTATTCTCTTCCTTATCAAACACATTTATCTGAAAAAATTTTATTCTATAGAAATCAGAACCTTCATAGGTTTGCTTTGAATTTCTCATACATTCCTCAAGTGTACAGGGCATTGGTTAGGTAAAGTCTGTCTTTAATCTGAAAAGGAAAATGATCTGATTTGAGAGAGTGAGTGAAACTACTAAATAGCCTTTGCCTACTTGATATAACCAGACCTTGATATCTTGTGAGGTAAACCATCTTGTTTCCATTCTTATTAAAACCTTTTCTTTGGTCCCTAATCCAATCCAAACCATAAAGATAGAGATATAATCTCACTCCTACCCTTTGGACTTATCATTAAATTTGGGATTGAAAAGATGGGAAGTGAGGATTATCTTAAAGAGTGTTTCTGAAGCTGCTAAAAGCAGAGTATACGCTTACAAAAAAAACCGACACAATCAAGTGAATTGAGCATTGTTTATAAATAAAGTAGTATATGAATAAAATATCATAGAGTGGGGAAACACTAAAGAGTGAAGAATTGAGGGATTGAGAGGAATTTAGTGGTATGTCCAAACTTTGATTCCTTGAAGAAATTCCTTTCTTTCATAAGCTAACTAAACCCCATTTTCCCTATATTTACAAATCAGAGATTCTAAGGCAGATAAAGAGGCAGTACTAAACTTAGGAACCTCTAAGTGCAGTACACTGTATGAGTGAAGTTCAATGTTCGTGAGGTTCTTAAAATTTTCTTCATACGTGCTTGTGAAACACTAGAATCACATTTGCCTAAGCACATAACTCTGATTCTTGAAGTGACTAGTGTATTGAATGAGTAACCTTTAGGATTCTGAGAGATCAAACACTTATGAGAGACTACAGTGAGGAAGTAGTTTCAATACTCAATTACTTGGATCTTCTCGGATACTTTGCTATATGAAGAAAATGACCAGTTTTTGAATAAATTGATTGGAAACTTTGAAAGAAGAGATAGTCACTATTTGGAAATTTTTCAAAACTTTACCTAATGAATTGCTTTAAATTATGATATAAGTTTACACTGATTGCTGTCTCAGTAGATTTTTAGTCAGTTTGCTTGAGGACAAGCAAAAGGCTAAGTTGGGGGTAATTGATAAGTCTAGAATTTACCTATATTTTAGCATCTTTTATGAGTATAAATGTAATGAAATTGAAACTTAAAGATGAGATATTGAATGCATTTCTAGTAATTCTAGACTATTATTGCTGAGACAGGGACTTGGATGAAAAGTTGTGAAAAAGGAGCTGAAACGTGCAAATTCAGAAGAAAGAGGGACCAAATCAGAAATTCATCCAAAGTCAGCAACTGGCGAAATGATATTGCTAAAAAAGAGAGTACGCCTGAAGATCTCGCCTTGATTCGGAGTGAAAGGCGACGTAGCAGGCGACATAGAGTCATTTTCGCCTCAAAGAGTAAAGCAAGGAAGGCGATTCAGAGATCCCTTGCCTTTGCATATCGCCTTCTCAACAGTAAAGTAGGCGATGAAGATGAAGTTTCGCCTACCTTAAGGCGATGTTTTAGGCGATAAAAGAGAGATGTCGCCAAAGT
This sequence comes from Cardiospermum halicacabum, assembly GCA_031304145.1. Taxonomy (NCBI): domain Eukaryota; kingdom Viridiplantae; phylum Streptophyta; class Magnoliopsida; order Sapindales; family Sapindaceae; genus Cardiospermum; species Cardiospermum halicacabum. Next base: position 7,294,029 of record CM062393.1, on the reverse strand, counting down.
TAAAGATTATCAAAGGCGACATTTGATGAGACATCGCCTAGGAAGATTTAATCTAGAAGGTTGTTTTGGCGAAATATGTCCACTCGCCTGAGCATTAGGCGACATTTTAGGGCAACATTTAGGATATTTCGCCTGGAAAGAGTTGAAGCTTGGTGATCAAGACAAGCGAGATATGAAGAAGTCGTTTGGTTCAGGCGAAGGAACAGGCGACATAAATGGAGAAAAATGTTAATTCGCCTATTTGTGTTTCTTTGTTGATTTTATTTCGAAATTGCAACTGAGCCAAACTCTATAAATAGGAGCTCAGATGAAGCAATTGGTGTAAAGGTTTTTAGAGAAAAACAGTTTTAGTCGTTTGATTTTCACTCTTGACATTCTGTTATACTTTAAGAGAAATTCTAGATTCTTCTATACGCTTTATTCAACATCTTCAGAAAAGTTTCTTGAAGAAGTTTTGTGCTCTGTTTTTCTTGATCATTGAGATTTAGCTTGAAGATTGTGAAGCAACAACTATGACAGAGTCTAGCTTCAATCTTCCTTGGTAAGATTTAGATCTTAGGCATGTCGATGATGATTTCCTGTATTTGATTGAATATGCTGAAGTAGATGTGCTAGCTAAAAGCTCTGTTGATCTGTTGAATCTTTATGTCGATTATCATTTCAATTGCAAAGTTTCTTGTTCAATTATAGCCATATCTACTGGATTTCATGAGCTAATTGAATTACAAGGACGAGAGTTACGTAATATTATTAATCTAAGATTTGATTTAGACCAGAGATGGCGATTAGGTTTCAGATCTAAGAACAGAGGATCGTAGTACTAGAGATAGACTACAGATCCATTTTTCTACAGATTGTGCTTATCAGTTGTATAAGTTGTAGTATAGAGATATATGCAACTATATAATTGAGATCTGTTAAATTGAATCGAGAGATCTTTTAACAAATCACTGATGATGATCTAGAAGGTAAATCTGTGATTTAAGATGAAACTTGCATGAGAAGTTAATTGAAATCAGACTTAGCAAATCAGTTTATTCTTTGTTAAGATCAATTGCAGAATAGAGTACTGACTTGAGTTTTCATGAATGAATGTCATGAGATATTTTTACTTCACCTCAACTTTATAATTCCATGATTCTCTTATTCTATGATTCATTCTGTATATAAATTCTTTCAGCATTTCAAATTAAATCTTAGTCTCAAAGATGCTTCTTAGCTTACAATCCCTATGGAGACGATATCTAAAATACTACATTAGACGTTGATAGGAATTTCGATTGAGTACTGTGAATATAAATATCAGTCGAGTTTCGTCCTATCAATCTTTCAGAGAGTTTAGTAAGTGGGGAATCGATCCCTTTAAATGGATCTAAATGAGCTATTTATAGACAACTTGAATGTTGTTGTTACGAGGAGTGGGGATGATCCCATGATCCTTCAGGGCGGATTCTCTACAGAATTCAAGATTCAGTAAGAACAAGATCAAATATTTGCTAGGTTCCTCCTTGTGAACGGTTAGACCAAAGGCTTGGTTATTTATTTTGGCTAAAAACCCTTATTAAGGTTGCCATAGAAAAGAAGATCATATATCTAGATCATTTTGTGTTTTAAGCAGGTGCATAGTACATTCAGAGAGAAGACATCCCCTTCAAAGTGACAGGTAACAAGCTTCGAGAAATCCGAAAGCCTATAATATCCTAAACGACTTTGAGTTCCGTGCGTTTAAATAGAATGAGCATTGAACTAGGTTGCTTAGGGTTGGGTGCCCAAATATACTCTTTGGTTGGGTTAATCTCACCTTTTCGATTAGTGGTTTGGTGAAGGAAATTTTCCCCCTAGCTAAATAAACTCGAACTTAAGGATTCTCCTAGTCACGGACTTATTTAATAAATAGCACACATGGCTGCAATTGACCGCGAGATCTCTTCTATGCCTAGTCTACCTAGATGGTCACTAGGATATTGGTGGTCTTCAATTTCGCCTAAAAATAACAAGATTAACCCCTTCTTGAACACGACCATGGGTGATAAGAACTGAAAGAACCACTTTTTTTTTGTTAGAGGAAATTAAAGGTGTCTGAAGGACACAAGTGTCTTATATTTTTGGAATGCCTACCCCCGTAATACTTTTGTTCCATGTAACTTTATTTGTTTTAAGGTACGTCTTGGGTTCCTTTTCTAATATTGTCTTTGTCTATGAAATTTTTATTAGAAAATATCAGTGCTAGGTGGCGAAGGATCCGGAGCTACTCCCTTCCTGAAGAAGAGATGCATGTGTAAGCTCTTCTACCAATAAAGTCTAGCCTTACAAAGAAGAATCAAAGCTTAGCACTAAAGAAAAGACAAGCATCATGGAAAAAGAGGCAATCAAAAATCGTAGAGTGAAAGCTAGTGGCTCCAGAAATGTCTTTCACAAGCTTATGAATAGGTAGCCGAGAGCACTAAGAGAGGTTGGCGGATCTTCAGAGCCCGCGGTGGTTGAGGGAAGGGTGTCTGGGGCATAGGACACCGTAATAGTCATGGATAAGCATGAGGCTATCAATGATTCTCGGGGAGGACGGTCTCCCCAAGATCCACAAAAGTAAGATGGGCCTGAAAGGTAGTTTTCCATCAAGTCCAGAGGATTGGACTCTCCACTTTCAGTTTGCTCCTTCCATCTATTTAGATATAACATTGACGATGCAGGCCATGGAAGACCTAGTCTTTCTCCAAGACTTTGAGCATTTAAAGGGTCGCAAGATCCAAGTTCAAGATAACCTGAAAACTATAGACATGTGAATAAGTTACATTTATTCCGAGTCTATATCATTACTTCAAAATTTTCTAATCCTTTTTCGTTTTTGTTGCAGCTCCTATAATCAGTTCATTTTGTTGGCGCATAAGAGCGCCACAATGAGAGGGTCATGAATCGCTTGGTGGTTGAAAAGAATAAGGTTGCAGAGGCCCTGGTCACCTCCTAACTTGAAGAGAAGGTGCAGATGAAGATGCTACCGATAAGGAGATAGAGATTGCAAAGGTCCGGGCGGACCTGAAGAAGGCCCTCAAGGAGAAAAAGCTTCTTATTTGTACAGAAGGGTCTTTCCGCGGATCAGGGGAGGCGTTAAAGAGCTAACTGGCTTAGGCTTAGGAGGATACGACTAATGCTGAGCTGAAGGTCGCCACTACTACAAAAGATCGGGTGTACTAGAAGTACCTGGCTGGAACCATTAATAAAATAGTTGTCGAGCGCCGCCTTAGATATATGTAGAAATACTTTGAGAATGAGGGTATTGACGGTGTCAAATCCGTCAATATTAAATTAACCTTCAAACACAATAAAATTGTAGCAAACAAGATTGATCTACAGAAAACGGCAATCAACAAATGCAATTGTAATGACCAAATCAAACTGAATGGGGGTTTGGAGAATATGCAAATATTTAAATTAGAATTAAATCAAAGATTAAAAATCAATTATATTTGAACATTTAGGTAAGTCAATTTATTTGAATTAAGTTTTGATAATCGAAACTAAAAATATCTACGCCGTTTAATAATCACAGTTATAGCTATTGACAATATGTCTAATAACCGATCTTTTTCCTTAATAGACTGACCGGGTACGACCCTTTGAATCAATTAATGATCTAAGGTAGACCACATTAAGAACTAGAAAAGATCCGTGACCATAACCAATTGAATCTGTACGACAATTCTTGAATTATGATTATGCAATCTCAACACTACCTAAGTCAAATTAGCTACGACTATTTGGCATGCAATGTGTTAATCCTAATTAACCAATCAATTTCGCACTTAATTAACTAATTAGAATAACATGTGCATTTAACCATGCTCATAGAGAATACATAAATATTATACAACATAGCACGATAAAATAATTCTCACAACACAAATAATTAAATACGACTTAACTGGATGAGGTTCGTTTATCTCCTCATGGGCGTGGCAAACATCATTGGCTCAAAATAAATTGATCGGATGAGAGAATAAAAATAACAAATGTTTATTTAATCTCAAGCAAAAGCTAAAAGTGAGGAGGAACCCTTTACAATCAATCTTTGCGTAAATAAATACTACAGAGAAAAGTCTAAAAACGTACTCCTAAAATCTCTAATAAAATCTTAATTGTTTAGATTTACAATGCAAATTTGAGAAATTAAAAATAAAATGAGTCTGATAAAACCCCATTGACTTGGTCTTCTTTGACTAATCTTGGTAATTTCTACTTCAAGTTTCCAAAATTCTTCATTATCCCACATTTGCCTCCAGACTGTCAATAAATACAAAAATAGAGCAATTAGATAACAGATATTCAATAAAGTCTCAAAATTATAAATAAAATAATGTAGAAATGTTATGCATTTCACGCTCAATCAAGTGTCGATATGCCTGCTCCTGCCGAGGACAGTGACTCGAAGAAGGAAAAGGTGTCGATAACTTTTGGCATCGAAGTTGCCGAGCCCGCTGGTGACCGAGCAGATCTTTAAGCGACCTTGCCTTAGACTCCCTTAGTTGATTCGAATGCCTGGGGGATTGAAGACTCCGAAAAGACCTGGTAGGATTTTATCTTTTTCCCTTCTATTTCTTTATTTTTGTTGTATGACCATACGACTATTATTTTTTATCGGGCTTACGCCTTCATTTATGAATAAATGAAAGTTATAGTTTTCTTTTTTTAGTACCGAATTCATTATACTCAGAGAATTTTCTAAGTATTGATACGACTTTTTTTTTTAAAAAAAAAAACCATATTTTTGACTAATCAATAATCGGCTTAGAGATAAATAATTGTCAGACTGGTTAATCATAATTGAAACATTTCTAAGTACCAATTCGCCTATTGTGCCTTACTGAAATTATAGTAAAATTTTGCTAAGTATTGGCTCGGACTTAACTTGTATTTGCCTTTTTCAGTTGATGGTCTTTCCGTGCTGCCATTGCAAGCTTTTTTCTACATTTCAACACAGGGTGAGGACGGTCATCAACTTATTGAAGAGTCTCCGATGCATAAGTCAGTAATGGTTTTAAAAGGGAAAATAATAAATGAAAACAATTTTGAGTTTTTGATAGAATCAATATTCCTTGAATTTTCATAAAGAATTTCAGAACATGAACTTTTTATAGTGTGCAGCGTTCCACTTATTCTGTACGACTACCCCTATTATGTCTTAGAGTTGGTATGCTCCTTGGCATACAACCTCAGTGATTAGATAGGGTCATTCTAAGGCTTCATCAAGTTTGTTGGCATTGAAATTCCTTCTTAGAATAAATTGTCCCATCTCTAAGGTTTTGACTTGTAAGGCTTTTTTGTAAGAATTGGTTATGGCTCTTTTATATTTTTCCATCCTGACCTCGGAGGATTCTCTGAGCTCTATGATGGTAGCCAAATCAAAGTCTAGTAAAACCTCATTTTAAGGTTCTACCGAATGTTTCTCATTCTAAATAAAAGTACCAATTCAACTTTGTATACTAAGAAAAAAAAGGGGTTTGCCTGGTTCGGACCCTTAGGGTCATGCGGTGGGACCACAAGACCCCTGAGAGCTCATAAAGCTAGGCTATTTTATGTTTGTTCAACCTTTTCTTCATGATGCTCATTAGGATTTTGTTAGTGACTTCTATCTGCCCATTTGCTTGTAGGTATCTAGAAATTTAGAAGCTCAACCTAATATATCATGTTATACAAGATTCCTTAAATAGTTTGGAGATAATTTGGGAATCGTTATTCGTTACTATCTCCCTAGGTATACCAAAGCAACAAAGGATATATTTGCACACAAAATGCCAAACTTTGAGTCATCTATAATATTTGCATAAGCTTTGACCTTCACTAGTTTAATGTTGTAATTCGTTACTACAAGGATAAATCTTTGTTCATCCCTTTGTGTAAGTGGTAGCGGACCCACGATGCCAGCTCCATATTTAGCGAATGGCCATGGTCAGGATATGTCATGTATGAGTTCGGCGGGTGTATGGATTATGTGACCAAGCTATTGGCATTTTTTGCACCACTCGGTTATATATTTTGCATCCCTCTTCATCGCGGGTGATCATTGGTATTTCTAAACACATATTTGGCTTTCAATTGAAGTGACTTTGTATGATTTGATTGTGTTTAGCATAAAAAAATTAGCTCGAATGTTGGTACTGCTGTTTTGTTGGTTTGCCTTGCAGGAATGTCTGATTATGGAGTCAAAACCGAACAAGCAGGAAATAAAAGATAAAACAAAAGCAAACACGGGCAGTCAGTGTACCAGAACACGGACATTGTGGAGTTAAGTTGAAGAAGGAAGAAGATAGAGCCATACACGGTCACATTGTGTGCAACAACACAGATCGTGTGCGACAATCCGAAGGAACCAGAGCGATACACAGTCAGACCGTGTACCTCTACATAGACCGTGTATCGAATAAAAAAATATGGTATTTAATCTAGAACGATTTCTTTAATTGGGGGTCGGTTTTTGGAAAAGAGAAGATCGAAGATTTGAAGCAAAAAGGGAGTTTCAGAGGAAGAAGAAGAAGAAGATTGGACGATAACGAAGCAAGTAAGAGAGAACCTCTTCACCAATATAGAGTTTTTCTTCTATTTCCTCCTCATTTCAATTATGTTGAACTATGTTCTTTTGAATTTTAGGTTATCCAACTTTTTCATCGATGTTATTTACTATTCTCTTTGGATTGGATGTTGATTTTCTAGTTTCTGAATTTTAGTTCATAGGATTGTTCAGGGTACTCATTATCATTCTTATTTGAATTTCATCCTATTAGAGATTACCTTATTTTAGATTCTATAGCATGAATTGAAGTTGAGAAGTGGATATTTATGCTCGATTATTCTCTAATTTGACTAGTTGGGGGATTTTAGAAATGAAATACCCTAATTAGATTACTTGATTTTGATCATAATTTGAGAACAGGATTCAATTTAGGAAACTAAGTTTAATGTTTGTAGTGTTTGATTATCTTGAAAGATGAATCAACCAACTTGATTTAGTAGTTGAATGTCAAACCTGAATTAATTTAACCTGAATGGAACTTCAATTTTGACTCTAATCCTTATAAATGTCTGCTCATTTTAATCATGTTTTATTTTAACAAATGAGCAAAATGATTTACTTAGCAATTTAATTTTAATGAACAAAGCTCGGTAATTTGGTTAGTCTCCGTGGATCGACACTTGCAAAGCTACTTCGAGAACCGTATACTTGTGGTAGTGATCAGCAGGCCTGTAATATCCTGCTCTGAAAACTCTAAATACGAGACTTCTACCCCAAAATGATATAAGTCTGTCCTTCTTGCAGTTCTCTTATAACACGGTTTGAATCCGTGTATTCGGATTTTCTAGTAAGGTCCACAAATGGACTTCCTATAGAATTGTCCAATGATGATGTTGTACCTAACGGCCAAAAGTCTAATTGTTTAAACTTGTATTTGGTCATGCAGTAGATTTTCTATAACGTCCAACCCCACCCTGTATGGTAAGATGCGAAGTATGAACACCATTAAAAACTTTTTCTTTATTCGATCTTTTAAATATGCTTGAATTCTTAAAAGTATATATACATTTGACTCTATTATTAAAATAAATAGATATTTCTCGCAAAACCCATTTATGAGTATGCCTATCATACAAACAATTTGTAACAAAATTGCATAAACATAAAATAGTTCTTTTTTTTTTTGGTAAATCTGCATAATGCCATACAAACTAATTTCTTAAAACTCAACTTAAGTTCATGATTAAAAAAATGGAGATATGACATGTATAAAAGCCCATTACAAACTTTATAATCACTCTTTTAATACATAATTATGTAAATGTCTCATATTCATAAAGAATTTCTATTACATGAAAACTCTTTGTGCTCTGCTCGATCATACCTATATAAAAATTTCCGTTCTAAAATAAAAAAAGAACAATTTGTATTCCATGTCCCAAACACTCACATACAAATGCGTCTATCTTTATTAGTATGCAATGTACACACACGTCATGACGTCTCTATTGTGAGCATCTCTAAGCTCACCTTAATATAAAGAAGTCAAACACATACAACTCCTATCAAATATATCATGTCAAACATAGATTATAATCATAACACTCTATGTCACCACGTGACATAATAATCCACATATACCATGGGAACAATATATAGGTTCCGGTTATTTTAGTTCAGTGAAATAAACGTCTTTAATGTTTATATGAATTACAATTGGGTAAGAATGAAGCTTCATCAAGTAAACCAAATCACACAATTAAATATGAAACCAACACCCAGTACTAGTCCATTTGCCTCGAAAAAATTGGAATTCACTACCTCCACATGTATATTGACAGATATGAAACCTACCCAAGGATCCTAAAACTTTTAAATTTAATTAGGATAACTTACATTGATCAAAGTCAACCCAATCAACCATGGTCAATCGAGTAAGATTTCGATCACTAAGTTCATTATTGATTCATTGAAGTATAAAGGTGTGATACCATTTTGAAAATTATTTAAAGAAGTTTTCTTGCATAACTAGCATAGGTTAATTTTAAAAACCTTAAAGTTGTCTTTGGTTCAAAGACAATTTGAATTGAATATTTTTCAAACACTTTTCAATCTCAAATTACCATTAAAGAGGTCGGAAGCAGATTGGGAACAACTTGAAAGGTTTACATAGAATTGTTCGTTGGAAGATGATTATAGTCATCTAGTTATCATAAGAGATCTTTTATTTTTGAATGTCCATTCATTTAAAAATTTAGGTACTTACTAATTAAATAAAATTCATATGATAATTCATTAGGTTCAAAGTACTTATATCAAATAACCTTTAAGTTGTAAAACTTGGTTTTCGGAAATTCAAAAGATTGCGTACACTTAGAGGAGTTTGAAAATCTCGAATACCAAATGACATAGATCTTGAGTTTAAATGACATGGTTGGATAGAGGACTTCAATACGAATCCTAGGCAGGAACATTAGAATGCTATAAAATGGGTTTTTAGGTGTATTAAAGGAACTATAGACTATGGTCTGGAATTTTGTAATTCACTAAAAAAACATGTGCATCTGTGGTTATAATGATTCAGATTTTGCTAAAGACTTTGAAAATATGTGCTCTATTTCTTCTTATATCTTTACTCTGTGTGGGAATTGTATATCTTGGAATCCAAACTACAGTTTGATGACTTTATCGACCATTATCCAAGTATATAGCCTTAACGGAAGACATTAAAGAAGCACTCTCATTACAGGGGTTGCTTAAAGAAATTAGCTTACTTGACACCAAAGCTATTCTGTTTACAAATAGCCAATATACCATGACACATAAAGCATAATGGGGTTAAGTATCATTTCATCCGATTTAATGTGTTAAATGGTGTTTTATAGGTTTAGAAGGTATCTATTGATAAGAATCTTTTAGATATAGACACTAAGATTGTACTTGCAAGGAAGCTTCTATTTTGTAGAAGTTTCCTACATATCAACCGAGTCTAATTCTGAAGATTTTTCGGACATGTGACGACAAATTATATTATAGTTATGGAGGCACTAAGATTTGAAAATAAAGAGAAGACTATTATGTATTGATTTGTAAGTATGAAGTATTAGGGGAATTTTTGTTGTAACATTTCATATATATATATGTATATATATGTATATTATTCTTGTATCTAGTTTTGGATTTATTAGTGTGGACTTGGTTTACAGGGCATCCGAGCATCCAGATCATTAAAGTGAGTCAACCCTTTAACATGCTCTGACTCACGCTCTACTTTGACCCGATTAAGATTTGCATTATGACCCGCTTACCCTAATGCAGCTTGAACCCTAACTATGTATTCTTCTCTTCTAGGTAGATTCCAACCTGACAAAAACTTCTTTGTGTTCCTTCTCACTTCTACTGCTTTGAAGCTTTGTTAGGGATATTTTAGCTCTATATATTTTAGACTTATCCCTCTCGTGTTTCCTCTCACTTCAGGGCAGCTTGAATCCTAGCTAAATATTTTAGCTTTGTTAAGATTTTTTTATCATTCTTGTTTTCTATTTAATCTTTGTAGTTTAGGTTTTAATTCAAGAGAAGCATTAAAATTGAGTGACAATAGTTTTTCCTACACACCTATATCTTTATGTTAATAGAATTACTAGTAAGCAGAGAAAACATGGTAAAAAGTAAAATTTATAGAAATCTTAAGAGCTTTTACTGGTGATATAGATAATGTCTATCTTATCGTAGCATAACTTCTTAGGGTATCATCCCAAGATATTAGTGTGGTGTCAAATAAACCACAGCCAAATATCAGGCTAAGATTACTTGAGAAAATAGCTAAAAGCTTACAGAAATAATTTCACATAGTCTGCTCTAATGAATAAAATTTCGGATCCCTTCACAACCATCCCTACCCCCTATTTATAGAAGGTGTTTGAGTCCTATTTTTATTTGGATTGAAACTCCTTATTCTCCTTGAATTCGGTCTCCTTTTCGGACTTGGTCTTTTATTGGGCTTGACTTCCTTTTTGGGCTTGATCTCCTTCTAGGGCTTGATTTCCTTCTAGGACTTGGTTTCCTTCTTGGACTTGGTTTCCTCTCTGGGCTTGGGCTTGTTAGTGCTATCCGGGTTTGTATTAGATTCTTCGGCCGCAGGGGTTGTTTTGGCGTGCTTGGTCTCTTTCCGGCCGCAGGTTTGGTGAGTCCCCTTCGGCCAAGGGGCATTGATCCTCTTCGGCCTAAGGTCTTGCCTATGCTTTTGACTAGTTTATTTTTCGATTAGTTGAGGGTCCGCAACTTTCTGAGACCGTAATTTGTAATCCCACCACAATTAGTTAGAGTGTTTACATACTTGTTATCAAGTTTCTAGGATTTTATTAAAAACCTTTGTTAAAATTAATTTTGTTAAAAACTAGCGGTAGTAAAAATAGTCAATGAATGCAATAAGAAAGAAAAGTTAAATTACATGATAAAAGTATGTGTTGGATAGTCTTGTTCGTGGTCTCTTTTTTAAGGATACTGTCTCTGTTAGAATTTCAGATCTCACAATTGGCTCTTAAGCGGACTAGTCAGTTTGCTCAGTTGCTTCCATGATGGAAATGATGACAGAAGTACTCATAGAAAATGTCTATGAAGCGTTATGGACAAAGAGAGATAGAGTGCTCATGATTAGCGGGCAAATAGAGAAAATAATTGACGTCAGACTCTGAATTTTACAAATCTAACATACTCTTAAAAAATCTGATCAACTTGTGATAAAAACTTAAGATTGATATCATTCACTTAGAAAATTTCACCCCAAAATTCATTGTTGAGTTGTTTATGGACTCTCCAACTATATTATACGGTTTTGATAAATTCTATTCCCACATATGGATAATATATTTGATTTTAAAATAAAAACTATAGTTAATAATATATGAAGATACCATATTATTTTTATAATTTATCATTCTTATCAAATTACAACTAAGAACAACTATCGAAATGAAAGTAAAACATTTTCAAATTTAGAAATTAGGATTATATGAAATTGGGCATACCATTGCTAGTCATCCGAAGTCCACCAATTTCACACGAAAATGTCAATTCTTTTGAGTAGCTTTTTGGGTCGGTCCATTTAATAGCAATATTAATTCACATGAATCATCTACGTCCTTGATTTTCATGCATATAAATATTCAACGACTTTATGCGAGTGATATTGTAATACCGCTCATCGTCATCATAATATATAAAAAGCAATGCGTGTGAAGGGTGACAAAATCCAAAGTGTATAGAAGAAAATAATGGAAAACCTTAGAGACCAAGTTAGGGACACACGATTAGCAAAAAAATAAAAAATAAAAAATGATAATTTAATTTATAAGATCTTTACAGAAAAAGGGTTTTTGATTTCAACAAGAAGCAGCCATGTAGAGAAATCTCTTTCCACTAATCCACTCTATCATTTATGCCCCAAAAAGAATTTATTTAATTTAAAAAATCTCATACAAATGAATGGAAAGTAGAGAAGCTAGAGATTGTTTGAGAAACACATGCGTGTGTTAAGGTTTTGGTGGTTCTCTTTTTGCTTAGAAAGGACCTATTTTTATGACAACAGTAGTATGAAATGGTTAGTCATGAGAATAGAGCCTTTTCTTTTAGACTAGGACTATGATAAATGGATTTCCTCTCTCCCTTTGGGTTGTGAAGCCATATAAATTTCCACCTCCGCCCACCATATGGACGCGTTTCGCAACACGTATGTTAAAAACTAAGCCACTCATTGCCTGAAAAGAAAACACATACTAATGTTACTTCTTTGGATATAAATAACTCTTCTTTTTATTTATTTATTATTATTTTAATCAATTTGTTTATTATTCATTTGTTTTAATATAATATAATCGCCACTTCAATGAATAGTACATTGAAATCAGGATCATTTGGAGTGTTCATGTGAATTTTTGGATAACTTACCCATTTTTGCTACATGAATTAGTTAAAATAATGTTTTATCATAATTCAATCTAATGAAAATGCTGTGGAGATGAGATTTGAATCCGTGATTTTAAACAACACAATAGTTTTTTTCTTTAATAACCACACAATGTGTTAGTTACCTACATATAGCAAGTAGATTAAAAATAAAACAAAATTAAGAACAAAATCTATAAAAACCTAACAAATTTAAACTATTGCTAAATATAATGTTCCATCTTTCACCGTATAGTCTATTCCGGTATCATTCCAAAGAATTAATAGAATGAATATACGCTCGTAACTAGTTGTATTCTTAAAAGCTTTTTAAAATTTTACTTTTAAACTAACCGAAGTTAAAATAGTAGAATCGTAATAAACTAAATAAAAAATAGAAATTTAGATTAAAAAAATGAGTACACGGTAGAATTGGTCGAGTTTCTTTAACGAATGATACTCTCTCCGGTAGTTTCTCAGATTTGTTATTTCCTTTAGTAGACTAAGTAGTACCCTAGTTTGCTGCAAGTTGAAAAAATAAATGGAGTGCTTATGGAAAGGCATCTATAGAAAAAGAATTGATGTACTTATGTTTGGCGAACTGAGAGAATGAAAATAGAAGGTGGACTCTAATTTTCATAGAGTTGGCGGACTAAAAGAATTAACCTAACCTAAGACTCAAATTGAGGGTTTTAGGAATCATCACTCTCAGTAACATAACCAACAATACTAAGATTAGTCACTACATTAAATTGTGGTCATAATATCTAATATCCAAAGAACATAATATAAATAGCAAACAGTCTGCTTATTTAGATTCAACAATAGCAAGATTCTGAGTTAACTGCCTTAAATTGAGAATGTTAAACAATGAATTGGGATGAATAAATGATTAACTACATAGTCAGGGTATTCATTGACTGAACACACTTAGAGAACTCTGTGTGCTCTTTAAGGTTCAACAATAGTGGGATCATAAGTCAACTACCTTAAATTAAAAACGCATGAAAAGATCCAGTGCCACATAATACAACCTAAACTTGTGCTCTAAGATACAGTCCGCTCTCTAAACGTCCGGCCCTCGCCCCTGGATGATCTGAGGCACGGTGGCAGGGGACAACCTTATCACATAACCAGTCTTAAGGCTAACCACTAGCCCCCCACCCCAGGATGACCTGAGGCACGGTGGCAAGGGACAACCTTATCACATAACCCGTCTTAAGGCTGACCACTAGCCGCACAAACCACCACTACACTTTTCAGCATGCTTTGTCCTCACTCACATGCTTTCAATACAAACTTTCCGGCAGGTCACTCATCCCAAGATTGCTCCAAGACAAGCACGTTTAACTTTGGAGTTCTCAAGTTTTGGGCTTCCGAAAAATAATATACACATTATTGCATGTGTAGTAATTCATTTTCTTTTAACCTCGTCTCAATATGGGGTGTTACAATCCCCCCCTTGGGACATAACGTCCTTGTTGTGCCCACGACATTCCCAGAATTTTTACCCCCGTTAGACGACAACCCTGGGCTTTTCCGTCCACAGGCACACCTCGTGGTTGCAGGATTGCCATGATACCACTAGTAACGTCCGGATTCTGTCCCCGGATGACCCAAGGCGCAGTGGTAAGGCACAACCTTGTCACATAACTAGTCTTAAGGCTGACCACTAACCCCACAGACCACCATTATGCTTTCCAGCATATTTTTTCCTCACTCGCATGCTTTCCGGACAAATTTTTTGGAAGTTTATTCATCCAAAGATTACTCCAAGCCAAGCACGCTTAACTTTGGAGTTCTCAAATTTTGGGCTCCCAAAAAACGATGTGCACATTGGCGATGTGGATAGTAATTCATTTCCCTTCAACCCTGTCTCAATATGGGGTGTTACAGGCTCTACCATACTCAACAACAGTAAGATTAGAAGTCAACTACCTTAAATTGAAAGCAATAACAAAGATGATAGTTATACGCAAGGAATAACAAGCAAAAAATCAAAATCGTTTATTATGTCTGCCAACTCAAGCTTAGAAATAGTAGGATCAGAAGTCGATTGGCTTAATTGAGAGCGAAGAGAAGATCAGCCTAAGATTAACGTTGAAATTTGCTCAATTTGGATAAAGATCTCGATACTTAGAACCTTGAAGACTGATTTACAATAATGGGATCAGTCACCACTTCAAATCAAACCTAGACTCCTAGATCCTAAGATGAATTCTACTTATTGAAAGTTGTGGTCTCCATTTACAATAAGAGGATAATAGCCTATTGCCTTAAATTGAAGTTTAACCATAAACACAATGAGAGCAAGGTGAATTCTAAGAGGAGGAAATTAAACTCTAATTTTCAAAGTTTCATAAAATAACAAGATCTTAGATTGGTCCTCATACGTAAGCTGATACAATAGGCGAAAACACATAATATGTAAAATGAAATATCCGATCATCTAAGGTAGAATTTATACTTAGAAATTCAAAATCTGTGTAATAATTGGGGGATCAGTCACTGCATTAAATAAAACATCAAAACCGAATTAAAGAGAACTAGAAGGTGGAGAAATTGTGGATCTCTAATAATTGAAGGTTGTCACAGTCCTTCAACCCTGATAGGTGGCAAACACAACTCATTTCCTAGTTCAATAAGATAAAATTCACCAAAGAGGTAGTAAATTCCTAAGATTAATTTTTAAAGAATAATCTACAAATATGAGATTCAAAAGATAAAAGATCTATCTGTGATGGTTAAGCATTAAAGACCACAAATCCAAATCACCCAAAAACTTAGATAACTTTTAGCCACTCATGATCAAAATGAAATTCTTGTTGGGGATGCAGCAGAGGGCACCGGCACGGTATCGAATTACATCTTTGACGTCGCTGAGATTCTATATCTAATCGGCCAGGGAGATTTTACTTAAAGAATATTCAGAAATCAAAAGCTTCCTATTATATCGTTATAGGGGGTATTTGTAGAGTTACATTACTTGCTTGCTAAGTAGTGGTCTTGAAAATTTCAAAACGTATACCTACTAAATTGGTTATCCCCTACTCCATAAGTTGGAACATAATCTTCTGTTTGTTGCATATGTGATCATTATATGGATTGTTATGCAAATTGCTCTTTTTAGTTAGAAAACCAGTTAAGAGGCCGACTAATTTTAGCCATTTGCATTTTTTTTTACTGCGAAGTGGAGGAAAACTTTAGATGAGTGCTTTTAAAAGTGTAGAAATCGACAGTTTTTTCTGTCTAGTGGACCGTAGCACGGGACTGCAGTTGATGGTCGGACCGGTTAGATTTGAAAGTTCACAATTTCCTTAGTTTTGAATGCCAAGTCTTTTTTTTTAATGATTGAAAACTATTTCTGATATTTATTTTAGCAATACCTGTTACGAGATCAGTGTTGATACACTTAACAAACTCTGTTTACTGAGTTGATACATATCTGGATATGATAGGATTATATCTTATTGTTATATTCAATTTTTCAAACTCTTGTTACTTCATCTCTACTGTAACAGAGTCTATATAAATATATTGTACATCAGTAATACAATACTCATTGAATTCCTTCCATATACAGTGTGCAGAGTAGTGTAGTTTGTATTCTATCTTTTCTTAACATGGTATCAGAGTCATTTATGGCATTTGTTACTCCAGCTACTTCTCCAATCTCATCTTCTACAACTACCTCTCATCATACATTTACAACCAAACACAACAACAAGAACTATTTAGCATGGAAGACATAATTTCTACCCTTGTTAAATTACCAAAACCTAATGGGTTATGTTGATGGATCCAACCCGAAACCTACTTCTCTTATTCCATGTCCTACTGATAACTCTCAAATGATTCCAAATCCAGAGTTTCAATCCTGACTCCAAAGAGACCAGACTCACCCCATACCTTTACCACTCTAACACGCGACGGCACAGAAATTCACTCAACCCCTAATCCTTCTTTTACTCCATTACGCAGCCACATAGAACCTCATCCATTGATTCATGATTTTACTACCCCACCTACCAACACACCATCTCATCCATCTGATGCATCCTCTGTTTTTCGAACTTCCAGTGATTCTGACAGTGGTCCTTCTTTAAAGACCCATTCTCTTCAGTCAATTTAAGATGCACCAACCCACCTATCCACTGGCTCTTCGCCCACTCTCTTCTTTTTCTCCTTCCACCACTTCTCCACTTCCCCTATTCCTTATTGAGCTCTTTTTGCTGATCGTGTTTCTACTCCTATTCATGTTAGTTATCTTTCTGTTGAATAGTCCGCTTTCAAACAAGCTAATATCTATTCTGAGTGGCAGGATGCTATGCGCACTGAGTACAATACGCTCCTAGTCACCAACACTTAGACATTAGTCTCTTGTCCACCTAGTGTAAATATTGTTGGGAAAAAATGGATTTTTCGGATTAAATGCAAGTCAGATGGATCTGTCGACCCGGTATAAAACCCGTCTCATTGCTAAAGGTTTCCATCAACATTCAGGAGTCGACTACCAAGAGACATTCAGTCCAGTTATCAAGGCCACTTGTGTTCATACTGTTCTGGCATATGCTATAACTCAAGATTGGTCTCTTCGACAGTTGGATATTTCTTATACATTCCTTCATGGATTTTTGGATGTGGATATCTACATGGACCAACCTCAAGGCTTTGTTGACTCATCTCAACCCGATCATCTATGCAAACTGTAGATGTCATTGTATGGCCTTAAACAAGAGCCTAGGGCTTGGTTTGATCGCCTCAACTCTTTTTTGGTTTCTCTTGGTTTTGTTGCATCAAAGGTTGATACCTCTTTTTGTAAGTTTTATCTTGGATCCATTCATATGTTTATTCTTGTATATATCGAAGATATTATTATTACAGGTTCTTCATCTTTGACGGTTGATTCTGTGATCTCCTCTCTGCAACGTGAATTTCTTGTGAAGGACTTGGGTGACTTATCATATTTTCTTGGAATTGAAGTTTTTCGCACATCTGAAAGTCATCATTTAACACAACAAAAGTACATTCAAGATATTTTTCATCTCTATGGGATGACTAATGTGAAAGGTTGTTCCACTCCCAATATTACGTCTCCTTCATTTTCCAAATTTGATGGTTCTTCTCTTCATGATGGTACACAGTATCATCAAATAATTGTTTCCCTTCAATATGCCACTTTTACTCGTCCAGAAATTGCTTTTACTATCAATAAGCTTTATCAAATTATGCATTCCCCTACAGATATTCGTTGGAAGATAGTAAAACGACTACTTCGTTATTTAAGCGGTACTTCTTCTTATGGTCTCTTTTTCTTCCAATAGTCTTCATGCTTTATTCAGTCTTTTGCAGATAGTGATTGGGGAGGTTATATTGATGATAGACGTTCCACCAATAGCTTTGCTATTTACTTGGGTTCTAATTTGGTCTCTTGGGTTGCCACATACTTGTCCTCCAATCCGATTTTTCATGCTCGGACTAAACACATCGAGCTAAATTTTCACTTTGTTCGTAAACAAGTATCGTCTGGTGAGTTGCATGTTCGATTTAATTCTACTGTTGATCAGATTGCTGGTATGTTTACCAAGCCACTCTTTACCGATCGTTTCAGTTTCTTCACAGCAAATTTTGTCTTCGTTCAAGCTCAACTTTGACTTGAAGGGGATGTTACGAGATCGGTGTTGATACACTTAACAAACTCTGGTTATAGAGTTGATACGTATCTAGATATGACATGATTATATCTTTTTATTATATTCAAATTATTAATGATTATATGCCCATTAAATTCCTTCCGGTGCGCGGTAGAATCGCATAGTTTGTATTCTATCACTTCTTAACCATATTTTCCTTTAAAATAAATAAATATCTATGTATATATGTTATATATTATATAATTATACATTCATTATTTTCTAAAATTGAACTCTATAGTTAGGTTGCG
The DNA here is from genome assembly GCA_031304145.1 of Cardiospermum halicacabum. Lineage (NCBI taxonomy): Eukaryota > Viridiplantae > Streptophyta > Magnoliopsida > Sapindales > Sapindaceae > Cardiospermum > Cardiospermum halicacabum. Next base: position 7,275,640 of record CM062393.1, on the reverse strand, counting down.
TTAATAATTCAGGCCAAAGATTAACACTACCTACTTTACATTATAATAAAACAATCATGGCGATACTAAAACCAAAATAAAAATATCCAGGACAAATACACCATACATCTGACGTCGGAAAGAAAAGATAAGGATAAATTTGTCTGCCTGCCAAAGGATTTAACACATCAATAAAAAGCAACACACCAATCTACTTTAATTTCATTTTTCTTTTGCGTAAATGTCTGGGACCTATCTAGCTTTAGTTTTAGAAATTGATTGAGAACAACATCAATTTCGAAACACAAAGCCTTCAAGCAAAATATGCAACATTGTTCTCAACAAGAGACTCTCTTTAGGTTCTTTTACAATGTTTCAACCTCCTTCTTTCTTCTCCTCATCTTCATCCACTACTCTTCCATCTTCCTCGCCAAACTCTTCCACTTCGTCGGCAGCTATCCATTAATCTATAGGTATGTATATATCTATAACCCCATTTGTTTATTTTCATTTTTATAGACCCTAATCAACTTTGTTTTGTTGTAGAAGCCAAAATGAATATGATTACAATTTGTTCTCTGAAGAGGAAGAGGAAGAAGAGGAGTTCAATACTAATGAAGGGTATTTTCATGAAAATCAATACGTTCATCATCACCATGGACATCATCTAGTCGCTGAAATAATCGACGGTGGAGATTCACTCGTGTTTTTGCATAAAAATAATCAAGAAATTGTTCAAGATGATGATGATGATCAAGATAGTTTCGACACGCCTCAATACTCTTCCAATGATCTAATCGACGAAGTAGAACAACATAGAGATGATGATGATGATGATGATGATAGTTCGGTCGACGACATGTCCACTTCACATGTGACTACACAAGTTGAAAAGCGTGGTTTGGTAGATAGTGACGAAAATTTCAATGGTATATGCATTAGCAAATTTGTTTTTATTTATATCACATGTTGTACTTTATATGTACTGATTGTGTTGTTTTGTTTTTAGAGCAATTTGGGGTATCGGAGAAGAAGGTGGAGGCGAATTCGTCAGGAGATGAGAAGTTTTATTTGTTGGGACCCACTTCACAATTGAAATCAAGGAGGAGGAGGATGATTAACGTTGAAGATGAAGATGATGAAGAAGAGGAAGAGATATTTGGAGATTCATGTACAATGGGGTCCACATCGAAGAGTTCTTCAGAGTGGAGAAGTTCGATTACGTATAGAGATTCGGGTATGGAGGATCCATTTTCGTCTTCTTCTAGAAGGAGTTGTCCAAAGTGGGAGTCTTATACGGTTTTTCAAAAGTACGATGAAGAGATGATGTTTCTCGATAGAGTCAGTGCTCAAAAGCTTCAAGAGACTGGTATGTTTAAATTTAATCAAATTTAATTAATTAATTAATTAATTTTTTTTATTATTGACTTAATAATTGGAACAGAGTCACTTCGGTCGATCCAAGCCTGTCCGAGGTCGATATCGGAGAGAATAGTTCACAAATTGGTGACAATAAACAAGAAATCGACAGACGTAAAACAGAATCCATATCACGAACTGGAAGCAGCTTACGTGGCTCAAATATGCTTGACGTGGGAGGCATTGAACTGGAACTACATTAACTTCCACCGCAAGAAAGCAGCTTCACGTAAAGAGTTCGAAGACATAGGTTGTCCGGCGCACGTGGCTCAACAGCTCCAGCAGTTTCAGGTGCTTTTGCAAAGGTATGTGGAGAATGAACCTTATGAACACGGTAGACGCCCTGAGGTTTATGCACGTGTCAGGCTTCTTGCACCCAAGCTGCTCCTTGTTCCTGAATATCGAGGTCTATATTATAAATCTCATTAATATTCTCTCTAGCCTATTTTTCAATTTTTTTTCTTAATAACATATTTACTTTTAAAGAGTTAAGAAATTTTTATATCCTCAATTTATTTTTCATTTTAAAAAAAAAAATCAGCTTTTTTTTTATTTAAAAAATTAAAATAATCTTTATTTTCATACTATTAGTCAAATTATATCCTTAAAAAAAATATTATTCTAATAAATGAATTTTTTTTTAAAGAAAAAATTGAATTTGAATATTTTAAAAATATTTTTTTTAAATTAATTTTTAACCTATTGTTTAGAAGTATATTTTATTGTCAATCCATAAATTTTTATAAAATAAATACTATTATAATTTTAAGAATTATTTTATTTCAATTTTAAAATATTATTTAATTTACACATTAATTTAAAAATAAATTTATATTTAATTGAATAATATTTAAAATATATAAAATTAATGGATGTTATTTTCCATAAAAATATATAAATTTTACAATCTTTAGATGTTTTAAACTATTTATTAAATAAATTTAAAATTTGGGAAACTAATTTTCCAATAAAATGTTTCCAAATACAACTTAAATTAATTTAGTTTCATTTAATTTATTTGTTTAAAAGATTCCGAAGATGATCAACAAAAGGAGGGATTCGGTTCAAGGATATCATCGGGTGCATTTGTGATGATAATGGAAGATGGAATTCGGACATTCATGAATTTCCTGAAAGCAGACAAGGAAAGGACATGTCAAAAACTCAAGTCTTTCTTAGGTATTCATAGAAGATCTTCAGTTGATCCCACTCTTCTCAATCTCATCAAGAAAGTCAACACCAAGGTAATAATAACAACATAATTCTTCAAATTATTAATATTTTTAACTTTTATTTTATATAAATAATTACTAACATGGAAAAAATGTGAGCAGAAGAAGAAGAAACTAAAAGATCTAAGACGGTCACAGAATTGCATAAGGAAGAAGAGACTAACAGTGGATGAAGAGATGGAAATATTAATGGGACAAATAGACTTAAAAGTGGTGTCTAGGGTTTTAAGAATGAGTGATCTAAGTGAAGAACAGTTGCATTGGTGTGAGGCAAAGATGAGCAAAGTCAGGGTTTTAGAAGGCAAAAAACTACAAAGAGATTCCACACCACTTTTTTTCCCAGCTCATTAACTTTAAACATCAATGCTTTGCTGACTAGACCATGATTCACAAAATCATGAATATTCTTTGTCTCTCTTTTGTAAATAAAAGAAGATAGTATAAAAAGAAGGGAAATGGTCAGGGTCCTACATTTGGAGATTTAGATTGGGAATTAAAAAATAAGTGAAAGGGCTTTTGAAAAAGATAAGGGTTGGTGATGGGATTTATGAAGACTATGAGACAAAGCAAGGAACATGAAGTTAGCTTTAGTGGGTTTTTGCTTTTGCTTTTTTTTGTGAATTTAGGGTTTTATTTTTGTGAATTGAATTAAAAGAAGAGAAGGCTGCTGCAGTGGATGGTGGAATAAAAAGGTGGCACATGCTTATATTATAATTACACTCAAAGGATATACATTAGTTAGTCTTGTATTTCATATTTGTCTCCCTTCTTTTTCTGGGGATGTTCAATGGACAATAAAGGAATAATAATGGATTTGTACTCCTCTCTGTTGCTGGAATAAAGTCTTAATTTTATTTTAATTCTTATTATTATTATTTTTTTAAAGTATGTTCATTATTTAGGTTTGATTTTGGTGGATGTATGAATGAGAGAAGTAATAATTTTTTTAAATTGTTTCATATGTAAAGCATCATTTCAATATTGATTTTCTTTTATTTAATTTTTTATTTAAAAATTTAATTAATTTCCAAAATTATTAACCTTATTTTTATGCGATAATTCTTTTAAATGGGTCTTTTAAACCTGAATATAAAATTATAAGCCGTTTTTAAAAAATATACAAAAATAATGTTTTAAAAGTTTGGTTTTTACTCTATAGGCCGAGTTTTCCAGAATAGCTCTGAATTTTTACAATTCACAAATTCCGTGAATTACCGTCATAGTCTGTGAACTACGATCACAGTCTGTGAATTACATATGGAATGAAAATAAAATTTTAGTTTTGTAAACTTTTCAAAACAGATCTATAATTATATATTAAACTTTTTATGGCTTAAAAAAAGAATTTTCCTTATTTTTATTCACTTTTTGTATTTGCATTAAAAAAATAATAATAAAATAGTGTCCTCATGATATGCAGCCACAACATATAAGTCCTTATATCTATTGTATGCGGTCATTTGTGTCATTTCTATATCTACCGTCGAATATTAAAGGAGAAGGCAAAATTTAATAAACCAACTGCTTGATCTGGTATTCATTAAGATTGTAGCTGAATTGTATGCTATGATTACGGCTGCAATTGTCTAGATCCTCATGTTTATTTGAAATTTGAGAAATCATGTTATTCAGTTGAAGTAGGGCTGTGACCCTATAAATGTAGCCAACGTGTCTTAAACAGACTGTTTTTAGTAAGTGGGTAGTCCTAGATTCTCTCCTTTTTTTTTTCCAGAGGAAACAACTTAGAATTTGTTAAGTTTCCTAACAGATTCGGTTGGGATTTACTATAAATATGAGTTCGAATATCTAAGAGGGGATCTAGAAAAAATCAACTAATAAAACCAGAAATTTGAACCAAGAATCGATCGTTCAAACTAACCTACAACGAGGAAGGCCCTACTCTCTGCGGGGTTCCGGTCGCAAACGAAAAGAAACCTAACAATAATAAATGGTGTTAAAAAAATTATTTTTATACTTTTATTAAATTCAAATTATAAATATATAAAATAAATAAATAAAAAATGAAATTGAAAAATCATTTCATCATCATTGGAAAAATATAAATGGTGGTGTACGGATGTCAATTATATCCACGTAGCTACATACCCGTGGATATCTGCCATCGAGGGTGGATATGAATATACCATTAAGGTTAGTAAACAGATATAGGTAGAAATTTAAACCCACCATGAATATAGATAAGGATATAGATATGATAAAATATCCTTACATATATCCTCTCTTGCAAAATAAATTTTTTAAAAATATATATTAAAATTTAGAGTCCATTGGATTTCTATGCCATAAAAAGTTTACTATACAATTATAGGCCGCTTTTGAAAAGTTTACAAAACTAAACTTTGATTTTCACTCCATAGGCCATTCACAGCTGCGAGCGTAATTCACAGTATCTGTGAATTGTAAAGTTTCAGGGGTATTTTGAGAAACTTGGCCTATGGAGTGAAAACTAAACTTTTAAAAGTCTATTTTTTGTATGTTTTTCAAAACAGGCCTATAATTGTATTTTAAACTTTAAAAAGCTCATTTTTTAGAATTTTCACTAAAATTTATTATTGTAAGATTTTGTGGAGGTCCAAATGAAATAAACTAAAAAATAAATAAATAATTTTTTTTAAACGTTTAAAATTGAAAAAAAAAATCTTGGTATTACTATGTTTTACCGTTAAATTTTGTTAACATTTGTGTGAAATTTCAGTTAAAGAATTACATGAATATTTTTATATCTGAAATTTATTTCACTTATATTTTCAAAATTATATTTTATATGCATTATTTTTCTTATTATTTAAAATAAATATTGTAATGTCTAAATTTAGGGTCTAAAATTTTCTTCGATTTTTACTCAATTTTAATTTTAGTCAAAATCCTAATTTTTGAAAATTCCAAGTAAGAATAAATTGAAAATTCACTCTAGGGGAGAAATGGTAATTAAAGACTACAAACGAAAGAATATGTTCTAAATAATTAAAGCAATTTTGAAATTTTGTCATAATTTATTTCTAAAACAAAATTGGGGACTTTAAGGGTAAACTTGTAATTTGAATTTTTTTGGGCAAAAATGTATTTTACGATAAAAAATGGAATTTCAGGCACATGTAAATTATTAAACTAAAATGAAATTTTAGGAATCGAGTGTGAGCAAAATAGAAGGATGGGAATCAAATGGACCAATTGTGGTATAATAGGCAATTAGACCCAAGTCCACCAATACCTAAAACCACTTTTTAATCACACTCCATCTGTAAAATCCAAATATATCCCACAATCCTCCTAAACCTCTAAACACTTCCAATACCCGACGCACCCTCTCATCTTCCTTACATGCCTTTCACTAGCAACTAAGATACTAATACGTAAAAAAAAATAAAAATAAAAAATAAAAAATACACACAATAGTATTCACAAAGACTCACTACATGAAAATTTCTATACACCATGACACTCACTGGCGTTTCACGAAGACTCACGAGGAGTATATTTTGGATCAGATTTTCAAATAACAGTAAGTAAGAGTTAGTTGTTATATTAGATTATAGATTAACTGTAGACTTGAATGTTTGGTATTAATGTTAACTTTTAAATTAGCAATTAAATATAAATTACTAAAATTTATTAAAGATATAAATATAATTGAAAATATAATGATGTAATAAATTATAAGTTAAAGGTTAATAAAGTAGATTACTTTTAACGTTTTGGTTGAAAGCTATATGTATTAACTTTTACGACCACTATCATAAATGCTAATATCTATTTGAAACACTATTACCAAACGTCATTCTCTTACATCTAATTTATAATTTAAATATTATTTCAAACGTTAATTGAAAATCTTTACCAAAAACACATCAAGACTCACTTTAAGCATCCACTCAACCACCTCACCCACCAAACCAATTGTGTTTCCAAGGGAATCTTGATACTTTTCTACATTATTTATTAGAGCATCTCCAATGCTCCTGTCAATTTGATAAACTGTATAGCCACGTTAGAGTCATTGACAGAGGTTTACTCAAACTTAACTACAGTGGTTTAATATATTTGGTCTGTGAAGTTGATGTGTCAACAATAAAGTAGACAGTGTCTACCCAAACTTCTACGTCTAGAGGTTTTAATAGACAATGTCTATCACGTGGAAGTTATCGATTGGTGATTTTTATTTTCTTTCTTCATTTTTTATTAATAAATAATTATTTAACAGATAGCATTGTAGAGAAACTTAAAAACATAACTGTTCAGATGTTTCAATTATGATTTTTCATGGTTCACATCTTCTATTCTTTCTGCCACATCAATGTAATAGACAGGAGCATTGGAGATGCTCTTAATTTATAAGGTTTTTTCAAACCCATTAATAATGGTTTTGGTCTTATGATATTTTCTTTTTTACCATGTTAGTATAGTGTCTAATTTGCTTTTTGGTAGTAGATAATGGTTCAAATGGTCTCTAATTAGTATTTTGTAATAAGCCTTAGAGTATAGTATAAGTGTATTCGGGTTACATGAATGGTATTTGATTGTATTGTTATTGGTTCCATTAGGTAATTAAGGTGATGGAGAGCACCAACCAGAGGCAAGCTAGCGTAGCCTTTTAGAGGAAATGTTAGAAAATATCGTGTTATGCTGTAAACTTTGAATGATGTTTGTTTTATGCTTGTTGCTTCTAAAATGGTTAATATCATGTTCACCATGGTGAAATTGTGATTAGAATGAAATATTCAATCAATTGTGCTTAAATGGTGGTAAATGGTTGAAATGTGAAAGAATGGATTGTTGGAGTGGACTAGATTGTTGTCATGCCACGTGTATCAATTGTCATGCCATGTGCATTTTTTCATACTACGTAAAGATGGAGATTTTAGTCCAGCTCAAATTTTTGGGTTGGGTTGAGTTTGGAATATTTTTTAATCTAGTGTAGATTCCAAATTTCGTTAGTTTTTTTTTTTAATTCAAATTGGTTTGGAATATTTTTTAATCTAGTGTAGATTCCAAATTTCGTTAGTTTTTTTATTTTAAATTTTTTTTATATTTTTTATTTTTATTTTTATTTATTTTATAATATAAAAATATTATATTTATACTACTACTATTATTATAAAAATATAATTTAAAAATATTATTTTATACTACTCTTATTATAAAAATATAGTATTTGAAGTTTAAATGATTTATCTTCCTATTAAAAATGATTAATGATGGAGAAATTCTAACACATAAAGTAACACAAAAGTAGAATTCCTATCAATGTCTAATTGTAGATTTAAAGAAATTGTCTCTACAGGAATGGTTTATTTTGAAAAGAAAGAATTCAATTGAGATCTAAATTGAGTTGTAAAAGAATTCATTAGCAAACTGAATCGTAAAGATCATAAAGATTCGATGTAAATTCTTAGACACTTTTGACAGTCATATCAATCAATTGAGATTTCAGTACTCAACATTTAGTGATCTAATGAGAAATCGAGTTGATCTACTAATCTCTATTGCCTACTATCATCTTTGATTACATAATTTGACTCTGAATCCCAGATTTACAATCTAGTTCATCATCAATGATCTGTTAAAGATCTCTCGATTAGATTTAACAAATCCTAGTTAATAGATTACATATATCTCTATAATACAATTCAATTAACTGATCAAGCATAATCTGTAGAAATTTGGATCTAATTATCAATCTCTAGTACAAAGATCCTTTGTTCTTTAATCTGATACTTAGATGCCATCTTTGGATTAGAATAAGCATCATAATAACATTACTTAACTCTCGTTCTTGTAATTCAATGAACTCATGAAAACTAAGCAAATATGACTATGAATGAACAAGAATCATAAAATCAAATCTAGAAATAGCAACAGACCTTAGCAAATCAATAGAGCTATTAGTTAAGCATAACTACTTCAGCATATACAATACAACTCAAATTCATCTTCAGTATGCGTTTAGATCTAAATCTTACCAAGTAAGATGGAAGTTGGACTCTATCACAGTCTTCACTTCTCAACTTCAAGCTAACTTTCAGAGATCACAGAAAACAGAGCACAAAACTTCTCCAAGAAACTTCTCAAAAATAAAACTCAATGAATGAACAGAAGATTCTAGAAAATATCTGAAAATGTCAAAATGTTATAATTGCTTCGACTGAGCTCCTATTTACAGAGTTTTCTCAATAGCAATTTTGAAATTAAACTATAAAAGAAATACAAATAGGCGAAGTACACAATATCACTTTATGTCGCTTGTTCCTTTGCCTGAACCTCAAACGAAATCCAAAATTATTGCCAAATTCGATCGCTTATTGGTGAATTTCTTAGGCGAAATATAATGACCATTACCTCCCGTATCGCCACACAAATAGGTGATGCTGCTTCATCTCGCCTTTCTTGATATCGCCTTATCTTAAACATTAGGCGAAACACATCATCAGTCGCCTCCAACTCTATCTATGTTCTACGCTATATACATTCTTTAGCTCTAATCTTTCGCCTACTTCCATTTCTCTTTAGGCGACATAGTCCCCAATCGCCTGAAGACTTCGCCTGGTTTGACAATTAGTTATAGGCAAAATACATATATGCTACCTTCTACAAATCTTTTTCTAGACCACTTCCATTTGTTCTGCTATTTTCTGTAGCTATCTTCAATTAAGTATGCAGGCAATTTCCATAGGCGACGTACTCTTCTCTTGGTGTAAGATTCGTCATGATCTGGACTTTGGACGAAATTTCATTTAGTCCCTCTTTGTTCTGATTTTGCTATTTTCTGTCTTTTTTCTTGATCTTTTCATCTAAGTCCCTATCTCAATAAAATAGTCTAGAATTACTAGAAATTTATTCAATCATATCACTTTTTAGCTCAATTTCTTCCTATTAAAGCTCATAAAATGTATCAAATACAGGTAAATTCTAAACTTATCAATTAATAAATCAATTTATAATGTATAGTTATAATAAACTTAGAAATATAAATAATTAGTGGAGGATGTATATTTATTTATAATTTATTGTAGTTATATTAGGTATATATTATAAATTTATTTAATATTTTTAAAATTTATAAATTTTTATTATTAATATTTTTATAGTTATAGAATATAAAAGTATATATATATATATAGTCAAACCCCTCTATAACTGTCATTCTTTATAACAGCAATTCACTATAACAGCTAAATTTCTTTCAGAACCGATTTTTGCAATGTTATTTTAATCCTTTATAACAACAATTTGCCTATAACAACAACAACCGTAATTTGAATAGAACACTTTGTATAAAACTCATCCTTTATAATGGTCTACTCAAATATAATACTTTTTTTTTAATAAAATGATATAAAAATTAAAAATTTAAATAACTATTGCAATTAACATGAACAAATTAAAAAAATTAATGTTTAATAAATAAAAATATGATGAAAAAGATTGCAAAAGTAATGATAATGAATAAAATTGAATTTAAAAGGTTTCATAATTATAAATAATTAATGAAAATAATTTGAAACATTTAAACTTAGATCATCCCAATGCTAGTCTCTAGGGGAGTCTCTCATCTGACAAAAGAGAATCTGTATGGTCTCTCCGCATTGGATTGCCTTCAAATGAAGGCAATCTACTACATTTTATTGAAAGTTTGGACCAAAATCTTCATTAATTCAAGTGTTCTATAACTAGTAAGATATTGGAATCTTCCAAACAAGCTACCAGCTTTTTCCATCATATTTGAATAAATTTAACTTTTAAAATGTTCTAAATTATGCATATTTTATTTAGTATTTTTTTTTTTTTAAAAAAATTACTATAAATTGATAATAGCCAAGTAAGATCTATGACCTTCATATGGTTGTTATATACGAGTAAAGTCATTCACTGTAGCAGTCAAAATATTGCCAGACAAACGGTGCCATTATGGAGGGGTTTGAATACATATACATATACATATATATATATATATGAGAAAAATAAAGTGAAATGTTATAACTAAAAATAAAATAAAATTTTAAAATTATTGGTGCTTAAACATGTGGCATGATTTCCATCGGAATTTGTAACCATTTAGCAAAGTGAAAATTCACAAAATTAGACCTTATCAACTTTTTTATTTTAATTTTAGACCAACCCTAAATTTTTTCACTTTTAAACTTTTTTATAAAAAAATTATTAAAATAAACTTTCAAAAAAAAATTGCAAAAAATGAGTTTCCTGGTATGTAATACCGGGAAGTAGGTAAAATTTTGTCAGCTTCCCAGTGTGTAATACCAAGAAGCAAAAAATCATTTCCTGGTATTTACACACCAGGAAACTGACTGGATTTTTGTCTTTTTCTTGGTGTGTAATACCAGGAATGTCTGTTTCCTGGAGCGTACTACCGGAAAATAATTTTTTACTTGCCGGTATTACACCGGAAAATTAAACTTCAATTTTGCCTATTTCCTGATATGTAATACCGGAAAACTGCTATGTATTTTTTTTCTAATATCGAAGGGTAAGATGGTCATTTTGGTCTATTTTTGAAAAAATAAATTTAAAAGTTTAGTTTTGTAAAAATTTTAATGTTGTTCTAAAACTAAACAATTATAGGCCATGAAAAGTTTACTATACAATTATAGGCCACTTTTGAAAAGTTTGCAAACTAAACTTTGATTTTCACTCCATAGGCCAATCACAGCTGTGAGCGTAATTCACAGACTGTGAGCATAATTCACAGCATCTGTGAATTGTAAAGTTTCAGGGGTATTTTGGGAAACTTGACCTATGGAGTGAAAACTAAACTTTTAAAAGCCTGTTTTTGTATGTTTTTCAAAACAGGCATATAATTGTATTTTAAATTTTAAAAAGCTCATTTTTTAGAATTTTTACTAATTTTTTTAAAAAAAAAGCTCAAATATGCAAATGACCATTTAGCAAATGTATCCTATGATACACTATTATAGCAACTAAGTATGGCCATGGCACCTGTAGGCTCTTGCCTCCGTCACTACACATATTTAATGATTATAGTATTAAAAAATATATCCGAATTAATAGTTCCGTCTATATATTTTTATATTTTATTCATAGTAGTAGTTTATTTAGTAGTAAAATATTAATTATTTATATGTAATGTAAATATATATATTTTTTAATTATTTTCACAAGCAAAACACCTTCCATTATTAGTCTCTACATCAACTCTTTTAAAATCTTCTCAACTTTTTTCCTAAATTCTTTTTAAAATTTTTATTAAATTATTTTTAAAAAAATAGACAAGGGTATTTATTAATTTATAAAATTAATATTTTAAAAATAAAACCATAAATAGTCACTATAGTTACAATCACATGATGGTCACTCATCCTAACAAAATTCATAATACCGATAAAAGCCACGTAAATATGGATCGCAATCGCTTTAGCAAACTCCTCCATATAATAGAGTAACACCATCACAATCAAAGGAAATCAAGTTACAAACAAAGTTGACTTGGACTTTATAATCAATATGATAAATATTAAATCAAATTAATTTAGATAAACAACTATCCTTATTCCTAATAAATATAAATAGAAACGGTAAATTATCTATTGTTTTTAGGAAAATAAATTTTAAGATGTATTAATACTTTTATAACACAATTCTAATACAGTGAAACCAAAACCAAAGTAAAAAAAAAATGGTGAGAATTACACTACGAAGGAAATCAATAGTGAGCGAAGAAATTCACAGACGGGAATCAGAGAATTTGAAGAGGGTTTTCAGCAAGAAGAAACTTCATCTTGTCCTTGACTTGGACCATACTTTACTCCACGCCAAGAAGATTGAGAAGCCAACGAAAGATGAGAAGCTTCTGATTGATGGGGAATCGGACACCTTCATTTTCAACCATGAATATCTAATCAAATTTAGACCTTTTGTTAGAGAGTTCTTGGAATCAGCGTCTTATTTTTTTCTTATATCTCTAGATGTTTAATGGCGGCCAGGGACAACGAGCCAAGTGTGGCTCGGTTTCTTGATCCTCAAGGTAATTATTTTGTAAATCGCCTGATCTCACAGGAGGATTTAGGACAACAAAAGGTAAAGAATCTTGATTTGGTTATTGCACTGGAGCAGGGTACTATTATTATGGACGATACAAAGAGTGTTTAGAAGCATCACTCCAAGAACTTGATTTCTATTAAAAGATAAAATTATTTCAGTACTGGCCACTCTAACGATGAATCATCATATGAAGAATTGAGAATGGACGCGAGTGAGAGTGATGGAGAATTGGCGCGTGTTTTTAAAGATTTGATGAGAATTCACTTATGGTTTTTCGAAAAGTCAAAGTCTTTAAAAATTGTCAGGCGTTGTCACCTTTTGCCAAATTTTATTATATTGTTTTGGTTTTTGGTTGAGCATTATAAACTCAAATCCACTATTTTTTATGTCCACAAATGGGGAGAGCATATCGGTGTTCGTAGTAAAGCGTTGAAAAAGTGCTGGAATATCATAAATATTCCTGATGATATCCTTGAAGTTTTCAGTTTCTTTCGACATTCCCTTCTTGATCTCTTAGATCTCGGATAGGAGTAGTCTGTTCGCTTCGAAAGTAATTTGGTCATTAGCATTTTCTCTGAAGGAGCTACAATTGGTGGTCATGTTGTTCATAAGGAAGGTGAGTTCCTGGTTTACTGCCCTGGTTCTAGCATTTTCTTCTTCAAGTTGACGCATGTGCTTTATCATAATCTGCAGTTGTTGCTCCATTGACAAATCGTTAGCGATGGGAAAGAATTTGAAAATTTAAGGAATGAGAATGTGCTAGATTTCAATTTTGCAGGAAACTTATCGTCGGGCCCCACGGTAGGTGCCAAATTGTAGTGGTTCGGATACAATAGTTAGATCCGGTCTGACGGAACCGAGTTGTCTCGGAAGATTTGAGACCAACTCCTAATGCAGATGGATCTTGCAAAAAGGTAGATCAAACGTCTGAGCGAACCTCTAGGATACCGGTGTGGTGCTTACGGTAGGAACTCCGACGCTTAAGTCAGTTCTATATTTTTTAAGAATGTAAAGTAAAAGACAAAGTAGATAATGACTTTCTGTTTACAATTGTTCCTATCGAAATGTATAGCTTGTGGAAATAACAAACACTAGGAGCCTGAGCTCGATCAAATAGTGTAAGGATGATAATTAGAGTCATGATTGAATACTGAAGTATGATCCAAGACAGGAACATTTTGAGAAGTAAATTTGACAACGTTTTGGTGAGTGCAGAATGTGTCTCTTTTGATGAAGCCTTGACTCCTATTCATAGAAGATTGAGGAGTCGTTAAGGAAGATCTTGCCGAGATTCTGGCGAAAGGATCTCCAGATTCACTCAACTGAGACTTTATCAGTTGAAGATTCTCAGAAGAAGTCTTTGGCCAATAGGCCTCTCGAAATCATTGGGTCTGGTCTTCTCGGAATAATTGGGTCTGGGTAATAGCTTGCCAGACACTTTGGGCCTGGGCCTTATTTTGGAATCGAGTTTGGTGATTTTTGGTATATATATATATATATATATTAATATTAGTTTAAAAAAGCAAAGCACCTCATCATATCACTATTCTCTTTTGTTCCGTTGCTCACCCCCACATAAACCCTTTTTAAAACTTTCTTAACTTGTATTTAAAATATTTTAGGTTTTCATTAAACTTCTTAGAAAAATAGATCAAAATATTTATTAATTTATAAAGATAGTATTTTAAAAATAAAATGAAATGATAAATAGTCTTGCATAAGTGATATGACGCCACACTTTCAAACAAAATTCAGGATGCTTATAAAGGCGCGTAAAATGCAATTCCAACCTCTGTAACTAACTCTTCCATATAATCAGTAACACATAATCACAATCACAATCAAAGGAATCCTTACAATCAAATGAAACCAAATGAGTTTATTTGGACTTTATAATCAAAATAATGAATAGGGGATAAAATTAAACTAATTTAGATCAATAACTACCACTATTCCTATAAAATAAATAAATATACATATATATAGAAACTGTAGATTATCTTATGACACTAGGAAATTAGATTTGGGGATATAATAACACTGTATTTTTTTACGCAATCGTGATGTAGACGGAGAAAAGAATGGTGAAAATTATCCTAAGAATGAAATGAACGGTGAGCGAAAAAATTGAGAGGAATTCGAAGAGGGTTTTGAGTGAGAAGAAACTCTATCTTGTCTTTGACTTGGACGATACGTTACTCCACGCAAAGAAAATTAAGAGGCAGTTTCGGTTGGTATGTTGGAATACAGTACATTAAATAAATGGGTTGACGTCAACCCACGAAGTGGTGGTTCTTTATTTGATACATTTATTTAAAAAGTTAAATATGTATCTTTAAATAATAAAAGTTTTATATTATAAATAATATAATTACAATTAAAATTTTTCATATATGTAATTTATTACACGATTCATGATGTATTCTAAGTTAAATTGCAGTTAATTAGTAGTTAATAAATAATAAAAAAAAAAATCTAAGGCCACCAAAAATTAAAGTATATAATTATAGTCTATTTTGAAATTAAAATTTTTTAAAAAAAAATTTAAAAAAAAACTTTTAAAAGTCTGAATTTTACTCTATAGGTTATTGACAGACTGTGAGCGTAGTTCATAAACTGTGAGCATAGTTCACAGATATGTGAAGATAACAATTTCAAGCATATTTCGGAAATCAAACCTATGCAGTAAAAACCAAACTTTTAAGAGTATATTTTGTAATTTTTTTTTAAATAGACCTATAATTATATTTTGAAGTTTAAAATGCCCACTTAGAATCAATATTACTAATATAATAAATAAATAAATAAATCCAAACAGTTGACAAGTTAACCTGTTTATAATTCAATGCATTTATTCTCGACCCAAATCCATAATAAACAATTTTGTACCGTGTCGAACCGCCATACATATATATATATATGTGTTAGGAAATTTCCGGTTCTATCCCAATTTCTTCATAGTTCCTAATTCGATTCAACCAAAACAATCAGCCCAGACACAAACACAATATTTAACG
The DNA here is from genome assembly GCA_031304145.1 of Cardiospermum halicacabum. Lineage (NCBI taxonomy): Eukaryota > Viridiplantae > Streptophyta > Magnoliopsida > Sapindales > Sapindaceae > Cardiospermum > Cardiospermum halicacabum. The sequence goes on along the minus strand of CM062393.1, from coordinate 7,259,958 downwards.
TGGTTCGCCAAATTACCTAATCTACGGAAAGATAACAACTTTACTATGAGAAATAAGAATTACAAGTCATTCAGACAACACTCTCTCTCCACACAAAATTGCTTTCTTTCTCAACCAGAATCTCTTTTAGGCGAACAACTCCACCACGGCGAGACAACCCCAAATCAAAATCTCCTTAATGGCGAGACAACCCTAATCCAATGACCATTACCCCATTAGGCAGACATGACCCCAATCCAATGATCGTTACCCCACTCGGCAGGCATGACCCCAATCCAATGATCATTACCCCACTCGGCAGGCATGACCCCAATTCAATGATAGGAATCAAACCATTAGGAAATAGATCCAAACTCAAAATAGGAAAACCTTCGTAAAAGGAAATCCTTGTGATTCAAGGCAATCCTAACAATGCGGACGAAGATGGGGTAAATTCTACGTTTATGAAAGTTAACTGTGTTCCATTCTTTTGGTTTCCAATGGATTGACTTTAAGAGTTAACAGGTTTTGCGTAGGTTATATTTTGGGCTAACTGGGTTTCTTGCATCAATCTTATATGGCCTTATGAACAAATAAGTAAAATAAAAGTACAAAATAAAATTACCAAATATTTCAAACTTATATATATTACGAGTCTGTTTGTTAAGCCGTGTTTTCAATTAGAAGTTAGTGTTTTCAGGACTTTTAGATCAAATCTCTAATTTTTGAAAACAGCTAGTTTTGTTAGTAGCAACTTAATCAGCTAATTTGATCCAAAACGCTAACTCCTAAGACGCTGATAGTAGGAGCGTTTGTGAGATTTTAAAATTAGAGGTTCGTTTAAGGAGTTATTTCAAAAAAAAAAACTCATTTTTTCAAACGTTTGATTTTAAACACCCGGTTTTAATACTTTTGAAAAACTACCCCAAAATTAAAAAACAACCACTGGTTTTGGGTTTTAAGGTGGTTTTATTATGGTGGGAGTGGTTTTAAGAAATAATGATCTTTTAATTATTTTAAATTATTTTTATAAATTTATTTAATAGTTTCAAAATTTATTATTTACATTTTATTTTCTTTAAAAATATTTTATAATTTTTATCAATTTTTATTTTTTTTATATTTAATTTTACTATATAACGACTCAAAATTATGCATTTTAATTATTATACGTTAATATTTAATGAAATAATATATATATATATATATTATAAGTATTAATGTATTATTATAACTTGTATTTTTTATACTATAATTTAATACTAATAATATTATAGGTATTTTTAAAATAAAAATTTTTAAAAGAAAAAATAATGTAGACGAACTTGAAATTCACTAATAAAATTCTATTTTCAATAAATGTGTTTAATTTAATATGACTATGAATTTTGAAATTTTTATACATACTAGATTAAAGAAAAAAAAAATCTTTTTATCCAATTTATTCATAACTTTGGTTGGATACTACAAAATGATTTTATGTAATTACTTAATTTTTGGAAGATAACAAACTACAGTTTAAAAATTATTAAATTTACATCATTTCTACTATAATTGATTAAATTAAAATTTAAAAAAATCATCAATTTTTTTTTTAAATTGTTAAATCTAATTTTTTTTTTAAATTTATGAAATTTAAAAATTAAAATTAAAAAATTATTAAATTATAAGGATTACAAAACAAAATTTTTTAAGAATTCTCAAAACTATTAAAAAAAATTTTCCCAAAAACTATAAATACACATCCACATTATGAAAAATCATTAAATAAAAAATTATGAAATATTTCTCAAAATACATACTTATTAAAAATTATTTAATTTATGTAATATTTGGTTGTATTTGAATAATACTAAAAATATAAATTAAAAAGTATTAAACCAAAAGAATTTTTCAAAACCACCCTCAAAACTCCAAAAACCAAAACCATTAGTTGTTTTTAAATTTGGGGTTATTTTTTAAAAGTTTTCAAAACCAGATGTTTAAAATCAAACGTTTGAAAAAAAAAATGGTACTTTTTGGAAATAACCTTTGTTAAAAAGACCAAATTACCTCACTTTTAAGTAGAATTATATTAATTATATGTTAATAAAATAATTAAAACGTACTATAATAATATTTAATACTTTCAGTATTATTTTTTATTATAATATTTTGAAATTAAAAGTTTTGATAATATTTTTTTATTATTATTGTAGGAAGTATATTATTTTCTTTGTTATATTATTTTAATTAATAATTGATTAAAAAAATAGTAAATATTATTAAAATTATTATATTTAACATATTGTATTATCTATTTGAAGGCATCAGTGTAAAATATACATTCTGAAAAATAAAAGAATGATGTTCTTTTACGTCATTTTATAATTGGATCCGCTAATAGTGCTATTATTAAACCGCTAATCACCAAACACTGTATCATCAATCCACTAACCGCTAATTGAATCCGCTAATCGCTAACCACTATTGAATCCGCCAACCGCTAATAGGTAAATGCCAAACAGATGCTACATATCATGATTCCAAAACTTGCTAGTGACATACTTAGTGTGCGTTTGAAAAAGCTTTTCAATTAATAACATTTTAGATAGCATTTAAATTATATATTAATTTTAAAAAATGTGTGTTTAGTAGTGTAGTGCCGGACCCCCCGCCCCAGTCGAGACCGCAACAGATGGTTAGAACTGCCAGATTAATAATACAATTGCAATTTACAATTTAGAAATAATTTCAAAAGTCAATCATTTTATACGATATTTTTGCGGAAGACGAATAAAGACATTACTTTCTTAAACATAAAATACTTTGTTTAAATCTTATATAGAAAATGTTTAGAAATTCCTAATGGATAAAACATCTTTTACATTCGTAATTCAAATACATGTGAGCTTATTTACAAACATTATAAGATCTAAAATACATGTATAGGTGGTTACAATATTAATGGACTTCACCATGAGAGCTCAAATACCACATGTCTTGCTCGATCGGACCTGAAAACACAATTTACATGGAGAAAGAAAAGAAAAAAAAAAGGTTATGCACAAGCCTGGTTTGCATTCCATGTCCCAAACAAGCACACGCAAATGCTCTTACCTTTTCGTCGATATGCAATGCATACACACATCATGCATTTTTATTGTGAGCATCTCTAAGCTCACCTTATCACATAGAAAGCAACCACACACAATTCCTAGCATCCATCCATGCTAGCATATCAATTATAACATGTCACATCACATATTCATATTCAATTCATGAATTACTGTTCATTAAGGCTAATCATCTTTTTGTGCTTCTTAACAATTATATGTAAGGTAAAGGATTGTCTTGCCGTGCAATGCGTGAAAATTCAATCAAACATCCATTAATCAATCAAACGATCAATTGATCAATCAATAGACAATCAAGCGATCAATCAATCAATCAAAAAATAATCAAGCAAACAATCAATCAATAAACAATCAAACGATCAATCAATTAATCAAGAAGCGATTAATGAATCAATCAATCAATCAATAAAAAATCAAATGATCATAACATCGATACATTAATTGAACAACAATCAATGAGTAATCGATTAATAGCCAAAACCCCGCGCTAAGTCCAACAACCCGAATCTAAGAAAAACATTCAACTAATGTAATACTTCCAATGCTTATAAAAAGATACACAAGAAAATATTCTTACAATGACATTCAATCAATAGAAAAACATTACAACGGTTCCAAATTCGCAAAACTCGAGCATGTTCAAATACGTTGAAAACGTTTTTATCAATTAAAGCTTTAAAATAGCCAAAATAAATTGGTAGGAAGACAATTTGAATGAACGGTTAAAAATCCAAAATTCACCTTTGGTTCGAATACAATTTGAAATAATGGTTTTCAAACACACCAATATATGTAATTAAATGACAAGTAATGCAACAAGTGAACTTACTAAAGTTCCTTAGTCAATCGAGTCTATCCATTATTCAATCCATCAATGAATCCTTTTATCAATTAAGCAATCTATAATTGATCGTATTCAATTTTTAACATTCATGAAGGAAATTATCAACCACACAATTCATAGATGAGACCACAACACCTAGATAAAGAATCTCCAAGCTTACAAAACTATACAACATAATTTAAAAATATTCGCAAACTATAAGGAGTTTGAAAATCAAAAGATGTCAATGACCTCATTTTGAACTTACAAAAACAACTAAACACTTACAAGTCATACAACCCAAAACAATTCACTATCATGTCATTTATACACTTAACATGGTATCGTAAAAGTCACTTGTATCACAATTAACATTCACAAGTCAATTTTCATCCATTTGAGCCTTATAAGAGGCCATCATAATATTATGGTACATTTAATTATTCATTTATAGTCAAAAAGAAGTAAACTAAAGCATTTTTAAATCAATAGGAAAAAAAATTGCATTTTACATAAAAGTTGAATTTTTTGATAGTTTTGGAGTATTTTAAAAATCGCGATACACAAATGATATTATTTTTAAAATATAAATATATGGTTGAAAACTACACTCAAAGAAGAATCCGTAGCCGCAAACAACACCCAATTCGGAGTCCGAACAAAGGAGAACGAAGACAGAAAAGTTCACTGTTCAGACCTGGGCATCCTAGTCAGCCTCCTGCTCATTGACCAGGGCGCGGACCAGGGCGCCCGGTGCACAAAAATAGCCTCGGTACCACTTTTTGCCTCCTGGTTTGCGTCTTGGTTCCTTGCCAGGGTGCCCAGCTTTTCTAGGACTTCAAAAACATTATTTTTCTTCACTTTTATACCACAAAAACCCTTCTTTGAGTTTATGAATCATTCCAAAAACAATTTATGGACTTGATAGACATCTTAAACACCTAGAAACACCCTAGGATCAATGAATTAAAACACCTTTGTTTCATGATTCTTTTGGTTACAAAATATCTCATATAGAACTTCAATACATAAAAGCTTTCTTAAATTATTTTAAAAGCTCTTAGTCAAGGTTTTGTAAATCCAATTTGGAAACCAAAAATTGACATAACAACACTAGGGACACTCCAAGTACACATTTATTCAACAATAAGGATTTTAACACAATCCATTTTATAAGAGAACAACATGCCACAAAAGTAACTCATCAAAGGGGTTGGACTAATGGTTGGCTATTCAATTACACATCCCAACATCATGATCATGCACATAACATACATAAGCTCCTAGTTAACCAAGTTTCCATACATTCACTTATTCTTCAAGTTATGTCAAGTCATCCACATTAGCTATATAATTCAATTATGACTTAGAGATGTGAATTAGTTATCTTACAATTAGGTCATATTAACACAATTTTCACATGAATTGCAAGAATCCAATTATGAGTAATTAGGGGTAATAGGACACACACCAAGACTACACAAATGAACCTATTTACCTATGGTATCTCATTAAGTTTATCAATCAATTTTCATTATTCGATCATGTCAATCTCAATGTCACTTTCAATATCAATAATAATATCAATGTCAATGTTAATGTCCACATCAAGAACATTATCCATTCTCATCTAGAGAACAATTTACAATACTTTATCAATGACAATATTTGGATTTATTAACCAATGCCCAAAAACAAACCATAGAATAGAAAACGGGATTCAATATGGACCCTTGTCCCAATATGAACCGAAGTTCCAATGAAATATGGACCGAAGTCCTCTGTGGACCGAAGTCCCCATATGGACCGAAGTCCTCTATGAACAATGTCCCAATACAACATGGACTGAAGTTCTAATATCGCTTACACGCCAAGAAACACGATATATTTGTGTCGAAATACTTCTAATCCCTAGGCATTCCTTACCTTCTATCCTCTAAAGCAAGTCTAAGGGCATTTGGATTTAATACCACATTTTCATTCATCAAGGTACATTGTTTCCAATATGACATTCATTAAATCCAATTTTTCAATATTCAATGAGTTCAATGATCAAGCCAACACACAAGGCTACAATTTATTTGAATGTACTATTTTTCCCATAGCAAACCAATTCCAATGAGAATTTCGATATTGACCAAACATGCTAATAAGGTCATTTTTACCAATATTGACATTATCAAGTTATCAAACCTCATTATCAATACATGTTTCTCAATGACATCAATTCTACCAATTTTGCATCATTTAGTTTCCAATGGAGTTCACAACAACATTCATCACAATAAACACGATCATGGCATCGAAACAAGAATGCATTGCGGAATTTAAGTCTCTATCCTAACTCCGCCAATTCACAAACAATGTGGACTTAGTCCACCCAAACTTCAATTCCCATTAATTTTATAAATGGAACATGTCATAAATGAATTATGATCCATGAATTTTAAATGGATAAATGAAGAAAATACAAGAATATAAAAAAATGAAGTAATCCAAATACTAATGTTAGATTTTATTTGCTTTTTATTTTTATTTTTATTTTTATTTAGAATTAATAATCCACATACTTAATCTTTTAAAGAAAATACAATTTTCACTATGGCAGATTTATCGAGATCAGCAAATAAAACCTATCCTACATAATAATCCGAGAATGAAAAAGTTTCATACATAATAATCATTTTATATAATACGTATAGATAGATTTGAATGTACTATTATTTTTTTAAAAAAAAATTAAATCATATATATTATTATAAGAGAACTTGAAAAGATGTCTTATTATTATTATTATTATTATTATTATCTCTCTTTAAGTATCTTATTATTCATTAATGTAATAAATGGAAAATGTAATATAATTTTTATTTAGTATATTTAAATGTATTATCATATTTTAAAATTGAATCATGTGTATAATTATAAGGAAACTTGAAAATGTTAGGATGGTTCCCGGTCATGTAGGGACCATGGTTATAGGCTATGTAATATTTAAGCCCATTAGGTTTTACCTTAAGTTGGTGATATATAAACTTAAGATGGGTTATCAGGTTTTGGTGGTGACAGATTTTGAGGGAGGGAATATCACATCTCTTCAGGAGTAGATTGATCTACGTCATTCAAGTATTGGTTTCAAGAGTTCAACAAGTGAGGGATCGTGAGAGAGCGGAACACTTGTGGAGGGAAACACTTGAGTGATTGGTAAGAGTGTGGGTTATTCATTGTTGAGTGTTGGGTAAGTGAGTGTGTACTCTTCTATCTCAATAATATTATCGGTGCCTCTGTGGAAATCTGTGTGTGGGACCACGTAAATCTGTGTGTCTACTCTTTCTGTAGGTTTATTATTATCCATTACTACTGGGGTTTTATATTTGCAGCCTGTTTCTGCATTGGGTTAGCATATTATATTCTTGCAATTAGGGATTTTTTCCTAACAAAGTGGTATCAGAGCTTAGGTTGTCAGATTGGAGAGATGAGTATGGATAATAATCTAAACTTGGGTAGAATGGTTACTTTGTCTGGTTCTAATTATCACGTTTGGAAGGGCAAGATGGATGATCTCTTGTATGTGAAGGATTTTCACCTATCTGTGTTTGCCTTGGAGAAACCTGAAGATAAGACTGATGCTCAATGGAATTTGCTACATAGGCAAGTATGTGGGTTTATTAGGTAGTGGGTTAGTGATAATGTTTTGAATCATGTGAGTGGTGAGACTCACGCTAGAACCTTGTGGACAAAGCTTAAGGAGTTATATGCTCGAAAAACCGGAAATAATAAATTATTTCTGATGAAGCAGATGATGCAACTGCTGTATGATGATACTGCTCCGTTGACAGATCATATGAATACCTATCAGGGTATTATAAATCAATTGGCAGGAATGGGTTTAAAGTTTGACGATGAGGTATAAGCCCTGTGGTTGCTTGGTACACTTCCAGATTCATGGGAGACCTTTAGGATATCTTTGTCAAATTTTGCTTTAGATGGTACAATGACCATGGATATTATGAAGAATAATATTCTGAATGAGGAGATGAGAAGAAAGGCTCAAGGATTAGCATCTACTTCAGAAATCCTTATTATAGAAAGGAATGGAAGGAGTAAGACTAGAGGTCAAGGGAATATGAATCAAAGTAGAGGGAAGTCAAACAGGTATGCCAATGTTGAGTGTTATCACTGTCACAGGAAGGGGCATATTAAAAGGCATTGTAGACAATTGAAGTTGGAAAATAACAATGACATAAGCGAAGAAAATAAGGTGGTGAAAGGGGCGGTGACAGAGTTAGTGCTGCTATACTTGATGACTTTATGCTGGTATATGATGATCCTATCAACTTTGTAAGTCATGAGACTAGTTGGGTGATTGATAGTGGAGTTGTTTATCATGCAACCTCGAGGGATGATTTCTTTACATCCTACACTGCTGGTGATTTTGGGGGTGTGAGAATAGGGAATGATAATGTAGCTAAAGTCATTGGATATGGTGATGCGATATTAGAGATAGATAATGGCTCCAGGATTATTTTAAAGAATGTCAAACATGTCCCTAATATTGGTATGAATATTATTTGTACAAGTAGGTTTGATGATGAAGGTTATTGCAACAGATTTGGTAATGGTCAGTGAAAACTCATTAAAGGAGCTATGGTAGTGGTCAAAGGTAAGAGAAAATCTAACATGTATATGTTTCAAGGTAAAGTTTTAAAATCTTTCATTGATGCATTTCAGGATGAAGATAAAGCTGAACTCTGGCATAAGAGACTTGGACATATTAGTGAGAAGGATTTGACCCTTCTAATCTACGAGATGAAAATTTTTTATATGAAGAACACAGAAAATTTGAGAGGGTGTTCCCATTGTTGGGGAGGAAAGCAAAAATTGGTTAGCTTTCACAGTTCTTCATATAGAAGGAAATTAGATACACTTGATCTTTTACACTCGAATATTTGTGGGCCTATGAAGGTGAAGTCACTTGGGGTGCCTTTTATTTTGTGACCTTCATAGATGATCATTCAAGGAAGACGTGGGTTTATACATGGAAGACAAAAGATCAAATATTAAATGTGTTCAAGTAGTTTCAAGTATTGGTTGAGGGACAAACTGGGAAAAAGTTGAAGTGCATCAGAACTGGTTACGGAGGAGAATATAAAGGTTCTTTTGATGAGTATTATAGACAGCATGGTATATGTCATCAGAAGACTTCTCCAAGAAAACCTTAGTTGAATGGTCTAACTGAGATGATGAAGGGAACACTAGTTGAAAAGGTGAGAAGTTTGCTTTCACAATCACAATTGCCGGAGTCATTCTGAGGTGAAGCTTTATGTACAGTTGTACATGTCCTTAACCTCACACCAAGTATTTCATTGAAGTTCGATGTACCGAAGAAAGTTTGGACAGGTAGAGATGTGACTTATGATCACTTACGAGTCTTTGGATGTAAGGCTTTTGTGCAGGTTCCTAAAGATAAAAGGTCCAAGCTTGATATGAAGTCCAAGCAGTGCATTTTTGTTGGTTATGTCCAAAATGAGTCTGGATATAGATTTTATGACACGATGGTGCAGAAGTTAGTAAGAAGCAGAGATATTGTGTCCATGGAAAATCAAACTATACAAGATATAGAAAAGTTTGAGGTTGCGGAATATGGCAACGATGATAGTTTGGTTGATTTAAATTCGGGTTATACTCATGATGGTGAGTTATTAACTGATGGGGGAGAACACAAGTTTAATATTGAGGCTTCAAAAGGTGAACATGAAGAGATGTTCAAAGTCTGCAATGAGATCGTCGGGTTGGCGTTTCCCCCCCCCATAATCGGGAAGGGGGAGATTTGTTAGGATGGTTCCCAGTCATGTGGGGACCATGGTTATGGGCTATGTAATATTTAGGTCCATTAGGTTTTACCTTAAGTTGGTGATATATAAACTTAAGATGGGTTATCAGGTTTTGGTGGTGACATATTTTGAGGCAGGGAATATCACATCTCTTCAAGAATAGATTGATCTACGTCATTCAAGTATTGGTTTCAAGAGTTCAACAAGTGAGGGATCGTGAGAGAGCGAAACACTTATGAGGGGAAACACTTGAGTGATTGGTGAGAGTGTGAGTTATTCATTGTTGAGTGTTGGGTAAGTGAGTGTGTACTCTTCCATCTCAATAATATTATCGGTGTCTCCATGGACGTACCCGGAATTTGGGAAACCACGTAAATCTGTGTGTCTACTCTTTCTGTAAATTTATTATTATCCATTACTCCTAGGGTTTTATATTTGCTGTCTGTTTCCACATTAGGTTAGCATAATATATTCTTGCAATCAGGGGTTTTTTTCTAAAAAAAAAAGATGTATTTTGTAGGGTGAAATACCGCATGCCAAAACAAGTCCAACGTTCAACCATTATATATTATAAATAAAATTTATAATGAGACTAATGTATTTATTCAAAAATATTTATATTATACAATAAAATTTATGAATAATTACTATAATAAAAATATACTTTAAAAATATTTTTTTATTCAAATTCATTAATTTTGGATGGAAAAACATATTAATATCAAATTAAATTTATTAAATTAATATAATAATATATATGAATATATATATATATATATTAATTCAAATTTTTAATTTATAATTTTTACAAATTTCATCATATAATACATAGTAATATTTAATATTTAATTAAAAAATATTTTTATTTTAATAAAAAATTCATTAAAATATTTGTAATAAAATCAAATAAATAGTCTAAATAATATAATTTTTTTAAATTTTAAATTACTCAAATAAATTAATTTATTTTACACATAAAAAATAAATTTTATATTAAACATTATTTTTAAAATTTAAATAACAATCGCGCATAGCAGGGGTTTATTCCCTAATGTAGTATAAATTTGTAGTTAGTTAGATAGCCCGTAATTATAATAACTTTTTTTTTTAAATTACTGATTACTCACTCTTGTGTACAACTTTCGGTGCTACTCATAGGTGGAATCAAGTGATTGGATATTAAATAAATAAAATAAATACTTATAATAATTAATAAGGGTTAATTCCAAAAAACCACTCAATTTTAAAATATTTTTCTTTTGACACCTAATTTTGCAAACTTCTACCAAACTACCCAAAATGGTGATTTGTGGGTGATTTTTGTGTTTTTAAGTGGGTTTTCTATTTATTTAGTTTTAATAATTTGTAATATTTTTAAAATCTTTAGTTTAATAATTTTAGTAAATTTAAAATATTTTATTAAATAATTCAAATAATATTTCATTTTTAATTTTTAATTTTACCTTAATTGAAAAAAAGTTTTATAGTTTTAGAAATTTTTAATTTTTAATTGATTAATTTTAATAATTTATATTTTTAATTTCTAACTCTTATTTTACTAAACTAAATACATTATTTCTTAAATATTTTTTAATTTTTTTAATTTATTATTATTTTTTAAATTAAAATTAATTTTTAAATTAACCCTAATTAATATTCATTACCATTATCATTTATGAATGGGCACAAATATGCATCTGCATCCGTATCATTTGATGTTGCCCATTGTACTTGTCCACAATCCCAAATTAAGCCATATTGACAGACAGAATCATTTGAAAGGATTAAGGCCTATCACCTGACGACAACTGTCAGTAACTTAGTTATACAGAATTTCGAAATTTTCAAACTAGGATTTCAAGTCGTCTATCCAATGTCTCCCTTATCATTATGGATTAAAAATTTTCATTAAATATTTATTAATTTATACAAATAATATTTTAAAATAAAATAAATAATTAGTAGTCACAATAGCTAGAGTCACATGATTGTCACTCATCCAGACAAAATCCATAATACTGAGAAAGCCACGTAAATATGCAATTTCAGTCACTTTAACAAATCCGTCCATTTAATTAAGTAACACACAATCACAATAAATAAAACTAATTCACAATCAAATGAAATCTAGTTATTTGAACTTTATAATCAATCTCTCGTGTATATATGTATATATAGAAACTCTAGATTATCTAGTGGCATTAGGAAATTAGATTTTGGGATACAGTAACACTGATTTTTTACACAATTCTGATACAGTGAAACCAAAATCAATGGTGAGCGAAGAAATTCAGATACTGAAACCGGAGAATTCGAAGAGGGTTTTGAGCAAGAAGAAACTCCATCTTGTCCTTGACTTGACGCGAAGAAATTGGATGGATGGGAAAATTGAGAAGCTAACGGAAGATGAGAAGCTTCTGATGGATGGGAAATTGGATGCCTTCGTTTTCAAGAATGAATATCTAATCAAACTCAGACCTTTTGTTAGAGAATTCTTGGAAGCAGCGTCTGTTTTGTTTGAAATCTCCATTTGTTCGATGGCGACTAGGGACTACGTGGCTCGGTTTCTTGATCCTCAAGGTACCTATTTCGGGAATCGTCTGATCTCACGGGAGGATTTAGGGCAACGAGAGGTGAAGAATCTTGATTTGATTTTGTAGTTGAGCATTATTGTAAACTCAAGTCCACTTTGGATACGAAACAGAGATATTGTTCTGTAGTTGAGCATGGGACACAAGTGAAGTGTGTTTTTTCAATTGACATTCTACACATTCATTCATTGGTCTTATGGATTTATGAGTATTAGTTGTGTCTGTTTGTTTAGAATCTTTGATATCAGATATATGTGTTCACAGGTTCTGCAATCAAGTTTATTTGTTTGCTGTATATGTTTCCCTTCATGGAATGTAGGTTTTTGAAATAAATATAAACCGACTTCAGGCTATATGTTTCCCATTTCAGTTGGAACTGAATTTGGTCTTTATTTGTCTTGTGTTAAAATTGTACTGTTTCCTCTCTCATAGAAGCCCATGAAACCAATTTGAAGTCAAACAGATTGATTCACGTGCTTACCTCATCAATCCATCTGCAATCAAGTGTATTAGAATGTAGGTTTTTGAAATTCAATTGGGTCTTAATATGTCTTGTGTTAGAATTCTACTCTTTTCTCTCTTCTCTCTCATAAAAGTCCAGGAAACCAATTTGCAGTAATCAGATTGATTTCACGTTCTCACCTCATCAATCCATCTATCTGCGATAACTAATTATAGAAAAATAATATCCAAGTTGATAATATCTGTTTGTTCAAAAATTAAAAACAAATTGAATTTCGACATTAATTTTTAAATTATATATATATATATATATATATGTGTGGAGATGGGCTAAATTCAAGGTTTGTGAAAGTTAACTGCGGTCCATCCTACCAAAAACTATTTTCCTATTTTCTTTGTTATCACTATTTTCCTACCTACCAAAAACTAAATATAGATTACATATACTAAGAGCATCTCCAATAAAACGTGGGCATCAGATGATGTGGCCGTATAAAATAGATTGCAAAATTTTTATTGATAGACAGTATAGTTTAAAAATATTAAAATTAAAATAGTATAATGGTCACCGTCTATCACTTTTCCTTTTTAATTTTTAGTAGAGATTTTATTAAAATTAAACTATTTTACTATAACAAAAAGAACTTGAAACACATTAAAAATCTAATTAAATAATATGAAAATGATGAGTCAACATGTCTATTTGACCGTCTAAAATAGAAGGTCTGATGAACAAAAAGAATTTGAAACACATTAAAAATCTAATTAAATAATATGAAAATGATGAGTCAACATGTCTATTTGACCGTCTAAAATAGAAGGTCTGATGAACAATGTCTATTTTAAAATTTGACACGTCAACTGGACATTCAAAATAGACGGTATCATGGGAGCTCTATTTTTTAAAATATTGTTCATGTTGCTAACGTAGCCGTGGAGAAATTGTAATAGACATAGCACTGGAGATGCTCTAAGGGCCCGTTTGTTTTTCTATAAAATATTTGAACACTTAATTTTAGTGAACATTTTCATTTATTTTTTTTTTAAACATCTGAAATTCAGTGAATAAAATCTGAACCATTAAGTTAAATAATTCCAACTGAATCTGAATTAATAAGTGCTAAATCTGAACCAGTATATATATAAATTTATAAAATTCCTAAAGTACCATTGACATTATTTTCAATTTCTAAACCCTAATTTCATGACTCTGATCTCTCCACCGCTCTCAACCTCCATCTCTCTGAATCTCTCCACCGCTCTGAACCTCCATTTCTCTGAATCTCTCCACTATGTTCATATGAGTCTCGCTCCGTCGCTGCTCCGTCTCTCTCCGTCGCTGCTCAGTCTCACTCCGTCTCTCCTCCGTCTCTCTCTGTCGCTCCTCCGTCTCTCTCCGTCGCTCCTCCGTCTCATTTGTTAACCTTCATTGATTCTTGTCTGGATTTTCGACTTGTAGGTGTGTTTTCACTTTTGAATCTGTTAAATCGAAAAATATTTGTGTGTATTCGATTTTTCTACATCTGTGTTGGAGATATTTTTTGGGTTTGTTAATTTTGATCTGAATTATGTATTTGTTAAACCAATTATAAGAACGGTTACTAATTTGCTTATAATACATATTTTTTCAGTTTGGAATATCTCACATAGTTGAATACTACCATGAAGCTCACGTTGCAGGAAACCTTGGTGGCTTGACAAGACAAACGACACTAGCAGTAATTTCCAGTATGTTGCTTTGTTTAATAATGTTTGCTCTGATATTCTATTGATTTAATAATTGTGTTTGATGATTCTTGTGTACATTATATATTGTTTGATGTTTGGTTTAGATATTCTGTTCCTGTTATTGGTTTTGTAAGGAAACCTATTGAGGTGAACGTAGATGTCATACTATTACATACATACCATTAAGAGATGGAAATTATAAACGCTGCTGCTGCAACCAATAATTGTAAAAGTTAAGCTTGCTACTGTTCTGCACGTTAATACAGGGTCTATTTTGTTTTCCAGTATGTTGCTTTTTGTAATGGTTGTGCTGGACAATAAAAGTGAGTAATCTACTTTTAAATTGATGTTAATTTCTGGGGACACCATAATCTTTACTTGATTTGGGTTGTTTTCTCTACTTTAATTTCACTTTTTTAATGTCTTATTATTTAGGAATAATATATGGCTGAATCTAGTGGAAATGTTAGAGCGAATTTGCGCGATGGTCTTCCTAGGAAATACTTCATTGAATTTTGCCTTAATGAAGTAAACAATGGCTATAGATCTAGAGCTACATTGAAACCTACTGCTTGGGTTCGTATTTCGGAGGGACTAGAAAAGACAATTGGAAAGGATCGAAGCAGCCAACAAAAATAGAACTTGATAAGACTTGGAGAATCAAAGTTGAAAGAGGAGCAGTGAAAGCATCCCCAAATATTTTCTTTTTTTTCTCAGCCATCTCTATATATTAGAGTATATATATATACTAGTGTTTCTGTTAGGGTTACAGCTATTCTAATACTATTTTTGATTTTACCAAAATAACCCCATAACAATATACTTTACAGATATCCCTAATCCTATTCCGATTCCGACAGGAGTAGTGAGCGAGAAAAACAATATCATTATCACAGTAGACGCGCTATTGAACTTAGCCTGCATTTAAACACTACACGTATTATTATTATAATTAAAATTTTAATCATAAAAAAGAAATAAATAAATATACTACATGCATGCCTGTGTAATGCAACCGCTTAATCCTATCCCTTCAAAGAATTGATGAAAAGTCAATACGACAACTAGTGGTTTAATCGTGGTTGGACTTTGTGAAGCGCCCACCGAATGCACCACTATCCCAATTCCAGTATCTGAGAAATCACACGGTGCCTAAGGAGTTGAGAATCGGAATCAGAAAAAATAGGACGGTAAGTATGTCCATGAGTAGCATCTGTATGAACATCTACATTCTCCACATCATCACGAGATTTAGTCGAATGAATTTTACCAAAATACGACGTCGCAAAAGCATCAACCATCAATGTCACGATTGAAGCCAAAATAGGAGTGTGAATAGGAATATGTGAACTGACTTCTTCATGACTTACGATGAGAGGAAGGATGGAATTCGTGAGGTTATATATAGTGTGATGTTTTCCCGTAGAGTGAAAACACTATTAGAGAGTATAATTAATGTATTGAAGGCTGAATCAGATTGATATGGTAAGGAAAATCTGTTTTACAAGATTTGAAATTAAGTCGACATACAGAATCAGTCGCATATTCTAAAGTCATATCAAGTTAAATTATACATATTCAGATATAATAAATTAAATGAATGAATTTTATATTGATAAAGTTTCATTCCTTATTGTTTCGGTAAAAAGAATAAAATAATAAATAAATATAAAATATTAAGCCATGGTACCTCCTGCATCAATGATATATAGAAAAAAAAAATTGATACATACAAATATAGATCTATACTAACCTCATTTGATTTTACCCGAGATAATAGTTCTCTACATATTTATATTTTATTTATAGTAGTAATTATTTAAAAATAAAATATCAATTATTTATATATAACATAATATTTATATGTATTTTAATTATTTTTACATGCAAAACACCTCATCATTATTACTATTCTGTTACGTTGCATTACTGGCATTCACATAAACCCTTTTAAAACCTTTTCAATCCCTTAAATTTTTTTAAATTTTCATTAAACTATTTAAAAAATAGATTATAATATTTATTAATTAATAAAATTATTTAAAAACAAAATAATAAATAATCACTCTGCTACAGTCACATGATGGTCATTTTATCCAAACGAAATTCATGAATGTTATAAAGCCACGTAGTATAGAATCTCAATCTCTTTAGCGAACTTCTATGATTGAGTAACATACAATCAATGAAACCAAGTTGATTTGGACTTTATATTCTATGAATATTAGATAAAATTAAATTACTGTAAATAAATAATTACCATTATTCCTAATAAAAATAAATAGAAAGTCAAGATTACCTAATACCTCTAGGAAATTAGATTTTGAAAAATATTAATACTTCGGTTTTTAACACCATCCTGCTCCCGTAAAACCAAAATCAAAGTAAAAAAAAAAAAATGGTGAAAATTACCCTAAGAAGGAGATCAATGGTGAGCGAAGAAATTCAAAGACTGAAATCGGAGAATTCGAGGAGGGTTTTCGGCGAGAAGAAACTCCATCTTGTCCTTGACTTGGACCACACGTTACTCCACGCCAAGAAAATTGAGAAACTAACAGAAGATGAGAAGCTTGTGATGCATGGGAAATCAAGAATGAATATCTAATCAAACTCAGACCTTTCGTAAGAGAGTTTTTGGAAGCCGCGTCTGTTTTGTTTGAAATGTCCATATGTTCGATGGCTACTAGAGACTACGTGCATAGTGTGGCTCGGTTTCTTGATCCTGAAGGTAACTATTTCGGAAATTGTCTCATCTCACGGGAGGATTTAGGACAACGAGAGGTGAAGAATCTTGATTTGGTTCTTGCACTGGAGCAGGGTACTATCATAGTCGACGATACAAAGAGTGTTTGGAATCATCATACGCAGTGAGATTGATGGAGAGCTGGCGCGTGTTTTCAGAGATATGTTGAGAATTCACTCTTGGTTTTTCCGAAAGTCGAAGTCTGTTAAAGATGTGAGGCGTTGTCACCTTTTGCCAAATTGCATTATACTGTTTTGATTTTGTAAACTCATGATATGAAACAGAACAGAAGTGAAGTGTGTGTTTTTTCACTTTATATTCTACTCATTCATTGGTCTTATGGATTTATGAGTACTAGTTGTGTTTGTTTGTTTAGAATCTTCCTGTATTAGAATGTAGGTTTTTGAAATAACTATAAACCGAGTTAAGGATATATGTATAGTTGCGAACCCGACCCGATTTCAGAAATAAATCTGTTGGAATTCAATTGGGTCTTGATGACATTGTGTTAGAATTCTTTTAGGTTTAACAGGTTTTGGGCTAATCGGGCTTCTTGCATCAATCTTATATGGCCCACTATAAATAGTATAAATTGAAGAATGGGCCTGGGCCACCTTAATTAATTTATTAATTTGACAGGCTTGTACAAAGATAATGATGATGAGATTCATTAGAACACAAGATCCGGATTAATAGGGAAACAAACAAAAGACAATGTCGATCACTTTCACGACACTATGTCTCCCTCCCTCCTCAATTATTCGGCTTGCGCGTGCTCTACACTCTCCTCTTCCGATACCATACCATTTGATTTTTAAAAGAAATATGTGAATATTCCTAAATCAATAGAGAGAGCTTTGTATCAACGCAACATGACATGAGGAGTGGCAAGTGGATGCCACGTTCCACTTATAAATCCATCAATACAGTACAGACATTGCTAACTTAACATAATTAATATAACCAAAATAATAGTGGACAAAAAGACAGATGGGTCAATTATATTTACTTTTGCTAATGGCGACAACACTCTTATTCTTGTTTTACTTTATTCTGTATTAGTTTTTACCTTCCTTTAGTGGCACCAATCATAAAAGGTTCAATTAGTTATCTAGGAATTCACTTGCACCACAATATTTTTGAAGTAAAATACAAATTTGATTAAAGGAGACGAGAGGTAGACGAAAATACTACTGCTTAATCAAAGTATGTCGTTTTCAATGATAATACAACTATCTTTTTATAGGCCATTGATACAAGTTTAAAAGGTTAGGTGTATTTCAACAAATTTGAGACGCGTCATACTTGAATGTTACATAGTGGTGAAAAATTATCCTGGTCTACATTATTTTTATTTTTTATTTATTTAAAAATTTAAATCAAATATGGATGGAGAAGAATTTATAATATATATTTGGTGGCTTAACTTGTATTCTCATTCATTACTTCGTGAGATTATTTTATTACTCATATACTTAATTGTAGATCTAGATTAACAATTTACTCTATGTCCTACAATACTTTTCGGTATTTTTCCTTTTTAGTTACATATTTTTAATTATTTATATACTTTTTGAAATTCTTAAAAAATCAATCTATTTAAAAATATTCGTGATTCAAGTATATTTTATATTAAAATTTATAAATTTTAAATTTTTCGGTGCATACATTTACATACTAATGTTATAAATAATAATATTTTATTTTTATTATTGTGTAGTTTTGGGACTGCAATTTTTTTAAGGAATTCAATTTTATAATTTCACATTGTTGAATTTGAAATTAAATACATTTATGATATGATCATTTCAATAATAAATATTTGAATAATTAAAATAAATGATTAATGATTACATACCGATCATACCAATAAATTGAAATTTTAAAAATAAAAATATTAATTCTAACTAATGAGGAAATGAGGGATAGTTAATGAAGAGAAATGTAATTAATTTATGAAATCTCATGTTTTAAGAGTAATTTTGAAGAGGGGTGATAATGAACCCAATACATATTTTGTCCTATATCTAATGTTTTTGAAACTAGAATGATTGAGAACCGGCCGTCCATCCGATTCGGTTTTAATCTAAAACAAACCGGTCAAACTGGTCAAATTTGGTCAAAACTGGAAAAAAATCGTTTTTTTAATTATAAAAAATTTTTTTTTTTTTTAAATATAAAGTTTTGATTTATTCTAGTTGTATTTTATTTGTTTGAAATAATTGTTTTATTTATTAAATGAATTTAAAATTTGAAAATAATAGTATAAATGTTGTTTCATTTTAAGCATATTATATGTGTCGTTTATTTGATTGATAATTATTCCATATTGGTAGGTTTATTTTTAATTATGTTTAATTATGAATTAATTAAAAAATATTTATTTTTTAAAATAAAGATAAGTTAATTTTGCATTTTAATTTTGTAACATATATAAAATAATTAATTTTTTTTTAAATTAAAAAAAAATCCGGTTCACCCGGTCGAACCCTAAAAACCCTGAGGTCTTAGTGAAACTGGTTCGATGTCCGGTGCGATTTTAAAAATATTGTCTATATCTATACTCTTTAATTTGTACTTCCATTTTAATTTTTTAAATATTTTGTTAGTATTTGAATCCACTAAATACCAATTATATCATCTCTTGAATATTTTTTTTTTTACATCCAACCTCTCAATTGATATATCATCAATGATGGTGTGTTAAAGAGGAATGTCATCGCGATTGTGGTAATATATATATATATATATAAATATTTATTGTAAAAAACTTAATAAGTAAAAATGGGAGAAGAGAATTGAAAAATACAATCCAGATATGATAAAATTACAGCAAATATAAGTAACAGCAGTAAGAAAGTGATAGTGTATCATCGTATTGTCAATAACTATAATAGAGTTGCCAAAAACATGTCCAAACACGTCGTTGGCGTTCTGGTTAGCTTCCTTTTAAAAAGTATCGTGTAAGCATGTTGTCTTCTCCCATCGGTATTGACATCTAATTTCTTTGTATTATTATAAGTTCATTGAATTAAAATTTCTCGACTTTCAAAACCTTTAGCACAAATTTAATTTTCTAAAATAAATATATGTGTGTGATTAAAAATAAACAAAATGAAAAAAAAATATTGATTACTTATCCTATCCTCGTAAAAACACTCGTGTAATCCTCAAATGACAATTGATTTCTATACCGTATCACTTCCATCCTTCAAACAAGATGAAAAAAAATTAAAAGAAAAAAAAAGTAAAAGACTATAGATCATAAGACATCACACCTCTTTATCGTTAATCCCATAAATCGAGATTGTTATTTTTTTTCATAGTTCTAACTGATTAGAATAGAGCTAAGTTAAGTGAAAAAGAACCATTAGAGTTTAAGTTCAACAAACAATTTGAATTTAATTAAATGGGGTGTATTTATAAACAGTATACCCTTTAAGTAATTTCTTACAAAATTAATTATTTTGGGGTGTACATACCAAAAAAATGGGGTGGTATTATTGCTTCTCGAATTTGAAATGCCCCAATATACGGTAGCATTAATGAATTAAGGTGAATTTGTTTTAAATTTGAAATTCAATTTCCCTAATCATTCAAACACTAAATTTGGATAAAATTTATTATTTCAAATGAAAATACTCATATCTAAACAGAATATAAACTTTTTTTTCGATTTAGGTGCTACATATTTCATATGAGCATAAATGATCAAACTCGAAAGATTATCACAGTTTGAATAAAAAATTCCCAAATCAATAGTTCCTCAAATATGTTAGAGAATGTGATTAGTATCATTCTAATATCTTCAAGTTGGAGAAAAATTGTATCTAACCAATAATTTTACTAAAAAGACATGCTAAGTTTGACTAGATGTAAAAGGACTCAAACTGCAAACAAATATGACATATTTTAATATATAACCCCTACTCTAGTGAGACTGAGGGTGTAGAGCCGGACACTATATTATGCATATTCCAATACAATACAAAGTGAAAGTAAATAAATACTATCTTGTACAAATACGCCTTTTAATATTTATCATCATAAGTACATATCATATTTCAAAAAGATAATAGGAATATCATAACATAAGACTCGTTATTCATTTGATAGATCAACTTTAGGCAAAATATATAAACTCAAATTTGAAATTCACTTTCTCCCTAACAAAATTAAAAGAAAAAAGTTAACAAAATCAGAGTCATGTCATATACATATGAAAAATAATGAGGGAACAATGCATGAAGTGAAAGACTATGACAAAATCCAATATTCACATCTTTATTTGATCGATTACCTATACAAATTTTCATTTAGAAAAAAGTGACAAAAATAATAATTGAAGAGTGTTAACTATCAATGCCTAGTTTCACACTCTTACCCAAACAAACAAACGCTTACCTTACAGCAAAGCAACACTTAAACATGCATCTTTAATAGAACTTCACTAAAGCTCCTCTTAATTCAGATAAGTCATACACAAATATTGACCTATGACAATAATAAAAAAATTTTAATACATCATCATATTATTCCTCTTATACTTATAAATGATTCATAATAATTTCATTTCACAATCTTGATTAAGTCGGGAACCTTGTACTACTTAGAGAAGTTTAGAAATCATAACAAGGCATGGTTGAGTTTTGGGGATTTTAGAATATGTTTAGAAAATAGGAGTTCGTCATGTACTCGTACCCATAAACGAGGTTCAGTTCGGAGTATGGAAAAATATAATGAAAATTGAAATGGTTATCTGTCATCCTTTAGTTAGAGCGATCACAGAATGACAAGATGAAAATATTTTACTCCAAAAAGTTAGACCGGTATGTGATTATTCTATGCAGAAATATTACATAGCAATTAGTTCAATGCAAAAAGTTTAGTCATTTTGTGGGTAGTTTGATCAGATCAGTCATAGACTAACATATTAAAATTTATTGCTCAACAGGTTTGTGAGTAGTCCGGTCATTTTGTGTTAATTAATATATTAAACTCGACAAGTACGTTCATCAATAGGTGTACAAGCGAATACAAGCATTCATGAATAGGTTCGGTTAAAACTCAATCAAAATTCGCTTGATACCTAATTTCATAGCTTGTTTAATAAATAAGTCGATCTCGAATGGATCACTATTCAACTCGTTATATATTCATGAATGAGCTTGTTAATAACTTGTCTAAGTGCGATAATAGCTCGTTTATACTCACGATTAGACTTATTTATAACTCGTTTAATATACTCTATTACCATTAATATAATATCAATCACAATTCAGGACTCAAAGTTAAAAAAAAAAAGTAGTGGCTCAAATAAAAAAAATAGAAATCTAAATTAAAAAAGAATTGAAAGTCTTTATTAGAGTTTGGATTTCTAATCATTACTACTTTATTCCGGCAATCACCCATACTTGACTACTCTCTACCTACTCTTCATTAAAATGATATAATATTTCGACTTTCTACATTAGCGTTGTCGAAATTGACTAATTGAGGTCTGCGAGTTGTTCGTGACTAACTTGCAAATTTATGGACCAATTCTGATTAAATTTTTAAAATTTGTAGTCAATGTTTTTGTTGTTTAAGTCTTTAAAATTTAGACAAATTTTGATAATGCTACTCAATTTTCTTACTCTATATACTTACTGTGGTGCCAAATAAACCACAGTCAAATACTAGGCTAAAATTGTTTGAGAAAATAGCTGAAAGCTTACAAAGATAATCTCACAGAGTTTAGCTCTAATCAATAAAAATCGAATCTTTTTACAATCATCCCTACCCCTTATTTATAGGAGGTATCTGGGTCCTACTTCTACATGGATTGAGACTCCTCATCTTCTTCGAACTCGATTTTCTTATTGTATTTAGAGAAGAATGTCTCAGCTGGGGTTGATTTAGGAAACCACATACAGAGTGGATTGGGCTTGGGCCCGACTTTTAGTGTCCAAAAGGTTGCTGGGCTTCTTGGACATGCTTCGGCCGAAGGTTCATTGGGTCTAATTCGACTGAAGGCTTGTTGGCCCCCTTCGGCCGGAGGCTGGATTC
Source organism: Cardiospermum halicacabum (assembly GCA_031304145.1). Classification (NCBI taxonomy): domain Eukaryota; kingdom Viridiplantae; phylum Streptophyta; class Magnoliopsida; order Sapindales; family Sapindaceae; genus Cardiospermum; species Cardiospermum halicacabum. The sequence continues at coordinate 7,236,634 of CM062393.1, read as the reverse complement.
TCGTTATATTATTTGACTTGTTGGGCTTTAGCTTTTGACGTCTTGGAGTGTCCTAGGATGCTTTCGGGCTGAGCCTCTTGGGACTTGATGGATCGTTTTCTCGGCCGAAATGTATTTGGCCATATTGCCTTGATCTTGGGTTTCGATCCATGCTACCTGTAATTTCCTGGGATCTTGGTTGTCATAATCTTACCTTCGACCCACAAAAGTCTCAAGTCATTTTCCCACCACACTTACCATGGCAACTAAGTGAATTTAATTTCTTCACTCTCCAATTATTTTTCTTAATACTTCATTATTCTAATTTAGATTTCATATATTTATAAACTAACTCAATCGAATTTCTAAATAAACTTTTAAACAAAATATATATTTTTGAATTTGGTTGAGTAAATGAGCATTGACATTTGGAATATTATAAATTTAAATTAGAAAAAAAATGTGTGGAGTTGATGAGCTCTCACGGTTACTTGGCTCGATATTGAGAAATATTTAAGACACTCACATAGTTTGTAGCCTTATTCATAAATAAAAATATCTCTGCAGCATAAGCATGATATGGTACGTTTGTAGATTTTTACTAAAATGATTACCATTCTATAAGTATAGTTATTGAATTAATAAAGAAATAAACCTTAAATAATAAAATAATAAATAGTACAGGAGCCAATAGTCAAATAAGGAATAGTGAAGACCTCGAGAAGAAAAAATAATTAAAGAAAAAAAGCGCACATGCGTGTATCATGTGGAGAAAATCTTATCTCCACATCAGCGTATAAAGTTGACGTAACAACATCATCAGACAAACCTTGTCCAAGTCAAACAACCAATTAATCAAATCCAACGGTCGACACTACATCATATGAGCTGTAGCTGTACCTGTTCATATTACAAAAGCCAGACCAGACCTCATCTCTTCTTTCCTCTCTCTCTTCATCTTCTTCTTAATCTCTCTCTGTTTTTCCTCCTCTCCTCGCCGGAGGCCGCTTCAAGGTCAATTTCGATTTCTCTCTATCTGTTTCTGTTTGTTTTATTATTAAAAAATTAGGGATTTTGACTTTCGTCTGGGTTGTGAATTTCGTGTTTTCCTCGTGAATTGCAGCTGGTGGTTTTTATTTATTAGATCTGGGGTTTGGTTTGTGTACTGAGATGTTTTGTTTGTCAGGTTTGTTGGTGTAGTGAGTCCTCTCCTCTCTATCTCTCCGTAGAAAAGAAAAAGAAAATGAATCGGCAGCAGAGGAACAACAACGCCAAGGTGGGATGTGTTGTGATTGTGGAGAAGGAGGAGGAGGAGAGAAGGAGGTTCGATGCCGTTGTTTGCCCTAAACCCAGAAGATTAGGGCTCTTGAATCCCTCCATCAATGAATCTCTTAGACCTCATAGATGGATATCCAAGTAAGTTTTTATCTTTATTTTCTTGGTCAGGATTTTTGTTGATTTGATGTCCTAATTTTGTTTTTAATTGACTTATAATTGCAGTAATCAGAGTGAGTTTGGAGACTCAAAAGCTGGGAGTGAGCTTTTGGACATAATTCTGGCTAAGGTTTGTCTGTCTGTTCTAACAAGTTTACTTTTTTGAGTTTTGAAGGTTTTCATATCTTAATATTTACACAATCTTAAATCTAGACTCGGAAATTGAGTTCTTGATGGAAGGTTTATCCTGTTTGTAGCTTTGTGTAGGATTGATTTGTGTCTGATCTGTGTCTATATTGAGCTTATAAACTGAATCTGGTGTACCCTTTTGCTGTTATGTTGCAGGGAGGTCATGGAAGTGAAAGATCTGGCAACAACCAGGTGGCTTCATCCCCACCATATTTCTGTGGATCACCACCAAGTAGAGCTTCAAATCCTCTAATTCAAGATGCCCAGTTTGGGAACGAGAAGCTATATCCAGTATCATCCCCTGCACCGCAATCTCCCTCTTCGCGGATGGGAGGTGGATGTGTGAGGATGAAATTCGGGCATAAGCCAGCAGCTGTGAGGATTGAAGGGTTCGATTGCCTGAGCAGAGACCGCCGCAACTGCAGCATCTCTGCTGTTGCTTAGTTAGATCAATCAAACCCCTCAACAAATGCATTTTGTAGAAATTTTTGACATGAGAGAGGGAGAACATCAAACAAGGAGAAGAGAGATCCACAAAAGGGTAGTTAACTATACTGGTTGTTTGTATATACAAGTGATCCTTGTGTGTCATTGCTTCTTAAATCTTTTCTTTTCAATTTTTTTTCTCAAAATCTTTCTTCTAGTGTTGTCCTTGTTGGTCAATGACTTGTTCATGCTACTTGGGCAGTTGAAAATGTTCATTTTGAAGAAATAATTGGGTTTGAAAGGGGGAAAAAAAGGTGCCACTTTCTTCCCTTGTGAAGTTTATTTTTGTATATATAGAGAGAGATGGAGATTGAGAGACTTTTGGGAGAGGTTTGTAATGTCCTTATTTATCAAACTACTCTAATCCTCCCCCCTTTTGTAATTGTAATTTGGAGGAATATGAGAAGATGATGTGAATGGACTTGTTCAAATTTGTATTGCCTGAAAACTATGAATTCTGTATATAGAGATAAAATTCCTCAGTTATGTGGTGTTGGTGGTTTGTCTTTCTCTTTATTTTATAGATTCCATCAACATATGTTCCAAGATGAGAATAGCATATTCTCTAGCACAAGAGAAATTTCAATCAAGTGGTGCTAAATCCATCCATCCCCAGATGGTGTGGTGTGGTAGTGTTGACAGACTAGTTGGATGGGACAAGAGAACAAAAAACAAGAGGCTCATGGAAATTTAGGTGAGTGTGTTAGGCTGAAAATGAGACAGGTGAGTGGATGATTATCAACAATATATACTAATGTGTGCTGACTATGGTTTGAATTGAATCTTATCAACAATATATTTACATGAATGGTGATGGGGACTGATGCCATCACCACTTTTATTTGTTGGTGCGGGTGGGCCTGTGTCACACCCACCATGTTTCGTCATTTTCTCTACACAGACACTCTCTTGTTTCTTGTCAACTTATTTATTTAATTTGTACTGTATTTGTATATAGCTGTAAACCTCAGATAAATTTTATAGCCGCGAGGCTACCTGTATAACGCGGCTTTGCTAATTAAGAACTGCTTCAATTCAAGAGATGTGTACTTACTTGGAGGGTAGGGTGGGCGTGAAACCAAACACATTAAAAATAAAAAATAAAATAAAATAAAATAAAAACTATAATTGTCAATTTATTTATTTACCAATTTTTGAATTACTAAATAATTTTTTAAATATTTATTATACTATTTATTAAAATTCAATTGGATAATTATTAATTTCTGTTAGTTTTTTTTTAAATTTAATTATTCAGTTATATAATATTTATGTATAATAATTTATTTTATCAAATTATAAATATAATAAATTAATTAAATTAATTTTAAATTTAAATTAGATATAAATATTAGTAAATTAAAATATAAATTCATTTGTATCATGAATATGATATAAAATTTTATACTTTTATAAATTTAATTTTGAATTTTTAAACTTTATTTGGTTTATTATATATAATTTTCTCTTATTTTTGGTTTTATTTTTATAAAATACCAATGAAATTTTGAATTATTTTAATAAAATAAATAAAATAATCAGATTATTTAATTGTAATTTTTTATTATTCGGTGCGGATTTGCTCGAGAGTTTTATATGTAGATTTTTAAAATTAAGTTATTTAAAAAAATAGAGTAATTTATATTTAAACATTTAAAATTGGTATAACTTTTTTTTATTAAATCTCCAACTTTTTAAAGTTTTAATAAAATTCTTCAACTTGTCGAAAGTATATGAATTAAACTTTTTAACTTTCTAAAATTTTAAGTGATCTTAAAATTTGTATAAAATTTTATAAAAGTTTGACGAAAACTTACTCAAAATTTTTAGAAATTTGAAAATTTATTTGAAATTTTAAAAAGTTCGAAAGTTCACATAAAAAGTTACATAAAATTCAATGGTCTAATTATATCTCTAAAAATATATTTTATAATCATATTTAAATATCATTTTGCATATAAATTAATTAATAAAATAACATTTACAAAAATTATAAAAAATAATTTTAATGGAAATGTTAAATAGTTATCTTTTTAATTTCATTTTTATAAATAATAATTTTTTAAATAATTTTATAATTAAAATTTAACGGTAACATAACGATCATTTAATCAAATAATTATAAAAATAATTAATTTTTATAAAAAATAATTCAAACTTAATTGAAAATTTAAAGTAAAATATAGAATAGTAATTCAACTTTAAGTTTTATGTCCGCATTTCATCGCTAGAAAATTAAAACACCCTGCTTCAAATATTATCTTCAACCACCACTTTCACTCCGTGAAATAGAGGAAATTTTATGTGAAATGTAACCTCCCATTGTTTCTTTTCTATTAAACTCTTGAATTATTAAAATAAAACAAATTTTCAAAATATATTATAATAGTAATATAAATATCACATTTATATCGGTAGTTAATATATATATATATTCAAAACTTTAATATAAATTTAAAATTTTATTTTTGGAAAGTTAAAATAAATAAATCTATTAAAGTTTGATTTTTACCAATAAATTTATAAAAATTTAATTTTTATTCCATTAGCCAAATTTACTAAATTTGATTAGAAATGATGCAGAAATCTAAATTGCAACCAAGCTATCTAGTTAATAGTGATTTGTAAATTTATACACTTTTTATTCATATTTACAATCATGCTACCTATCAATTGGTCAACAATTAATTTTAATAGAAAAATAAACTTTAACGGAAAATCATAAAATAATCACTACTCCAATTAATACATTTTTCTTTAATATTTATTACAATTTAACTATCTAATTTTATAATATTTAAATAATTATAAAAATATAAAGTTAAATTAATATTATTAAAAAATTAAATTAAAAAATAAAATAATATTAGATTTGTCAAAAATTAAATAATTAAATTTATTAAATATATTTATAACTTTTAACCTAATAAATTATAAGAATACTTCGGTATAGTGAATTAAAATAATATATTCAATTACAATAAATTAAAATAATATATTCAAGTATGTTTCATTTGCACTCAAATTTATAAATATATTTTATAAATTTATAGTTACTTAATTTTTAAAAATTTTAATATTTTTATTTAGTTAATTTTAGAAACTTTTTAATATATAAATATAACTTTATTTTCTTTTACAATCATTTAAATATTATAAAATTAGAATGTCAAATTGTAATAAATATTAAAAAATATTTCTATTTATAATAATGTATTAATTGAAGTAGTGATTAAACTGGTATTTTAATTATTTTATGATTTTTCGTTAAAATTAACTTTTTTCCATTAAAACTAAGAGTAAATTGCAATTAGACTACCTAGTTAAAACACATTTACAAATTTATATACTTTTTAATTTTTATTGCAACCACACTACCTGGTTAACCTACATCTGAGTTAATTGTTGTAAAAATGTATAAAAAGTTTTTTTTATCCCTCATCATTAAATAGCTTGATATTGTAATGTGTGTACTTGTTTGAAAAGAAGAAGGTTGGTCGATATTTTTTAATTAACTAATTGAAAAAAAAATTATAATAGTTGTATCAATTGATTTTTCTTTTATTTTACGCTATTAATAAAATTTTTTATTTATCGTTATTAGCATCTTAAAAAATATTTATATTTTTAATGACCAATATATAAATTTATAATACAATAAAAAATAATAAAATAAATTTTATTGTGATTGTTTAGGATGAATATATGTTGATGGTGTTTCAAGATATGTTAAAATTTAATAAAATTCAATCGTTTACAAAATTCAATATATGCTAAAATATATTTGAATGAGTTACAACAATAATTTATATATATATATATGTCTAATATGCGCACCGTCTGCGGACTTAAAATCAACGTTGACTCGATCTAAGGGTAATAATCTAAAGTCTTTTTCTCTCACGTGTTTTCGTTAATTCTTTTCTAATTAATTTTTTTTTTCATTTCTCTGGACCACTTTTTATTTTCTAATTAAATTTATTTTTTTTTTGTTAATTGATTTTTGTTTTATCTCATTGATTGTTCTATATAAAATTTTTAATTTTTTTCTCTCATTTAATTTTTATTTTCAATGTATACTTATTTTCTAATTAAAATTTTATTATTTTTAGTCATAATATTAAAAATATATGTGGTTCTACTTCAAATATTTGCATAAAATTTAATTGTTCAAAATATAAAAAATATTTTTTAAATTTAAATGGCATAGAAATAATACAATTACTAATTTCAAAAATTAAATTAAATCGCATTGAAATAACATAATTGTAATTTTGAAAAACTAAATTAAATATCATTGAAAGAATATATTGTAATTTTCTTCATACAAGCAAAGTAAATAAAAACATTCTTGAAAATCACTATAGTAAAATATTTATTTTGATTAATATATTTGATATGAAATAATAAATATTCATATTAGTGAATTACAATAAAGATAAATATTCATATTCATGTTATATTTAATAATATCAACGTTAAAAAATTAATTTTGATTAACATTCACTATATTTATTATTTCATATCAATTTATAAACAATTTAAAACTAATATTTGTAATTTTCTCCAATGTATTTAATTATTTCATATCAATTTAGAATTAATATTAAATTTATCTACAATCTCCTTTAGTTTCATTTATATGTAATTAAATATATTTGATTATATTATAGTGAATGTTGGTATTCAAGAATGTTTTTACTTTAGTTTGCTTGTATGAAGAAAATTACAATTCTAATGAGTTTTTCAAAATTACTATTGTATTATTTCAATGTTATTTAATTTTATGATTGTATTATTTCAATGCAATTTAGTTTAATTTTTGAAATTTATAATTGTATTCTTTCCATGCCATTTAAATTTTTTAAAATACTTTTTATATTTTGAACAATTAATTTTCATGCAAATATTTGAAGCATATTTGAGGTAGAACCACTTATATTTTTAATAAAAAAATAAAAATTTTAAGTAGAATAATCAATAAGATTAAATAAAAATTAATTAATGAGAAAAAATAAAAAAAATAAATTTAATTAGAAAAAAATTAATGAAGAGTGATTCGAGAAATAAAAAATTTAATTAGAAAATAATTAATGAAGACACGTGAGAAAAACACTATAAATTATTAGCCATTAGATCGATTCAACGATTCAAATTTTAATTCCGCATATTATTTATATGCGGACGGTTCGCATATTAGACTCACCGTACGTGTCTATATATATATATATATATAATCCAATTAGCTACACTGTTAGGAATAAAAGAATAAATGACAATGACAATTTTATTTGATTGATAAACTAAAATTAATAGTAAATATTTAAGACATACTTTTTCCTTAGGTAATTTTTCATTGACCACGTATCATGTGGTATTTTTTTATTATTTTTTTAAGTTATTATAAATTTATATATTGCTCAATAAAAATATAAATAGTTTTTTTTAAGATTATATTAACGTTAAATTGAAAAGATTAGTTAATAGTGTAAAACAAGAGAAGAAGATTAGTTAATAGTGTAAAACAAAAGAAAAATCATAAATATGACTTGTAAAATGGTTATAATTTTTTTTTTTCAATAAATTAATTAAAAAAATTCACCTTCTCCTTTTAAAAAAGTACACAAATTACCATGTTAGGCTAATTAATGGTGAGAGATAAAAAAAAGACTTTTTATACATTTTTATAACAATTAATTCAAATGTAATTTAACTATCTAATGTGGTTGCAATAAAAATAAAAAAATGTATAAATTTGTAAATATGTATTAACCAGGTACTCTGTTACAATTTACTCTAAAACTAACTGGTGACCATTTATCCATTTAAGGTAGTAGTGTAGTTACAAATATGAGAGTAAAAAGTGTATACATTTGCAAATTATTATTAACCAGAAATATTTTTCAAAATGGTTAATTTCAAAATTCATCCAATTTTTGAAATATTTAATTTATGATATCTGATTTTGTAAATTTCTACCCAATCATCTAAGATCAATCCAATACCAAAACACGGGTGGTTTTGACCAGGGGGAGTAATTTTTATGTCTTGTATTGATTTTGCTAATTATTAATTATTTTTAATAATTATTAAAATTTTGATTTAATAAATTAACTAAATTTTAATTATTTCATTAAATAATTTAAATATTTTTATTTTCAAAAATTTAAAATTTACCAAACTAAAATAAATTATCATCTAGTTTAGTATTTTTTAAATGTTTGCTTTAATAATTTTTAATAAATTTTTGTTTAAATATTTATTTTTAAAATTTAATAATTTTTTTTTAAAAAAAAATTATTATGTAGATTTAATAATTTTTTGGTTTAATTTTTTTTTTAATTTACTAAAACCTATAGAAAGAGATTATTTAATTATAGGTATGTTTGAAAATTTATTAAAAATTTTATATTATTATTGTATTATAATTTTATAGGTTTTTAAAAAATAAATATAAAAAAATATTTAAATTAAAAAATGTAGAGTTATTTAATAGGTATTTTATTTTTGAAAATAAATATAAAAATAAAACTTAATTTTTCATTAAAAAATGTTTAAATTGCATAATTTTTGGTTGTATGTATAAAATAAAAAATTAAAGGGTAAAAACAAAAATTATAAAATTATTCAAATAATTAAAAAAATAATAATTATTTTAAAAAAAAAATATATTGATACTAGTTATAGTTTAATAAAATTAAAAATTAAAACTAAGAAGTTAAGATTTTTTTTTATTTAAAAAAATAATGAACTAAAAAAATTTGAAATATTTAAAACATAATGAATTTGGTTAATTTGAATTATTATATAAAATATTTAAAATTCACTAATATTAGTAAACCAAAAGTTAAAAGATTATTAAAACTAAATAATTAATAAAACTAACTCAGAACACAAAAATCACTTACACTTCATCAAAACGGCTAGTAGTTTTGGGTAGTTGGATAGAAATTCGCAAAATGTTAAAAGTAAAATATTTTAAAAATTAGGTGATTTTTGAAATATACCTTTTTAAAAAATTAAGTATCTAAAACAAAAATTAATTTTTTAAAAATTTCATATTATTATTATTATTATTTTTTAAAAAAAATCTATTTTTTCAAATCAATATTATTTTATATATATTAATATTAATGAAATAAATAATAACGTACATACTATAAAATAAATGTAATATATAGTAAAATGAATTTGTCCAACTTATATATAGGGATGGAAAAAAATCCACGAACCCGCGAACCCGTAGATACCCATCCACAAAATCCATGATGGATTCGGGTTTGCGGGTTCGTGGATTCGGGTTTGCGGGTTCGTGGATTCGTGGATTTGGATATGGTTTTCAATTCTCTCCTTATAATGTATTTGGATTTGGGTACCTTAATCCGAATCTATGAACCCACCAAAATTTTTTAAATTATGCAACAACAAAATAAATCATTTTATTATAATTTTTTAAATGCAACTTCAAATTATTTAGGGTCCATTGCATTTTTGGACTTTTTATTAAAAAAATTATATTTTTAGACCAAAATTAAAATTTTTACAAAACTAAACTTTTTTCAAAAATTTTTGCAGAAAATAGACCAAAATGACCATAATACCCATGCTTCCCGGTCTTGATTTGCTTCCCGAGCAAATCAGACCGGGAAGCAAAAATTACACCGGGAAACAGGCAAAATATAACTGTTTCCCGCTGTTCTGCTTCCCGGACCGGGAAACAGAACACCGGGAAATAGTTATATTTGCCTGTTTTTTGGTCTGATGCTTCCCGGTCCACCTGAAAGCTCATTTTTGCAATTTTTTTTAAAAAAAGTCTAAATGTGTAAAAAATTTAAAGTTGGTTTAAAACTAATTTTTTTTTTAATATAAGGTCTAAAAATGCGTATTTTTACAATTATTTATTATTATATATTAATATTATTTTTATGATTGATGGAACTAATTACATTATAATTATTCATTTTTAAATTTAACATTTTAAATAAAATATATTTTAATTTTTATTTCAATATTTTTTTACTTCAAATAATTCAGATTTTCACGTTAAAAAATAATTTTAAACATAAAATATTATATTTTTATTTTTTAATATTTTTAAAAAAATTTTAAAAAATAACTATATAATTTTATGATAAATTAAAATTATTCTATTTTGTGCTTTATTACATTTTATTTGAGTTGTTGGCTATGTTGTGCTTCCATATGCAATTTTATTTGAATATAAATCATGGAAACTATTATAGGTAATTACTATTTTTCATTTTTTAATGAATATTCGCGGATTCGGGTTCGGGTTTGCAGGTTCAACCCGAATTCAATTTCATTATGGATTGATGGGTTCGGGTTCGGATTCGGGTTCTATATATGGGTTCGGGTTCGGATTCGGGTTCGCGGGTTCGGATCGGATTTGGACCCATTGCCATCCCAATATATAATAAACATAAAACAAATCATTACTCTTAATATAATATTAAAATATTTTAAAACAATATATAAAGATTTTAAATTAATAAATAAATATTTTAAATTTACGTTCCATATTTTGAAAAAAATACAACACGAATCTACATATGAGAATAAATATATTAACCTACAAAATACATATATTTTTCACTAAATAGTTTAAAGCCATTTACCCATTCAAAAAATCGCCGAAGTTAATATATATATATACACGTGTGTGAGTTTACGAGGAAAGATTGCAGCTAACAGACCTGTTGATTGGTTGTGCACCAGCTTGTTACATGTTTGTACCATCTAGTCTATGTAGTAGATGAAATTATTTCTCCTCTTTGTCAATGTTGTTATTCAGCAAGTGCTGACTTTAAAACACGTTTAAATTGATTTAATTGCATGATTTTAGCTGAAAAAAAAAGAAAAAGAAAAAAAGACAGGCTTAGACATAATTATCACACTCTTAAGCACTTACCTTAATGGCGGCACTGCAGTTGCCTTACCACCGCACCTGCTCCATAAGACAACAAAACAATCATTTTGGGTTCAAATACTTCCTGTACAAAAACATTTCAGTTAAACAATAAAATTCACCTTTCAAAACATCTATTATGCTTATATAGTAGTGTGTATTGACAAAATACAACTGACCTCAATTAATAAATAGAGTAGATTACAATCTGTCTGGAGTAAAAGGAAGTAATAAGCTGAAAATCTATAACTTCACTAGAAGTGAACAAATTTTAGACCCCATGAAAGAAACTACACTGATGTGCCTAAATAATCATCACAGAGAAACCTCAGAGCACTATACAATTTACAAGGTGTATGCTCATCTTCTATACAAAAAATTGGAAGTATCTTATATATGGTCAATTTACATGTGTATATACACAAGAAAGGGAGAGAAGGATTCACAAAAACCGCCTAGGCTTGGATGAATTAGTCTTGGATGTAGCAGCCTTGGATGAACTAGATGCCGTAGAGCTGCCAACTGTATTCTTTTTTATGGTTGAAATTGCCGCTGCGAAGAGCAGGATGAATAGAATATAAATGCAAGCTTTTTGCTAATCGGAAAAACAGCAGAGAAATGAAAAACTGTCGTATCATACCTGAAGACGCCTTCTTCAAATCCTTCAACACTGACACAGGGGTGGTTCTACTGTGTGCTTTTTGCAAGTTTGGAGAAGTTCTTGCTGATGATTTTGGAGAATTTCTTGCAGATGATGTAGCCCTGCAGAAATTAGATAGTAAAAGAATAAGAGCCCATTTCAGTTTGCTTAGTATATGATGACGGATAAGAAAAGCAACTGTTTGAATGATGCCGCTGCAACAGCTCTTTGATAACAGTCAGGACTAAAATTTTGCTCTGCGCTTTTTTCTATTTTCTGTCCTAATATATCTAAAATCTCTATTCTCCTTACTAGTAACCAAGTTTGTACACTCGTTTGCAATGTTAATACATAAAATTAAATGTGAGGTTTAGATGAATAAATTCAATCTCTAGAAATTTAACTAGGTGAACCTTTTCTTTAAAAAAATGATTTGATGAAAGTATAAGATAAAAGTATCAGTATAAAATTGGATGGCTATGTAAACATATTGAGATGTCAACTACAATCTACAAGTAGAGAAGAAAAAAAAAAGGAATACTTACGAATGTGACTGAATAGAATGTTTGGTGTCATCATCAAGACAAAGCTCTAGAGATTCATCTGGTGCTGTTCCCACAGAAAGACTACAATCAGATTTAAATATATTACTTAATCTATCATCATTTGCAAAAGCATAACCTAAAATATAAATATTTTTAGTACATTAAGAGTAGGATATCTCCTTTGGAAAATTTCAAGTGCCAGATAAATAGAGTGCTTTAAGAAATCTATGAACGGCTGAAAACAGTTTCAAATTTTTGTGTTTTAGTAATCTATGGGACCGCTGAAAAACAGTTTCAGAATCTCTAGAAGAAGTTTTCTAGATGGAAGCTGTTTCCAGTAGTCCAGAGCAATTTCTGGATGATAATTTAAAGCTTCAACGAGTTGCACCAATTAAGGTGTTCTCATTTTGAAGAAGATGAGCACCTTGAATTACTTGATGAATGTGCACTCCGCTTTTCACCATTAGGATACACATTTTTTAGATCTTTGAGTAGCTGCAATCGCTCTATCTCTTCATCCTTCTTGCTAATTGTGTCCTTGAGAGATGCGACCTGTATGTCAAATTAATGATTAGTAACGGAGTGTTGTGAAACAAAGGCAGGACTGGGAGGAACAAACTATTTTGTCTCAAATCAGAAAGAGACATTTGATCCTCTTCTATAGCCTGAATGGTTCACTTCTTTCAAATGTACTGTATAAAGACAGATATTTTGAAAATGTAACATGTGTAGTTGTCTCATTATGCATGCAGATTGTAATTTCTCTTACTTATGAAATTCAACAAGAGATCATATGCGGATGAAAAAGAATGCAAAATTGGACCTGTTCCATCAATTCCCGAACATCTCGTCCATCCTTGCTGCTTTTCGCAGCACCTAATTCAACTCCCGATACCCTCTCAGCAAACTTCAAGGTACTCAAACTTTCAGAATACGAAACTGCGTCAGGATTGAGCTGCACGAACATAAGAGTCTTTGCATGACCTCCTGCAACAATCAAACCATAAAATTGGATTAGAAGAATTTTAAAGGCAAAAAATTACCCCAGGGCAACTACACCTTCATATCTTTCAATGTACAAAGAATTTACAGAATCTTGTAACTACTGACAAAATGTACCAAGAGAACTTTGAAGGACTTGAGTGAGCTTGCTATTTCTATACGGTACGTGTGAGCTCTTTTGGGCAAGTGCAAAAATAACATCTCCAAGGGCCGATAATGATTTGTTTATATGTTGTGCTTCTTTAAGTCTGTCTCCAGTTACTTCAGAGCGATCTACCCTTTCACTTCCTGCAAGATCTACCAAATGGAGATTACCATGCACAGGAGTACTACTCTTCAGGTCC